>CM076457.1:16430680-17030680 GCA_038419695.1 Scomberomorus guttatus | reverse complement strand
AGCGACACGGAGACGGCGATGTGTTGGGAGCCGAAACGCGCCAGGAGCGAATTCACACGGTGGATAACTAGAGTGTTTGCTCGACAACATCGCAGTCTAATCCGCTGATCGTTTAAACCAGATGTACCAAAGCCTTGTTTATTGTAGTCACGCGCATACATTTGTACAGTTACTAATGAACAATAGCCAGGAAGTGGTTAAATATTTTTTAAGAACTGTACCGCTCGAATCGCTTGGCACATGCGTAAAAGCTGCTGCGCCTCAATGTCCCAGTCCATCCAGCCTAGGAAATAAACCAAATAAATCTGCGCTTACCTGATACATAGAGCGGCATAAAGTATCTTTTTGTGCACCTTTTCCCTCCGATTTGGCCCACGATCTGCTTCTCTTCCTACACCAGTGAGAAATGCAATAGCTTGGCTAAGGTAGACAGAACAAAATACAGAGAATACTTGCTCCAGGGCTCCGAAACCCCTCAAGGCAAAGATCAGGATACAATTAGCTCATGTCTCTGCCCCAGTCTAAACCAATCTGCAGAATAAAACTCCGAGCAAAGGAAGAGATCACAGCAGCAGTGCCTCAGTCTTTGTTGAGTTTATGTTTTTATAAAATCAAATAAAGAAATCTTTTTTTTTTCCAGAATTTACAACACCCTCACTCCTCCTGCCTCCAACTTGCCTTTTGCCTCCCTCTCGCAGAGAAGCTGATTTTAATCGTTATGATTAGTTTTGATGTAGCGTTCCCCCGGGCGATTTCTACAAATGGATGGAGTGTTTCTTTGCCAAGGAGGAAAAGCAGCAGATGATGATAATTATATAGATTGTTGGTCCTTTGATTTTTTTTTTCCCAAACCTCTCAAACATCTAACCTCTGCATCTTTAACACATGCCATGCACAATGCATGTGCACCAGACAACTTGTTGATCAACTTATTAAATTAATGGAATGTGGTTAATGAAATTCCCACTCTGCAGTTTGTCCTTTGTAATCTTTTCAGTCCCTTTCCTCCCTTTGGACAACCTCCAAATGACGTAGTTGTATAGCTTGCCTTGCCCCAATCAAGTCTGAATCAGTGCCTGAGGGTGATGTGCGAGCTCATTTCAAATGTTCAACCATGCATGATTTCAGGAAGATTGAGGCACTTCTGAGGCTTTTAGATTTACTTGGGGGATGCAGACAGTAAAGGAATTACATGTTATAAGTCATTCTTTTTGTAAAATCCCTCCATGTGAACATGCATAATTATTCTGTCTGAGTCAAGAGAGCTGTTTTAAGAACATCTGGACATAGAATTGACACAGATTCTCAACACTTATCCTCACGCCATGCACAATAGAACAAGAAATACCCTCTCTTTCGCCCCCTACTGTTGACAGGATCAACTTTTGTGACAGCAGCTATGAAAGCAAATCAATTTAGCCATGATACTGTAACAGTACCCAACATTAGAAGCAGAAAAACATGAGAAAAGTAGGAAAACATCCATCTGAAGCAAATATTTACAAACACACTTGGTATTTTAATGTTCATCCAGGGAGAAAACTAAATCCAAGTTTGTTCAGAAGTTCAAACATTAGTGGAATACGAATGCCACGTCAAGGGGGCCAGTGAGTGATGGATGTTCTTGAAATGTGAGCATACCAACAAAAGCATTTTGCAATTATCTTCATCAAAAGATTTCCCTTTGCAGAGCTTCTTTTGTAGATGATAAACAGAGTTGCTTTTGAGGACGGGCCAGCTATCTATTACCCGTCCGATCCAAGGAGCCTTAAACCTTACACTATTTGACCACAATGTCCCACAGGAAAACAAACACAGGCTTAAAGTCCAGAGGTTAGCGGCTGGCACACGATTCACCAAGCCTCAAGTATCGAGGCTATACACACACGCATACACACACATTTTTATGCCATTAGCCTGACAAACTATAGTGAACAGAGAGCACCCCAGGCCTTAAAATCCCATACGTTATCCATTTTCCACACAAATGGAGCCCATTCATAATGGGATCCTCGCACTTGAGTATTCAAAATATGCATCAGATGTTGTTGAGACTAACCAGTGGAGATCTTTGGCGTTTGGTGTTTGGTGCCAAAAAAATAAAGCCATTGTTTCTAATGCCGCTGTGGAAGGGTAGTATTTTCCTTGGATGTAGACTTAACTGCTACAGCAGCAATAGCAGGCGAGCAATGGCTGCACCATATTTTGGTGGACAAATTATCCAGATTGGTTGCAGATGTGAGTTTGCCCCAAACAGAAACGACCTAGCCTAGATGACATCATAGAGTTATAAATGCATGCACTGGAGAAAGGAGAGAGGAACCCTGGAAAACTCTACCCACTGGAATTTTGACTGCAGTGGCTGCAGTCATTTCACAAAAAAAAAAACAAAAAAAAAACCTAAGTGTAATTATTAGTTTGGTTATCAATCCTTTCTGCCACCAAATGTGACTCTGTACGTTTTGAAAGAAGAAATAACACACGTTTGCTCTTACAAATGAAAACTTGAATTCATAAGTAATAAAATACCCCCTTCTCATCCCCAAGTTCCCAAGTTTTTGGGCTACAGTCAAACTTGGTCTGGTATGACCAGTAGCTTAATGTTAACAAACTTTATATAAACATTGGCTGACTGACATTATGACTTTTCTTTACTTGTACTTCTGTTACACTGCATATTTGCATTTAATGCATTTAATCACTGAAAGGAAGGCTCTGTTTTACCACGAATAACTTAATAATAACATAGTCCAGACTTTACAGTACTGCCAATTAGGAACAAAGATACTGCTTTGCTCCAAACATCTTAATGACCTTCATTTCTAGTGTCAGATAATACTGAAGTGGCTTGACAATGTGAACAGTAATGACTACACATCACATCGAACCTCCAAGCATAACAACTACTGCTTTACATTGGCTTACCCACTCTTTGCATGCTAGTATGGACTAAGAGCGATGTTGGTTTAGCCTCAGACCATGTTAATAACTGCAGCAATACTCGCCACACCCCTCTAATGGCCCATGGTTATGTAAGAGAGTGGGATGGATAAGGGAAAGTGCTGAAGCCGCTCCAGAGCCTGACTCAGTCTGCCCTGCAGGGTTGCACAGTTTTAGGCCAGAACTGTTCATCAAATATTATCTTTGGCACAATGAAATTCAGCTTTGGAGAATGTCTCTCTCTTGCTACAATGTAGTCCAAGTTATGCCATCAGGTATGGCACTGGAAGGCAAAACGTCAGCTATGGTAATTATATGACAGAGGAGCTCTTTTGTTCAGTCAGTCATAGCAAACAGTAAAGAGAATCAACAAGCCAGTGCACTATAGTGTGTCTTTGTTCATGCCTTCCTCCAGAAACTTGCAATATGCAAACTCTGTGAAGTTTGCATGTGCATGTCTCTGTTTCGCCATTACAGCGGGGCTATTCCAGTCAATAAACTAAGCAAGGCACACATGACAGAGTGTACTCTGCTCGTGAAACGTGAAAAGTGATAGAAAATCCTGATTTTACATTGACAAGTCACTTTTTTTCTGTAAAATTAGGATCCCTATTGTGTGGGATTACTTAGGTTCCCTTTCAGCCCCAAATCCACCCATCCCACCCACAGTGGACAGAGGAGTCAGTGACACTACTATGAGGGGAAGAGAGACAAGAGGAGGGGGGGGGGGGGGGTGCTTGGGTAATGCTGGGAGGCTCTAATAAAATGTAATCCTATTATATGGTTCCCACTAGAGGGCAACAATAATAAAGGTTTCCCTAATAACACGAGCAGACCAAACCCAAATGGAAAACAGCTCCTCCGGTCAAGTCCCACACTTGTACATATATCCTCTCATTAACCCAATTGCTGTTGGGCCACATTACACCGACAGGCCTTCGAGATTTAGTCGTGATGGCGAGGCAAGAGTTAAGTCAAACAAATGTGTTTCATCAAACTGCAGTTTGGGCTGCTCTGCATAAAGGAATTGAAGGGGGAAGGAGGAGGAGTGAGGGAATGTGTGCGGGTGGGAAGTTAGAAGCAGACCCCGAGGAAACCAATCAGAACTTCTCCACCCTCCCTTCCTGTGTCAAAGCCACCGGGGTCTCAGGTGTGCGTTACATGAGCTAATACCTCACAAACTTGATTGTTTGTGTTAGAGTAATCAGAGTTTTGTAAATTACCATTTTGGAAATGATAGTCCAATCATTGGTAAACAAAATCACAATATAGTAGAGGAAGACCACATACTAGATATGCATGATACATGATAAGACTTGACAGCTTAGTAAACCTCCAAATGATTATGAAGTTTAATTCTTCCTCGTGGGCCAAATAAAATGAAATATTCTTTGGTAGTAAAGTTACAAAAAGCTGGATTTTCATCAGATCAGGTTCTTTACAAACAAATATTTTGCACAAGAGCAATGAAAGTGACTTTCTTTGACTAATGTTAATGAGAAATGGCAATCGCCCTGCTGGAAAGAGACGTAAAAACAAACTCATATTTATATGATTTGATAATGTAATGAATGAGTTATTACGCTTCCTAGCTATCTCACATAAATTCGGTGAAATATTTATCATAAGTGACAAGGTGAGTGAGAATATCAATCATATTCTCAAGACAGCTTGAGTTATTAAGTGAGCCAATGTAACAGTATTACAAAACCCAGAATAACAAAGTTATTTATCTCTCTCTCTCTCTCTGCATGTGTGTACGTGTGTGTACGTGGAGTTGTGTGTGTGTGTTTATGTGTCTGTCAGCATCAGACAGAGAGAGAGAGAGAGAGTGTCGCATGCCTTCCTGTTCCTGTACCACCCTCCAACCCCAGAGCCGCAGACTCAAGGCAGTTTCCAGAATCAAACAATTTCACGCAGCTACTGGAGGAGGAAATGAACTGAGCCCAGAGCAATAATAAAATTATACAAATGTTATTACAGACTCGCCTGCTACTGTCCTACTTTAATTCAAATTTGGGCACTCCAGGCGGTGCTGGTGGCAGAGACCTTCCTGAATAAATCAACATTAGCTTACGTCTAAATTATTAAGGAAGTGGGAGACTTTCTTGTTTATAGTATGAATTATTAAACAAGTGTTTAACGCTGTTTTTCTTCATGAATCCCCAAATATTAATTGCTAATGATCTTTAAGGTGTGTGTTTTATCTTTTGCCCCTTCTGTTGTGTGCTGGGAATTGCGCATCTGAATTTTCAAGTTGCAAGAAATCTGTCTGTTCTCAGTTAGATAAGCCTCAGATGCACTTTGAGATATACTTTTGCTGGCATCTGTATGTGCAAATGAAGCTGCGGTTCTAACAATATCCTCATCATATAGCCATTGTTGGTATTCGCAATGAATGCGAATGTACATAAATGAATGAATTACGGAGGCAGCCACTGTGAAGACTGTCCGTGCATTATCAGTTTTCTGCTCGACATCTTGCTGATAAGCCGTTCGAGATGTTAACAAACAGACAGCTGAAGAAGTGTTGGTCTATTATTTGCTGTCACTTTTTATTAGCTTTTTCCTAACTGAGCTGTCTGTAGCGACCTTTTGGAAGTTTGTTAACACACTGAGAGAACAATTTTCTAATGAAATCTCACAATTTGATTGGCACTTCACAGCATCTGCTCATTTTTGTAAGAATTTCAAAATGCATCACAAGAAATCTCAACTACGCCTCGCTCTGTAACATTAACATTCTTCTTCTGGTCTGCTAATATTAAAGTTATAACAAAACCAGATTCCAATCCAACGGGGACAGCTCGCCTCACCTGTCCTTCTGTTTAATCTTCAGATGAGCATGAGCTGATAAATCAAAACCAAGTGAGCCCACTCCCCCTCGTCTGTCCCAAGAGGAAATAGTCAGTGCATGAAACGTCAGATTTATGTACTCATTTATTTGGGCAATAAAGATGATTAAGGGGAGCTGAGACGTTGCTGGCCTCGAGCTAGTGAAACCTTAAGGGATACAGGCAGCATGCCCGCAGGTATAGTGCTGCTGAGAGAATCACTGCTGCCCATTTTTAACTCCAGTAGGCCTTGAAAAACTCCATTTGTTAACATCAACAATCTCACAGTACTAGTTTTGAGTCTATGACTGTCTGCAACCTTTTAATACAGAAATATTTTGGGAACACAGTTTGAGTGCAAATAATAATCCCAGTACTTTCTCATCCTCTCATAAAATTGTAAAAAAAAAAATGCTAACAATAAAAAGGTTGACAAAACTTTAGCTGAATTACTTCTGCGGCTTATCAAGCCTCGTATTCAAGAACTGGGTCCCTGTTGGCTATGCAACCCTTAATCCTCCTGTGTAGCTCTGAATTAATGGCCTGGACCAATTTCAAATGAAATGTAGCTCAGATTTATGAATAAAACTGACTTGTGTCTTCCCACGTCTGCAGTGTAATCTGCACATCCAAGGCTCGTGGCTGCCCTCCCCTGGAGAAATCCAAACGGGAGCATTATTGCACAGGAGGCGATAAGCACTGTGGCCAGTAGGTGATGCTGTTGTCACACATAAAAAAAAAAAATGCACTTGGAAGAAGGTGAAATGGAGGCAAGTAAGTTCATGTGGGAGTAAAAACAATTTTGATTTAGTATCTGAATTATACTGGCATTCAAGCCTTGAAAACGCAATATAGTTGCACCATGTAGACAACTTTAGTTGATGCAGCAGGGTCAGCGGGGCTGATCATTTCCTCTACAGAAAATAAAGATGAAGAAAAAAGAAGAAGATGAATTGCACCTGTTCTTTTAGCAAAGGAAATAAAGTGTAGACATAACAGATCACCTCTATTTCGTATCACAAAGTGGTATCATTTCCCGTGCTCTCCGCTGATGGAATGAGATTACATGAAGCTATTCTCAGAGACTTAACTCACAGTGAACACACATCATGGACATTTATCTGGCCATAGGGAGACATAATCTAAAGGTAGATGAGCCAATCCATCATTGATCTGAACCTTTCTCTCCCAAGTGCTCAGTTCCTCCTAGTAAAAACAAGTGACTCAAGAAAAAAAGCCGTATAGTTATGGTCACTAGTTTTCTTATGAATATGAGGAAGATGAAGTGGACCTGTGCAGCCATCCTGTTTGCATGTTTAAATACATTTATTGTGAATATATTAATAAACTAAAGAAAAAAAACATGAATAAGGAGTTGGACATTATTATTATTAAAACTTTATTATCACAATTTTATATTCTTACAGGAATATACATTGTACCACCTCCAGTTTGTGATGGTGTCACTCAGTCTATAATTGTTGAGCCCAAGAGAGGAGCTAAGCAATATTTGAATACAAAAGTCATCAAGGCAGATCAGCCATCTTTTTTTTTTAGCAATAAATTAAATATTTAAGTATGAAGGTACCACAAATCACAAAATGAAACGAGAAGCAAATCTACCTCTAGAAAAGGAAAAAATGTAAAAACAGCACAATATGTCAGAATATTGTGAATAAAAAAATAAAATCATATAGTTAAAGACATCATAATCATCAAAAAGTATATTGATTTTTACTGATACACAGTGTTTCCATTGAAATAAATTGGTTGTTTCCCTGACTGATACACTGAAAATAGAGAGCAGTGTAATGCACCTCTTGTCAGAGCTGTCTTGCGTTGTTTGGGACCTGTAATGTGCTTAATGATCACAAGGAGAATCTCTACATGTACAGCACACGGACCAAATGTGACACTAATCCAAAAATAACAAGGCTGCATTTTCCTCCTCACTTCTCCAATTCAGCGTGATGACCCTGCATAATTGGTTGACCCTACACATATTTCCTTAACTCAATGTATTGCGGACTGTCATTCTGCAGCGTGCAATGTGCGCTGCATGCCAACACTGCTGCAAAATCATTCAATGCCTTAGGAATAGTATTGATAGGCGGTGGACGTTGCCACAACGCCATATTAGCTTTATGACAATGAGAGTAATTCAGCCCTGCTGTAAAGCCTCGTGGACAGAAATCAAATTCTGCTTCGAGGATGAAGTATTTGAAAGGGGGACAGGCTCAAGATGGATACTCCACGGTATGATTGCCATTCTGCTCTACACATTGGTCTCCATTTCCAGCGCACGTGATAGTCATACAGAGGACAGCACTTCTCCTGTTGGGTCCTGGAAAGAATCTTTTTTCTCGGGTTTTTCCAGATCAATGGTGTGGATGGAACCCAGCTTGACAGCAATGTCATCTGCCTCCACCTCCCTGTATTTCCCCGATGCGTCCTTCTGAAAGACCTGCTTCAGCTTCTTCTTTAACTCAGGGTCAGGGCAGTACAGGTACTCATACAGACCGGCAGCAAGGATGCCCCCCAGAATGGGTCCTACCCAGTACACCTATCGTAAACAGCAAGAGAAACACCTTAATTAGACAGCTGGATAATCACCGCCTGTGGGAGATATTTTATTTCTGTCAGCGCAATGCAGCATGGACACACCAGCCAAAACTGTCAAACTCTCTTGCTTTATTAGGCGACAGATTGGGAAAAGAGGGTGCACCTTCATCAGAGGCAGGTTCGCAGTGTCTGAGGCATCAAGCATTTGCCACCAAGAAGAGACCCTTCTGAATATGACACCAGCCACAGTGACAGTATAACTGACAGTGTTATACCCAGGCAAATCCCCAATATACACACACACACACACACACACAACATGACACCATGCTGTCTGCAAATAGCTCATTGGAAAGTATTGCCTGGATATAAAAAAAAATCAGTAGTAATGCTATTTTACACCTTGTTAAGTGACATCTCTTTATGTAGCTGGAGAAGAAAATGCTGTAAATTTGCGACTTTTGCGGCAAATTCTTTTGTTGGGTGAAGTCATGAATTCAAGGGTCATGTGAAAAATGTTTTTAACAAGCTTTTAACCCACCTGAGTGTGTTTTGTTCTCTTCACATTTACTGATATAAGTGAAAAACTCTTTGCGGTTTTGTCCTGAGGTCGCACCTGTCTTTACTGTTCTGCCAAAGTGCTGAAACTGTGACCTTACCAGGTTTCAACATGCCTTGCAAGTAGAAGAGCTTGCCCTCTTTAGGACATTAAATTAGCTACAACAAGCCATAAACATTTCAAATCATTTTGACATGACAGAACTTAACATTTGAGCCATTAAGCTGATTTATTATACTAAAACTCTAAGCTTTGTAACTTATGCAGAAACTGGCCCAGCCACTGTCTGGAGTAAGTAAGTAATATTTCAGCCAGCTGTACAGTATCTCTTACCCAGTGGTACTCAAACTTAAGTGTGACCATTGCAGGCCCGAAGGAACGAGCAGGGTTCATGCTGGCTCCTGTATAAGGAATCTGGAAAACATATAAGAGCATTGATTTTTAATGATGTGTCTCAATGAAAAAAAAAAAACATATGTACAGTACATATACATATAGAGATACAGATACATTTCTTGGTACAATGCTGTATTTTGATTTTCAGAATATGTCTTACACTGCAGAATCTATTTTATGCGAGTCATATTTGCTAAACAGACCTAGGGAGAAATCAGTTGAGCAGTGCGAGAGATAACATCTATTTCCCTGTGCATTCATTTGCTCTGCAGGGTTCAGGGAGCCCCCAGAGATTGGTTGCCATGCGATGGCAGCCTCCAATGAAGATGTGCACGTGGGTGTGAATCAGTGAGAAGCATACAATATCACACATTGAAGAATAGATGCTTAGATGCACCTGCTCTTTCTCAAGAAGTGTTGTTGAAACTTTGAGTGCATGCTAAAGAGGCTTGCACTTGGAACCAGTCTTGTTCTACAATTCTTTAATGCAGGGTGTTGGATTTAATATGATTTTGAGATGAAAATAGAGTCTAACGTACTCACCGCAAATAGGTGGCCAATGGCTACAGCAAAACCAATGGCCAGGGCAGCAGAGCCACCTAGGTCTGTTCGTTTGGGATCACAGGTGGCAAACACGGTGAAGACAAGCTCAAATGTTATAAGCAGCTCCACAAGGAGGGCGTGTTCTAGCGAAACGTTGGAGTTCACCTTGGAAACAGAAGATTTTAAAACACTAAACTGTAGGAAAACGTATCGCATACACATGTAAAAATGAACACGGTTGAGTTCTTACCGTGGTCACACCGAGTGACCCTCTGACTGCAGCAGGTGTTACTAGATAGAGAATCCCAGCTCCTGTAATAGCTCCCAGACACTGAGCCACCACATAGAACATCGCCTTTGCCAGGCTTAGTTTTCTAGTTACAACCATAGCTACAGTGACGGCAGGGTTAATGTGTCCGCCGCTGATGTGGCCAAAACACTGCACCATGGTGGCAATGCTCAGGCCAAAGCAAAGGGAGATAAGGACTAGGTCAGCCGGGGGAGGCTTCTCCTCCCCTGCAGCCCAGTTGATGGTGGAGCCCAGACCGAGAAGAACAAAGATGAGAGTGGCCAGGTATTCTCCAGATACAGCCCTCCAGAAGTCCTTGGTCCAGATCCCTTTAAATGCCACCATTATGTTCTGACAGTTACACCAGGACAGAAACCTCCTGGCAAAAAGAATAATGAGCAAAATGATTACCCTACTTATGTATTCCTGGTGTGTGCATGTGGCTGGAAATATACTGAACCCTATCAGGATAGCTGCCTCTAGGCACAATATTTATAACTCCACTAGGGATTTAAGCCAGTGACTTTCCATCATAAAATGCCATACAGAGCATTCTTTAAACACTGTATATAAGGGCAAATTATCACACTTACAGTCAAAGCATACGACATTTAATTGCTTTCACTCAATATCTTTAATCAGGACAGAAAAAAATGCACCTCTTTTGACTGTTAATGCTAAGGAGAATATGATTGACGTTAATTAAAACATTTGTAAGCTGCACATTTAGAAAAACATTGAAAGTGCATAATTTAAATTCATTGCATTTTGTTCAACAAACCTCCGGGGCAACAAAGCTGCATTGGTAACTTCAGTCATTTCTTTTCCTAGATCAAAATACTAAGACTTACCAAATGCAATAACAAGTTCTCCCTCTCTCTGTCCCCATTGTGTGTGATGTGCTTTCATTCATAAGTCCTGGTGAGTTATTCAACCAGCAGAGGCATCTCTCCTTTCATCACTTCTAAAAAGTTGAAATGGCTGTGACCTGCAGTACTTACAGGGAAGCAGCAGGCTGTGTGAGCGCAGTAGTGAAGAGAGCAGGTCTGTCAGATGAACATGGTCCACACATTGTGCCCCGGGATTGCATCCAGCAGCTTTATTAAGTTACTAACCGAGCATCACCTCACAGGAATAAAACAGCCTGCTCAGGGGGAGGAGTCAGGAGGTTTGCTTGCTGTGCAAACAGGAGCACTGTTGCACAAAGTGCGGCCGCACAGTGACTCAGTCAGCCTCAGCATCTTAGTCATATCAGAGCTTTGAAAACAAGCTGCAGTAAGCACAATGTTTACAAAACCACCCGATATTCAGATATTTGGAAGAAGTTATTGACTCAAACTCACCCTCAAGCACTTTCAAAAGTAACAGTTTTAGAGGGAGACTGCACAGATGGCAGTAATATTGTGATATGCTACGGTAGGAGATGTGACAAAATATACATTAGTGCATAATTCACACACACCAAGTCCTGGTAGTGCTGCTTGTAATGCAGATGGGGTATTAAATAAAAGATGCCAATTGTTTTGTCTCTCTTGTTATTGTGTAACCAGTAAGATGTGAGGGTTAACCTCAACCAAGCGCCTGGTCTACCAAGCTCTTGGTAAGAACATCAAAGGTGTCAGAGGATGTGTAACAGCTTTGAAAACCGTAAACCATTAAGTTCACCTCTCTTTTTAGAAAGAGGCAAACACAATTCCACATCTATTTTTTATCCGGATCAGGAGCTTAAGTGTTTGCACATTAGCCAACACACACACACACACACGTTGCTTTTCTTAATTTGTTTCATGATAAGCTTCCAGGAAGAAGCATGGCCTTTTGGTATGAACAGAAAAAGATAAACATGTTATCTTTACGGTGATCAAACTTACAGTATCCTTGTTGGGGGAATACAGAGATCACTGTAAGGAAAGACTCTCCCTCATGTGTTTAATTTATCAAAGACATAAATGGTTAAAGGTGCAGTGTGTAGAATTTAGTGGGATCTAGCAGAACGGACTTGGCAGAAATGGAATATAATATTCACAAGTATGTTTTAATTAGTGTATAATCACCTGAAAATAAGAATTTTTGCGTTTTTGTTACCTTAGAATGAGCCTTTATCATCCTATAAAACTGATATAGTGAACATGTTAGCAACCATTTGCTTACATTATTTACTCATCTAGCAGACAGGGAGCAACATTAGCGTTTATATGCAGCCGTATCTGGTGAGTGAAAGTGAGTTTCACGGCCACTGTAGGTTATCCTACACACTTGGAAGGGGAAGGGTATTCAGTTTATTGCAATCTGCAACCTCACCACTAGATGCCACTAAAACCTACGCACTGCACCTTTAAATAACATAAACACTACATCATACCTCTATATATAAATGTGCTTGGAGCCCTTACAGCAAGTATTACTTACAGTAATTGCTTAAATCACTGAACTAAATAATAACCTAAACATATATTATCCACAATCAGAGGATTTTCCAGCCATTACTCAAGGTGTACTCAAGGCTCTTAGCTACTTCACATCACTAAAAAAAAAAAAAAAAACACAGAAATCTGTTGCTTATTTTTTGTCAGTTCAAGTACCAGAAGGAAAAACTGCAGAGGCAACCTTTTCGGGATGCCCTGCTGATTTAATCTACAAGGAATTATTGCAAACGTGAAAAGCTATAAGCCTTGTAAGCAATACCCAGCATTTTCATTGGTCGGAAATCCTCCCTGTAAAATCATAATCCACTTACCTCCTTCTTGTGTCTGATCTAAAGAGACAAACAAATGTCTGAAACTCCTTTAGAAAAAGAAGTGACAAAGAAAAAACAGCAATAAATAAATAAATAAACAAAAAAATTATTCTGCAAAATTCAATTTATTTTTAGAGGCCTGGTGCTGTTTCACCTTGAAATCTTAAACCCAACCTCCTCCTGATTAATAAATTCTTATGAAGTGATTTTTTTGTGGCATTACTTCATTATTAGACACAATAAAACAACAAAGGCTAAGATTATGGATTACCCAGACATGTTTCAGGCAATTCTGCAATTCTCCCAAAGCTGTTAGCTACTGAAATGAACAGCATACAACAAGTGATCTGTAAATACATTATTTAAATCTTTGTTCAAGTACCAGTCAAAAGTTTGGATACACTTTCTCATTCACGTGCAAGACTGCAAGATAAATAAATATATTTGTTACATTTTGTAGGGAGGGAAAAAAATACAAGGTGGGAAGAAAGTGAAAAACACACCAAGTATTGACGTTAACTGATGCAACTTTGTTATGCTGCTGAAAAAATACAAGATTGTGTTTTTAAATCTAACACAATCTGGTCTGATAATGAGATTCTTCAAAAGTTTGCAGAATTTATTTTAAATATATCTTTAAAATCTTATTAAAATTCAAATTAAACACAGACTAAACAATACCTGAAATAATAGAAACAGTACATACCAGACAATCTGTGGACATGCTGAAATGTTTATTTGTGTTGGTTGTTTTCTGTGTCATGATAAACTTTATGACACATGAGGTTTTTTAATTTATCTTCCATTACACAATATTTTCATGACTCTGCTGTTTTGTCAGACATGTGGTCAGAGTCTCGATCACACAGAACTTTCCTCAAGAACTAGACAGAAAGATAGAAAGTTTATCACAATTTCATTACCAATCAAAATGAATGTGCAATCAGAATAAAAATGCTTTCACAGTCCATTCAACAGTTAAAATCACCTTGGCAATCTTAATGCAATGATATACTATATGCTCTTTCTGCACATGCCCACCCACATTTAATAACCTCCAAGATAATGGCAGGTGCTACAGGTGGCTGATCTTCTTGTGTTTAATAACTGCTGGAATAATAAAACTGGTTCACTGGTAGAAATATATTAAAATAGTCCCAAGCAGCTGTCATACTGTAGCTCCATCTTTCTCAAAAGTGTGCTTGGGATGGAGTGGTGGATTTAGACTTGCAGAACCCTTGATGCTGAGCAGACAGGACATTTTGGACAATATAATTATTTAGTGATCATGTTGACACTAGTGGAAGTCATCAATCCAATTAATGTAATTCAAAAAAGAAAAAAAAGACTCGTAACTTTGGCCAAAATAGTTAAACTTTCAGGCCTAATTCCAACTTGATTGAATTCTGTATAAAATATCTTAATCTCTATCCTGGTCTCACTTGTACAGTAGGTGCCAATAGGACTGTGAAAATACATTGAAATTCCATAGTCAGTGACCTGTACATGTACAATGATCCACAAACACTGCGCACATTATAACTTATGGTAATTTTGTGTTGCCAAACTTAATGATGCATTCAATGACCATGTAAGTGACCTTGCTCTGAAAGGACACTCCCTTGGGTTTTCATACATGTGTTAATATTTGTCTTCAAAATTCTTCCTGTTCCTTTAGGCCAACATAATAGTTATGCTCACCATCAAGCACCAAGAAGGTCAAAAGGAAAGTGAAGGTGATTTTAGATGCTGAGATAATATTGGGCTCACTGGACTGAAGAATTTTTTACTGACACATCTTATCTTACAAATTAATAGAAATGCGGTTTTCCTTTTCTTTCTTTCTTTCCATCTTTCTTATCTGTGTTAATTTGACATTGAGGTACTCCAGTGTAAAGTCAGAAGTTGGATGCAATGACGTAAAATAAAACACAGTGACTTACAACTGTCGCACAAAAAATATTCCACACACACACACACACACACACACACACATCACACATGTACGCAATAACA
Source organism: Scomberomorus guttatus (assembly GCA_038419695.1). Classification (NCBI taxonomy): domain Eukaryota; kingdom Metazoa; phylum Chordata; class Actinopteri; order Scombriformes; family Scombridae; genus Scomberomorus; species Scomberomorus guttatus. The sequence goes on along the minus strand of CM076457.1, from coordinate 17,015,804 downwards.
TGCGCAAAATCCAAATTACATTTTTTTTAATGAATGGATAACTTCTTTGTTGTGCTGCTAGACCAAAAGTTGGCTAATACTTAACCTTTCCTCTAAATACCTCATCTGCTCTCCTTGGGTTGGGCATGAAGTTGGTAGACGTTAACTTCTAGAATTTCAACAGTCAGAGGTGCTGTGAGGATATCATGAATGCATACTGCAAACAACTGCACATCTGCGTTAGAGGAACACGATCCGCTCTGTGATATCATGTACTACAGGAGCAAAATATTTGTGTCGCTTAAAGAGCAGTCTCAATTTGGGTGTTAAGACATATCACTCTGGAATAGGAGGAAGATTTATTGTCATCACTCGTCACTTTTTGCCTATGCCAACTTGTATCCTCTTGCATGTCCAGTGCCTTACCCTCTTGCATGTCCAGTGCTGTTCTTACCTCAAATAAATATTTATTTATAAACAAATATTATTTATAAAGTTTATTTATATTATTGGCAACTTAAAGGATATGGCTGGCAATTGTTCTTACTGTCAACAAATCTCATGTGCAGAGCCAAACCAACAATGAATTGATCCTGAAGTAGTTTGTGTGTATCCAAAGCCTGATATATCATATTCCTCTGTGCTGTAGACCTACGTTGTTGTCCAAAAACTATTAAAAACACATCAGTGAGCCACACCATTGAGCTTGGAGACATTTTCCTTTGCCAGAAAGAGTACAGTCACAGTAGTTTGGTTAGAAACAACTCCAAAGACTAATAACAGTGATTACCTTTTCAGTCTCCGGTGAGTAGTTCTGTGCAGACGCCACTGTGCATGCGTGGGAACGCGGTTTCCATTTGCAGTGCTTTGCTGGCTTGTTGTGCTACATATCACAATCTCTTGACTTTGTGGTCCATTGTAAATTTCTCTAAGAGCTTCAGTTCAATGTCAATAACAAGCTAGCAAAGCTCTGTAAACAGAACCCAGTGCAACGGTGTGGCTCATTGACTTTTTAATCATTTTTGGACCAGTATATGGCACAGATGAATGAGATATACAGTATCAGGCTTTGGATACACACACAATACATGTAAGTTGGATCCATTCATTGTTGGTTTTGCACATGGGATTTTGCCAGCCTTATCCTTCCAAAGAAAAAAAAAAGCACCATGGGCATCAGACAGTCTCACCTTCACCTTGTATTCACTATGCAATTAGATACAACTTGTACCATATGCATAATTTGACAATTATGCATGCAGTTTTATTTACAATGGTAAATATGGCCACTAGGCTTGCTCATTTTACATTGAAATTTAAATATGCACACTATACAAACTTGAATAGTAATGAGCTACATAAATCGTTAAAAACAGTTACTCTGTATCATGTGGATTTCTTTTCCTGGATCCCATTTCTGTAGCACCTCCAGGCACCACACACATCAGAGGAGTGCCTTCTTTACTAATTAATAGCTTGCCTTAATTCTTCAGATTTGCATGTGTTTAAATTACAGTCGAGTCAATTAATGTTTGTTGATACAGTATGAGTTCTGTTTGATTAGAGAACTGTCCTCCAGATTTGGTTGTTTAGTTCCAAGTGAAGTAATTTGTATAAAGGGAATTGTTAATGTGCACAGAAAAGTAATGTGTTAACTTGGCACTGCTCACCTTTTTAGAATGATTTTGGGAACTTATCAAACTCAGTTAATATGGCTACTGCTGTATAACATATCTTACATTTTTACAACCCAGACAGTTCAGGTATGGTGGAAAACATCAACTTCCTACTGTCCATCGATGCACATGTGCTTGTCACTCATGCGCGCACATAGCCCAGATTGTCAGTGTCACTAATACTCAAGATAACAACCTTAAATATTCAGTTCCAGCTGTACCCAAAGGGGGATTTACCAAAGGCAGCATAAGCAGACTGTCTCTGGTAACAAACATGTTTTCCTTGCTGAGTAATACTGCCATGCTTCATTAGACACAAGCTACTGCCTTTGTTAGCGCTGCACCATGCCAAGTTTTCTACATGCCACAGTGAAGCAAACCCCAACACTGTTATATAATCTATAGGCTTGACAGGGAGCCAAATCAGTGGCCTCTTCTCGAAAAGACAGAGCTCGTGAAAAGGGTTGATTTGTATTGAAGTAAATGAAGCAAATTGGAACAATGTGCATGTGAAAGCTCATTTGACCTCTGACACAGACACAAAAAACAGGCTGTTAACTGTATGATCTGGTAATCATGCATTCATGCACGATTCATGCGTGCATTCCTACAAGTCATGAGGAAATTTCCAGTAATAAAACAGCAATAAAGTGCTGTGCAAAGCACCTGTTCCTCTACAGTTTCTAGTACACTATAGGTGGATCTTTACCATACCTCCTTTGGAGTATGTTAAACATATTCACCAGCAAAAAGCATTAAAAAATGACCATGTCGTGATCCATGTCTGTTATTTTTATATTTCTTGGTCATATCATGTTATCCTGGTCAATAATACCATCACAATGCCATCATATTTTACCAGCTGGATGTGTGTCGATCTCTTGGAAGAAATCAAATAAGACTATGTCCCAAAATGTTGAACTATTCCTTCAAGTTCTCAAGACATGTCTACTGTATTTCATGTACTGTCTATGGATTTAATTTAAGCTGCGATATCAATATCAGAGACAGAGGGTTCCTCTGGTTAAAGGTAGGAAGAGACAGCAAAAAATGAATCAACCAAGCAGTGTCTCGCAGAGTTTTGTTCAATTTCCATTGAACTTTCTGAAAAACTGGAATTTAATTTGTGACCTTTTGTGTGTCTGTGCGTGCATTTTTTTTATTTTGGTGATTGAAGAAAATGGAGCAAAGCTTGCTTTTCAGTTCAAGCAGAAAACCCGAGTCTCATTGCTGCTCGACACAGACTCAACTCACTGCGGCGTGTATTCAATGTACTGTACCCTTTGAGATTAAAATATGTTTTTAAGCTGCCAATGTGCTTCTTACTCTTTTGCTTACAGCTACAGTGCTCACTGCAAGCATCACTGCATCATCACTGCTCCTGCCCCTACAGTGTAGTATTTAATCAACTCCACCTCTAGGTCCTGATTGTAGTCGCCCTGTGGGTGAAGACTTTGTTATAGTCGCTCTCCCAGTAACCCCTCAGTGCAGGCTTATGTGTACAGTATGCTGCAGGATGTAATGACGTCAGCGCTTAAATGCTAAACATGGACTGCGTATCCTCAGTTTTCACATATCAATAAAACTTTCTCCCGTGAGTCGACTGACCAAAATGTAATTAGTTCCAGTAGCTGTCAAAATCCTGTGGTCTGATAAACACACACACATACACAAACCTTCTCTTTCTTTCACTCTCTCTCTCTCTCTCTTTTTCTCCCCGCCTGTCTCTCAGAAGCACTCAAGACCTTGAGATTATAGTGCTGTTGGACAAAAACAACTTGACAAGATCCCAATGTTTTCTGCTGCGGGGAGAGGGCACATTCCATGTAAGCTTCATTACTCCTATTCAATCATCCAGAGACCAAACTCAGATTTTCTACTTGGGCTAACGTGAGCAAAAGGCATCATTGCTGTGGTAGAAATGTACAGCTAGAATCCAGTATTTTTTACCTTAAAAATATTTATTGGTTTTAGAACATACCTAAATATCTAAAAAGAAAAAAAAATGCTCCAGGTTAAATTATCATACCATTCACCAGTCACTTAAGACTTTGTGGAAGAGGAACACTGTGACCATTGTGTCCTTTAATCGTGGCAGCCATCATACGGTTGGGGAGGCTCAACCTAATTTGTGGAGGAGCAGCAACATGCCAACTTAAAGGATAAGTTCACAACATTTCAAGTCTGTCCTGAAACAGCAGTCAGGTGCTCGAATGAACACTGGCACATGTTTTACTTGCTGTAATCATTCCTCCTGTTCATACTGGCCGTTAAAAGATCCCTTCATAACGCTCTTACAATATAGGTGATGGAGGACAAAATCCACAGCCCTCCTTCCTTGCAAAATGGTATTTAAAAGTTTATATGAAGCTAATATAAGACTTCAGACAATTTGACTTTTTAGTGCCAAATTCCATCTTTTTGTTACTATCCTTCCACTGCAGCTGATATCCACTTTAGCCAAGGTGGCTTATATGTACAACAGATAACTATTGTCTTCTGTCCAGCAGCTTATTGGATTGTAGTGTTACAGTCTTCACCATGTTCCAGATATGCAGAACAGGAAACGTTTTAGCTTGATACCAAATTATAGAAAATGTCCCTCAGAAACAATTTTAGGAACTGTAGGGGTGGTTTTGGTGCATAAAGGAAACCAAAAACAGTGTCATGTAAGAAGACTGAAATTCAAAATATCAAATTTTTTTTTTTTTATTCTAAATTATCGTACCTGACAGATCACCCGGCCTGAATAACACTCCACACTCACATCATGTGACAATGCCTTATGAGGGGCCTTCATGAGAAAATCGCATCATCTTCAGCATATGTTATCATCACGTGCTGGGGATTTAATTTAAAGACCCCGTTTTCTCTCCGTCTCACTCAATTCTGTTCACTTCAAAGAGATTTGGTGGCTTGATAGGAATTTTCCATTGCTAATACTGTTATAGAGAAACAGAAAAAAAAATTAAATAATTGCACATAAACACTAAACACAACAAATGTAGGGCTCCAAATATGAGTGAGTCATCAGCAGAAACCCAAACGCTCAACACAACGTTTCAGTGTGATCACTCAGTTGGAAAATAGCAAACAAGCAACCCAACTCTCTCTCTCTAACACACACACACATGCACACACACACAAACACACTGAGTTTTAACCTTATGTTGCATATTTCACAAAATGTGACAAACATGTATAGTGACAGTCTAAGTTTTTATACCCTGTCAGACAGACTTGCAGAGTAGAGTCATTTTAAACTGAAGGATGACCTGTCCGCCTCAGTATGTCATGTCTTCATTCCAGTCCACTTGTGAACTGAGAGTGCCATTCGCCCCTCGCTTCCTGGAAAAGCCAGTCTCACCAAGCATGTTCCTGTTCTCTCAAGATCCGTTTGTGATCTACCACCCAGTGAGTAAAGATCATAAATATCTTGCTTTCACAGCAACTAAGCACTGCAGAGTGATTTTATCTGTCTCTCTCTTTTTTGATTTCAGCAGAGGGCAAGCACATTAGAGGGGAACAAATTGTTCTGTGTTGTGGGAGGGCCACTGTGAATAAACACTGATACTGTTTTTAGGGATTTCAGACAGTTTCCAGAGACAGTCTTGTAGAACATCCGGCTTCTTGTTACATCCCACCAAGGAATTTGAGCTTCTAACCCTCCAGTTTGACACATAATGAGTGATGTCTAGTTCTAAAATACTACAAGTCACAACTGTAAGGCCATGTTACACCTAAGCAACAACTGACCAATTTGACTTTGCGGAGTGAGTTGTAGGGAGGCACACTTGATTGGCTTTCTTAAATTTCCCATGACTTTTTCTTGTAAGTAGATTTAAAGTTATAAAAAAAGAAAATCACCACAGAAGCTGTATATACAGTAAAATGATAAAACCCTTTGACAGATCATTACATCAAATGGAAATATTCTAATGTCTGTGATTGCACTGCGACGTTTAATAATGGACTCCCTGGTGGGTCAAGCAGGGTCAAAGAGGTTATGAACTAATAGTCAGCAACAACCTCTCCTCTTTGAGAGTGATTTTTTGCCTGTTAGGCCAAGCTGGGATGCAGAGCACCCACTGAGTGAACACTGTTACACAGTCTCAGCCTTTATTGCAAGGTAGCCTCAAGGCCAAGCACATTTTGAAATCCATGTGAAGCACAGAGAAAATAAAAAGGCACTTTTGCAGCTACGCTTATTTATTTATTTATTTATTTATTTATGGACCATAAGGTTTTAAATTACACATTGATAAAGTCTAAGTAAAATACACTAAAAATACACAAGAAGAAGGTTTTAAGGTGGGGGGGGGGGGGGGGGGGGGGTCACTCCACTGTGGATGTGGAAGCAGCACACTCCTGAAGGTTCTTCTCATTTGTGGATATGCCAACCCAGTGTCTTAGATTTTTTTATTTTACAGTATACAGTACATCATAATATTTTCAACAGGTACTCAAGTTGTAGTGGTCATAATTAAAATGCATTAATATAGTAAAATCCTGCAGCAGACAGCTGTTGTCCGAAAAAAAGCTCTGATAACCCAACTGTATGATTTTGTTGCCCAGTACTAAACAACAAAGTTAGTGACTTGCTGGTGGAGTATTTGGCAGCTAAAGAGACATATATTTTACTCAAGAGTTGGTGGAAACCAGACCAAAGTTAAAGCGAGTGAATATTGAACTTTTACTCACCAGGTAGACAGAAATAATAAATGAGCAAATAAATGCTAATGTTATCCCATGTCTGCTGGATGAGTAAATAATGTAAGCAAATGGTTGCTAACATGTTCTTCAGTTTTACAGGGTGATAATAAGTAAGTATCATGTTTACAACTTGTTGCACTACCACGTTGTGGCCTAAAAAATAAATGTATGCAAGTTTAAAGGTACTGTGTGTAGGATTTAGTGGCATCTAGTGGTGGGGTTGCAGATTGCAAATAATTGAATCCCTGCCACTAAATTCTACACGCTGCACCTTTAACAGAAGCAGCCTTTAAAATATGCATGACTCTGATACTGCTACATCACTATCATTACCTCTATTACCTTTAACCAGAGCCATTTTTGTAACCGCAGCACTAGGACTGTGAAAACAGCACCCAAAGGAGTTGTTGCCAAGCATTTTTACTACACGTTGTCATACATAGATGGAATAGCATCCATTAGGCCAACACCAGAGACACCTAAAAAAGCTGCCCATCATAACTTCAAACTTAGACAAATAGATGGTGTAGATAAATGTCTGAATGTTGTTGGTTGTTACTGGTGTTTGGCTGCTATACTTGTCAAGCAATGCTAAAGGAAAACCACAGTGTACACAAGCTCCAAAAACAACCGTGAATGTGTCATTCTGACACATGTAGACAGAATGAACACAGTCTTTCTCATTACCAAGACTTCATGGAGACAAGCTGTCAGGTTGAAACCCACAGGAGCCTACTGCAGATGCTGCAAACCATCAGCCTCAACTCCCCAAGCGAAGGAAATAGGATGACTGCTAGCATCAGCATTAGAGGGAAAAGAAAATATTTACGGTGAAAGCATTCAAACTGAATTTTTGATTATAAACCAATTCTTCCACAAGGTGTTAGTCCATTGGGTTCAGTTTGAGTTTACAATCTGCTGTCAATGCTGCCAGTGGAGAAATTTAACTATCTCAACTAATATGGAGCAAGATATCTTGATGTCTCAATAGGTAACCGTCAGTTTGCATTACCACTATTCATCATGGCGAGGAAGAAAAAAACATTGATGCTACACTTATTGTAGAATTAGAGTGTGAGAGAGAGAAAAAATCCACAACTGCTATATTGACCAAAGTGATCAATACACTGTTGCTGTATTATGAACTATAGAGCTTGCTTCACCATGAATATTGATCCAGATGTTGAGATGCTCTTGTTTAGGCCAAGGTCAGCCAATGAATCACATAGAAATTGCTGTATGTGATGTGCAAATGTGATAATACAAAAAAACAAGAGTTGTGTGGTTGAATCAATATACTGATCATTCAGAAGCATTAATCACAATAAATCACCTAAAAAACAACGGTTCTGATGTCAACTGATTAGATTTATACTACAGTACATTCATACTTCATTTCATACCTCATTCATATTTTACACACCTTACAGTATAGCATTACTGAGAAGAGTTAAGGAGCAATAGCGAATGAATATACATAAACTGCTCCTTTTTACATACTGTGCAAAATATCTATAAGACATCAAAGCCTTATCATTTATACCAGATGTGTTGAGAGGTAGCTCTCTGCCAGTGGCCCTAACACATCCTTTATTCCTCTGCCTTCACAGAGTTTGAGTCTGAAATGTCACACTGGCTCTCACATTACCAATAAGGCCAGCGGACAGAGGAAACACCAAACCCCATTTGGTATCAACCACACTCTCTGTCACTGGGGTAAAGGGAAGCCCTTTAGAAAACATCAACTTCTTGACTGAAAGCAGAATCAAAAATCCCATGGACAAGAGCACCATTCCATGATGCTGTCAATTGATTCTGAAACGGAGCATGTTTTTTTTTTTTGTTACAAAAAAAAACTTTGTCCGGTAGTTCTTCTTCACATCAGTTCAATGAAATATTTTGACTCACTATGTGTATTATTCATCGATTGTTCAAGGACGTCCCTTCCATGTTTACCCATCCAGTTGATGGACAGTCACACACCACCCCAATCCTGGTAACATTTTATTCCTCTTAATTTTCCAAAAATAGACTGACGCTGGAGTTGGGCCGACGGGGAGACACATATCATTTCATCCATCACCTCGTGGATAGAATGAAGAGCTGCCTGGTGGCCTAAAAGAGCAGCAAGGCCAGAGACAGATTAGAGGCATGGACTTTTTCCCACGATGCAACAGATGTCCCAGTCCCGGCCCTAGACAATCAAACCATTGATGAAACACCAAAGACAGACTAAATTTTAAAAAAGTAAGAAAAATTGTGACACAAATCAGTTTGTTAGAGGGGCATTCCACTGATTTTATACACAAAGATCGGTTTACTCATCATACTCAGACTGTGGAAACAGTTGCATAAAGCCCTCTGTGGCTCTGGGGGCTTCTCTGAAAAGTCTGAGAAAATAACCTTGATGATTGAGTTGCATTATGGGTAGTGTAAGATCCAGTGGTTTCAGAATCTGACCCATACTTGGGACTAAAAACAAGGATATCTTTACCTCTCACACATCAGTTTTGACCATTTAAAATAAAGTGTATCTATAAGTATACTTTTGATTTGGATATTATATATTTGTACGGACCGCAAAAAAAATACACAGGCAAAGTGAAACAGTCTAACTATCTAAAAGCAGGTCAGAATCCATCTGTCATCTCATTCTTCCTTTCCACCGCACTACTGTATATCACATTCAGCGCACTCTAGAAAACCAGTTGTGGTCCGCATAGATCACACATAGTGCAGCACATCTCACTCTTTTTTAAATAAATACCACTTTAGTATGCAGCGTTTCTGTGCATATCCATCCCCAGGTCAGGAAACAGGAGCCCCACTTTCAGAAAAAAAAAACACATTATAGTGTATACTGCTTATTATATAATATGTGCCTGATTGCCTGATATATGATATTATTTCAATAAGTGAAAAGCTTCTAGACACGTCAAGAAGAATTAATTAAATGCAGAATCAATACTGACTTAATCATCATGATAGAGAGGGAAAAAATTAATATGATACATAATAAGCAGTTTTGAAATGATTATGAATACCTTATACCTTATATTTGTAGGCTATATCGTGGATCTTTTTGATAAAAAGAGTGTAAAATGTACATACACTATCAATGTAAATGAAATAATGGTTCAAATGTTCAAATGATAATATAAGGCCATTTAACTAGTTATCATTTACATATTTGAGTATTTTCCCTCTTTCACATTATGGTGTTTTTTTTTAAATGATGCAGGTGCTTTGTGGAGCCTCAGGATGGTGCCAGTGTGCTTTGAAACACAGAGACCTTTGATACTGTACCAACAGATTCCACACACACCCACAGCTACACTCTGAGTGACAGTGGCATTATATAATATCAACTTAATTGTTGGATGTACTGTCACAGTATGAGCTCCGTTCTAAAACTATTCGTATTTCTATCAGTCTTATTCCTCTATTAACAGGATGATGGCTTAGTAAAGAAGCATGTATATAAAATGACTACAGAGGCTATGCAGGTGTGTCAATATCTCGGCTTGTGCTATTTCGGACGACCACTGTCTGTACAAAAATAATGGCTTAATGCATAAAATATTGGCTTGAGAAGTATCATGGGTATGGATCAGTGTTGTAATATTATTAGTATAGACTTACTGGCCTCCTGTACATTCTTCTCCAAACCTTGCATGCTAAAAAGTCAGCTCAGTGTTAATATAAGAAGCTTTTGGTTTTGGGCATTGATAGGTAGCTAACTGGGAAGGATTGAAATTCTATAAAGCATATTTCCTTTTGCCGTCCAGCTGCAACATCCAAGGCTTTGTTACTAACTAAATAATGTTACCTCTTGAGCGCACCAGCATCACACAGTTCGGCTACTATTTCTTCTAATACGCTTATTAGCTTCCTTGCCAAGATTTAGATTAGAACATTGAAACCTCTCATGTCTGTGCAGTGAATGTGAAGCTACCAGCAGAAGCCAGTTAGCTTAGCTTAGCACAAAGACTAGCCTGGCTCTATCAAAAGCTAACAAAATCCACCTATAACAACATGTTGTAACACATGCGGTGTTATAGTGTGTTATGTTCTGGACTGTTTCTTGGCCAGGCGCTGTAACTTCCTACTGCCTTGTGTTTTGCTTCGGCTTTTGTACAGATTAAACAAACAAGATATAACATGTACATAACTGAGCTTTAGATGTGCTGCTAGGTGGATTTTGCGTCTTTAGGCAGAGCCAGACAGGCTAGCTGTTTTCCCCTCTTTCCAGTCTTTGTGCTAAGCTAAACTAACCAGCTGCCGGTGGTAGCTTTATATTTACTGTGCAGACATGCGAGTGACATCAATATTCTCATCTAACTCTTGGCAAACAAGCAATGATGAGTATTTTCTCAATATGTTGTACTATCCCTTTAACCTAATCTCAACATTAGTGAAACTATCAGGTCCCAGAAAAAAAAAAAATCACATTTGCTTGACGCTGGTAGAAACGGGCAAGCCTTCAACTGTATTATCCCCAGTTTCATTGCACATGACCGAGGGGCCTTCAACATAGCCACCAGATGACATTTTTAAACCTCACCAAAAATTTCTGTATTTAAATGAAATGGGTTTCTCTTGTGTGTGTTTAATCGTGTAGTGTAGTATATGGCTGCAGTAAGATGCCTCTTTTCTCCTTTATGCCTGAGTTCAAACTGCATAATTGGTAGCCTACAGTGAGTGTTTTGGAGCGCATGCATAGGAGGAATATTTCCCTATGGGGACATATAGTTGATGCAGAACAAAAATGACATTTTCTTCCCCACATGGTTCAACTGTTAAAGCACAGAAAATAACTTTTCTCTGCTGAGACAGCTCTCGCAGCACAGACCATAACACCAGAAGGTCTTCACACGCTTTTCACCACCATAGACATATACAGTGTATTGTAGGCTACTCTGTGTTTGTTTATGGTCAAAAGTGAAAGCCAAAATATCCTCCAAATAATAGCATGGAGACACACATCTGTGCTGGTTATTTTTCAGCAAATTTCAATTTCTCCAGTGGCAGACTCCCCAATGAACTTTACAGAGTATTGATATTTCAGGCTATGCTGTATGTGTTTGCATGCTGCTGAGAGTTGGGGGATGTTGAATTGTGAACAGTGAAACTGTAAAAGTGGTGTGTTTTTGGAAAGAAGGGTGAAGGTAGTGGTTTTTAAAGAAAGGGGGTCTGAGGAATTGTTCCCCTGTGTAAGTGGATGTGACAGCTTCTCACCCAGGAGAGCACTTGTACTGAGCACACACTAGAGGCCAGCAGGGCCACCTGTCACACAGATCTGTGACTAAAGAACTCTATTAGCGAACAAGCACCCTGGGGTAACACACACATACTATACACATGCATGCATGCATGCACACACGCGAAAACACACATACGCGCACACAAATCAATATGCAAATGAATAAAAGGAGCTATAAATGTAGAGTGATTAGGTAAGCAGACAATAAATATGGCAAAGGATAAAGCAAGAGGAGATTGACAGCCCCATTCAATATTAATGCACATTTTAATGATCCATTCTCTAGATTATATCCTTCTTGTCACTATGGTCTGCAACATCATTGCTCAAAAGAGCACATTTTCACTTTAAATGATTTACAGTACACGGAGGGTGTGAACGAAACAAAATTTTCCTCTTACTGTAATACATGTTAGGGGGTGCATGACCATGTTTCACCCTGTCCACACTCGACTCGGCATATGACAATTATCATGATGTATTTGCACTAAACCGCGTACATTGCCATGAATGCACAGTGTATTTGAAAAGATAAGTGGGCCTTAGTGTTGAAATAAAAAAGATCTATATTTCAAATGAATGTCGAGTGGTGTGAAACCAAACACACACTGCAGGCTTGTATTTGCCTTTGTGCTTGCATGCATGCAACTTTTCCTTTGCATTTTATTGTCTAAAATAATTACCTGTCAAACACTGTTTATACATAATATAGGTTACTTAATGTGCAGAGATACCCCTCTGGAATGGAATAGCCAGGGGAATTTTCCACACTGTCACTCTGTTGTGGTCAAAAAAAGTAATCATATTTGACACCGCCGCATCCTCTGAAAAACTACGACAAGTTGGGCTGTCAGGGCTCTTTTGCTTGTATCTTGTCCTTGAAGCCTTTTGTCATTTTCAACTTCTTGCTTCCTCCCCCAGAGAGTGTAGTGGTGATGTTTGATTTTTAAATGGCTGCTGGAATAATATCCATGAAATCGGGGGATGATCGTTGCTGTCTCTCAAACCACTACCTCCCCCATTACCTCCCTATTGCTGTCTCTCACGTGATGCTTTCTGGCTGATCCAAGGAGAGAAATTCATTGGAACAGGTGGAGCTGTGGACCATATCCCATTAGTGAGCCTGCCAAAGGCCGGTCCCTGTAGGAGTAAATCCTGCTCTTCATGCACCATAGGCACACGCTACTGTATATAGACTCAAATATATGGGCTAAAACCTGCTTCTCTGGCAAAAATAGGGAAGGAATGATGAGCATATAGATCACAGCCTTTATTATTTTTAATGAATCGTTAAAATACATGATGTAAACCCCTTTTTTTCTGAAAAGGGAATGTACTTAGCCTGGAAACATTCAGAGAACAGTCATTTGCAATGAAAGTCAGTGGCTGAAAATGTACTGTAGGCTTGTTGATGTGTGTATTGTGGGTGCATGTGAAGGGCGGACATGGCTCTGACTTTGGCTTTGACTGGCTCGGCTGTTAGCCTCTGGCTTCATGACTCTTCCCACATGGCAACACATTATGGCAACACTCTCAATTCTATACATAGTACAAGGAATAATGTCAAAACAAATGAGAATCATGGTGTGCAGTGATCTGATAAACCAGTTTTCCATTTTGTTTTTTTGTTTTTTTATGTTGCAAGAAAATGAAATGGACCACGCTTCACACAATAATAGAACTTACGAAAATATAATGCTAAGGATGGCATGTTTTTTTATGATGAGATGTGTTCTGTATGAAATGTGTGAGTTAGATGATTAAATGAAAGCCAAATGAAAAACTTGACGTGTTTGAAGACAACATTTACATTATCATGTAGAGTACACAATCTATATGGATAATAAATCAGGTTGTGATATTAAACGTTAAACAACATTCATCATTTCTTATGTCTTCATCCTACCAGATGTATCAGATCAGCAAAATGCTCAAAAAAATGTTATTTTTTTCATTGGAATGTGTTGTCACATACATTACTTTATTTGTTTATTTCATCAGTGTATGTTTTTAGTGTAATGGCACCAGTACTGGTTGTTGTTTCCAGTTGAAAAAACAAAAAAGCACCCAAATGCAGAGTACCACATAGCTGTGTCAAGGCAGAATGGGCTACATTGTCAGACTAGCTTACATCACCAGTTCACTAACTCACATTTCAGTCTACATCAACAAACTGAACTTGGTGATCTTTGTACAATACTTGAACTTTTATAATTGATCCAACAAAGTAGCCTGTGGTCAAGTCATTGAGCTGAGTCTCTGACTTTATGCTAGAATGTGTCTTATTTAAGCTCAGATATTAATTATAAGGTCACACCTCAAGGGTAAGGTACGCAGCCACTATCATGAGGTAAAAGCTAAATTTTAAATAATTATGCTTTGGTTGGTGAGACTTTGTATCAGTACAGCTAACCATTGGCTGAATTTTTACTGCCTTCCCTCTTGGCTGTAGTAGCATCTAGTACCTAAACTCACTCTCTCCTGAGGTAATTTGACAACTTGTTGAGAGATAGCAGAGTGAGGAAAGAGGCAAAAGGATCACAGATGAAGCAAACAGACTGCCATGGCACATAATAGTTAGAGTAGAGGATCTTGTCTCCTCAGGAAAACAATATCAGAGAGCCTCAGCACATTCAGTGCTGTGTCCTCCTGTTGGGTTGTACACAGTGGATGCTGTTTATTTGGGTTAGCTAAGTGTCCTGTTTCTCTTATGTCAGTTTACCACTGGCTGGAACTGAATGCTGTTGAAAGGCTATGAAAAATGCGTCCAAGTTAGACTCCTGGGTCCCATGCTGAGCTGGAAAGCTGTTTGAAGAAAAAGCAGTATAATTATCCTCATCAAGGGAAGAGCCTATTCTGTTAGTTCTGTTGTTTATATTCAAAAAAGCATTCTCACTAAGCAGGCACCAATAATCCGTCTTCCTCTTATGTTGTCTTCTTCTGCTTCCTTCTGTCTTCGTAAAGAGCTTCTCTCACCTTGTATTCATACATGTGCAGTTTGAGTTTTCCCCCTGCCACATTGTAGTATATGATATGATTGTAATTGTAGCGATAATAACTACCTCAATTCACACGTAACTGGGATAGAGTGTCCTTGAGCAACCAGCACTCATGAATTGAAAGTCTTGCATTACTCTCTAGGGAGTTGCTGTGACTAAAGATTTGGTTCATGACTCTGAACGTAATGGGGAATGTCAGTATTATTATAAGAATGTTCCATCTCATTTTTCTTGACCTTTTGTTTGAATACCCCCTCTGAGTGTGTAAATCAATATGTGCATCATGATGCTCTTTGTTCTACATACACAACATTGACCAGTGGCTACAAATTGTGCTTAGCATAGTATGTATACAATTCAGTCATTTTTTAACTTGATGATTGGGTGATATTACATGATTATATGGTATTTTAATCACATAAAAGCTGTTGTTTACCCCAGGCTGGGAAGTGAATCAATAAGACTTGCTTAAAACTCAATAAAACTGCTTAAATGTACGTATATTTTCTTAAATAGACATGAGCTAACTGTGCTCCAAGTCAAAGGTGTCAAGTTACAAACTGTAACTCCTTGTTTGCCTGTAATTAATCAGAGCCAGCAGAGCAAAAGCTGCATGTCGGTCACAATGTTGTCGAGCTATTACTAAAACACAAATAGACAGATATATGTGGGCGTTATGATTTTTGGACTGTCACATTGTTAAATAAAATTTTTATGAAATGGTGTTGCAACAA
This sequence comes from Scomberomorus guttatus, assembly GCA_038419695.1. Classification (NCBI taxonomy): domain Eukaryota; kingdom Metazoa; phylum Chordata; class Actinopteri; order Scombriformes; family Scombridae; genus Scomberomorus; species Scomberomorus guttatus. Next base: position 17,000,440 of record CM076457.1, on the reverse strand, counting down.
AGTTGGAACCTTCAATACCAAGTTGTGTTATATTGTAAGGGAACCTTGAGTTGCTTGTGACTGAGAGGTTGTTTTGAACATGTTTTTTTCTTGAATCTGAAACAAGAAGAATTTGAAGGTACACAGCCTTGGACATTTCAAGTAGTGTCCACAGTGAATAGAACATGTTGCCACAATTTCTTATATTTCTTGTTGTTCTTGTTTACGTAGAAACATGGATTGCACAAATCATTGACATTCACATGAAATGGCACTGGTGCTGACAACTTCAACTTCAGTTTATTTAAAGTGCACATCACCCAGAGAGTCTCTGTACACTTTACCAGTCAATAAAAATGACAACAGAAAAAAAAGAGGCACACAACAATACATGAAAGTACACACACATACACATGCACTCACACAAACATACCAGTAGTAATGCTATTACAACACAAGGTTTAGGTTATTGATTTTAAAACAGAAATCATATGACCCTAACAGGGTTATAGTAGCTTCATGTTAAGGAGGAAAACAATTAGTGATTCGGGTTCCCAGTTGGTGAAATTAGGAATGGTCATAGTAAACAGAAAGAAAATTTCAGTCTGGATTTGAAAGTATCAACAGAGCTTGCCTCCCGAATGTGCAGTGGTAGATTACTCCAGAGAAATGGAGCTCGGTGGGCAAAGACTCAGCCACCAAAAGTGTTCTTATTAAATCGAGGAACAATTAAGTGCTACGGTGCTATAAGGCTAGAGATATATGAAGGAGCCAATCCATTTAAAGCCTTAAAGGTAAGAAGGAGGATTTTAAAATCAGCTCTTGCATGAAGTGGTAGCCAATGCAAAGACATGATCCAGTTTTTTAGACCTTGTGAGGACTCTGGCAGCAGTGTAATGGACCAATTGAAGACCTTTTGTTGCTGTACGAAGGTGGAAGAAGGCAGTTCGTGTTATATACTTGATATGTAGATCAAATGTAAGGGATGGATCAAATACTATTCCCAAATTCTTGATTGCATGGGTCTGAGAAATTATGCTGCCGTCGAGATTAATGTGTAAGTCTGTAAAAAGCGATGTGAATCTAGCTGGACCAACAAGCAGCATTTCGGTCTTGTGTGCATTCAAATGCAGGAAATTATTGCAAATCCAGTGATGGACTTCTGACAAACATATCTCTAATTTAACCAGCTGGGAGGAGTCACTGACTGTTATAGGAAGATAGATTTGTGTGTCATCAGCGTAGCAGTGATACATTATGTTGTGTTTTTTGAAAATGTGACCCAAACAAGTAAACAAGTAACGCTTTGTGTTCTATTACTCAGGTATGAATGAAACCAAGAAAGTGCCAGCCCCTTCAGGCCAATAAAGTTCTCAAGACGTTGGAGGAGGGTGTCGTGGTCCACAGTGTCAAAGGCAGCACTTAAATCAAGTAATTCAAGACAGATGAGAGATCAGAGTCCTCATTGCAATTAATAGATCGTTACTTACCTTGGTCAATACAGTTTCAGTAGAGTGTTTGGGTCTGAAACTGGCCTGAAACTCAGCAAGAAGGTTATTACTGGATAGATAGGCAGTGAGTTGACTAGCAACCTCCTTTTCTAACAGTTTGGACATGAATAGGAGATTTGAAATAGGCCTATAATTGTTAAGAGCTTGTGGGTCAAGGTTAGGTCTTTTTAATAGTGGTGTAACCACAGCTGTTTTAAAAGCAGTGGGAACGATACAAGAACTGAGGGATTTATTGATGATGTCAAGAAGAGGGCTTCCAATCACAGTGAACATGTCTTTAATGAGATTGCCAAGGATGGGATTCAGAACACATGTGGTTGGTTTGGAGCTAGTAACAATTTCAGAGAGGGTGTTTGAATCCACTAGATCAAACTGAAAAAGATGGGTGATGGTTCGATAATCAATATGAACAAGATGTTGCTTCCTGGCCCAAGTACAGAGCTGCAACTGCAGTTCAAAACTAAGACTAAGATATAGGACAGCCCCGGTCTGTCATACACACCTCTGACTGACACCTTTATCAACACAAAAACAGTAAGAGAGGTGTGCCTTACTTAACATGGTGCTCTCCTGAGACTCTCCCTCTTCAGCCCTGACATAATGAACAATGGACAATGGGTGTTAGCTTAGCACCTGGATCCTCACCTCCCTCCTGACCATGACTGTCACCATGATTGACCTATTATACCCATATATGTATGGTGTCATTGTGTGTAACTACGTCTTTTCAAACTCAAAATTGGCTTTAAGTATGTCCATCCCAATGTGACAGAATGTTTTGTAGGTTTTTGCTACCCGACACTCATGTGATCTAATTCTATCTATCCCTATGCTTAGTATGGCATAGTCCATGTTAACCTCACCCACCGGAAATTCAACTGAATTCCTCATAAATTAAAAAAGCTTTGGAAAACCAGCCTTTCTATCTACATTATTTCTTTGTCTTATGAAAGTTTAACATACCCCTCTCTCAGATGTGCATTAGTGGCTCATGTCTCTCATGCTCATTTTTCACTTTCAAGCAACCATATCCATGCACATTTTGTCCAGTACTGCTGTGACTTGAACATCATTAACATACATTTTGCATAACCAAGTCTTTGCAGAATCTCTGAAATTTGGGTTGTGAAGCTTTTTTCTGCAGTTAAATGAACATAGCAAATTTGTAGCTCTTCCTAATGAGACAGTCGTGCCGCTAACATGGACTTGTGTCGCAGGCAATACATAATTTATAAACATTTAGTGCTCGCCAGGATACAGTACCTTGCCATGCAGTTGCCTATATGAGTTGAGTGACAGAAAGAACATTAGAACCCAGTTTGATATTACAATAAACGAAACCCACTGGGGCACCATGTAAAGAGACATTAAATCAAATGGTTTTGAAGCATAAGGACGAGTAATGACTTCATTAAAGCAGCACTTAGCACTATATGTGCCCGATGTTGCATGGTGAAGAAGAAAGAAATGGTTATTAATGTAAAGATAAATCGTTCAGTAAATAGTTGTACAGAGAGTGGATTCCATTAAAAACTGAAAATGTATCTTTTTTCTTTCCTTATATTATATATCTGCTTACATTTGTTCACTTTCACTGTCCATCTGTCCAGTTATAACCTACTCTGCACTGCTTTAGGATGAAAATGGTCTAAACTCAATGTTCATTAAGACATTGTCCATCACAGTGATTGTCGATCCAAACTAAGGAACCTCCCCACCTCCCATTGGTGAGAGGAGTGAAATCAAAGCAATCTTCTTTCCTATTTCCAGTTATATATATGGTGTGCATCTCCAATACAGGTGTTAGTAAGTCCAGCATTTTGAAAGCGATTGTAAAATTTAAAACAAACTACACTTAAAATGGCTACACATCATGTTCCTCAGTAATATGCGTACTATACCTACTGCATATTGATTAAATACAATAGAGCAGAATTATATTAGCCTGAAATACAACACACTTGACCCCCAGCCCCCCCTTTTTTTTTGCAACACTGCTTTTGAATTTTTAAACAGAAACAAAACCAGGTACATACTTGTATTGCCACATTTAAATAAAAACACAGTAAATCAATAAATAAACAATGTAACTAAAAGAGGCTTTACTACACATGAACAAGACTCATGAAGAAAAATTAGTGAGAGACGTTTTGATACAGACTCATCCAAATGCAAACGCCACAGCCAGCGTGGTCCAAGGCTGGAGCAGATCCTGGCTGAGCACTCTGCAGGAGGGCGCTGGAGCCTGCCACTGTGGCTTGAAGTAGCTGTTGGAAAGTGGAGGTGGGGTGGTGGAGGGTTTCTGCAAGATGAGCAGCAAAGAGGATAAGAAAAAGATATATCATAAAAATCAAATGAGCTGAATTCCCGAGTAAAAACGACTCAACTACTCTATGATGCACCACTTTACTTGTGGGTCCACAAAAGAGTAGCTAATGCTTAAGTAATTAGTAATGAATGAGTTGTTACTGTTTTACCTTACTGTAGTGTAACCAAGTAATCATATAACATGATTGTCTTTCTCATGATACAACACTATACAGCAAAGAATACAAGTCTGATCATCTGCTCTAATATAAAACTTTAAATCTAATTAACTAAGTAGCTCAAGTCATTTGCAGTCTGAGGGTTTATACACATATATGCAATTTTCTCCTCTGCATGGTGAAAACAGTGAAATAACAGACAGCATTAACAACACAGCATTGAAGAAGCAAGCACTTTTGTTTTGCGCTTTGCACTATTGTTTTTACATTTTCACCAAATGATAGATTTAACAGTCCACTAAATGCAATGGACATCAGTCACAATGGATCTGATGTGCAGCTACTCAGGGGGTGGCTCTACTTTTCATCTCGCATGAGGCACATGGGCATCAAGGTGTAAGATGGACTAGCTGTGCTTATTGGGGAAGACAAGTCATGTTCACTTTAATTTTCCCAAGCCTTTGTCAAGATGCTAGGGTATGTTCAAAAGATTTTTTTTCTTTTCTTTTTTTTCCCCCTCAATATAGAGAATAATTTATTTGGGCCTATTCAGGAAATCTGTTTGTCAACACAAGACTCAAAAGTCGTATTCATAACAGAGATTGATGACAGTCCTGTGTAATAAAAAAATGCCAGTTATGCGGTTTTCTAAATTTCCTGTAACAAACAAAGCCTCTACTCATCATACCTGTCATTATCATATTCATAGAATAGCCTCCAGTGAGCTGTTAATAGCAGCTTGATATACAAGTATACCCAGTACTGTTTCTGAAATCTTTTTTTTTCATAACATTTTTCATAACATAATTTTTTTCCAAACATGTGATTGAATGCTCTGTGACTTTGAATTGCAATTGTAATTACAGAATAGCATGTGAGTGAAGACAAGACCATTTCCATTGGGCGATATTAACAATTTTCAAATAGTTACCACACAAACCTCAGCTTTTTAATTAAAGCTCTTTGTGTTGATGAAACCCAAAACAAACTGGCCAGCAAAAGCTACTTCACAACCATATCAACAAATGCTACAACTGTGGCCAATTAATGGGCTTTGGACAAGAATTAAATGGTTTCATTCCATTGCTTTTAATACCTACAAAAGCAAAGAGTTCAGCAATAAGTGCAGTATATGGTGTAAAATGTGTAAGATTCTTACAGCAGCTTTAAATATAATCTTTGCAGTGGACTGTACCAGGATTTAATAACTATACAGAGGCACAGTCTCATCTTTATCTGTACTTGACGGCCCTTGATGGACTTAGAACTGGATGGGCTTTCAATTCTGTCTGAATACACAAACAATTTTGTGGAATATTCATGCTGCAAACATTATTTTTCGCCTCACGCCAAAGGTGGGTTATTGGTTTGAGATCTGGGGACTGAGCTGGCAACGCTGTAATGTTTCTGGAACTGTCTTAAGATGATATGACACATTATTCTGCTGGAAGAATGAATCTAAAAAAAAAGAGTAGGCATGTGGACATGCTAAGAAGTATTTTGTCAGCATCATTTAGGTACGCTGTCAAAATGATGCTCAGCTGGCACTAAAGGGCAGAATTTGCACCATGATACACTATTAGTAGGAACCTGCACAGGCTCCATGGAAGATGGACCCGTGGATTCATGCAATTTATGCTAATTGTCACTCTGCCATGACCGTGTTGCAACACAAACTTTGATCCCTTTAGACTAGGCAAAGCTTTCCTGCTGTTCAGTGCTGATGAGATCCGCACCACGGCTTCTTCTCTTTTGTTTTAAGCTGACCGAGGGGAACCTGGCATGGTGTTTTGCTGTTGTAGTCCATCCATTTTAAGATTTCTGCTTGTTGTCTGATTTAAGATGCCCTCTTGCACACCACTGTGGTACTGAGATGTTACTTGTATTTTTGTGGGCCATCTGTCAGCTTAAGCAAATCTTGTTCTGCTGTGACCTCTCCTGGCAACAAGACATTTTCGCCCACAAAACTGTCGCTTATCTGGACCTTTTTTGTTTGTTTGTTCATATTTCTTTGCTCGTGGCACCATTCTGATTAAACTGAAGCCACTGTGAGTGAACTTCCCAAAATAGTGAATGTGTTTATGTTGCAATTAGCACATCTGGGATCAGACATCACACCGCATTCAAAGTTGCTTAGATCACATCCTGCCCATTCTACCATTTAGTCAAACAGTTACTGAATCTCTCAACCCTGTTTGCATGCTTTACACTCATGCATTATTTATATACGGTATGACTCACTGTCTGGAGGAGCAAGCTGTTTGTGTAAATGAGGATGTGTATTTAATAAACTGGATAGCAAGTATACTATATATCCTTTCTGAGAACACTAGTCATAAAAAATCTAGTCAATTTCAGTTTTAAAATATTACCTTGGACCTCCACCATTTTGAATGTTTAAAGTATCTGGTGAGGTCCTTGATGTCCACAACGTCTTTTAAAATTAAAAGCTGAACTGAGTAGAATAAAAGAAAGAAAGTGAAAAAATATAAAAGAAGTCCTGTGAGCAAAAAAAGAAGAAACATCACTGCAAAGGAAAAAAAATCATATTATTTATATTTCTTTAAAATATCAAAACAATAAGCATGAGGCTGGATTGCTTCCATCGGCTTTCAGGAGTTCAAACGACCACAAGATTTGGTATATAAAGATGGACGTAATGAGATGTGATGTCCCCCATCGGTTTGCATCTGAGCCAGTTTGAAGCCCAGAGTTGTTGCTTATGGTCAGCGCCTGTTTTTTTCTCTTTAGAGTTAGGATGGCAATGGATGGCAATGTTGGTTGGTCAGTCTATTCAGTCCAGACTGAAGTATCTCAACACCTATTCAGTGGACATTCATGGTGCCTATAGCCATATAGAATCCTAAAGACTTCTCTTCTAGCGCCACAACGTTGACATTTCTGCATTTGGATGGAATATCTCGACAAATAGTGGCTGGATTGCCATTAAATTTGTTAAAGACATTCATGTCCCTGTCAGGATGAATAACTTTCCTGACTCCTGATTTTTCCTCTCATGCCATCATCAGGTCAACTTTTTAATTTGTCCAGTACTTTGGTTTATGACAGCCTCAGCTGTGTTTAGTGCTAATTAGCGAAAGTTAGTATGACAATTAAAAACATTAAAAACATTAAACTTGCCAACCATCAGCATGTTAGCATTGTCATTGTGAGTATGTTAGCATGCTTACATTTAGTAAACCTCGTAGAGCTGCTAGTGTGGTTGTAGTCTTGTTTCATTCCTTAAACACACAATATGTAATTTCTGCCGTTAGGGGTCTCTCAATCAAAACAGAGTTGTTGTCTTCAATGTTAAACAACCAGCTTCTCCCAGTAAGGATTACTTCAGTGTTCATCGTTCAGGATCTTTTTACCAGGAGCCGAATTATCCACAGAGGTCTCTTCCTCTCCAAAACAAATGTACACTGTGATTAAAACCAGTAAAAACATTGAATAAAGAAGTTTCATGTAAAAAAATCAGTGTTTCTCCGATGCTGTTCGGCAGGCACAGGATGTCCAGGAGGGGCTGCTACCTGAAGTTTTCTCAGCTTGTTTCTCTGATAACTTAAGATCCAGATGTCCAATGACTAAACTCCTTCATCCAGTTAAAATATATAGTTAAAAATAACCACGATCTAAAAAGTTTATCGTAAAAATTTGGCTTAAAACTGAACAAAAGTCAATTTATGACAGTTTCTGGCGGACAACCACAACGGCGACGTATTACCTTGTATGTGTATACTCTTTGGTAGACGCCATTATGGCGGACAACCACAACGCTGATGCGTGCATCTTGTCGGCGTATACTCGTTGGTAGAGGGGGTATGACACCATTGACAGGTGACCGAATAAAACAGACGGGTAAAAACACTGAATAAAGCTGTTTCACGTAAAAAGATCTGTGTTTTTCCAACACTGTTTAGCAGGCACAGGATGTCCAGTAGGGGATGTTAGCCGAGCTGCTGCTAACGTTTGCTCAGCTTGTTTTTCTGCTAACTTAAGATCCAGACATTCAGCATGTTTTTACTGGGAGCTGACTTATCCGCAGAGGTCTCTTCCAAAACATCGTACACTGGGATTAAAACTGGTAAAAACACTGAACAAAGCAGTTTCACATAAAAAAATCAGTGTTTCTCTGACGCTGTTCAGCGGACACAGGATGTCCGGGAGGGGCTGCTAGCCTAGCTGCTGCTAACGTTTGCTCAGCTTGTTTCTCTGGTAATTTAAGATTCAGATGTCCAATGACTAAAATCCTTCATCTGATTAAAAGATATAGTGAGAAACAACCAAGATCTACTTTAACATCCATGATAGGAGTGATTTTGATCACCCTGGTGATTAACTCATACAGGCAGTTTTGTAAGAAGGTTCAGTAAATGTGGTGGTCAATTCAAATTGGTCAGACATGCAGGAAAAAGACCAACTCCTATGTGGTGTCTATTTCCTGATGTCAGGAGTGGGCCTTGAAACAGAGGCACGCTGACTCACCCACTGATCCCGTTGAATGCTGACATCAAAACCAACAGACAGAGGAAATAAACTGTGGCGTTGAATCAACAAACAGCTGTCAGCCATCCCTGCGTAACATGACGGGCTCAGCCATGGTGAGAACAACTGAGCGTAAATGGGAAGGGACAGATGGACACGCTCCGTTTGGGTGACAGACTGCACAGCCCTGGGAAAGGTGTGGGACAGACAGCTTTTATAAAGAAATGTGTTCGACACAGTAGAAGCTTGCTGCAAAATCACATCGGGTTGCCTGAAGACGCTTTGTGGCAATTAAATACGAAAGTGTTCAAAACATTTCCGAGCTCTTTTTTTTTCTGCATGACATGAGAATTTGATGATCTAATTAGGCTTACTGTAATAATCAAAGCCTCAATCAACCCTTGTTCATATTTCAAACTCTTCATCATCTTCAATTTCATCATAATAAATGCATTTCGCTGCAAATTCTGAATGTGCACAATTAGAATGAGAACGTTTTCTCTCTGTCAACAGAGAGTAATCAAACAGAATTGCACTGGTGAGGTTTCCACAAAAGATGCATGCCAGCAGTCCCCTGACAATGTAGCCACAGTGATTGCATGTTATCTTTATAATGATAACATTGCATATGCAATCTCCGGGCATCCCCTAGTGTATTCTTCATCACTTGCATATCTGGTAATTCAAATAATGTCACACCACAACACAGCTATTCATTATTTTTTTTATTTTTTTTTTATTTTTTATTGTTAATGCAAAGTTTTGCTCAAAATTGTCTGGTGTCACTTGTTATTGATTATAGGGGAAGATACTGAAAAGCAGGTAATATTGCACTCCAGCACTTTTGTGTTATTACCAAGACTGTTAAAATAATATCTTGGCAATAGCATCACATATCGTCAAGCTGTAAGGGCAAGGTGGGACACAGACTACCTCCTCCTTTACGTCTCAGGAATAGCACTATGTATTCTCTGTCTCCATCAGCACCATAGATCTTCTTGAATTTGACAACTCCACTCAATTGCCCTTGTCTAATGGCTTGTATTCTGATATTGAAATGCAGAACAATATGCAGCCACCGCTGGGGAAACAGATGCACACTGTCTAGCTAGGAAAATAATTTTATATGAAATTATACATTTTCTTAATCGCATTGCCGCTCACACATCTCTGATACAATATGAGTGATCTGGGATGAACTTTGATTTTCGGAGCTGTCAGGAGTCGCAAGAGACCTTTGTGTTGCTGTGAGTTTTTCCCTCAGTTTTGTAAACAAATGCGGGCCATAGACTCTCACAGATGTATTTGATGTTCTGTGTAATGTTGGAGGAGCAATACAAAAACTGAACAGGCAAACATCTGAAAGATACTACCCACAAAAATATACAGTACATTCTCCGTGTCTTTGTTGTCGCTGTTATGTGAGATTAAAGGGAGGGTTATGGTGGATAATGTTTAAATTCCGTGTTGCTAAGCACAAAGGAAGAAACTGCACAAGATCACACAGCTGTTCATGTGAGACTGAAGAATTATATTATGTATGGAAATGGATGTGTCAAACATGCATGAAAACATTGTTGAATCATTCTATAATGTGTCTCAGATGAGCAAAAGTGTTGCTTTCTGCTATGAACAGACTGGAAAATGGAAAACGTATTTTCCCCGTTACATCTCTGCAGGAAAATTAAAATGCACTAGAAATTCAGGTGGTATCAGTGACAACATCAGGCTTCAATTGTTTTTGTGATGAAGGCAGATGACTTTGTAAAAAAAAAGAGTCACCGAATATCAATGGGACCTACTGTACTGTAGCTTGAGATGGATTCAGATCAATAGCTGCTTTTCAGAAAACAGATTTCCATGGATCCGTCTTGTGATGCTCAACAGCACTAATTAATGTGCCACTCTTCTAGCAGGGACACAGTGTTGACCTGATCCTGCTTATAGCGCCACACTTCATTTGTCAGTGGCCACAGAACTGAAAAATTATTCACTCCACATTAAAATGGCAGTCTGATTCATTATTTATTCAAAGCTGCCAGAGAACAGAAATAAACCCAGAATCTATAAGGCAACAACTATTCCAAGGATCCCCGGTTCCTGGTTTATTAAACCTGTGATTTATGCTATCAAAGCACATGTATATCTTTTGTGAATCATTTTCTCCGTGCAGTGCTGCACATTTACAAATACCAGTGTGGCTCTTAACACCATTATTTTGGCATCCTCTGATGGCCCACGAGACCTGTAAAACTCAACTCATTGCCTGAATAAAAAAAAAAAAAAAAAAGAAATTTCAAGCTAAGATTGATAATGACTGATATGCATAAAAGCATGACCAAATTTGCTGCCTTTTTCAATTTTCAAGCAGGTTTTTTGGTGTGTCAATTTTATATGCTGCACCTCTTTATTACTGCTGACTTGTAAATTTAATTATTTAGAGTTTTGCTTTTCAGGCTACTTCAGTTTTACATTACTGTGATATCCATCAAGTGATTTTGCCCCCTTATAATTTTGCAGAACCTGTTTTATATGTGGTTTACAGTGCTTTCCCGAGCATGTTGTATATACTCTGCAAACTTTCAAAATTTGGTGATCTATTTCTTTTTTCTCCAAACATTACACATATACAGGAACACTCTAAAGCTGTAAATATCAAACCAAATTTCTGCTCCTTGAATATAAAACTAACAAGAAGGAACACAGTATCTGCACTATATATTTATCACACTACACACTACAGTGTATAGGTAAAATCAATTTTCAAAAAATTCCTGACATGATGAAAGGTTGCATAATGTTTTTCAGGGTCTTGCACAAGCACACTTGAACCGGTTGCAACCATGCCTCCCTGTCCTTGATGGATGACAACTACGGTATATGAAGTACATTTCAAACAAACAAACAAACAAACAAAAGCCCAGGAAATACTTTTTGGGGTGTCACGAAACATTGCAAAACATTATTAATAGTCTAAGTTAGTATTGCTACACCCTCCTACAGTTTAAATAATATTTTAATGGCACAAAATAACACATCTTACTTCTAAACTAGATCTATAAATCTTGTCTTCTCTATCTGATACAGTGCAGAACTACAGTGTGTTCCTTCTTTTGCCTCTTACATACTGTCCACACAAGACACATTTAGCCGCATAGTTTAATATTCAGTGCAAATACAGAATATAGTGTGATGATCATATAGCAAAATAAACACTGAAATTCATATAAATTATTCATCACCGTGACCCTCCGTAACCTTTACCAAATGATTTCAGTCACCTAATCTAATTCATCCTTCCATATTTTAGTTGCCATGACCACAATCTTTCCTTAGCCTTAACCAAAATATCTGCCTTATCTTACCACCCTACATACTTGAGTTACCATTAATGAATATATTAAAAAAACTGTAGGCAGTGAAAATGTTGCAGAAATATTCAATATGAATGTCCTATATGAAATAAAATAAATGATAATAATAAATAAAAAAAAAATTATTCCAGGTGGTATTACGTTTTGTAGGGAGTAAAGCTGATGTATTCAACAGTTACGGACGTCTTTTTTGCTTCTCGTCTCTTTGACATCACACTAGCGTCAAAACCAACTGCTTCAAATAGCCACATTAACAGACAATTTAATGAGGGCTCGGACTGCCTAACACTATTACTGCTCTAATTATTCTCAAAGTGCTTGGTGGGTGTGTATCTGATCTTCAACAGAAACATGCAGAGGTTGAGGAAATGCATAAAATCTTAAAGGAACTCAGCCTCTTCAGGGGATAGAGACTTAACGAGCTCAACAGCCTTTGAGTTGCCTGGAGACAGTGGCAGGGTTATAAAGCATTAAGGAAGGAAATCAAGTCCTCCTGAACACGGAAAAGGGAGAGAGGCTGCAGAGATTCTGACTAAGCTGAGGGCGGTGGCTACAGAGGCTAGAGGGCTGCTGAGGACAAATGGTGAAGGATCCTGAAGAAGAGGTAAGATTTGGGATCAATACAGGCAACATAACTGACAATCACTAAGGCAATGACATTTAGATGAAGCCCATTTAATGCCATATCCAGACTTAAATCTTTAGGAAACAATTACCTCGAAGATACTGTTGAGCGAGTTGGAGGCTTAGAAATGACAAGTCAAAGCGCTGTGCTTTCGTGCAGGCCATTTCCTTTCTTAATTACAGAGTGAATCACAGCAGTGTTTAATATGTGGTGTCAAGCACTGTCAAGAGGTATATTTCTATTACTAATCTCTTTTCCCTTTTTTGCTGCTTCTCTCTGTCTTCTTCCTTCACTTCCCTTCACACAAACTCCAAAACGTGACAGTTGTGGTGATGGGACTGTAAGCTTCTGTACTGCCCTACAGGCAAAATTTTTCCATTGTGTGGTGCTCTTCTCTCATTCTGCTTCTCTCTCTGATGATAACCTGTAAGCCTTTAGTAGGAAAGTCAAATCCTCCTCCTCTTAATTTTCTGTACTTGTTACTGGGGTTGCTAGTAAAGAATAATTTAATCAGGAAAATCAGTAACGTTACCAAATCCCTTGTAGCTGTGCAAGTCCAATGAAACAAGAATGCCTTAAAATACCATTAATCACTCTTTCATTTACTCCTGAAAACATACCAAACCCATAAGATTAAGGGGTTTAGCTTGGTAGCCAGAGATCCCCCAATTTGTCCATTAACTGGAAAAGGTGAAACTCAAACCCTCTTAAAACATTTGAAGAGCCCTTATTTAACAAATTCAACTATTATAACTATTTTCATAGCTTTTGGTCCATTTTAAGGGCTTTTTACTACTTAAAAGGGATTCTGTTTCACAGTGTAGTGACATTGCTCTAGGGATGGCAACGTCGGTTGGTCAGTCGGTCCACCGCTTTGGTCCAGACTGAAATATCTCAACAATTCTCTGATGGATTTGTGCAAGTTTGTACAGATATTCATGGTTCCCCAGAGGATGGATCTTAATCACTTTGGTGATCCCCCAGCTTCCATTTCGCAAAATTACAATTTGAACAGATATCTGTAAAATTAATGACATTCCCATCAGCCTCAGATTGTGTTCAATGCTTGGTAAATGTTAGCATGCTAACATGCTAAAGTCAGATGTTGAACATGTTAAACAAAGTACCTCAGCGACTTAAACATCAGCATGTTAACGCTGTCATTGTTAGCCATGCTAGCGTTAGCATTTAGTTCAAACAAGCATTGCTGTTCCTATAAATACAGCCTCACAAGGCTGCTAGAGCACAGACTTTTATTCTTGTTCTGTCAAGTTTTCATTTAATTTTAGTGGTTCATGAAAAAGGCTAACTGCTGCCACAAATCCTAAGAGCATTTTCTGCATTAAATATCTGTCTGTCTATCTTTGCCTTGTGCAGCTTGTGCTGTCCTATGCCTGAGTGGACTTATACAAAGGTTGATTTATTTTCTAAAAAAAAAAAAAAGCTAATCTAGATCTTGAACATTTGATAGGGTTAGTTTTAATGACAACATTGTTGAAAATTAACATTTTCAGATCACAGGGTGAGGAAGCCTTCTGGGGATAATTGTATAGTCTTGTCTTTCAGGAGAAAAACAAGGGAGAAACACAGACCCCAGCTAATTTGATTGGCATCTATTTTGATGGCTGCTGAAGTGTCCAGGTGCCCTCTTATCTAATTCTCTGTTCGGCTGGGAGGCTGGAGTCTATAATAGCCTCGTTATGGAAGCCTGTTAAATTCATTATGAAAGAAGGAAACAGGAGCGACAGTCGGGGCAAGAGCTCAGTTGTTCTGACATTCTTCTGGCAGAGACTCTGCAGGGGGAATAGTGTTTCTCATTTTCATTCAATTTCATTAGATAACACGCCGCTTTTCACAAGCAGTTAAAAATATGAAATGCTATTTTGCACTTTTGCTGTGTCCTCTCCCCACATAGAGCTGCTTCCAAGACTGTTGTTTTAGAAATGGAAAAAGAAAAAAGATTAAAACTAAACTCAGGTCACAACTTTAACTGAGATACTGATATATCATCGGGACAGGAAATGTAAAGCATTTTCTGATACAGCCACCCACGTTGTATCGCTGAATACACGCCGCAGTCTGCAGCACCTCCTCAGTCACTGCATAAATTATCATGGTTCCAGCCAGATGAAGATGGCACACAGTCTTCTGTTTGGAAGTTAGATTAAGTTTCAGGTTCTTATTTTATGAGCATTCATGGCTCTAACTGACATACTGTACATTTCTCACTAGTGTAACTACTGGAACATGGTGTGTTTTCAGACATCACACAAGCGCAGTCATAGCCACCATCATAAACAGTGTGTATCTAGTCATACTACTGTAATTTGTTAATCCACAACTGGTGTAATTAGAACCTCTCAAGTTTCAGTAGGCTTGTCAGATTTTTTAAAAATAGGCTTTTTATATATTCTGAGAGTGAATGAAGGGATGAAGAGAGAGGAGACATCAATGAGGGAGAAACTAATGGATGCCACAGCGGAGACAGTAACATGAAGAAAGTAAAGAAAGTGTAACTGATTCACAATTTTCTTTTATTAAAAATGGAGAAGAAAAGAAAGCAGCCCAGCAGTGAGGTGATGGAAAAAAATCTCGGCTACAAATTCTGAGAAAGCAGAAAAATGGTTTACGGTCTTTCAAGGCATAATCTAAATCCATATAAATTCAAAACACAAGACTGGAACTTAAAATGATTGACAGGTCTTTTAATACAGAGACTAACACTACATATAGCAACTATGTTTACTTATGCTGTTTAAGGGTTGTTTAGATCAGTGATGTTAACACAAAAAAGACACTTCTAGAAAAAACTTTGTGCTTTTTTAACTTCAAGCACAATGAATGAGAATGTGAACTTTTGTGAGAAGCAGGTTTGGGGTTGCTAGTAACCGCAAAATGAACATCAATGTATTCACAAATTAAGGCATGAATGAGTGGCAGTAATTGCGCCCTCAACCCTTAAAAATATATATGATCGTTGATCTTTAATTACCATTGACATGAGGGAAACCTTTCGTCAAGTGTTTAATCAGGATCAAGGAGAGATACAGCAAACCAGGGACGATTGGATAAGAGAATAAAAGAGCACGTCAGCCCAGGCACTAATTAGTGATCGTACCCATGAGTGCACAAACAGGCATACAGTAATTACACGACACAGACAAAAAATATAAATACAGGTAAAACATGTCAGCAGTTAGTATCCATATAAGGAAAACAGATGCCAGGTACTCCTGTGAAGCAATACACAGCAATTACCTTTCAAAAAAACACACATTCTTCACTCAAGCAAAATGTTGTTTTAATAACTAAAGATTTATATTTAAATCCACATATTGCATGTTCACACGAAAAACCTTACATTCGATGATAGAACGGGCAAAATTTATAAAAGATTGCCATCGACAACGGTGAGTTAGACTCAATAGGCCTTTTTCACGGAGGACAGTAAGGCTGATGTTGATATATTGTGTGCACAAGATAGTATCTTATGCGAACAAGAAAATAACTTATGCCCACAATACAAAAAACATCTTTTGGGACTTTGGGGTGCTCTAAATCTATTCTGGTCATTAAACTATCAGTAAAAGGTTCCTGATATGCTAACACAGGTAAGAAAAACCTTCCTACAAGTGTGAGTGTGGTTTTTTTGTGTGTGTGTGTACATTATACTTCTAGGGCTTGCTCTTCATACACTATCTATCCCACTTTGACCATTTTAATTAAGGTTCCTTTTATCAATGTGTCTTTATGTCTTCTGAGCCTTAAATAACAACCATAAACATCTCAAAGTCCTCCTGTTGCGGCTTTCTTAACCACTAAACACCAAGCTATCCTGGTTCTCCCCGTCTCTCTCCCCTGGTGTTCTCTTTGCTCTGCTATCACTCTGTCCTTTTGCAACCACATAACCTCTAACTGCAAAATATCAATCAATCAGGCTGTAGCATGCTTCATCTTTTGGCTCTTCAACACAGCCTCCTCTACTTTCACAACAGCAATCAACTGATTGTTCTTCAGGCTCCTAAACCGTTCCTGAGTCACCCCACAGACTTTGGCTGAAATGTCAACCAAATTAGCAGCCAGACTACCTGCGAGCATCACTAGAAAACAAGAAGACCTTCTCAGCCAGGGCACAGATATCACATGGAGCAACTGGGTGAGACCAAACAACTGCACAATTACACCACTGGCCATCAATTGAGTTCCTGACAAGCTGTTAATGTCAAAGGGGCGCCTGTTTGAAAGTCCAAACAATCCCTCTGCTGCTATGGGCAGGAACCTCCTCCATCCCAGCCTTTGTAAGCACCCCGGAGTCTCTTTATTTGTAAGTGTATACCCGTTTGCGGATTGTTTGCAGTGCCCCCTCTTTATTATTTGTTCTGCTGTTGGTTTTCTATGCTGCTTTGTTGCTGCAGCAGGGAGCATCCCAAAAAGTGGAGCTGTATTGCCATGTCAAAGTGTGTTCACAGCTGTATTTGCATCCTGAGTGTTCCTGATAGTAATATTATTGTAGCGTTGCACAATATATCACAAAGGTTAACTTTCTAAAATCATTACTGTGCATTTACAAAACTTTTTCCTGTTTGCCGGTTTCAGCTACATAGCCTCATAAAAAAAAAAAAAATCTTATGTACTGCTGATTTAAATGGAAAAGGATTTCATTAAATTTTGTGTAGACTTCAAATTTTAATTTCATGGGAATATAAAGAAGGAATAGTGATCCATTTTTTGTCTTCTGATATGTTTTTTTTCTGAGCTCGTTGTAACAGCCATGGGAGGGTGACCCGACTTACGGTTGTCATAGCTGACTCTAGGATACAATCTCACAATCTGAAGGTTAAGTTTAGCAGCTATTGTCTTAGTTTCTGATCTGTCACTGCATGCTACATGCTGGACATTTATAGAAGATTAAGTTATGAGATTTACCACTTGTGGTTATGAGTTGTGGCTCAGCTCTACCTTCAAAGCCTTTACCAGTGTTTAAAAATGAATAATGTTTTGGACTTTTCGGGGTTCATTTTTCAGCCTAAAGCAGGGTCAAATCTTCCCCTCTGTCAATTAAACCATGCGAGAAAGGTTCCTGTTAGTAAGTATCTTGCATCTGTCAGATATATATACTTTTTTTTTTACAAATGTTACATAACCAGTGAGCCGTCTATTCACTTTTGTACAGTTTAATTCAGGTTAATTTCAGCATGATTCTTGGTGAAGGTGGAAAAACAAGCCATCAACATCAGTACAGTAGTACAGTTTACACACAGTACAGTTTACACACAGAAAGGTCCAGTATAATAAATACCAGTACTGAAGTCAAACTTCACTGCATTTTAGTGTACTATAATAACCTTTAAGCACCTGCTCTTGTGAAATGGTACAACTCCAAATTTTCACACTGTGAATGATTCAGCTGAATAAAGAAACGCAGCATTGTATTTTAATTCATTCATGCCAGCAGGGACACATTTTCTTACTTGTTTATGATTGTGCCACAATTCTCAATGGCCTTGTTCAACCCCCTCAGTATGTCATGTTTAATCAGCACTTTATGTCATGAAAAAGATGTAGGCTGATGTTTACCTAAGACAAATGGTGCCTCTTTACATCCTTAACGTACATCCGTTAAGTTTGGCACACAGGGCTGCTATTCCATGCTATTTCGTGTTTTTCACCGCTGTAAACAAAATTATCCTAAGGCATTTGTTCCCTGCCATAAAGTGTCTGACAATCTGTCCGATATCGTGTTTCACACAAACAGCAATTTCTTGACAGGACTTGCTTACAATGACAGCCACACTGCATAAAGATCAAAGCTACTAGCAAGATTTCAGTCCACACTAACAGTGTTATCCTCCAAGAAAAAAAAAAGCTTTTTTATGTCCTGTGTTTCATTGAGAGCTGTTTATCACTTTTCCATCATAGGAAAACTGGTGCTTTACTATGAAAACAAGCCTATCTCAAATAAATACAAAACCATTGAACTGTAGCTTCAAATAACTTTTTACAGGCTTAACGTAAGTATTTGCTACTGTATCTGCAATGCACTTACACTTCTGGATGGTCCTTTGTGATTTCTTTTATTCCCTATAGACAGTTTTCCCCATAGGGACACCTTGTGGTACATTGGTTGAGCCCATCCTAACAGAAGTCGCATTGACTCATCAACACTCTGCTCTGTATTCTCAGAGGGACTAGAGAAGCACAAATTATGTTTTTATACTTCAGATTTTGATCAATATTTGTATATTATGTGTTTACATTGAAACAGGTTACTAAAATATTTATTCTCTTGCTACAAGAAATAATGTATGTTACATTTGAGAGGAGAAAATTCATGTTTTGTAGGCTTCTCTCACTTCCCGCATGTTCTCCATTTTCTCCAAATGTGTGGAGAAGCTACAAACTCTAAGTGCATAGGCCTACTGTATGATTTGGTCATCTTGACCATCTCAGCAAGAAGAAGAAAGCTACATGGCACTCAAGTCAAGTTTATTTATATAGCACCTTTCTGGAGAAGATGTTGCTTCATAATTATAAAAGGTAAAGTGGACAAAACAGACAGTGAGACATAGAAAAGACTAAGAGTGTAGCCATGCTAATGGCTTTGAGCTAAATGCTCAATTTAGCATGCTAACATGCTCACAATGACAACGCTAACATGTTGATGTTTAGGTATAATAATCTACCATTTCAGTTTAGCGTGTTAGCATACTAACATTTCCTAATTAGTACGAAATGCAAAGTCAAATTCAATTTTGGCCACACTGTATGTCAGTACTCAATTTCAAGTCAGTTCAGTAGTCAATGGTTGTTGAGATATCTCAATAAAAATGAACAATGTCAACGTTGTGGTGGTGCTAAAGGAAAAGTTATTACAATACATCTTCTGAAACCATGAATACTTGCACAAAATTTGGCGCCAAGCCATAAAGTAGACCACCAAGTCGACCGCATTAGCCTTCTGTCCAACAGAATTGCCACTAACTGAGCCATGAAAAAGGATGTGATGTCATAGTTCCCATGTGGGTAGTAAAGAAAAATACTGAACAGAATGATCACAAACTATAATCAGTGTAGGAGCTCTGCTGCAGTTGGTGGTCTGGTAGTGTAATATTACACAAAACAAAGTGAAGGCAGGCTGCTGTAATTACTTCACCACATCCAAACATGTCAGACTTTCGAAGCTGAGCATGTAAATTCATTCATATATTGCATAGTTATGATATTTTCCCTTAAGAAATATTATCAGTGTTTTGTTTTTGAGTTTTATCACTATTATAATAATATGTCTTGGAAGTAATGAATTACTCTGTAGTGACAGAAAGAAATCTTAATTTTAAAATATAAATAATATACTCAATAATACTCAAGTGGTCATTGAGCCCTTATGATACAGTTTTGTGCTTCAGGCAAATGAAGTTCACTATACAGTGACGCAATAAAGAGTAACAATGTTTTCCTTATCAGTAACTGCTAATTTCTAATCTGCTGTATGAAGGTACTATGATTTCCACACAAGAGTGCCTAATTAGTAATCAGTACAAGTGCTCAGTGCTGATAAAATACAAAAAGATGATCTGCAGAATACCTTTTATTCTTTTTCCTATTTTTTTTTTCCTCTGGTTGAAGCTGGGGCTTTCAACAAAGTGCTGCTATTTAAATCAATACATCCCTCATTACAGAATGATGAATATTTCATCAGCAAGACTACTACTTCAAATGAATAATTTAACTGTGTTATAATAGTCAGGGTTGGGGGTTCAGTGGTACCCTGGTCCCTCAGCTTTTAAACCCAACCACTTATTATGACGATCTTTAAAATACTGCATAACCCCACCAAAAGGTCTTGGATTAGGTTCAGAGATTGTTCACTCTGAAAATGCCAGGGTTGCAGTTCAAACTACTAACAGTAAAAGTATCCTTAGCTCCAATTAGCCATGATATATAATTGTATGAAAAATATTTCTCTTTATTATAATGGGCTCTATGCTTGGGAAAATCCCACATGGATGAATGGCTTTTGTGCTCATTATAAATACCAAAACCCCTCATGACCTAAAAGAATAATCTATCAAATATTCAAAGGACTGAAAGGAGTACTGTAAATATGTGTGTCACTGGCATAATTTCCGCATAGTGCGGTTTTTTAACAACAGTTCTTTTTGCATGTTTTTTTACTTTTAAACTTGAAGACTTCTGCTCTTCAGTTTCTTGTTTTATATGCACATGAATATGTGTTACAAGCAGGTACAAAATAATAAAATTAAGCTGTCTTTTCTGACACGCTGCTGCCACAACTTAATGAAACATAAACTGCAGGAGGGCTGCAACATTAACCTATTATAAGATATCCTGTGATTATTCTCAAGCTTATTCATGTAATTGGATACAACTATTTTTAAGTACCCAGGTCACGTTAATAGAAAAATGATTTATAGAAACTGGTTTATTGTTCAAAAACATAAAACATCATAATAATATATATATATATAATATAACCTACATGATAAAAACAAGCCTTAAACTGCAACATATGAGTGTACTGTAAGGATCCTTTTCATTTCTTTTGTGACCCAATATGTACAGGACATTTTGCAGTTGGTAAGTAAACTTGTTTGCAAACTATATGACAAACTATATTAATATAAACTAATGGTGACACTGTTTCTAAATGACCTCAACCATACTGTATATTCCGCATTTCTTTACAGCACTTTCTTACTCAGCCAATATATCAACCCTGCTCTTTTTCCATTTTATACCAACAGTCATGCTGTTTTCTTTTAATCGTGACCACACTTTTCTCTAACTTTTAATCAAGTAGTTTGCTGCTCACCTAACCAAACCTTAAACCTGCAATAACAGATTTTTTGGGCCACTTGGGGGCAGCAGCAACAAGTTGTGAACACAACACTGACACACATCTACAACTTGTTAGAACTTGCTAACAAACAGTTGCTTATTTACACATCCAACAGTTATGGAGCAATGTTGTCATTCATTTGGAGCTGTGTTTTTGGCCACCTGGCTAATGTAAGTCCAATATTCACTCTCTTCTAGCTCTGTTTTTGGTCTTGACCAATTCTTGTGGGAAATATCTGGCCCTATAGCTACTAAATGCTCAACTATGTTCACCAGCTAGTTGCTAACAGTATCTGTTAGCCATTCGGTGTTGAGCAGGTAGTGTACAGGGGTTTTTGAGTGCATTTTCACAGAAAATAGCTGCCTCTTAAAGGTGCAGTGTGTGGAATTTAGTGGCAGAAGTATGTTTTAATTAGTGTATAATCACCTGAGAATAAGAATTGTTGTGTTTTCGTTACCTTAGAATGAGCCCTTCATATCTACATAGGGAGCAGGTCCTCTTCCACAGAGGGTGCCATGTTGCACCACCATGTTTCTACAGCAGCCCAGAATGGACAAACCAAACACTGGCTCTAAAGAGGGCGGGGGGTATTCAGTTGGTTGCAATCTTCAACCTAGATGCCACCAAATCTTACACACTGGTCCTTTAAAACGACACTATGAGAGCTGTGAGAGTGAAGCAAAACAATTCTCTGTAGGTTCATCACTACAAGAGAGAACCCTCTCACATTACACATTGTCATTTGATATATTGTTATTATAAAAATATCGATTATAGCTGCTTTAGTGTTTTCAAATCAGAAAACAGTCACATGAATTGTTTTGTAACGGTGATATGCATTTGGGTCATTTTTAGGGTGATTGTCAAAGAAAATATTTCGTCATTTGTTTGTCACTGGCATAGCACTATAGCTCTTATAAATGACATGGCACTCTTCCCCGATGATGAAATGAAGCTCCATAGCAGCGAATTTGAATTGAGGAATGCATCCATAAAGCAAATTCTGGCCCCCTTATACAACATGGACTGAGCTAAGCAATACTACAAAAAGGATAGCTTTATTATCAGTGAATCAAATTCACTATCATACATAAAATATCGAGTAAGTAGATTTTAACCTTCGGTATTTCCATGGGGGAAAGGGATGAATCCACTTTCTCCCCCTCTGAACTTCATCAAAATGGAGATAAGAGTTCTTTCAAGTGTTGAGCTGTGCTGGGTATTAAGTAACACAAGGTCAAATTCAGTGTTCATGTAAGATTATGGAAATGTCAGTCTTTTCCCTTCCTCTCAACTCTGCAGTTAAGAACATTGACACAGAGACCACAGTGGTTAAGTATGTCATACACAGATAGATGTGTTGATTGTATGAGAAGCACCTATTTCAGTCACATGCCTACTTATTTGTAGTCTTTCACTCAGACAGGTTATAATTTCTGTGTAATTACTTCCATTAGCATGAATTGCTCTTCTGAAGCTTGAGTATGTAATGACATATTGTAAATGCAGATAGTGGGGCATGGGCATCATGAGCTCTGCAATCTTCTCCTTCAGAACGCTGCGCTGCCTCTCTGCAAATAAGGTATTTATCAAGTTAATTCGTCAGCATCAAAGCGCAAAAAAATCTAATATATCTGCAGATAACTTGCTTTTCAGCAGAATGTAGGCTGAGGTGGATATCATTTTCTAGCTGTGTCTTCTGTAAGCATTCATGCTACGTTTTTAATCATTGATATACAGTAGTGCATTTATTTAGTTTTCTTCTGTGTGATACTATACTGTAAGAAGAAACATCTGGTGTCATTTCCCTTTATTTTTTCCATAATTTAATGCCACTGAAAACTCTTTTATTAAGGACTGTATATGAGTAAACCTATTACAGGATGGTGACATTTCTCTTTGTTTTAAAGTGATATACCACAAAGCTCTTGTTTTTTTTACTGTCAAATATTCACTTTGCTGTCAAGCTCGAAAGGCAGCTGTAAAAAGTTAGTTGTTTGCTCCTTTGTGTGAGCTTGACTTCATGCCTGTTATATCAGTTACAATAGCTTCTAGGTTTCTGCAATGGAAAGGTCACAGAAACATCTCAAACGACCCCTGTAGCATTGTGCACTTTTCGCCTGTCCATCTGTAAGCTCAGTATGTTCCAAACAATCGTGATTTCAATAAAATGTGGCCTTTCTTGGCCGGTATACAGTAAAACCAGCGTACAGACAAATGTCTGACTTTTAAATGGCTTCATCATCAACGACTGAGCTTCAAACACTTTTCATAAAATTTAAATCAGAGACATTTTCTTAATGCATATGGACTCCGATTCTACTAAAAATCCACCTAAACTTTTAATGTCTAAAATCTAGACAAATAAAAGTGACTAAACTAAAAAAAAGCCCTGTTATGTTGCTCTTGTCTGTCTGCCAAACAGTTAAGATCCTGACCTCTGAGCTTCTAAATCAATGTATTTAGCATTGCTGGTAAATCTTTTTAGCGATGCGACATTCATATCCTCTCCAACAGTACGTCCTCCTAGACTACGCTGATAGTGATGGCGGAAGTAACTTATCTGGATCTATATCTCCCTGGACTCTCCCCTATCTCTCTATCCTCTGTCCAAGAGACCTGCTGAATGACAAACTGTACTGTTCTCTGTGGATCAATGGCTCATAAGTATAAACCAATTTCCTTTACAAACTGCACTCTGGGAAATAAAGAGACACACTGCCTCAGAAGCCTGACACTGTGTGAGCCCATTATCCATTTTAATGTTGTGGAACTTTGGTGGATACGCCAAACTTTAGAGATTAGGTTAAAAGGTAAATCTTGCAAAAGTAAAACTCACGTCAGAGTAATGTTTTATATAAGAGACAAAGAGAAATAACCAATGTACCTTTCAATCTAAAAAAAAAGACAACCATAATTCACGTCATCCTTTTCACAACAGTTTTCTTGTTTATCCTTTTAAGTTGGATTTTCTGACAATATAGCTCATCAGTGCAAAGCTTTCTGACAGTCAACAGAGTGTTGAAGAGTCCTTGAATGCACCGCCAAGGAGAGCTTTGAAAATGGGTTCTATTTGCAACTGCAATACAACAACTCACAATACTGTCTGTGTAGATTCTTCTCGTTGATACCAGAAGCACGATATTGAATAAAATTTGCGTTGTTATGCAAAAAGATTTATTGACAAACACAAACTCGATTGACCAAGGAGATAGTAGTTATGATTCAAAGTGAAATGCCACAGCAAATCTGAAGGAAAAGAGTTGAACCACTCTCAGTTATTCAGGCAGTGCCCAACCTTGTCCCGAGTCATAACATCACTATAAGATTGTTTACTTTAGCGCTGTCTCTATGGCAGCAATCATAAAGCCAGGTCGGCTCGACCGGGAAGCTTATCTAAGGAGCATTTTCAGATATGACACATAAATGCAAATTCTTTTACATCTTCATCAGACCAAACAGCCGCTAGATGCAACTGGTATTTTTCAGGAATCCTGTTTTATGTCCAGGTTTTGAATGACCGACAGTCTTTGTTGTTGGGGTGTCCACATTTTATTTATGCATTGTTGTCTTGAGACTGGTGCTTCCAATAATGATTGCAGTTCTGATGGAAGAATGGTGTTGATGTACCGAAAGAAGTGCTTCAATGCTACAGGAGTGGTTTGTATAGAAACGTATGAACAACATTTAACAGCCAGCTTTCATCCCTACTTGCAGTAAGTGTCTCACAAAATCTAAACTCACAATATAGATTTTGTGACAATTTGAGAATGGGATGCAATTATACATCATTTCCTGTGGACGTCTAAATGGCAGAGAAGAAAAGGATCAAATACAGTACAAGACAAAAAATCTTTCAAAACACAAAGATTAGCACTTTCTGTCTTGAAAGTGAATGCTGGACTTTAAATGATGGCTGCTAAACCATTAAATACCTTTTCTTTTCAATGGCATTCAAGTGTATTGTTCTTCTCTACTTTTTCTTATTCTCTAATTACCAGAAGCTCTTTGGTTCTTCAACACCCACCTACACTCATCACATCTCTACTTAAAGTTTCACTGCTTCCTTTTTTGGTCTCTTTTACAACTACTCATCATGCTTCATACTATTTTTTTTTTAATTTAGCCAGTCGTCAATACTGCCACTGCTAATGCTAATGTTGGATTATTAAACACAAGTCTCTGCCAAATAAATCTCTGATCGTTTAATCAAGACTTAATTACCTCCAAATTCACTATGGATCTCTGATAATTGAATTGTTGCCGAGTGACAAAAGCTTTGATGATGATACCATCATCATCATTAACAGATCTTTGACAGTGATGCTGTTTGGACTCACCATAGCAAACCATATGGTAATTGTTTTTTAATGTCTGGTTGCCTAGCCTCTCCTAGCTTTTGTGCATCTGTCTACTATAGTTTTAACTCTGAGTCAGCCAGCAAATGTTCACAAGCTTTTTTTTTTTTTTTTAGCCCTTTTTTTCTCTTCCAACACTACTTCAATGCGTCCGCTCAGTTCTGAAGAGTTTGTTGATTGCTTCAGCTGCACTTGCTTGAGTTCTCTTGATGGTGTTGCTCCTTTTAAAAACAAAATTATAAAAATCCCTGCCTTGACTAAATGAAACCACTTCAGCCATGTAGAGAGGATGGCTTAATGTTATATCATGAATTGGCATAATGTTTTCAATTATTCGCGAATACTCATCTGCAACAGACATTATTTTGGGGTCCCTTGGGTTCAAAATGCCTTTTCATATTTGAAAGCATACTGTGCAAACTTTACACTGTTATGCACAGTTACAGCTACTGTTTCTACAACCCTATTTACATAAATCAGAAAAGCACTTCCTTCTCATTTACCCACTGCTGCTACTACTAAATGATAAGTGTCTTTCTAACAGTGTAAACCCAGTAGCAAAAACACCCACATCACCCATTTTCTATACTGGTTATCTGCTTCAGAATTGGTATTTACTGATTCATAGCTTTGTCCTATGATCCTTAAAATAAAAGACGGGCTGAAACAACTCCAGGGATTTTATCCACTCATCCTCGCATATCCTCACACAGCAAGGCTGTCAGTGAGGATTCTCTGTCATCCAGATCACAGGACATCTAAAAGTAGAAAGTCTAAGGCAACTGGACTTACTGTTTGGTCTGTAAGACAGTTTGATGCTCACTGAAAATGTTTCACAAGTTTGGTCCTTAGAACTGACTGACCAGTTTGGGCCTGGATGGGCAGCGCTGCCGTCAGACAACATCATTTTGATGAAGTTGCCAGGAAATGAAGACATCTTTAAAACCTCTAAAATAGAACATGTTCTTTGAATGATGTGATAATTAATTAAACGTTTGAGGCATTTTTAGAGCCCAAACTCCAAACTTCTCTGGTTGCAGCTTCACAAATGTGAGGATTTTCTGTTTTTCTCAGTTTTTTGTCAATGCAAATTAAATATATTTGCTTTTCGGATAGTTGGTCAGACTAAACATGTACTTTGAAGATGTTGCTGTATATTGGGCTCTGCAAAATAAACCATAGAATGTTCAACAATTTTCTTGAATTTCAGACTAAGTGATTAATTGCGAAAATGGTCTGCAGAAGAATCAATAATGAAGATAAATGTCAGCTGCAGCCATATAAGAAGTAGGCATAATCAATGACAAAACTCAATATACTTAAACTGCATTGAAAATCAATCTTCGAGGACAGATGACCTCGAACAACTTTTCTTTACTGTGATACATATCTTGACTTTCATCTTAGTAAACTAATGCCTACCAAACTATATATAATTTTCCTGGAAAATGTTGCTTATAGTCTTAATTGCTTGTTGTTGATGCCTACAAATGTTGACTGACTCACAGAAAATATTTGGATGGATAAGGGAAAGAGGAAAAAGAAAGACAAATATAAAAAATTGGATATAAACAGTACATTTTCAGGAGCATATCTAGGTTACAAAATGCATTACTAGACTGCAGACTGAGACATACGGGGAAACCAATTCACACAGAACACTGAAAGGTTTTGATCTCTTGGAAGAGCCATTTTCTCTGAACCTCCTACTTAATGTTTTGACACTGTTATCCATGTAAATGCTCAGCGCAGTGCTTATGAATACTGAGAGTGCTCTTTTGCACATGAATTGTCAGTGGTTGGAGATCATTTAATTCTTAGGAGATGGTGATTAACACATGCATTCATTTCAGGTTATGCACCTCTTTGATGCCATAAGAGGGAGGGAGACCAAAAGAGGAAGAGGGGAAGATAGGGTAGGAGAGAGAGAGAGGAGGAGGAGGAGGAGAGAGGAAAAGAGGGGATGGGAGGAAAAGATGAAAGAAAGAAATACAAAGAGACAGAATGAAAGCCACGCAGGGATGGGGGAAGCAAATCCCTCATAACCATGTATTACTGATGTATGGCAATGCGCAGGAAAGAGTCTTCATTAACACTACAGATACTAAGCACACTCTCATTCAAAAGCACAAAGAGCACTTTGCACTGGCAGAAATTATCAGCAATTCTCTTAGCTCAACAAAGACCGGAATCAAAAGAGGCAACCATGTATTGTACAATAAAAGCTGCCAGTAATTACGCTACAATGTCCTCTTTAACAACATTTTCCCTCATTGACATAATGTTCAATTAAAAGCAAAATTTCTGCACATTTCTGCTTAGTCAATGCGGTATTTGTGGCGGGTGTTTGCCTGAGTGTGTGTCGGGGTAAGGGGTCATTTTTAATCACACATGGTTGTGATGAGAAAGGAGTGAGAGTGGATGTATGGAGAGATGATAAACGAGGGACAGATGAGAAGTTTGATGGTGGCTTTGCGATATAATTATAAGATTCATAAGTCATTATCCTCGTCATAATGATTTCAACCAATCTCATACTGAATGCAGATATTTTCATCGCTTCACCACCGGTAATATGCCAACACCTTCCTTTGGGTAAATATCTCATTGTTTTTTAAAGGTCACGTCCCAAATACTGATTCATAGCTCATGCAAAAGGGCAGATGTTCTTGAATGAAACCGCAGCACAGTCATTTCCACAGAGCAACATCTATCCATATACTGCATCTGTTATCTATAATATTCTAACCATCCGTGCATCTTATCCGTACGTCATCGCTGTGGATTAGCAGGTAGCAGCGGGTCACTTGACTTATGTTTTCACCTGCAATAGACAAAGTCAGACTATATTCATTCTTTAGTCTGTTGCTCTAGATCTCCACTGGTTAAATTAGATTTATTATGCTAGACATACAATTGTGTGCAATGTGCTCTTGTTCATTTGTTATTGTGAATTTAGAGCTCTTTGGCTTTAGCCTAAATGATACCATTACCTCAGTTAATGTAGTCTCTGATGTTGCCTGAAACTTTGAAAATGACTCATGTATTTAAATAGTCAGCCCTCAAAATGAGTCACTGTTTTATGAAAAAAAAAAAGTTTGCTAGGCAGTTGTTTTGAAAACCTTTATGACTAATGCACAGAAAACGACAATACGGGTAAGAGAGAAATCTAATCTAGTTTTTGTCCTTTCACAATATGTATTTTTAGTAGTAGCAGGGTTCAGTAACAGATTGAATTCTTCTAAATCTTACTGTTATTAATATATGTTGGTTAAAGTATACCTTTACTTATCTTCAAGCATTAAAAATGACCAAAGCCAAACCATTAAAATCACATACATTACTGTATATTATTGGACAGTTTTTTTCAAAGTTTGTAAAAAGTCTTTCACAAAACATTAACACAAGGCTCGGCTCCAAATCTCTTACACCAATCATAAAACAACAAATGAAAGAGAATGTGGTAGAGCTACAGTATATTCTATGGATATATGTTTTCTGCTTCACAATGTTCTGGGTGTAAAAGCTCAGACTGACAACATTGGCCGAACATACCATAAAATATTGTTTTATCATAAAGTCGCCCCTAGTTTTGTTTGGAGAACCCTGGCAGTGAATTTTTCCCTTGAATGACTTTTTTTGCTCTAAATTTTTCTGTCACAGTTGGAGTTTGAATACTTGAAACTGCTAGGTGTCTTGCAATAATTGTTGGCCTGTGCCACGGACAAATACTATGACAGAAGAATGGCTCAGTGCCTTCACTGCTGTGTATCTCTTTTCCAAAGGTTGTGTACATTTACAGAAAAATGCTATTGCACCGTTTAGTGGGAAACCTCTTTGTATTTTACAGGCGTACTTTCTTTCACCAACAGCAGTCTTTATTAATCAAATTACGTTGTGTCCTTGAATGTTGAGGGTAGTGTTTACAGAGAGGGAAGAATGTAAAATGAATGCCAAAAAATGTCTGTGGGTGTTAAACTGTAGCACTAATTTAAGTGTTTGTTTGCAAAAGAAATCCACACTGAATAGTTTTATTATTTTAGAAGAGAGAGAATGCAATTTCCTTTCATCACTTGTACTCTGCTGTATTTGTATGTGATATATTGAGGAAATAAGATAGCGATCGGGGACCTTGGGAACAGCAGAACGAGGTGATGGTGCTTGTATCATCATGGCTGGCCTGTCACTATGTGTGGACAAACTGGGTGGGGATGATGGGGGACAAAGGAGGCGATTAGTTGGACAGAGCACTCGTAATACACTCTCGGGGGACCAGTAAGTCAGGCGGCTCAATGCTGCAGCCAGGTTCACTGAGCAATTAAGAGTGCTGGGAGAGTCAAAGTGGCTTAGCCTGATGCTCTGCAGCTCTGCGCCAGTGTTGAGAGCAGAGGGTCACTTTCAACCCCTATCAGTCCACCTGTGTGTCTTAATGCACCCATCCACACTGGCTAGAGGAGCTGAGAACAGAGCCAAAGGGACAAGTGGGGCCATAGCAGTACATGGGAGGAATTATTCTCCCCTTTCCCCATAACTGCGTCTGACATATCCTTTGGCTTCTCTCCCAGATAACTAGCAATACATATATTTTTCTTTATACCCTTGTTATCCCCGGCTCCTTAATGAATTATTTATAGTGGGGAGAGTGAGGGGGTAGAGAGCATTTCCCTCTGAGTAAACATACCAATAAAGGGAGAGATGACTGCAATAAAATGTTATGGAAGGCATCATTTGCCCTTTTACTAAAATGGGTTTCAAAGTATTATGGGCTACGCACCATTTTAGAGCTTAAAAACATACACGAAGAGAGCCAAACTAATTAGCGACACGATTCTCCAGAAACACACGAGCTCTCGGTTAAAATTGTAGAAACAATGAATTAAAAGAGCCGCATTAGTATTGCAGATGCCCATGTTATAAACTCTCTCATAATTAATTTGTGATGCACAAACAATTGATCTTAACTGTAATAATCCTTGCTTCTGCATGGACTGAATTGATTAAATCCTCTTAAATATTCCATTTTCTAAAGCAGTTTGACCTCCATGGTAGAGTAAGTGCAAACATCAAATTGTTACTGCCATCGCAGGTTTTTCCCCAATTTTAGATGAGTTTCAAATATTACCCATTACTACTTGGGAATCGGAAAACCTAATAAAAAACCCTCACTGTACTGGAAGCATTTTAACAGTAAGGCCCCTAGACAATCCTCAATCCTCAAAAGGTGTATTTTTGATTTGCTTTTTTTTTCCCATCACCAGACTGCAAGACAAGCAAGATTACAAGAATGAAGGCAATGATGCCTTGAGGGGAACAATTTCCAACTTACCAGCAGCACATTCATGAGCACTCTCACCTAGGGGTCCTCAGAGAAATCTGTGCTCCAATTTACGGCTTCCACAAGAATATGAGAATGACTGTCCTGAAATGAGAAATCAAGCTCTTTGTTACATTTCATTAATTTGGAGGAGAAACTGTCTGCTCATAGAAAGATCACAGGGCCAAAATTGAACAGCACTCAAAGGCTCTCCTTCTGCCTAATGTATATGTCCTGAAGTCTTAATTCACAGCTACTCTTGTTCATTCGTAAGCCTCTCAATGAGACTCACACATGTGAAAATGGATTATTCTCCCACATGTGAATCAGCAATCTTCAAGTTTTACTCACTCAGACACACACTTGCCGAGCAGAGCTCCAGTGTTTCAGAATTGCAGGAGAGGGCAGCGACAGGTCAAAGCAGAGAGCCTGTTAATTGAAGTTGTACATAATAAAAGAAGGGGGGAGAGTGGAGGGGGATCTGTTCATTAATAATTGATCAAAGAGCCGTTAAATTGAAATGTGTTTGCATCAATTAATCATCCCCCCAGATGCCACTAATCAGCATTTTCCATCGCATCATCATAGCAATACTGCAGACTACACCAGTTGTGCTGAGCCTAAGCCATCATTCATCATGTCTTAGTGTGCTCTTAAAGCTGGCCTCAAGTCTGTGACAGAGTGATTAAAACACTATTGCCATTGAGCGCTGCAGGCTTTACTCACAATCTCCTCTGAAAATTGGTTGCAGTCTATAGTGTGTACGGCGTGAAACTTGATTACCATGTTTCTACGAGTTATTGATATTCTTTGAACTTTAACAGGGTGGCGAGCTGTTCTGCAGCAGTCTGTGGCGACAGTTTCAGCTCTCAAAATGTTCAGTTCGATCATTGTCAGGCTCTGCAATTCGTGGTTCGTTGTGGGGCTGTTTGTGAAAGTACAAAATAAAATCTCCAGAAATGTAGCAAAAGTCAAGTGCGACTTAATTATAGCTCATGGTTAAGGTCAGTAATACTATACCTAAGCAGGTAAAAAAGGTTGCATCAGTCCAACTGAAATCACATTTAGCCATTCGTTTTTGCAGTCATTGCAGAAATATCAGAAATGCTTATGTGTTGGTGTCTGTGTTTGACTGACAGCAGCTTGCGGGCTTAGCTCTGCCGGCACCGGTAGGGGAATGAGAGACAAAGTTAGCAAACTTGCTCTGTAGCTTACAAGTTATAGGCAGACAGTGTTTTCTTAGCAGTGGTATTGAAAAGTAAGGACCACACCAGCATGTAAATGGACCAACATGACATTTAAATTCTGTTTAATGCGCTGCAGCTGAGCAGCTAATTAGCAATCTAGCCTGCAAACTGATGTTAGCGGTGCGCTTTTCCCCGCTGCATGTTTAATTCGGTGGCTCGTTCAACAAGCTAAGGTGCAGGACAAGATGTTTGTAAGTAAGAGAAGAAGGAGACTAGCTAGAAAGCTAATGTGAGCTGTGTAGCAATTGTGCTGTGCAGCAGGATGCTCACACAGGCTGCTCGGCCTATAATAGGCTGCTGACATTACTGCAAACATTGATTGGCTGTATAGAAACAAGTTCTCCATCTAAAATGGAGAACTATTTGGTACTATTCCATCAAATTAATGCAAAAATAGGTGGCACCATCATGAAACCAAAAAATATAAACAGTACATTTCACAATTTTGATTTATTTTTTTTCTCTCAAAGTAAGTAAAGTGATTGAAAGCGGAGAGATGTATGCTGTAGCACACACACACACACACACACACACACACACACACACACAAATTTAATTTCCGCTGGAATCTCATTTATCTTTAATGCTCCGATCAATGAGCATGCTAAGTGACCCAAATCGAACACACCTACTGTACAATGGGACTGTGCAGCTAACAGGTGTTTGCAATGTAAAATTGCTCCTTAGAAGAGGGAGACAGGGTGTAATTTGGAGCACAACGTTTGAAAAATGAATCGACTGGATTCTTTTTTCAAATACTAAAAAGTTGGAAGTAGAGCAGAGCAGATTGTGGAGGACATGCCTGGTGCCTTGTTGTGTAAATGTCATTCAAATAGGTGTATTTACTACATTATTACTACATCATTATTTTGCCACTGGTGGGTTGCAAATCTACTCTGCAGAATATCAACAACCACTGCATCCTAACATTGTGTGTGCACTACAGGCGCTCTCTTTGTTTCACTGTGTGATTGTGGGCTGCTCCTGCTGTGGTGTTGTTATGTGAACACTTCTGGTGATGCTCCATTCTGTTGTTATTCTGCAGTATATGTTATTTGATCAATGTATTTCTCCATGTGGCATATTAACTGTTCTTTAATGGCAGGAGTTTTGTGCTCTAAAATGAAGAAGGTGGTTGCATCTTTATAATTGGTATTTTGCTGTATGCATAAGCTGCAAAGTCCCCAACTATAGAAAAGGATTTAATATTTAATTTGGACAAATGGCCCTGTGGTGCAGTTTGCAAAGCATGACATTGTTCCTCTACAGCCCACATACAGAGAGATTAACACATCAAACAGCGAGAATCATTATTGTTATTTCTATGCATGTCTTTTTTTTTATCAGATATATATTTTATGTCTTACCTAAGTTATCTGAGGAGAAGGTCATGACAAATGTGATGTGTTCCGAAGAGTCACCTCCATCTAATCTCCGTGAAATCAGAGCCCCCATCTTTAATTAAGATGAAAGCACAAAATGATGCTTTTTTATATTTACTACATCAGTGAACATCCAGGTTAATCCAAGAAGGGATTATCTTCACTGACTGAGAGTGACCACTCATGTAATAAACTCACAGGTAAGGTGACTCACTTTCAGAGGGCCTGTGGAGTTGCGGGGTGGTGCCAGCCACAAGTCACGATAGTCATTCCACTATAAGCCATGTATGGAAATGTATCCATCATATTTATTTAAAGTTTAATATCTCCAGGCTGTGTCCTGGGCCTGATGCTGTTGACATAAATATGATCAATGACAGTAGATCAGCCCCATGGGAAGTGCAAGATACACATCACATGATTAATGGCTTTGCCAGCTGTCATGAACTATACTGGACCAATACAGTGAAGGCTTCATAAATCATAAGTGTTCTGACACATGAAATTTTTGTGCGCTTTATAAAAGCCAACATTTGATGCATTTTAATTTTTCTCCCTTTTGATTTCTGCAATATTCTCCAGAACCTAATCGGATCAATTTTGCTTCCAATTGTGTGTGTTTATCGTTACTGTTTTCTGTTGACAGTGTTCCTGTTGGAAAATGCCTCCAGTCTAATGATGAATTAAACATGAAATTTAAGAGTACAAATGAGATGTCCCTCAGGATAGTCTGTCATGCGCTGTCATGCACTAATGAATGTCTCTTAAACCTGCATTAAGTGTTTACCACTGGAGAGAATAAAGACTCCCAAAACAAATTCACAGCAACAGTGCCTTTATATACCATCAGCTTATCAGTTGCTTAGGGCTACAGTATTAGGAGAAAATTGGCTGCTTACACATCCAGCAGACACAGAGCAACATGGACATCCCATCGGAGTCTTTTTTCTTTCCACCTGTCAAATACAAGCCTAATATTCACTCATATTTCAGCCTTGGTTTGGTCCCTGAGAAAAATATCTGGATTTCTATTGCTTGCTTCAGTAGATGTTTTTGATATAAATGAGCTAAAAGGAACTGAAAGCTGCATAAAGCTATACAGCTACAGGTGTTGATTTTTACCTAATTAGCATTCCAAGCCTTTCACCTTTCATGAAGTCATTTGATTCAGTGTAATAAAAGATATCAGTTGTCAATTATATTCCTTCAAAGTGCATGGTGTTAATTCTCTAAATCTCACAGGTGATTATTAGTTTCCAGAACCAACTTTCTTCGCATTATTTTGTGTGTCTGTGTGTAATAAACATTTCCTACTGCTCATTATATTTAACTTGAGATGCTCTTCTATGCCGTTTTTTCCCGCATTTGCATTCCACACGAATCATTATTCTGCCATGTGGTCACAATAACTCTCCTTAATAGTCGTATTAGTAAAACAGGTCACCAGGGGGTACATCTTGGGAATGATTACACATCCACCCTCCAACCACCTACACATACTGTGTGTCCACAAGTTCATTACTCAAACATGCATGTGCGTGCCCAGTCTGCACAGACACGGAGAGGCAACAGAAGGTGGTGATGTTGAGAGAGGGAATAAGGAAGAAAGAGAGAGGTAGAGGTCAGAATTAATAGAACACTGAACCTTTAATAACACTGTACAATGGTGAGGCCATTATGATTATAATTATGCTCATTAACCTAATATCTCCTCCTCCATCCTGTCCAGGGTGATATGCAACTCTATTGAGATCCATCAGCTTCATACCCGTTGGGACTCCATGAGCATATGGTGCATTTAACGATGTGGAGGGAAAAAAAAAAAAACTTCACATAAATCTAAAATAATTGTTTACCTGACCATGCCTTTGGGAATGATCGGCATTTCTATGAACACTGAGAACTATAAAGAAATTCATTTTGGATTTAACTGCTCACATTTTTACACAAGATAGGATGTTTTCTAGCTTTCAATAAGAATTGTGTCTTAGCAGTGAAAGATTACTCCTCAAACCATCTTTTCCACTACCTACTCAATCCAAACAACATTTTGTGTGAATATACCATTGCTTCAGCTTTAATCTGCCACGGCAAGGTCAACACACAATGAAGAGCAGCCACTATCACTGAGCAGATCTGCAGAAATATTTGCCAATGCCAAGAGGCAAAAAACAACAACAAAAAAAAACCCTGGAAAGACATCAAAACTTTTTTAAAAAGCTAAATGCAGATTTTTGTGACTTGGTAAATGTAAAAGGAAAACTTGAAATGCTGTATGCTATGTTGTATTTTTAGACAGTATGGCGACCTGTCCAGGATATACCCTATACTATCTCTGATCCAATGCATTCTGGGACAGCATCCATCCCCTTGAGACTCTATAAGCTGGTATAGAAAGTGGATGGATGGATAGTTGCAATGGAGTCTCCCAGGAGAGAAGACGTGTGCTCTCTGTTATGAGAGTGGCAGGCAATCCGTTACAGCTACAGTCATGTCCGAACATAAGGAGTGCATGTTTGTTATGTACTGTTGGAAGGTTGGGTGGCTGTTAGTTATTTGGGGCTTACCTTGAGGTGGCTTTTAGGTAGCAGCTAGCGTAGCATACCATTAAAGTGGAAATTAGCAGCAAACAGACGCCAAGACAGCACTGCTGGTAGGTTACTGGTATTGCTAGCCAAGACAATGACACACAAGCAGGAAATAGTTTGGTGAAGAGAAGCGAGCGTGGGGATGTGAAAAAGTGATCCCTGGCATATTAGCAGAGACCCACAGGGGAGTGCATTGATCTCAAATTGACACACCATGCAGAAGAAAACTTCTGGCTTGAAAACAATCTTTTTTTTTTTTTCATAAAGCCACCTGAAGTGACATGATTAGATTCTTAGCTGGTAAGCTTTCTTAAAGAAAAGCACAATGAGGAGTAAGGAGTAGCAGCAGGTATTTATGTGTTACAGCAGACTTTGGAAAAGAGCAGTGCAGCCCAATAGCCTGAAAGCCTAAAAAGACCACCCAGTAGCAAAATGTGCCTTGGATATATTTCTTGGATTTGAGCTAGTAGAGTAAGTAATGACTGAGTGTGGCAGTGCAATTTAACCCCTGCATACTATTTTTATTATTTGGGCCAATTTGACACATTTTGACATTTGAAAGCAGTAAAAACACCCCAAATGGCATTCTGTAAGCCTGAAATTTTATGATTTTTCCTAAAGTGGCCCAGAATTCGCAAAATTATTTATTTTTGTGCAGCTGGTTTAAATATTTGTACATGGAAGGTGTCAAACAGGGGGTCAAATTTGACCTGTATTTATTTAAAAGGATTTTAAAGTCACCAGAGGTCAAATCAAGGTAAAGGCTGGTTATGTGAAACTATAAATTGGCATGTTTGTATTTCTGTCATTGGGACAGTGGGGACAGAGCTCAAGGGGGACCTTGACACTTTCATGAAATACTGTTCCTACCCTATTGCTACATTTGCCAGGGTTCCCACCTTGGTGGGCAGCTGCACCTGCAAACAAGCCAAAAACAACAAAGTAACAAATCAAACCCATCAATTCCCAGGCAACCAACATAGTGGTTACCAAACATAGTCCTCCCTGTAGTGGAGGGCAGCTTTCATAGGACTATAAAAAGTACCTGAGCCCCTATTTCATTGACTTGGTAGAGTGGAAGGAGTGATTCGGTGGATCTGTTAATCCAAGATGAAGAAGGTGACAGTGAGTGGGAGAGAAAGTATTAGAAGAGGAGGACAACATAGAGAAAAAGGAAGTGGAAAGGCCCTTGTGACTTCTCTCAAAGGCGACACCACCTTCCCCACACGACAGCAGCCGCAGCCACAGCTGCAGCAGCACAGTAGTCCAAATCTTGCCCCGATCAGTCTGCAGTCCCAGTCAATTGTCACAAGGGGACAAAAGAGACAAAAGACAAAAAAGGACTGTGATAGTAATGTTTTTACAGTTTTGTTTGTTTGAAATTTGCAAACCAGTTTGTTGTTTTGTGTTCTAACTAATACACTCAGTGCAGAGTTGATTGTGTACAATTGACAGAAAAGTAGAGCATGTGGTTTGCAGGCAGTGTTGATTGATGGTTTTTAATGGTGATAATAAAACCTACCTTTCAAAAATGTTTTTGTATCTTTCACTTTCAATAAAATTCATAGAAATAATTATGGCTGGTTTGTTTTCCTGTTTTAGATCACATGAGTTCATAATATAGTGTGATTGTGAAAGTATTTTCTCTATAAACGACCTAAAGAAAACACTCTCTCTGCTCTCTGAAACAATAATTAATTATTTATTAATCACCCATTTATTAAAAGATACCTATGGATGCAAAATACATTTGTGGTTCAAAATTTGGTATAGGGACTGATTATAAAGGGATACTTAAGCAGGGTCAAAAATGACCTGCTTTATACTATGAAGGGTCAGAATATGAACGGTGTTGGGCCTCATATGCCATGTGCACGAGACAAAGGCAGGCCTGCAAACAGTCACAAAGCTTAATAACAAGGAAAGGTGCCAAGTCTGGCAATGGACTTCAACTCCCATCATGCTCTGCTCAACTCACACCTAGGTGTGAAATCTGACAGAGTCAAACTCTCGGCTCCCATTGGACGAGACTGTTTTCACTGTTTGGTTATTGGTCCCTGACTCTCAGGGTGGTGCCCTGTTATTATTAATTGACATTAATAATTGTATTGATTTTTGATAATTAATAATGTTCAATAATTATTAATTGTTGCTAATAACCAAACCCGCTCCTAACTGAGTACCAACAACAGTACGTAAGGGTTAAACTGTTTACCTGAATTGGCTCACAGTCTTCTCAACTGATATAAAAACCAGAAACGGAATTGTTCCAGTTTTTAACAAAACAAACAGATTTGATGTGACTATAGGCACATTTATTTCCCATGAGTCACAATCATGCCTTGCTATTCTGTTAGCGACTGTATATGCTGTCCACATTCCAGACACATACCACTACCAAGAAACCATGTTCTAGATGGTCCTAAATTACTGGCTTTGCTCCTAAAGCTGTCAGTGTATCCACAGGAGGTTTGATATTATAAACATAGATAAAGAACAGCACAACCACACTAACAATTATATTGAAACACCTTTTACTACAGGAATGTCTAGGTATTTGGACTCAACTTTCTAACAATGAGAGGTCTTATTATCAAAGAAAACGTGAAAATAAAATGCTATAATCAGTACAGTTACATGTCCAGTTGCAGACATAGAAGGCAGTGTGACTGAGCGAGCCAGAAAACAACATCCTCATTAAATGCTGGCTGTGAACAGGAGGCCTGACCCTTTGATTACAGCAGAGCCGGGTACAAAGGCAATCCAAAAAAACCTCCCTCGCCACTATGATTAATACTGCAGGAGGTGCGGCTTCCCTGTGCTTTTTTGATCATTTCAGATAATGTCTGTCATTGTGCCTTCCAAAATAAATAAATCAATAAAACAGAAAATGAAAATATAAAAACACTGCGAACCCCATTAGGCAACATGGGAGGGAAGGGACAGCAATCTCTTGAGATGAAGCAACTCCCCACAACAGGGGACACTTGACTTTGTGAAATCTGCAGGCAATAGACTCATATATCATATATCATATATCATGTCATTCTACAGGGGCTGTGTTTGTTAATCAATATTGCTAGCTATGTATTAACATGCACCACAAAGATTATTTACTAAACTGTTATATTAAATATTAACGTGTTAATGTCCACGTGACATTAACACATCTAAAACATAGCCAGTAAAAATATTCTTTATAAATTGGATACTAGCCTGAATATGTTCTTGAAGATGCATTTTCTTTGTCCGTGCTGTGCACGATATTCTGTTCTGGTGGCACCTGGAAGCTGCTTGGCATCCTCTTCATCACATTCTTCATCTAAATCCATTATAATTGTGTTATCCTGCTCAATGCTGTATTCTGTAATTTGTGTCCTATTCTGTACACACAACATCTCTTGCACATCTGTCCGTCCTGTGAGAGGGATCCCTCCTCTGTTGCTCTTCCTGAGGTTTTTTTAATTATTATTTTTTCCTTATTCAAATGAGGGTATAGGGATAGAGGATGGTATATTGCCGTACAGACTGTAAAGCCCCCTGAGGCAAGATTTCTGATATTGGGCTATACAAATAAAACTTGACTTGACATGATTCTGTTGCTGGCAGTTGAATGGATGAACAGGAATTCACCACAAAAGAACAGTATTGGCAGAGGTGCAACTATTGCAGAGATGAAAGCAGCGACAAGTTAAATGAAATGCAAAGCAATGCACAAAAGAGCCATTTTAAGGAATAACTACAAGCTTTACTCCCACAATAACAAAATGGATATACAGTAGAATATAAATATTTTATGTGTGTACTGTATATACCAGATATGGATATATAATAAAAGGCTGAAGAAGAAATTTACTCTCCACAGTGGAACATTTTTGTAAAGGAATTATTAAAAACTCTTACATTTTCTCACATACTTATAATTAAAAACTAAATGTTTTTCTAAATGTATTCATTTTCCCCTTGTTTATGCTTCTAGGCTCATGCTTGCTTTTGCCAGCTATAAATTATTAGCTTGATTCATTAAAAGCATAGACTGAGGCAGCTGTCATGAAGCGTGACAGTTGAAGCTTGCCCTCTCATTATACGGCTTGATACTAGAAAGCAAGTGACCAATGTAGCCTGCTGCAAAGACGATGAACACAACAGCCGAGAGATAATACTGAAGTCGGATTCGTTTTGTTGTGGTATTGAAAGAATGTTCAAGCGATACAGAAGTTGGAATAGAAATTTGGGTCAAAAACAAAACTTCAAACACACATTTAGCAGAGTATGATTTGGTTTTAAATTCTGAAAGTGTGCTGATTGGTTTATATTAACAGATAACAGAGGAAAATTACCAGGAAGCTAATGTCCAGTACTTTCAGTCAGATGAAAAAGTCTTTATAGGAACAAGCTATTAGGCCTGAGGAGCAAGCAACAACAGGGAAAATTGTCGATAGTAATAATGCCAATATGTGAGCAGATTTTTGGGCTGCTCAAAAATGGACAGCAATCAAATACAGAGGTGCTAAGAGCCTTGGTAAACATCACTGTGCCCACAAAGTAGATCTTGCCCTCATCTTCAAGCTCACAAATTATTTTCCTGTGGTTTAAGGAAATACACAGTTTGTATTGAAATGATCTCTCGGAGACGTGAAGTGATATTTGCTACCACGTGTGAAACAATTTCACCTCTGAATATAAACTGATAATGGGTACAAAGATGTATGATATTATTTTAGCATTAAGGTGTCATTTCCACAAATGAAGGCAGGAGCAGCATGTCATTAACAACACACGTCAGTGCTTAAAACAAAGTTTGGTATCTTTATTTTGTCTCGTTGCTATACTTAAATAGTAATTCAGAAACCCAATGTTCTATTGTAGTAGTTCTGTTCATGGTAAATAAGGTAAATAATGTAAGGTTTCATGGATCTGTGAGTCTTGGATGTCACAGAAAATGGCAGTGACATCTGAATCAACTGCCCTGTTCTCAAAATATATTTAAAAATACAAATTATTGATTGAAAAATGACTAACCAAATAAAGTTCTTCCTGAATTCATTATTCATTTTTTTTTGCTTTTACTGTGGTTTTGTGAAAATATGTGCTACTGTTTCATTATGCTCTCAAATAAAACGGCCTCAATACTAACTCCACTGTTGCAATTGATTATTGCCTTGTTGTCATCTGATCTGACCGTGCTGCTCTTGTTTGATTATTCCCTTTGGTGTCCTCCTTGCAGTAAAGAGACGTTATATAGAATATTATTTGTCTATTCATCATGGCCTACACTGCATTGAAAAGTCACAGAAACAGAGTTCATGCAGCAGGCAGCCCTGTACGGATGTGGTCAGGTAATTTCTATCCACAGACGGCGAGCCACAGGAATGAGGAATGAGGGGAGGGGGGGGGGGGGCTGCCTTCAGTTCATTGCAATGAAAAATTATCTGCGAACATTCTTCTGAAATCAGACAAACAAAATTAGATCAAGCTGATGGAAAAGGTGTCGAGGCTAATGCGTTGGGTTGTTAACACTGCTGATTTTGGTGACCAGACTCTGCCCCCAGCTCACATGTGGCTATGATTATAAGAGGGGCTTGTGGTTTTTGTAAAGCAATGACCCTAACTGCTTAAAAG
This sequence comes from Scomberomorus guttatus, assembly GCA_038419695.1. Taxonomy (NCBI): domain Eukaryota; kingdom Metazoa; phylum Chordata; class Actinopteri; order Scombriformes; family Scombridae; genus Scomberomorus; species Scomberomorus guttatus. The sequence goes on along the minus strand of CM076457.1, from coordinate 16,958,606 downwards.
CTGTTCTGAATCAGGGGCGAGGAAATATCCTTCCCAAAATGTTTACTTTGCCTTTGCTCTGCTGCCTGCTCTAAAATATCTCTAATATGGTCATCAAGAAGCTCTGAAACCCACACAGCATATGCAATTACTGAATACATTAGTGTGCAACATCTGGAATCATTAAATTTCACCCTTTTTTTTTTTTTTTGGTGTTTGGTGAAAGAGTTGTTAAAGTAAGCAGTGTGATATAAAACTTGAAATAAGTTGGCAGGTGGATGTGACATGATACGTATGCTAATCCCTCTTCCACTGTGAAACCTGAATGAATGTGAAATATAAATATGTAGGAGTTCCATGCACGCCTGCTGTTTGGGGACACCTGGCCATTACACCGCCATATAGCTGCTAGTTAGAGTAAAAGTTTCTTCAAGGTTGCTTCTTGTCTTTGCCAGGCTGCACGTCTTCATTTAGCATTTAACATTACTAAGGCGTTTATCTTATACAATATAAAGTGAATCTATCAGAGGATGATGCTCAGGTCTGAGATGTGAAAGCATCCCAAGTAAAAAGCACATATCATTCTCAGCAAACCATTTTCAGAAAGTGATATGTTCATTATACAGCACAGAAAGAAATACTACTTTTTTTTTCATAAACGCAACCCAGCAGCCACTGGAGGAAAAAAAAAAGGAAAATAGATTTTTATACATTTTGCTTGATTAAGAATCATCTCAGGGGAGCTGTACAGCTTCTCACTATCCATCATTAAACAGGCGAGCAGTGAGAGGATCAGAAGAGTTAGAATGAAAGCTAAAGTCTTGGAATAATTATCCGACGTTCTGTAACTTTTAAGTTTCTGCGGCGAAGCTCAGACTTGTCAGCATCTCCCCACATACACAAGTGCAGCTTAGTATATGCAGGAGACCGCTGTACTCCATGCAATGCACTGTATGGCCACCTAGTTATTTACTGGTTCCTATAATCTCTTCAGCATCTTAATCACTGTCTAAATACTCAGAGAGAGCCTTTGATGATGTGAATTGTTAATCAAGAGACTAGCAACCATTTTGGCTGGATTTAGACACTACAGAACTTACAGTGTACTCGCCAGGACAATAAAAGCAGAGAAAGCACATGAATGCACTCAAAACAAATGCACACACAATGCAGATGTAGGAAATAGGGACCATGGAGGGATCCAAACACCCTACTAATCATGGTGAAATATTTTGTCATAACTGTGTGAATGAGGATGCTGGAATGCAGCATCCAGTAAGTGGTGCCCTATAGCCAACACTGGGAGAGCCCCTGCCAGCCCAATGTGTTCTGCTAGCAATCACAGCCCACTGAGTCACAGGCCAGTGGAAAATGTCAGATAAACATCACACTGGGAATGAGCTTCCTCCCTCCCTCCCTCTCTCTCTCTCTCTCTCTCTCTCTCTCTCTGGCGGTATAAGTGGTTTAAGAATAGCACTAGAGATGGAGCTGCTTATTTTAAGTGACACCATGAGAGTCAAAAGGTCAAATGAAATATACAAGGTTAGAGCAGGCGAATACGGTGCTAAGTAGATCAAATGACTGAGGTACACGCCAGGGTACGTTGTGGGTTTCGCTCTGATTCAAACGCTATGCCGCATGTTATTCCGTCTCACCAACATCTCTGCTGTCATCCTGTATTATGTACCATCCAATAAAGGAGAGACTCCGTAGGAAACAGAGAGGAGCTGATACCTGAGTCAGTGCTCAGAGTTCCAGCTGCAGAAATACTGCATGAGGACTAAGCTCAGATTTGGCTCATTTTCAGCCGTCCAATTCACACCTTCACACAAACATTCACAAAGGCTTGTTGTAATTTCCTGCGAGACCTTAAAAAACACAGTCAGGAACAGCTCTCACTGCAGGCTAGTATTGTAAATCACACGAGGGCAGCTCTGATATTTAATTTTTGCTGAACATTTCTCTGCTCATCGACCGGTAGGAGAAAGTAGCCTATGAAACATCTCTTCCAGTTTCATGTCGTATTGCACTAACTCTGTGCTGTACTGCAAGTGGGACTTACACTATCTAATAATTTTGTCAGGTATAACAGCCTTTTACTTGTTAAAGTATTGGATTTTTTTTTAAATCCATGACTTTAAAGGTGGTGGAAAGTAAGTGTATTAACTCAAGTACTGTGCTTAAGCACATTTTGAAGTACTTTGCTGTATTCTATTTTATGCTGCTTTTTAGCTCTACTACACTACATTTCAGAGGGACTTTTTACACCACAGAATTAATTTAACTTCATTCTGTGGGTTTGGATTTACATGCTTGCTTAACATGACGCCATGTTATAGATTATACTGCCAGTAGTACATAACATTTAAGTTAAAAAGTAGCTCCACCTCACCAATCCACAACATTTAAATGCTGCTTACACATTAATGCTTTAGCAATAATAACCCATTAATATAATACAGAATAATGTAATACTCTAAAAAGGATCATTCTGTATAATAAATATTTTTACTTTTGATACTGAGGTACATTTTACTGTATAATTCTGCACTGTTATTTAATTTTGAATGCAAGACTTTTACTTGTAATTGTGTACTATTACATTGTGATATTGCTACTTTTATATAACCCCTTAAAATGAAATTTTCCCCTTAAGCAGCTTTAATGTTGGGAAAATAACCCACTGTATCTGACAATATCACATATATATTCTTTATCCTCTTGTAAGTCTCCATTGAAACTATATGATGATTTCACCAAGTCAAAACTTTTTCTTTTTCTTTTTAAATTCAGCCTGACGCAGTTGGGATTTTGGAAGCTAAAATAAAGCACTGTGGGTTTGAACAATGGGTGGGTTTGGCTGCACAAGTTTATAGGTTAAATGGGTTGAATGAAAAATGCCACATTATGAGGGTTCTATTAATTTGGCTTAACAATTACAACCTCATTTCTGAACTTTAAAAGATTTGGCAAAGCCACACGTGAGGTTCATCAGCCCAAATAATTACTTATAACGTCTTAAATCATTCTTTTCCAGTAGAAGAGGAAAAGCAAAGGTTTTGGTCCGTGTCTTCAGGACTATTTCATTGCTGTGCTGACTGAGTGCTGCCCAGCCCTCTACTGTATAGCTGCTGCACAGGGCAGGGATGAGCCTCTCCAGTTCCTCCTCCTCCTCCCTGGCATTCACTCGCAGCGGCAGCCGGTGATCATGGCGACGGCAGGGCCAGTCAGGTCTAGACTGGTCCAAGTTGCAGTAGTGTGCTGGCTGCAGTGCTGAGGAGCTGTGTTTAATTAGGCCCATCCTGCTGAGCTGCTGCTGTTTATTTCCCCTGTGACACTCCGCTGATCTCCGCTGAGAGAGAAAGACAGAGAATCATTATACATACATTTCTGCACAAAAGCACTTACACACTATATAGGCATGTAAGGTAACTCACACATACACACACTTACACCCAAACACACAGAGCGGCAATACACCCATGAACCTGACCATACTTTGCTATATACACATTCATTTTCTGTAAAATTTCATTCTGTGCACACACAACCAGTTTGCAGAGAGACAGTATAGCAGCTCATGGTGCTCAGCCAGTGATCCTCTGATCTTTGTGTGCATTCCCACATTATCACACTGCAGCAATGGACCAGAACTCACACATCTCTAAAACCAAAATGGCGTTGAGCCGACATTGTGTATGATTGATTATTTGGATATATGATCAGGCAAATGAATTAATAATTGTGTGAAAGAAGTTGAAAGGCAATCAGCAGAGACTCCAGGAAGTAACTGCTCCTGGGCAAGAAATAGTCCAGCATATAACCCCCCAAAAGAACATCAGCACGCCATTTTTGCACATCAGTTTTTGTACAGAAATAAACAAGATATGTTGAGTGGTGAGCTTTAGATGTGCTGGTAGGTGGATTTTGTTACCTATGGACAGAGGCTGGCTCTTTTCCTCCTGTTTCCAATCTTTGTGCTAAGCTAAGCTCATATTTACCATATAGACATAAGTGATATTGATCTTCTCATCTAACTCTCAGCAAGAATTCAAATACGCGTATTTCCCACTTTTACTTTGGCAGAGACATCCTATTTTATCACCTCTTGATCTGAACTTTCTGTAAAAATGTTCATGTAAAAAAAAAGAAAAAAGAAAACACACACACACACACACACACACACACCACTCTGTCTCACATACGCAATTGAAAATAGAGTACATGTCATATTGGGGAAAGGGCAGCAGCCGTGTCTCACTGGTACAAAAATCAATCCAACAAAAAACAAAAAAAAAAAGCAGCAGCCCTGACAGTTCAGTTGGGCCTGTGAGTTTCTCTGGATCCCTGCAGGGCAGAAACTCCACTGAGTTCTTTTAAACATTAGCTGTTTAATTTAAGTGTGGGTCCAGTGAACTGGAAGAGAATTACTGTTTATCTCTACTGGGGTCTCCATGCGGCAGGGAGAAGCATCAGGTCAGCACAACACTGCAGCCAAACGGGGCGCGACAGAGATGGATGGATTGTCAGAATACCTCAGTACCAAACAGTCCACACTGTAGGACACGTTTTCCCCCTACATGCAATTTAAGCTGCTTCGCTAAACAAATCTGAGGCCAAGACAGACAAACAGGATAATGTGCCCACACATTTTGTTTCCTCCTTTTTTACTTTCATTGTTGTGTTTCAGTAGTTGCAAATTGAGAACAATTGGAACACATGGTGTGTTAGAAAATCAGTTTGACTACTCTGGCACCTCCTATTGTGAAAGTGGGACTGGCAGAGCAACCATATGCTCTGTGCCAGATCCTTCTTGTTACACAAACATAACTGAACACTCAAACAATTATTTAGGAGAAATATGTTTGATTTCCTGCTTTTAGATATGAACATCCGCTGCTTCTTACTCTATAGCTTTAATGTCAGGCAGACATGCAGCTCAGTGTGAAACGACAAACATATACATGACAGCACCCAGGTTTCTAATATCAATATCCATGTCATTTAGATGTTTGAGTTCAGATGAGTAGCTTATGAACCTACTAGTTATATATAGCTCCAGGTTTTAAATTATTGTGCCATTCTAAATCATATTTATGTTTTTATGCTCTGCCAGAGACCATAAAAACATTCTGAAAACAGAATATTTCCCTTGTTAAATAGAACAATTTTTCCTCTTTAGGCTAAATATATGTGGAGAATAATTCATGAGACACACTTGTATAGTATCTGCATCAGGTTGTAATTCATTGGCCACATGGTGTCATTGTGTCTGGATGATAAAGTGACTGAAAGCAGCAAAATGGACATCCAGGAATTCTTTTGAAGTGCGCAGCTGTGCTCATATCAGTTGTATATGAAGTATAATGAGGGACCTCCTTGTCACTGTCACCTGTGATAGACTCATCAGACTCCAAATCACAATGCTAATGGAGAGATCGCCCAGTGGGATACAAAAGAGAGATATTGTTGTACGAGGTTATAGTGGCACCTGAGCATTGAAATGGGATGCATAATGGCTGATTTATTTATGGTGTTAATGTATTTTAGAGGAGCTCATTTGTCTGTCACTGTGTATACTTGACTGGAGAGGATGGAGATTAGCTGTGAAGTCAGTATGACCTTTCTGTCTGTCATTCCTCTTTCCTTCACCACCGTCTGTTGCACCCAGCTTTGGTATTTTTCTCAAACTGTGCGCGCGAAGTGACCGTGAACTTGGATTAGGAAAGGTCCTTGGCAGCGGCAGCATTTCTGTCGGGTGACAAAGAGCAATCTCAAAAGAGAAAGCGTTTCTTGATCCAGTGCCTTGGACTAAAACGTTTGGAGAATGCCTCCAGGAAGGAGATGATTGGTGCTGATGTTTACCTAACCTGATTAAAAATGCACTTATCATTGCACAGGCATATGAAAGCAGTTACAATTTGGAAAATGTGAATCTTGCTCTTGGAGTATTTGTTTGCTTTAGCCTGTCACCCCTAAATGTAATAAATATGGAGCAGATAAGATAAAAAGAGACTCATGCTAAAATCTCTGGAAAGGCTCATGCTTTAAATGATCAGAAATAACAAATAATAATGTTATATAATGATAGGCAAACTTTTATTACATCCAATTTTTCAGTGTTTGCAATACTGGTTGGGATTTGTTTGGTGCCTTGACAGGCATCAGAATCTGAGGCCAAAACAGATTCATAGCACAAAACCTTTCTGCCAAATCTTTGTAAAGATTAGCCACAGTCTAACTGGCAGTTTAATTATTTTTGATTGCATGTTATTAGCAACTCTCTCAGTGCACATTTCTGTGTCTCTTGTGTGGCAAATGAGGCTCATTGTTGATTCCCTTTTTCTCCATGTCACCAGAATTCAGGACAACATCATGTTGGCATTGAGAATGATTGGAAGAAAAAAAAAAAAAAAAAAAAAAAGGGCAGTGACAGGCTTGAGCAAACAATCTCAGCATGATCAAAGCTGCTGAGTGGAAGGGAACACTGTGTACAATGATTGGAGAGGGGCGGGAGGAGGGCGCTGTAGTGAAACCGATCACCTCGACACAAAGTTTCTCTGACGCTGCACTTCATGGGATGGAATGGAGGTGCAGTTACAATCCATTAATCATAACTACTATACTAATGTCAAGCCTATACACTGACTTGTTGTATAACTTTACAGCAAGCTGTGATAACTGCGTCCCAATTAAACTGTAGCCTTTATCTCTCCAGTTATTCCACTATCACCTGAGGTGTGACAACAGCCGGCAACAATAACAACAAAGCTGATGTCAGAATGTGAGGTCCGGTCATCGCTGTACCTTGTAATCAAACTGACAAGGTAACAACCTCCGTTCTGTATCACATTCACAATCTGCCTACTTGTACATAATTACCACATTTCTCCCCTGCAGCGAGCATTGCCGGCAGGAGCCGCATCCCCGTCGAGGCAGAGAGACGTGCGACACCCATACCCACCGAGCACAGTCATTAGACACTGAGTGGAGGCAAAGTTCAGCAGACAACTCCTGGATTAGGCCTAATGGTCGCACATTGGGACCAGGGGCTGAGCTGGGGACAGGGCGAGTAAAAATGTATAATAGGGGTGGTGGAATTAAATGGAGGCACTGTCAGCTGAATGTGATTTAGACGTTAGCTGAATTGTGTTTTGTGAGACTGCAAAGCTGTAAATAACGTCTGCTGATTTCAGTCCTGTGATGTCATTCCTCTTCCTCTACAGCAGCTTGAGGCTTTTCTGATATTGCCAAAGCCCCAGATTAGCTTTTTTCACCTACATCAATTAAGGCTTGACTGATATTGTTGAAGACAACATTTGTGATTAAATGTAAATACATTTCAAACGAATGGATCTTACTATTACTCCATAATTGACAGGTCAATTAACACCATAGACAACAACAAAATCTCAGTTATTGATATTTTCCTGCGGCGCTCAAAAGGTGTTTACATCAGTAATCTTCATATAGACAGGGAAATAGACTTTTATTTTCAATTGTGATGTGCTGAGGCAGTTTAAATCTAAGATTAGAAAAGTGAAGGAAAAAACAATCTGATGAGAGTTGAAGAGATAAGATAAGATAAGACTTTATTGATCCCCAGAGGGGAAATTCGTGTGTTACAGCAGTGCAGGGAACAGGGAAACAGAAAGGTTCAGTATTCACCTGAAAATGTACCTGAGGTTTGGCAACATGGGAAACCTAAAATAATAGTAGATACAGTAATTAGAAAACATGAATGCATGCTCATTATTGTACAATAAATATTCACAACAACACAATTACATAATATTGATTTTTGACACATTTTCTAGTGAATACCAACTCTAAGTAATATGTCTGAAGCCTGTTGACTAAGTTTAAATTCAACTGAGAATTATGTATCTTTGTGTGTGTGTGTGTGTGTGTATACATCACCCTGTATTCTTTACATATATGCATATAAGCCTGTATTCAGCGGACACTTCTGGGTCAGTTCCTTGGCAAGATCCTAATCCAATCTGTTCCCTCAATGTACAATTAAAATACCACTCAGGAATACTGCACTGTGTCCCAATTATATTTCTCCAAATGTTCCCGGCAACATTGCAACACTGCAGCTCACTCCGCTCCCACTCCTCCCACTTTTAAGTTTGGGTGACAGGCGTCTGAAATACCTGGTTTGTCTGTAGAGCTTTTCACAATGCCCCAGATCCATCATTGCGGGGCCATTGAGGCTCATTGTGTGCATCCATTAACTGTATCTATGGTGGAACCTTACAAAGGGCCAGCTTGAAGAGGGTCATTGGTGCGTGGGCCCCCACTATCATAAATCTGGAGCAGTCTGGAGCTGAACCTCCCCTGTGCTCAACTAATGGCGCTCTAATCGCTGGTACCGCTTCTTGGGTGGGATAGACGGGTGTGTGTGTGTGTGTGTGTGTGCGCGTGTGTGGTGGGGGTTGGGGGCTTACGAGGGGATGGGGTGTATAAAGCATTACTCATTTGTTTCCAAGCTCCGAGACCAATGAGCCCTAACTAATCACCCGACTTTTTGTCTTTTCTATAAAAGTGTTTCTGAAGAGCACAAATTGGCCAACTGTTTTAGAGACACTTCCTTCGTCAAGATATTGATATTAATCATTGTCTTTATCCCCAATCCAGCACAGTGTTAATATCCATATGAATAAAATATAGACTGCTCATAAGGGATGGTCAAACCCCTTCCCTCGCTTGCTTTCGGATGGATCTCATTGTTCCTCATTATTGAAGTGGGTCAGTGCCTCCTCACCTCTCTGCTCACCTGAAGAAAAAAAAAAACATATGAGTTTAGAAGGAGCTGCAATATTAATGCCCCCATAAAACAGAGAGGACCTTCTCCACAATCATATCCTACCATAAATATAACTTTAGGTCTTGTTTCTGCGCTGGTAACCAGCCATGTAAACTATATATTTCCTAGTCTAGCGGATGTAGACAAGGTTTAACAGCATTACAGGACTGTTGGTCCATATTTTTATAAACGATGTGCTATTAATCATCAAAATTACAAGACATTTTTATCATGATGTGTAATATGTTGCAGTATTAAACCCTGAGACTATTCATAATTAAAATAATGTGGAAATATATTCACATAGCAGACAAGGTTCAAGAATAAATAGGCGTTCCAAAACTATTTTTCAATCTTTCTTTCATTGAAGAAAGCTGTGTCAATGTGTCAAAACTGGCGTTTGTACCAAAGTCACAAATAGTTAACTTGTTTAATGTGTTTCCCTGCGCTCTGAATGCTGAGTAGTACCCCTGTAAGCATTGCCATGCAGGTACAAGTGTCCGCTAATTTGCCTGCAGGGCCCTGGGAACGGCCATTTCCCTCGTGCTGTATAACATCGTCTAAATTGGGTTATTTTGAGAAAGCTAAGCAGGTTATGAGCACAGAGTAACCCACAGTTCTTCTTCTTCTTCTTCTTCTTCTTCTTCTTCTTCTTCTTCTTCTCTCCACCTCCAACTTTGTAGACAGCTCAGTCAGAACGTCTGTGGGTGTCCTCTCAAGTAAGAGGAGCTCCTATTGGTTTTGCTCCTGCATCCTACCCACGCACTTCCAAAGGTTCCCTTTTCTTAGCCAACCAATCCCTGCAAGTCCTGGCAGCTCTCAGCGCGTTTGAAACACAAAGAAACCTGTCTACCTCAATACTGAGTGCCGGGAGATGCAGAGTGTTGGTGTTGGCAAAAAGAGTGAGAGTGCCTCTGCTTAAGGGCCCCGATTCCTCCTCTCTCCTTCATATGGTGGATGATCAAGCCTCAGAGGAAGATTCAAGTCAAGTGCTCAGAGTACAATGGCTCTTTCCTGCCAAACACTGCAGGGTTACTGATGGAATACAGCCAGTCATATTTTCACATCAATTACACCATTTAGACCAATAGACTGTGTCCAGTGCTTGATGTCCACTCATGGTATTTATTTATGGAGCTCCAAAGTGTTCAATAAATACATTATTATTATGAAAAACTGTAGGAAAAGAGTTCATTCTAATCGTGCAGTCATAGTTTAGGACAATCTAGGATTTGTTGAAATGTTTCTTTTATTGCTGCAATGCCGTCATTAGCATCAACAATCTGAGTGATCTGTCATGATTCAGCCCTCATGCCATGGGAAGTAGGCGTCTCCATATGTTTGATTGTAAACCATATGGAGACACTTTAACCCTAAACTAACACTCACTGTTTGGAAAATGCATTTCTCTGCTGCACACATGCGATGCATCTACATCATTTCTTATGAATGTTTCACATGCAAATCATAACTAGAAGCATTTTTAATGATGCATTCTGTTCCTTCGTCCTTGTGACGTCGTGTCATAAGGTATTAGAAAACGCTTCCTCTGATGTAATCTATTGTAGTAACATTTTATTATAACTGAGGCGTACGGAGCCGTATCAGATATTCATCCGAGGTAATTTCCAATGTGTAAATATGAATGTCATCCTTGATAAGGTTGTGCCCAATAGTCCAGCAATGATGATAGATGGTCAGCGATCCACCCGGGTGTAATTCAGCACTCCTCCGGACGTGCTCATCAGCTGCAGGGATTACCATTCTGCTCAGGTCCTTCTGTTCGGTGTGCCAGGACAAAAAGCAGAGGCACCGCAAAAATGTTAAATAGACACGCAAACAAACAAGCGAGCAAATAGATAAATAAAGAGAAATATTCATGCCTACCTGTTGGATGTTGTTTGGTAATGATTTTGAGATCACTCATGCATACATTGTGCTTTATTAAATGGAATTCCTACAGTGCACTTAAAGGAATCTCACTGTGTTCATTCAGTTGAAGATAAGATAATCCGTGGTGTTGTACAATGGTTCATTTTAGAGCTGGTGTAGATTTTGTCAAAAACGATTTTATGATTATTAAGGTAATCCTTTTTTTTGGGTCTCTCTACGTGTATAAAACACACTAAATATACTTTATATAAAAACTCCAAAAGATTTGAAACATGCAGGAGAGAAAATGCACCCATGTTAGGAACTCATAATTTGAATTTATCTCTCACATTGTCATTTTCAGTTATACTGTACAGATAAGTTAAAAGGATATTTTGATGTTGATATAAAATATTTGAGCATCCCTCTTTCTTTCTTTCTGGATATACATGATTTTCCTTCAAAATTTGCTGAGTGTCCTCTTCTTTCCAAGCTCTCGTTAGTACAAAATCTAAGTGACCTGCCACTGGAAGCTGAGTCTGAAGAGTTACACTGTGACAGGTTGCTCCAGGTCTCAAAATGACAGCAGCATCTCCATAAAAAAAAAAAAAAGAAAAAAAAAAAAAGATCCACGACAGTCTCAGAAATGTGGGGTAAGAAATATCGACTCACTGCTAAAACCCACTGCAGTACAATGAAGCAATAAAAAGCAGCCGTATGTGTCAGGAAGCAGACAGGAAGAATAGAACCGAGACAGGTAGAAAAAGAGGGAATCAGGTGAAGGACTGGGACAAGCTTCTCCTCTTTCTTATTATAAGGTGTGATTGATCACAGTATCATGCCATTAATGGTGTTGGAGCTCACATCGAGACACCAGGATAACAAGGTCATGCTACCACATTATTGTGCAGTGCTGTTCCTTGACAGGGTGGCAATATCCTCCACTTCTGACTCACACTTCCAAATCTTTTCATTCAGCTTGATTTGTCTTATTATTACAAATTTGGATCCTGTACTATATAATAATGTTGTTACAATTCTTTTGAAAGGCTATTTTGCACATGAATGTTTAATGACTTGCTCCCAGCCAACTATAACCAAGGAATTACTGGCTTTGCATAGTCATTTCATGACTAATGTGTCTTAATGACATCTCTATGGTTCCTATTTAAGACACTAATGGGCAGTAACACATCTCAAACTGTGGTGTGTTATATTAAATTAATTATTGATCTCGGCCTCGTATGCAATTGATGTCTCAGTCCTTGGATACCTTGTTATTGATGTATTTTCGCTGAGGTTGTAAAGCGTGTCTGAAGCCACAATGCGTCCGCTGTGCCGTGGAGCTCCATCCAGACTCAGATCAACATGTGCAGAGAAGAGTTTCGGCGTTGATGTGATTTGCAGTCCGTATTAAAATTAGGGAAATCAATAAAAAAAATGCACGCTCATTTACAGAATGTACAATGACTCATGGCTCAGCAGTGTTGTCAATAGATGTGGATAATGAGCTGAAATTGTTATGTCCCGGCTCTATTAACGCCGGGCATCATTTCTGTCATAGTTTTTGCACTTAATTAGAATGAATTTGTCCTGTTGTTGCACCATTTGCTGTCTAACTGAACAAGGATTTGTGGATGTAAAGGATTCACAAGGTCATATGACAACACGTGAATGACGTCACAAATACACTGGATTTCTGAGGTAGAGAATTAAATGAATTAACAACTGAATAAATGGTTCAATTTGTTCATTTATCTGCATTAAACCAACTCCGTTCACATTGTTATTGTTTGCGCATCTGACCAGAACCAATATGACCAACTTCCAGTATGTTCTACATACTGATAATAAAGTGGTTTTCGGAGTTCTAAGTTCTGTTTGGAGCTTTAAAGCCATGAAGATGATTTATCCATCTTGGCAGGCACACATTTCTACTTGTTTATAAACTGAAGAGTTTATGGGGTTCTTAGCTTTGGCACTGCTGTCTTCATCTGTCTTTTTCTACTGCTTTTCTTTTAAAGAGGAAACAGTCTTTACAGCAGGAGAAAACAAACCTAAACATTGTATCTTGTGTTTAAGGGCTTTACTGTTTTTTTCTTACATATGTAGACTCAAACAAACAGGCTAATATAATATATTACGGATAACCTAACCAGAATGTAAAGGTTGATATTGACAGTAAACTGGGAAGATGTCGTCGTATCATGAATATTCTGGGGCTATAATCATTTCAGCTACAGCATCACACTGCACATCTACCTCAGCACTGTGGGATTGGGCAGCATCTGGCCCGTCTGTGTGTTTGTTTGCCCATAATACAATTCTTCCGTGTCATAAACAAGTGGAGTGAGGCAGTCCTCTCGCTGGTTTTGGTTGAGGATCTGTCTTTGTGCCGCTATCGTCAGTCTTGTTCTTTTTTTTTAGAGCTAAAAATACTTGCAGGGACAAACAGAAAACAAAACAAAGGAGAAAGAATCATATTATCTAGTCCAAGAACGGTTTGGAAATATTCAAAACTGTGGAGCAGCTGCAGTCTTATTTCTGTCCTCGTACATCCTACAGTGTAGGAGTCATTAAGGCGTTATTATAGCCTTAATAAAATAGCAAGGTATTTCATGGATGCAAACTAAAAAGTCATTTAGCTCTATAATGTGCAGACTGTATACCAACATAAATCAACCTCTGAAGATTTCATTGAGTGCAGCAATAACTGGATGTTTTTTTTTTTTTTATCTCTTCCATCCACATGAGACATGCAAATGAGCCAACGGCTGCAGGTTAGCAACAAGGCCCTGCAATGTGACACTCCTGAAATCCCCCTCTGAGTAAAATCTGTGCTTGGACTTTGGACTTCTAAAGGACACAGCTTGTAAAAACTTTCTGTGACAGAGAGCGAACACGATCCCCAGCATAAGCCGCCCTGCTTTTGAAGCTCCTCTCCACTTAGAATTGAGGGTAAAGGGTCAAATCAGGAGAAGGAGGCATTTGTGAAAAAAAAAAAACAAAAAAAAACGACGGCCTGAAGAGAGATTAGTCAGCGTAGGGCGAAAACTCATTCAACATGATCCAGTTGCCATGTAAATCTGTTTTACACCTTTTGAGAGTAGCTGGGGCAACATCGTATTAGCATGAAATACCAGTATGAGCTATTTATTACATCGTAGGAATTTTGTCAATTAAATTTAAAGTGTAAAAAGGATTATAGGGAGCTTATAATCGCTGTGTTTATCACTACTTAGCCAATCACAGTGGATGGTTTGACACATATGTCAGTTGACTAATGATATTGAGTCACTAATTCATTGCTGTGTTACAGTAATGAGCTGTAATTCATGTAATAACTGACATTTTACAGATGTCAAGCAAATAAAAGGCTGATTAAAACATACTTGAATAGATGTGCGCTCTTGTATCACATCTACCATTCTTTGACGTGTGAATGAAAGCTGAAGTTCTTTAGACTGACTGTGCTCCAGAGTTTTGTTCCTGCCTGGCTGATGGCTTGTCACTGTAGCCCTCGGCTATCCATACGAATGGGTGACTACAATAGAGTCAGTAGACAGGAAAGACTGGCCTACCCAGTGGCCTCTTTTCTCCTCCGTATAGACAATAATATAACAGCCCCGGTGTACAATCAGCAGCACACTGATCTCAGTCAGTCTAGCCTTCTGCACATTTATTCGCCACTGATCATGAAGTCCCTCACTAGATAGCGTAAGATATTTGTTCTCATTGCAAGAAATTATCCAGTTATTGTGTGAATGTGGCCAAGGGACATAAAGCCTTAATGACAAGAGGTTGATGGAATGTCAAGAGTTTAAAAGCAATAAATCTAAAGGCTCTCAAGGGAGTCTTTGTTTCCTTGCCGTTCTTTCGCCTTCCTCCATTTTTTGCATATTTTATTTCACAGGAGAATTTTAAAAAAAAATAATCAAAAAGTATTTCTCTGGAGTGCAAAGTTGCCATTTGCTATGGCTTAATGTAATTGTTTTCTTCAGTCATTTTCAGGTCGTGATAAAGAAGGTAAGTGCGTGTGTGTGTGTGTGCGTAAGAGAGAGAGAGAGAGAAACAGAGAGACAAAGAGAAAGAGATGGCCTGGGTGTCTGTAAGTGTGTTGTGCATGGTTTATGATTACATGTCCTTTGTGGAGCACATCAACCATTCATGCAAGAGGAACCACAGCGAGATGAGAAATGCCTTCCGCGCACTCGCAGGCAGCAGAAAGTGACATTGAACGTTCATATACAAGCTGAAAATCTCATGCTCAGCCGATATGCATCTTATGAAAGAAACAGCGTTCATCATTTTCTCCTCAGCGCCACCAACCCCCCCACCCCCCACCCACCCCACCCCTCCCAATTCTGTGACCACAGTGTCACAGTGTGTGTGGACTGAGAATAGGCCCTAATAATGGCAGGATGGGGCCTGATAAATGAGAGCTGATGAATCAGTATCGTGAACAGAGGCAGAACAATATCTGCTGAAACAGAGGGTAAGCCATTCGAGAGATATCTGCTCGCAGTCAGTGAGAACATGGGGAGCTATAGATCAAGCCTGGAAGTTGGTGTGATTGCAGCGCACAACCTGGTCTCTTCCACTCTCTGTGGCTGAAGCGATCCAAACAAATTGATCTAATATTACACTTAGAGGGCAACAGAGTAGAAATGAAATTGATTGATCCTACACAAGTGACTGGGTCTTATACACAAATACATTAAAGACTGCATGTGCCCTGTGTGCACGCTCTCTGTCATCCAGCCTGCTTACTTATTCATTCGATGGTAGCGTGCAGGGGCTGGGAAACCATAAGAAATATGCTGTTGCTGCTGCAGGCCAGAAATTTCTATCGATAGCCTGGGTAGCATCCATCTTCCCAAAGTCCACCAAAGGTCAGGAGCAGCATAACTTAGAAGCTGGTTTGCATTGGATTCTAGTCTGTATTCTGCATGTTTACTGACAGCCCCCCCCCCCGTGGAGGCTGGGTGACGCTGTGACACTCTTGCTCAGCCATCCACACACACCAAGCCGAGGATGGCTGCCTTGTAAATCTGTGATGGTGAGGGGGTGTCGGTGAAAGCATTGTTTCACAGTCAATAAAAGGGGGCCCTGGGTTGCTTGTAAGAACAGCAATCTGCAGCCATTTTCCAAAGAGAAGCTCTTGGGAGTACTCGGGAGGTTATAAGTTGAATTCCTCCTCGTATTTGGAGTTAATATTTCGAATAAAAACTAAAACAATAATCTGCCCAGCACATATTCCAGTATCTATTGGGAAAAAGATATGGAGTCCCTGGAATGCAGTGTGCATATGAGAGCCAGATTTCACTGCAGGATCAACAACAAAGCCCACAGTGCTAGCCAACAAATGATATCACGTTCATTATTTATATATCATTTTGTATTCCTGGGGTGCTTTTTTTATGTGCATTTTGTATGTCAAAGACATTCGCAAAAACTGGCAGATAAAACCGATGTCATTCCCATCCAACTTAATTAGCTTTGCAAATAATTTTCTGCATATTTAAATTCCCTTGCATTACTATTTTTAATCCGTTTGTCAGCTGGCTAAAATGTGCAAATGAGATACTGTTTTGAGCAATTATTTCACCCATCCTTGCTGGACCATATGGCAAATAAGTGATGAAAATATGCTTCTCACACAATAGTCATTCCAATTACTGTTCAGTCAGTCAATGTCAATGATTATAATCCTCCAAATATATTGTCCTTTAATTTCCCATATAATAACCCTATATTCCATCATCTCTCGTGCTATTTTCCTTGCGTTGTTCAGCCGTCTCTAACACAACATGTCTATAAAGAACTGTATGTTTTGGGTGTGGAGTGAAGGAGCAGTGTAGCGGCTGCCTTTATGTCCTGTGCTCTCTTAGATTGCAGGCGTTCCTTTGGGGATAATCCATGTTGTGAAATTGAAGTGCAGCGCTGGAATACAAGTCCCCCTCCTCTCCACCCCCCACCCCTCTCCCTGCTGAGGGTTAAAAAATGAAACGGGACTTGACAGCTTGGTGGATATGACCCTGTTGGAGCAATCTGAACATCAAGATGACAATAGTGGGAGACACTGGCGGCAGAATTGGGGGGACAGCGAGACTTTTTGTCCCCACCCACCCCCCACTTTTAGGTGTTGTGAAGTGGTAACGTCTAAGCCAGGTATAACAGTCAGTGTCTAAACCTACTCTGACATGTTGGACCTTTAAATTCAATCATAATCAACCCTTCTGTAACTCAAATGAAATCACAGTGAAAAACATAAGGGTCTGTATCAACAGGAGCCAGGACGCTCCCCCACTTCTATTTATAATTTATATGTTTGTACATTTTACATTTTTCTTCTATTGTAAATTCTTTCTTTTTTATTCCTTGTATGTAATCTGATTACTCGTAGACATATATACAGACGCTGCATTGGCCGCTGGATTGTACGTCAACATCGCCGCCATATTGGACCACACAAGATTGGCTGTAAACAAATAGAAGTAAACAGGGGAGCTGCATTTTTTCTGGATAAAAAGCACTATAATGTTTACATTTCTCAACCAATTTTAGTGAGTCGTCTTTATAGTCAAGGGTTTATGATCTACGTGGAGTATAAAAAAAAGTTTGCTCTCCAGTCGCTCAGAATCTCAGTCGGCTATAATCACTGCTAGACGGTCAAGAGGGGAGTGTGTCAACTTTAGGCATACAGAACATGAACTGAATTACTTTCGTGGTGGAAAATAATTCATTGTCATAAGGAATGTAAAAACTTTGTCAAGCATGAATTTGGCTTATTTTCCTTGGCTAATACTTGTGAAGACTTCCCTATATAATATAATTTAATGTACATGTAATGTGCAGAAAGTTTTTCACAGTCATGTCTATGTGATTACCTACTTGGCAATAAATCTGATTCTGATTCTGATTCAAAACTCATTCCGACGCCGCTGGTGGGAGAGCCCGTAGTGTTTAAAGGTCCAGTGTGTAGGATTTAGTGGCATCTAGTGGTGAGGTTGCAGAGTGCAACCAACTGAATACCCCTCCCCTTAACACTTTCCTTTCAAGCATATAGGAGAACCTACGGTGGCCACAAAAACTTGCAAAAAAACACGAAAAGCCCTCTCTAGAGCCAGTGTGTGGTTTGTCCATTCTGGGCTACTGTAGAAACATGGTGGTGCAAGATGACGGGCTCCACGGAAGACTCTCTATGTAGATATAAAGGGCTCATTCTAAGGTAACAAAAACACAGCAATTCTTATTTTCATGAGATTATACACTAATGAAATAATACTTATGAATATTATATTCCATTTCTGCAAATAGATCCCCCGAAATCTTACACACTGGTCCTTTAAAGCTGTAGAAGGGGCAGTGTTAAGTTACAATGTAGCACTGTGCTGCAGCTACGCTATTCATCTTTTGAAATATTGCAGCTATTTAGGAAACACGCTTGTTCGTTAGATGGGAAGATCAATACCACATTTTCTTTGTCAGTTAAATATATAAGGCTACAGCCAGGAGCTGGTTAGCTTAGCTTAGCATAAAAAACTGAGAGACAGGTGGAAACTGCTAGCCGGGCTCAGTCTGAAGATAACAAAATCTGTACCTCTAAAGCTAACATGTTGTATCTCATTTGTTTAATAGTTAAATAAACACTGTAGCCTTATATCTGATGTACAAATATGAGAGTGGCATTGATCTTCCTGTCTAAGAAAGTGAATAAGCACATCCTGCAAAAATGTCTATCTAACTATCTTTTAATGGTGTAAAATCTCCCTTTGAAAAATGTCCTACTTGGCTGCACAGTTGTTAACTTTGGGAACATCTAAAGCCGTAAAAAAGGATTTGATGAAGCCTCTCAGAGATGTCGAGTCACTAACCACATCTGTGCCTGCTCAAGATCAAAGCAAAGAAAGTAGTTAGGCGAAGGTTTAAGTGGAGTAACCCTTCTGTTAGGAACGCAGAAACAAAAGGAAATACATTAAAACCAGCCGTCTGGTTTGAAAACCTCAAAGTTAAAGGAAGTGATTTGGCAAAACAAATCTGACTCAGTTGCAGTTGAAACAACACCTCGAGGTCAGACATTTTGTTGTTTAACATTTCATCCGACTGCGCACCGTAAAATTTCATGTTGCTCCTGGCAAATGGAGTGCATAGCTATGCATACTCTGAGATAAGTGATACGCACCAGGCAAGGTCATTTAACAACTCTGTGAGAATAACTTCTCCTGTGTATGAAAACTACTGGTGTTCTTAAGAGGTACAGGATGTGGAACTGATTAACACAGAGCAGCTACACTGATTACACCAGCTGAAAAACAAAAGGCAAGTATGGTTCAGTGATTATTCTCTAATGGACATTCATTGGGTTTTGTGTGTAGACTACAAAACCAAACTGGCTAATTTGGTTGAATTAATAAGCCATGTCCGCATCTATTCAACTGGGTGCAAGTGGTGGCTCTGTGAATTACAAGTCCCACAGTAATAGAGGAAAGGGGAAAGGAAGGGCAGGTGAAGGCTAAATGGCTGACGTTCCCCGACTTTCATCATCCAAAGACACCGCGCACGTGACAGCTGAATAGATCATTACAGCTGCACCGATCCCACCACTGCCGTGCACATACAGTTCACACACACACACACACACACACACACACACATCATTCTTGTCTTCATCCTTCCACATGTCCCAGGGGTCCACATACATACAGAATCCCTGGAGGCAATTTTTGGAGTTTGGGTTCTTCATTTTTAAGGTCAAGTACAATCTGACCTACAGTACTTTACAGTACAAACCCCTGCGAGCAGACAGGTACTGGATGGATTTGGTGTTTCCATGAGCTTTTGACCTTGACTTGGCATAGGGACACATAGATAGTGTTACAGAAATTAGCTTATTGTCTTCATCTTAGCCTGCAAGTCACACAATTTATCATCTATGGACTTATATGAGCTTGTATGGGCCTTTAGCATTTTGCTTTTACACAATGTGTGCAACCAACAAATAAGGGTATAAATGATTTATTCTACCCTGTGGTAAAATATTGTACAATGAGCTAATTTTTGTTTAAAGCTTTTGTCCTTTAAGATAGATTGCACAATTCACTATCTAATTAAGCCTCTGCAACAATGCTAAGCTTAAGTAAAACAAATAAATAAAGAGGCGGTTTTTAGCTCCAAAATTAGCATTTTTATTTCGACGGTTGGGGTCAGAGATGTATAATTTGTTTTCCAGTACATATGGTTATCCACACGGCTTAAGTCCAAAACCTTTTCCAGTCTTAAAGCTGATTCAGTAATTAGTGCCTAGCATGTCATGCCACCCTACCCCACCCCCCTTTTTGGTACAAATTCAACAGTTGTGCTGACAAGATCACTACTTTTCAATTTTTTTTTTTATCAATGTGTTTTTTTTTTTCTTCATATTTTATACAAAAAACTCTCTTAGCTTCTACACATTTAATGTCACCCAGATTTTTATTTATTTTTTTTTTCAGTTTGTAAATAAATTTGGGAAACAACATTTGTCATTTTTGTTGTCATGAAAAGATAAAAACATGCAAAAAAATTTGAATTTGAAGTCCAAATTATACATTTACAAGTTTGGAACTTTTTGCACTTCTTCATATACTACATCAAAAGAAAAGATAAAGAAAAAAACATTATGTACACACATCTTTTTACAGTGAAGTAAAAGTTGAAAATATCAGATGATGACTAAGGCAAATGAAGTGTACATAGATTAGACCAAAACAGTTTTTTTTTTGTTGTTTTTGTAAAATACTACATCACTTCAGAAAAAAAAAGAAAACAAAAATCTGCTACAAAAGTATGATTCATAACTCCCTTTATTTGCAACCAGCTGCATAATTTTAATTTTTTAGTGAAAAAGTCTAGAAGTCTAGCGTACTGTACAGTGCTGCTCTTAATTGTTTTTCTTTCCATCCAACCTAACAGATGATCCTTCATTTCTTCGTCTTTGTAGTTTATTTAAATAATCTTCAACAAACAGGAGCATTGTGTAACCAAAGAAAAAAAGCATGTAGAAGCATACCAGAGTGTAACATACTTTGTTTGAAATCACTCCAAAAGTCAGTACCATTAAAGCCTTGAACATAAAACTAATCATTTAGATCCAAAAAAATGTACAAAAAGGCACATTATATCCCAGTGCTTCTGTACTGTGAAATTCAAGTGTAACTGAGCGCATTCAATACCAACAGTCCAAGTGGTGACAGTCCACCAGTGTTCCCTCCCATATTCTCCATAACTGGAGCACAGCCTATGCCTAAGCTTTCAACAAGCATATGTATGCGTAGACTACAACAATAAGCCTAGGTTGGTTGTTTTTGAAAAAAATTCAGAATCAATGTATTTTTTGTTTCTTTTCTGTCACAGTTCCGTAACTCTCTTAGGGAATATCAGTATGTCAGAACCTGTCCATGTCCATCAACAGGAAATCTTTCCTTTTCTTCATTTTTTTTTTTTCATCTTTTCATCCTTCAAGGAGTGGCTGTGTGTCCTAGTCATCACTTCCACCGTACATGTCTGCCAGTTTTCTAAAGCGAGGGCCCCAGTCGTTGAGGTAATCGTAGTCCTGGTCGCCCCCGCTGCTGGAGGAGTTGAGGGAGCTTAGGGAGCCAGCTGTGGAGCCGCTGCCCTCGTAGTCGAACACTAGCAGGGAGTCGTAGGGAGGAGCGGTGGGGTCGTTGTCTGCTGCCTTAAGTCCCTGTACAGAAGGGAATAAAACCACGGTTAGATGAGAAGATTAAAACACTGCCTGCAACAAGGAGTGAGCCACATCAACGCAGCTCCCTCCCCCCCCTACTGCTGCACACAAACAGGCTAATCTATCCTAAAACCAGTTGGTGCTTCTCCCTCCACTTGTTCAGGAAATCAGGTTCTTGTCCGGATTAATCAGGCTGTAGTGTTCATGTGAGTTTCCTCTGTGTTTTGGTCGGGATTCTCCTGATGTTTCTGGGATGTAGGATTATCCAGTGCTTGATCAAAAGCCAATATTGAACATGACCAGCAGCCTCAGACGACTGGAATCATCCCCCCTTCCCCCGCTGACCCTTGCGCCCCACCCTCCCCCTCTCTCTTCGAGGGCCTTAATTCTCTAGCATTGACACTTCTATAATTATCTGTAATCTAGATAGCAGTATATTTCATATTTCATATTTATCTGACTCCCATCTAAACAGTAGCAGTACAGCTGTGGCAGAGACGAGGTGAGAATGTGTGTGCCACATGTGTGTGTCTGTATGTGTTATCTCGCGGGCTCATGGTGCTGCAGGTGGGGGTGGTTCTGTTTCGAAGATTGTGCTCGACATTTCCAGAAATCCTCATAGCATCATGAGAGGTCCTTATGGATTGTTATCGATTTTCAGCCTCATTCCCTAACAGGACTCAGGAGACGTGATGGATTGCTAATCTAGGAGTTGAGATGTGCTTTGACCATGAACCACTTTGGATCCGAGCCTGGTTTCTCCTCTCTTATTGCCACAACTGAGGACACCTAACAAATAATAAATGAATTAAATGGAACAACATAACACAGAGAAACAAGACCTCAGCTCATCGGGAACTTGTCAAAGATTTATGGTTTCCTCTGCGCTGCCATTATGGCGCTGAAATGCTCTCAAATAAAAAGATGGATTGAATTAAAGTGCCTGGGCACTTAGTGATTATTTTCCACTTGTTAGCTTTCGTATTTGCTCAGGGCTGTGGTGCTGATAATTTGGTGGGAAATATGACAGATGGATCGCTCATTACAATTACAACCATAATCGCTCTGCTGGTTATAGCCCCTTCCATCTACAACCAAAACCCCACTGGCAGTTTCATAAGGTTAGTCAATCACAGAGCTCAGCCCCGTAATTTCATTATAACTGAGTCATCCGCTGTGCTGCAGACAATCACGACTCTCAGTGAAACGGTGTACTGTCCTCACTTTTTGGAGTCGCTCTGTCCCGTAGATAACAAAAGAAACGTGTAATCAAACCCACTGGTATTTCTACTCGCAGCAGACAACCTTGCCAAGGCTGAAACGAAGCACTATGCAAAACAACGACTGCAATCACTTCAGCTTTGTCTCCCTCTGTGGCACTCTGTCCACCTGTGACCAACAGAGGTCATGTCAAGTTGGCGCTAATGTATTTAATGTTACCCCCCCCCCCCCTGTGGGAACTGGCCAGGAGTTGACTAATAGACCTTTGTTTGTCTGACTGTGGGGTTAAAGTCCTTATGCTAAACCTACGCCTAATTTTTTGTCCTTCTAATTTAATTAAGAGCCACAAGCTCCCGGGGCATGTGCACTTTTCAGGATGGAGATCAGACCCCCCCCATCCCTCCCGTCTCCCTGCTCCACTGGCAGCAAGCCCTTATCAGTTAGGTCAGATTCCAGCTCCATGTGAGCGTTGGAGCTACCATGACTGAGCTTTAGCAACAGTCAATTCTGTGACTAAAAACAGATCAACATTGCCTGGTTGCAGCGAGCGTTTCTGGGTCAGGACTTGAAACGGCTCTGGGGTCTTGTGAGAATGTAAAAATAACGTGTAAAAACAAGCGTGATGAAGGATGGTGCGCATTGTCAAACCGTTCTTTATCGAGCAGCGCAAGACATTACTTTTCACCCAATATCAACCGTTAACAACAAGTGTATTAGGTGTATTCATGACACACGGTGGGAGTGAAAATGAGTGGTGCCTGAGTCAAAGGATCTGAGAGATAGATGGTTCAGGGAGCAGAGCTGAAAAGATCAAGTTCTAATCTAAAAACATGGGCGCCATCCAAAAACTAGGGAGAGAACTCCATTTGTAATGCTGTGAAACTCTTGTCTGTTGGAGATTGTGAAAAATACATGACTGCTCTTTTCATTTTACATTCTCCCTTCATGCTGGAGTCAATGATGGCCTCAGGCAAACGAGGGCACGCTGAACAGTGCACGCCAATAGAAAGCCAATGCATTGCTTCTCTCATCTCCCATTTCGATGCTGACACATCTGTAGTACTACTTTGGCAGAAAAAGAGGAGAAAAACAATTATATCTAAGTGAGTTAGCATCATGTACTTTTCTGGCTTTATACATGTCTGCGCAGATATATGTGAGATGAGAAAAGTTTTTTACTTTCTGCTGGGAAAAGATGAAAACAACTAATAATTTATTCCGTTTTGAGTGTTTCTTTACTCCAGCTGGCGCACAACTGTATGGTAGTCATATGAACCAACCTGTTTATTTAGATACAAGTTTATTATAAGAAAATCATTCGACCTGAAAATGAAATTCAAGCTTTGTGACAGCACTGATGCTTTCGTTTCAGCTCTTTTCCTGGGATTTGATTTCACCGTGCGGCAAAGCAATCCCAGTTTTCAATAACTCCCTACGCTTTGGTGCTGTAAGCTGGCTGCTGTTTTTACCTCGCTGATGAAGTCTCCGATATCTCCAGGGTGGGGTGCTGCTGATCTCATGGGGTACTGTGGCTCAGGGTGGAGGGGTCTCTCGTCTAGACGGCGGATCCCCACAGGCTTGATGGCATCAGGCTCTATCGTGTCCGGCTGCTGGAGCTGACTCAGGTCGTAATCCTGGGGGGACACAGACAGACAGATGGGAGTTACTGAGCTGTGCGACGAGACCCCGAACCTGAGCGTGGTGATTTAAATAGGTAAACACATCCTGTGCTGTGCGGTGAAAGAAAAGTTCAGCTGAGTGGAGGGAAGATTTTTTTTTTTTAAAGTGAGACCGCAGAGAGGAGAGTTGAGGGAACACGAGGGAAACTTTAATCTTCTTGTCTGTGAAGCACAAGCCCAGGGACAATTTGACACATTAAAAGAGCCAGCACTGAGGGGGTCCAAGCTGAGGACCACATCATACGCTGCAGAGTGTTTGTACTTGTGCGGTATGCTGCAGGAAGGATGTGCAGGCGACTGTTTTGCTCTAATCAATGCCCAGACACGGGATGGTGGATATGCATAAGCCATTGCTAATCCTATTAACATTACCAAGGCAACCTGAATGGCTCGCAGTTTGTGCAAAGTCATGGGCAGGGAAGGAGGAGGAGAAAGAGTGAGGAGAGGAGAAAAAAAAAAAGAGCTAGGAGAGAAAGAGCTGTGGTGAAGAGCAGAGTAGGGCTGAGCTGAATAACTGGATGGTATCACGGTGACAGCAGATATGATAGAGAAAATGCCATTTGAGAATCAGGGTGTGTGCCTAATAAGCGTGCATGATGGATTGTCCCTCTTTAGAAGATTTTCGGTAATCCATCCATCTCTAATATCCCCCTTCAAAATTGTCTTTGCTCAGTCGCACATGTACCGACACACACAGACACTTGCATGCTCACTCCCAGGGGAAAAAAAGGCGGCAGACGCTCAGATGTAAAAAAAAAGAAGAAAAAAAAAAAGAAAAACAAAACAAAACATGAGAATAAATATAAACCCTGTGATGATGGGCAAACAACCCAGACATATAAACACAACAAAGCAAGCGGGCACTTGACAAACACCTACTCCATTCCACACTAATAAGTTTCATCTCCAATCAAAACACATTGATTATTCATGTGTAATTTGATTTCACGGGCCATGACAGTAACCCTGAGGCTAGCAGGATGAGAACAATGGTCATCGCACATCACGCAATAATGCCATCCATCATCTTTGGTCCATTTCAGTCTGACTCCTGTTTGACCTTCTTTGAGGTCATACACTGGAGGGGTCAGGAGTTGGTGACAGGAATTGCAACAGAGCCATATAATGGCTGAACTAAGCAGGAAGGTCTAATGGCACACCAGCCCCTTCAGGGAATTGACTCCTTACATGTACACTGGCTGGGTGAAATGGCTGCCCCTGGCACTAATGACCCACATTCAAACATGGGAGACTGAATATTGCTACGCCTTTCACACTTTATTGTTTGTGAGACGTAGCGGAGCAATTTAAAAGAGAAGTGAGATTATTTATCATCATGCCGAGGGAGCAGTTGAAGTCCAAAAACCCCCTTAAATCTGACTGCTCATGTTTCTTGCTTTTGACTTTCTGGTAGCGATGTCACAGTGATCCCAGGTCTCAGCAACATTGGACAGTACAATATCATCATAATTGTTAGAAATGATGGCTTAAACTGAAAATTCAACTCCTGAGATATTCTAAACTGAAATGACCCTTTAAGAGACCTCACAACTTCTCTTTATCTCGGCTGACAAATAAGTGAGGCAGTTATAGTATCTGCATGAACAGGTCTGACTCGTTTTGTTTCACTTACTGCATGGGATTGAAAAATAAATCAAAACATTTTTTTTCAAAGCCACACTTGCTAAGGTTAATGTGCATCAAATCATTCTGAGGTCATTTGAAGAAGCAGATGATTCATCTCTTTTTTTTTTACTTTTTTTCTTCAAACATGTGCACAACAACTTCTCAACCTGCTATTATTTCTGTATTATTTTTTTTCCATGTCTGGGGAGCGCAGCCCGATCAGCTGTCTGCCTTTGATGAAATGAGTGTTTCACAAACCAATACAAACCAGGGCAATGGCAGCGGCAGCTAAAATCATATACTCTGAGAGCGCCCAATGGTCTGACACTTCAATTTCCTCCCCAGCAGGAGATAGGGAGAACAGAGGTGGGCATTATAAGACCACATCGCTGGGAAAGTCAGGTCCATTTTTTACCCAACACTGACTCCCTCGATTCTGCAGACAAGACCATTTTCTCCTGGCGCCCTGCCCTCCTCTGCGCCACTCAAAATGGAAGCTTGTTTTCCCTCAATAAATCGCTGCTCTCGCTCGTTTGCCTTTGAGGGGTGTTATATCATGCAACAGTTTCCTTTTCAACATGTTGTGGTCTACAAGTTTGTGCATTTTGTGTGAGAAAGCGAGGATGTGAATACACAAGTGGGTACACTCCCTCCTGCCTAATAACTGGCAGATGTGTAATGGCTTTCCAGTCATATTGTTACCTTAGACAGAGCTTCATTATTGCGACACAGCAGATGTCTGTCTCTCAAATGACATCAGCTTACCAATTACAAGTCTCCGAGGCTAATTTGGCACTGTGCTGGGTCACATCGGGGTCTCCCGCTTATTTCTGCTATACCTAAGCCACCGGAGCACTTCAGCCAGCAGCAAGAAAATAGCCCATTTGGTATATTACTGCCTTTTTTATGAAATGATTCCGTTCTGCTAACAAGGGGTCATTAGGACAATTGAATTTGTGTCTGTGCATGCCTGATCAGTACAGGGGGGGGATGCAGAGATGTGACTTTATTGATGCCTGTGGCATTGCTTTTTTTTGTGAAGTTTGTGTGTGTCTGAGTTGTGAAGCGAGAACCAGTTCCAGTTGAGAAAACATTTCCAATATTTTCAGAACCAATTGGATCAAAATGTGTTTCCCTTATTCATTCCAGGTTTCGATTCTCTTTTCGAGCTCCTTTCTGCTCTGCCGTAGAAAGAAGTACTATTTATACTTTTCAATGAAACTGTGTTACTCCCCAGTGTAGAAGACTGTGAGGTGTATTCAAAAGAATCATAATGAGCAGGACTAACATTAAAAAGAAGGCATTGTAAGTATATGTATGCTTGCAGAAAGTGTCTAGGTGCTCCTCTTTGTTGTCATGCTGCTACATGCTTCAATTATATAGACTGCTACTAACAACTGAAATTTTTTTGATACTGGTGCTGAGTTTTATTACAGATTCAGATACAGAAGTTATACTTTTTGCAATACCGTAGTTAACCTTTGAAAACAAGAACTATTATGAAATGTATTAATTTTCTGCCCATGAATAAAAAAACAAATGATAATGTGAAAAACGGATGAATGGACAAACTAATTAATAGCTGTTTCAATGCAAAGTGTTATTCAACAACCTGCAAGCATCTGTGGAATCACACACTGTAGCCAAAGGTCCTGATTAGTAAAGTATTATCCTCTGCTGCCCAAAAATATCTGTTAAATATACGCTATTTTTTCTGTCGTTGATGTTATCTGATGTTACCACTTCTTCCATCTATAATTCACTGCCAATTAGACAAGAGGAGGTAACAAAACAGTTGACCTCCAAAAACATGCAGGCTAGCACGCTGATATTTATACAAAGATAAGCTAATGTAACATTCCTATCAGGAGGAATGAGCAAGTTCCAAATTCCAGGATTCAAATTCAAATGTTGCTAAATCCTGATTGGTGCACGGGAGCATGTGACATCACCTTTTCTCCAACTGAGCCACGCCCACTTCAACACAGTGAGAAGACAGCACAGACAGAAATCTTTCAACTGAAATAACCAAAAGTGTTCTAACTTTGGCAAAAACAAAAACAAAAAAACAACACTGCGTGTGTATCGCATCATTCTTACCTGATCCTCCTCTCCTCCACCTTCTTCATCATACTTGAGAATGTTGTCTCTCACATCATCCTCAGGATCAATGAGGAGCTGCTTGGCCTGACGCTCTTTATCGCGGCGCTTCATCCACACCACAAACAGCAGCACGAGAACTAACAAACAGGCAGATAGAAGGGATCTCATATTACAAAACATAATAACTTACATATTTTCATACAAATGTAATCGGATCCGATGTTTTAGAGCTTGGATGGGGGCCTGATCAAGGCTATCTTTTTGATAATCCTACAGTAATCTAGTGGTATCTCGGATAATATTTCGCTGTCTTTATAATCCCTGTGTGCGTTAGTGTGACATGCTATTTGAGAGGGGCACTGAGACACTCACTGAGGAGGATGATGATGCAGAGGAGGATGGAAATAATGGCGCCTGTGCCCAGACCGGCGGCCATGATGTGTTGCTGGTCAGTGCAGTCTCCGTTGATGTCGCACTGGCACACTTTAATCCGCAGGTAGGAGGTGTTGGACATGGGCAGGTTGCCCGAGTCTGTGATTATGATGGGGAGCTCATAGATACCACTTTCAAGAAAGCCAATCTTTAGGCTCACCTGAGCATAGTCACCTGAGAGACAAAGAGGAGAAACGACAGAAAGAGTGAGTGAGTGATACATGATGGCTCTGTGTTTCATACAAAATATATTTGGAGTGGCAAGTGCGGAGATTAAGTGAACATAAGCAAGTATAAGAATAAAATAACACCCTATTTCTTAAGCAAAGAAGTCATTCAGAGGGGATTAAACCAAAACTCTGAATAGTCACTTGTATAGACCATGTTCACAGTACGATTAACTCTTATTACCACAAATATGCAGCATAAATTCCTACCTGGAAGTTGCATCAGCATATCTAATCCAAAACATGGCCAGGATTTAGATTTGGAGCTTACAAATCTACTGAATACCTTTTGATAATGCTGCTTAGGCTAAATTCCCAGCTGCGATAATCCATATGCCATTATCCTATTAAGATATATTCACTGTGTTTCAACTCACACTATCTAACAGCTAACACACAACAAATGAATTCTTCCACTCATATCTTTGCTCCAAATTAGCATAAACAATTAATGCCTGCTTGTTAAGGCTAACATTAAGGCTAACATTGTCACAGCTGTAGAGCACCTGCCCCCTCTACAGCGTGCTGTTCACACACATTCCCTAAGTGTTGCTCAGAAGGATCACAAATCAGTGTCAAGCTTTAATTACAAAACAATACATTGATGAATGTTGTACATATTGTTAGATATTCTACAGTTTTCCAATTAATTATTAAGTGCCAGTGATTGAAAAGTGAATCTTCTCATCCTTTATTTTCCTGTGATGAATACAAATGTAGGCCAGAGCAGGCAAGATGACGATTAGGTGCATTTCATTCTCTTAAAAATAGCCCAGTAAATGAATGCATAAAAAAGGATTTGCGCTGCTCAAATGTGGCGTATAAGCAGCCTAATATGAAACTATTTAGAGTCACGGATGCGATATGTGCTCTGTGTCTTACCGCTGATTCTTGTGATGGTCCAGTTTCTCCTAACATCAGAGGGCCGGTGGGCTAACTCAAAGGCGAACGGCCCAGCATTGGGGTTCAGGTCTCCGTCGATCGCAGTGATGTTGATGGCATTCGGCTCTGGCTTTTCGCATATCTCTGTCTCTTGGGGGAACACCTTAGGAGCGTTGTCGTTGATATCCAGCAGGTAGATCTGGAGAGTACCCGTGCCACTTGCTGGAGGTATGCCTGCACGGGCCATAAAACGACACACACACACAGCACATACATATATATGAGAAAAGGGATTTTTTAAAAAAAATTACATATGGATAAGAGTATATACTATTGAAATCCCATCTCTCATTCTGAAATCATTATGCATTCGCCAGAGACAAGTAAAGTATGAAGTTTATTCTTTGGGTCTCATGCTATAATAAGACACTCTAAACAGCTATTTACTCTAGTAGGAGAGGACCCGTCCAAACTGCATACTGATCTGAGAATCTAATCTCAAGTGAGGAGGTAGGCAGAAAGAGGGAGATATCAGAACATTTGGGTAGTGTGTGTGTGTGTGTGTGTCTGAAGAATGTCTTCCTGACGAAGGACACGGGATGGGAATACTAAAGCAGACAAACAGAGCCCACTGTCGTTCCTCTCAGGCTCCTCTATGTATTCACTCAGCTAAGAGGCTTTTTTACCATTCAGGCCACGCTCAAAGGAGCTAGTCATCCAATCCTGACCCATTAATGCTGAGAAACCTCTTTATTGATAGAGTTTTTAAGCCTATTGGCCTAAGCTATGCTCCGTAGAACAGGGTAAACCTGAACAGAGGTAAATCCCGCCAGTGCAGGGAAGAGGTGAATGTATCCACATGCTGGATGGTTCGAGGGATTGCTAGCACATTAACCTTCAGCTAAGGTGGTCAGTGTTCCAGACATGCCAAGTGCCTGGTACAAGCTTGACCTTCAAACATGGAGGTTGTCTTTGTGTCTGTAACTGAGATAGTTTTTACCCAGCAGATATGGTGCGTTTGTGCACCGGCTTCAGGTGAAAAACATTACAGAGGTAGTCAAAGTGATGCTAGGTGGAAGATTGACCTTTGAGAGGTAGGCTACATTAGACATCCACTAGGCTTCCTTTTGAAAAAGGCAGCATTATCTCCTCCTGAATGCTCTAACAATAATGGCCTAGAATAGAGTGCTTGTGTAACAGCCTGGCTAAAACACCTAGACCATGTAACCGGTGCATCAAAGGAGCTCAACAAGGTATTTTTGGGAACTGCAGTGCCACTTGAATGGTTACATACCGTTGTCAGTAGCCAGGAATGTTGCATTGTACAAACTGTTCTTCACAAAGGGCGATTCTCGGTCCAGAATGGCAATTGTTGTGATTCGACCAGTGACGGAGTCAATCCTTAGCCAGTTGGCTGGATCTGATAGTTTGGAGTATCTGAGGAAAGACAAAAAAAAGTGTGATTCATAATCCTTACTATTCACTTTATCCTGAATTTCAAGTCAGGAATTATCTCTTTTTTTTTTAAAGTAGTCAGACATTTTAAGGGTTCAATCTTATCTTCTGCAGAAGGAAATCTTGTTTGAAACCTTGGTGAATATAGTCTCCAATTCCAGTTCGGGATCTCTTTCTTCTAAAAATGCCTTTGTTTTTGTTTGTTTACATGGAATAAATATTTTAGACATCATACATTTTGCATAATTATTCAAACTTTTGGGAACAGCCTCACAGGGGAGACCAAACTGGCTTGTTGTCATCAGTAGCTCAAATTAATTTGTAGGACAAACTGTGGAATTACAAAACTAGCTTATTTCACATGGACTGTTTTCAGGCAGATAAACTCTTCCGCTGCCAAACAGCTGTGAGGCTGAGTGAGGCAAAGAATCAGAGGATAAAAGGGAGAAAAAAATAGGCCTTGTTCAACAAGAATGAGGAAGCGACGTGCTGGCAGTGTAGTGTTATTTGAGCAGGATTAATGGAGAAATTGGGCAGTGTGAGCAGTCAACTTAACCTGTCACTCCAGTTTCACACATAGCCTACTAATATACTCCTCATTGCTGTGTTGATAAAACATGTGGAATTTAAACATCTGTGCCAGATGTTTAAGAGAGAACGGACATTGTAGGAAATGAAACTAACTTTAAATGCTGGGGGAATTCTTCAAATTTTCCACATTTGTGGACTGGATTTGGTTTCTTTGAAGATGTGTGAAGTTTCAACCAGGCGGTTCTGCTTTGTTTTTTTCCTTTTGGTGTAAAATGTACCTGATGGTTTGCTGCATGAAGCGATCAGGATCCTGTGCAGTGAAGGTAGTCAGTGTTGACTCAGGCATCAATCCCTCTTCCAGTTTAATGAGTTTGGGGTTGGGCTCAAAGTAAGGGCTCTCATTGACGTCTATCACTCTGATGGAGACTGTGGCAGTGGACTGACGAGGAGAGTGGATGCCTCTGGCTAGGGGAACCTCGTTCCTCGCTTCCACTGTCAGCACATACGTCCTACTGATTTCATAGTCAATAGGCTGGAAAAATAAAGATATATAGTCACACATCAAAATTCAAAATAAACTAAACAGAAAGAAATCGCCAAATTACTTTGTTGGTTATGTGAAACTGGTGAGACGGCATTTAAAATATTAAAGTATTTTCTTTGTCTTGCCTGAAAATCCTATTGTGGAAGCTCACAATAGACAGTGAGACAAGATAAAGAAAAAATATCACTCTGTGGTCAGATGAAGGACACGACAGAACCAATTTGAATTTAATTTGAAATGTCTTCTGAATTTAAAAATTGTGTTCTGAGCTTGAAATATGTCATATATTGCAAATGTAAATATAATTCAAGCTGAGAATACAGGATTCAAATTCATTTGGCTGAACAGCTCTTAGTATCAGTAAATGAATCTTCATGAGATGCTTCACACAAAATTGTTTATTGTGTTCATTAATTGGGAGCTACGATTCATAACATTCAATGCAGAGCCAACCACCCTCAAACCCCTTAGTATAGCATATAGTACAAAATAATGGATGGAGTTTGAAGAGGAGGCCTTACCTTGACTACCGTTACCAGGCCCTCATTAGTGGTTGGATCAGTGGGCACCGAGAACCTGCCGGTGGGGTCGCCTCCAGTGATTTTGTAGACAGCATTCCAGGCTGGTGTGTTGGGCTGGTCCTTGTCAGTCACCGTCAGGTTGGCCACGATGACATTCACACGGTTTTCAGGCACCTCGCCGAAGAACTGCATGAATAAACCATGAACGTACAGAGCAGCGAGTTGTTAGTGATACTGCTGTGGCAGCAGAAAACACACTGATCCCTGCCTCACACAGCACAGCAGGACCAATCTTGGGTAAATAGATATCTAAGGTAACTTATCATGTCGTCATGGTCATCTCATTCCCTGCCCTCCCCTGATAGCACAACAGTAGCATTACAAATTTCAGTGATTCACGAGCACATTAAGTGCCTCTTTCAGTCGGGCTGACATCCCTGTAGTTGCATGTGTCAACATTTGGAGGGGGGATATAACACTTTACGCATGGCTGACTACTTGTGTATCTGTATGGTTTTCTGAAATGCCGGGCAAGCAGAACCAGGTAAGTGAGCAGAACTGACGGTTGAGTACATATATCTACATTGGGGTGAAACGGGGGTCCTTGTGGTGCTTACTGTGTGGATGTCTCAGATATGAGTTTGTTTCTTACCGTCTCAGCAGTGAACTCTGGCGGATTGTCATTAACGTCAATGACTCTGATGACAGCGGTGGCTGTGTTGGAGAGGCCGTACATGGGGTTGCCCTCCATGTCAGTGGCCTGGATGATCAGCGTGTACTGAGGCACTTTCTGGAGAGGCAGGGAAGAGGAACAAGGATTAAAACAACAGATCTTTAAGAATAATACAACAATGATGTAGCCATGTTCGCAGACTGTGGATATTATATTTATGCATCTGTGTAATCAAGTGCAATTCAATACAATAATCCAGTAATAATAATAACAAAAATCAAATTCTATCTATAATATCTTTAACTCTGCTATTTTCTAAGACTGTAGTTAATAGTGATGTTGTTTTCAACTGCATTATATTGGAAGTGTTTCCTAACATTGTGCCCCCTCATGGTAATAAGGACAAAGGATTAGAAAAAACATTCAATATAACGGAGGTAATTACAACATTACCACACTAGAGCCTCTAAAATTATAATATAGTTGAATTAACACCTTTCCAGCAGTGTCAACAAAACCTGAACATTATAAGCTTCATTAATTTAAGATGTATGTTTGGGCTATTGGATTGGATTGCGGCAGATTTTAAAGGTCCCTAATAAGCTGGTAACTTACTCTACATCAGTATTTATGTGTTCAACTAAAATGAAACCCATCAGATCTGGCTATCTTCTTAATTATGATGACTAATGGTGGCTTTTTATATAAATCTGATTTATTCCCTATGGGGGGAGGTTTGCGAGTGCATGTGTGAAACTTACACCTCTGCTATGTACATCATCATGAAGCTAACAAATGACTCTCTTCACATTAAAAGCCACTCAGGTGATGGACCAGTTGCTAGGTAATGAGAATCGGGCAAATTACTTTCATGGTGGCAACTGGCGGACATAAAACGGCGGCCCCAGGGCGGAAGTGATTGAGCAGCCACCTAGCCAGATTGCCCTCACTAGAATTGCACCAACTGGCTCGAGCTTCATATATTATTTTATTTATTTTCTCACACAGCCATGCAATTCAATTAAATGAAGGAGTGGTAAAATTTACAACACAGGAAATACAGAGAAAGGAAATGTAAGGAAAGGCTTCTGCTTTAGAAAAAGAAGGACAGAGAGAGAGAGAAAGTGAGGGAAAGGAAACATTTAGCTGCTCAGTGATGCACGCTACCTCCTTGTAAGAGTAAAATAAGTGTGAAAAGGCCAAGTCCATTTTTACTTCACATTTAGTTGGTAATCAGCAAAATTCACTTTGGCTCATTAGTTCTCAGACAGTCTGGATATTAACAAAGATACCCAGGCTGTGTTTTGTCATCATATTTTTAAAATGTACAGCTCATTTATATAAAAATAGAAAATTAATACATTGATAAACATCTACAACAAGGCAGCAAATAAAATATGAAAATGAATATAATAGATGGCCTTGTAAATGAAAGTCTTAAATACCAAAGCAATAATTTATATATGTAATATGTCTAGAAATAAAGAGCAGAGTTGCAACAACATTAATGTCTATGAAATAAAGACAAAGAAAGCCAAGTCATAAACAGATGCACCAGAAGGTAAAGCGAAAGAGCGAAGAGAAAGAATGAAAATAAAGACTCAGAAAATAAATCAAGAAAAAGCGTCAGCCACCTCTCGGTCCAGGCCTGCCGCCACTGTAATGATGCCTCCTGTTTTATTGTTGATGGTGAACATGTTGGAGGTTGGACTCTCTGGATTCTGAGACAGGATCTTGTAACGCAGCATCCCATTAGCTGTTTTGGGGTCATCTTTGTCAATAGACGTTACAGTCATAACAAATGTTCCTATTGGATGGAAAGACAGAAACAAGATGTAAATACTTTTCATCTGTCTGTTATTTCTATTCTGACTTAACTTAGCAATCCTCACTGGCAATCAAAAGACATTTGAAGTCAACAGTACTGTGCTAGATTAAACACTACTAGATTTGTAGTGTTCTTCCTTGTGATCTTAAAATACTACTGATCACTTTAATACAGCAGAAGCAAAGTTAATAAAGTAGCCACCCCAGGAATGTCATCAATGCTGTTTGATCTGCTAACAGTATGGCAGCATGTGAAGCCGGAGGCTCAGACTACAGTCGATCGGTTGCTCATACAGCGTGATGCTGTGCTTGACTTTATACAGTATATTACCTGGCTTGGAACCCTCTGGAACAGTGCCGTTCCAGACCTGATGGCTGAACTCGGGTCTGTTGTCGTTCATGTCGATCACATTGATCACAATGTCAATAGGGTTTTCTACCTGGTTGCCGTTCAGGTCCACTGCATGAGCTCTCAGCTGGAGGGAAACATAAACATATCAGGACTTTAGAACTGTTCAAGCAAATTTGGCATTCCCAACACGCATAAGGATGATCTTTGACTGTGTAAGCAATATAATAAAACACACCACAAACCATTCACTCCATGTCACCCGTTAAACTGCTGTGATTATTAACTCTACTCTACTATATGTAGCAGACCAAAAAGTTCACAATATCTTTTTTTTTCAGACCAGCGTGACCAAGGGTGGAATTATGTGTTTGGTAAAGACCAAGTCTTTCCCACAACTAGCTCTACCATGTGCACAGCAAAAGCAGATGATTAGATTTAGTCAGATACCTCCCACAGAGTCGACAACACAAGCATTTTAGCTGCATTTTTACGGTCGTCTCTTGAAACAGATACACTCTGATTTTAGTCAGTGCTGTTGCCTACACTGGGTCAGTACAGGTTCAGTTCTGTTTTACAAAAACAGCTCTGATCTGCTGTGTTTTTTTCCTACATACTGCAAGGTTGGTGCCTAAAACAGGTTTTCAATTCACGGATACATCCAAATTTTGATACCACCGATTCATGCTCTAGAATAAATATAAAACAATACAGACTATACTCAAAATTTGCAGGCTATGTGCAGCGTACATATACATACCATAGGCCTAGTAGGTATTACCATAACGTCTAGTTCCTCCTTAGCTTTACTTCAAACCCTGACTGATGTCTAACAGTTTGTGTTAAAGCACATGAAAAAATAGTATTAAGCACTAAGCGATATAATTCAAAGACCATTGTGATTCATTAGTGGTTCAGCCATGAACCACTAATGAATAAAGCAGCTCTAGAAAGAGCTGGAGGTTATCTTAATGTATCTAACACACTCAATTCACTCAAAAAGGTTAAATCCTTCAAATTCTCAGACGGATAAGTCAGATTCCCTGGGAAACCCTCATCACGCCCCAGTCTTTATTGAGTCTGAGGAGACTGCTTAGACTACACATGACCATTGAGCACATACCAACTGGCAGGAATGTACAGCAGCACCAGAGAGAATACATTTCTCTCTCTCTGGAAAATCTTTTTTTTTCAAAATCATAGGGAAATCATTAAAGAAGTTTTATTCTTAACTATTGTGACTGACTTACATGGAAGTTGGGGATGTGCTCTCGGTCCAGGGGCTTGGTGACAGACAGCTCTCCTGAGACTGGGTTGATGATGAAGATGCCAGTGGGGGGCTGGTCAGCGCCGGGGCCTGTCACACTGTATCTTAGGGACCGGCTTTTGTCATGGTCCGATCGGATCTGTGGGCGTAAAGATTTGTTAATGATAACTTCAAAACAGTACTAAATATAGTGTGAACCATACTGGATTTTTGAGGCTGATACGGATATCACAGTTACATTTTTACATTAAAACATGAAATAAACATTTTTAATACAGATCTCTTATTGGCTGGATATATCTTCAATAAGCTAAAAACAGCCGCTATATTGGCCCAGCCTATTTATCTAACAATAATAGTATGCATCACAGTTGCAGCTACAATTTAAGATTATTATTAATCTTAGTTAATAGTTACTGATTAATTGTTTAATATTTATTGTCAAAAAAGTTTCTAAAGTCAATAGGGATGTCTTCAGATCACTTGTTCTTATCAGCTGTCAAATCTGAAAGTTTTCAGTTTCTAATAATAAACAGAAAAAAGCAAATCCAACATTTTAGCAAGCAAATCTTTGTTATTCAATTATTTATTATAATTGCTAGTAACTTCCTGTAGATTATGTGACGTATCGATTAATCATTTCAGTACCAATCACAGTATTGGTTTTAAAATAGGTTGCAGTGTGAGTAAAAGAGTGTATATAAAAGAGTGTGTGCCTATGTAATATTGAAGTTCTGTCTTGGATGAGCTGTCTATGCTGTTTACCATGTAATCTGAGAACCTCTGTGCCTACACCCAGGATCCATGCTGAGCAAACAGAATATTTCCTCATCCCGTTATCATCCACTAAAGCCCAGACACATCCTCTCTAATATGGCTGGATTAAATATAGTACATACAAATAACATATACAAGTCCTAACACTCAGTAAGGAAGTCAGCTTAATATGCTGAAATATGCTGAAAAAGGATTTACTTCTTAACTGTCCAGAGTATCGTTTGTCCTCTGTCAGCCACCCACAATGAGCCCTGACCAGAGAACTGTTGCAAATGAAGGGCCGAATGTGTCCTTGAGCCATGATAAAAAAGGACTGTAATATCTTAACAGGCAACCGAGGAACAATTGCGCTGGTGTGCACTTCAGATTTCTCTATGCTTCTAAATAATGCCAGGTTACATTGGTACCGACTGCCCCCTGAAACAAAAGATAAATAATATAGCGGAAAAAAAGAGCCCTGGACTTTAGCAAAGTGCTGTAAATATGAAGCATTTTGTTGAAGGCGTAAGTCTCATGTCTCTGACCCTCTGAGTGGGAGCTCAGTGCAATGGGAACTTTGAAGTTGAGCGAAGACGTGTGTGTGTGTGTGTGTGTGTGTGTGTGCTTGGGTGTGCTTGGGTGTGCTACGTTACCCGGACAAGCTCTTGCGCAAATGGGCCTCGCGAGTTCTCTGGGACATTGATTGGGGGGATGACCCAGTCTCTCTTCATCCGTTTCAGTTGGCTGTCCGTGTTTCGTGATGGAAACACTATTTCCTTCAAATCCGTGGACATGACTGGAGGGACAGCGACTTCCTCGACCTGGGAAAAAGGAAATTATTTAGTTAACGAACTGGGTGATCACATCTATGCAGTAAACATGAGTACATACATTTTTAGCCATGCATGGCCATACGGATGGTAATGCTGGTCGGTCGGTTGGTCCAA
Source organism: Scomberomorus guttatus (assembly GCA_038419695.1). NCBI lineage: Eukaryota > Metazoa > Chordata > Actinopteri > Scombriformes > Scombridae > Scomberomorus > Scomberomorus guttatus. The sequence goes on along the minus strand of CM076457.1, from coordinate 16,920,177 downwards.
CCCTTGTATACTGCATATATGCATATATACTGTATATATTGTATATATCTATATTTAACTATGGATGGACTGCCATTAAATTTTGTTTCCCAGAGGATGAATCCTACTGACTTTGGTGATCCCTGAACCTTTCCCCTTTACCTCAAGCACCTCCAAGAGGATGACAATTTGTGGTTTTGGGTGAAATGTCTCAACAAATATTGGATTACAACAGCCAGATTTCATTTTGGCCTGCCATCGAGTTACTCACAGAATTAGCGTTAATTAGCAACAGTTAATATGATTTGCAGATGGTGACGTCATTTTACAATTGTGGAAAGACACAGCTGAACAGCTATTTGTATAAATTTCATTCCTTCCTCCCATATTTTGCAGCTCTGAACAGGAACACCTTAAAATATGTTGCATGAGACTAAATACATATTTTTCAGCTGTGCCACTTTTCTTCCATTTTACTGGCACAAAACCTTGGTGCAGCCTTTTCATAAATAAGGACAAACGCAATCAGGCTGTTCAGTGCCTAAAAAGGGGCCGAAAATCCCTTGTAAATATCCCCATTAGGCCATATTCAGACCGACATTAGCCCTGCGTGAAAAAACACAGCCCTCTCATTTATTTGAATGGAGCCAGTCTGGCGGGTGGCCCAGCGGGGGTGCTAACGCTGAGGGCTTAGGCAAAAAAAACGCAGGGTCAACCCGTAAAAACGTTGGCTGGCTCACCATGTGCCGCAACATGACAACATGCGGCAAGGCCGTTGCTTTGGCCAATCACATACATTGCAAGCCATACATGAACTACATTGTAACGTGAGCACCTTATTTCTACTGTTTACTTCGCAATCGTCACGACAAAAGATAAAACAGTTTGCCGCTGTGATAACTTTACAGAGTTGTAAAATCCGGTCTGTGAGCATAACCAACAGTTGTTCAGTGTTCTGGCATCTGATAAGCCTTCAAACGCATTAATCTGTTACTCAAAACTAGACTTCCTGGATTGCATTTCATTGTCTCACTGGTACCTTAAACAACACACCCCCACCAACGCGGCACCCTGCCTTGTTTTAACACAGGGCTGCATATCTAGTCTTGTTATTATGTTTATCCCATAGGAATGAAAGCCTTAATCATCTAATCATTAAGCTATAATCAACAGCAGTGCAAGCTAACCCACTAACTGAAGTGACACCTTACTACCAAGTGTTATTGAAGGCTGACCAATGACCCCTCCCATTTGTGTAAAAAAGGAAGCAGGCCGCCATTTTCTACAACACTTAATACACTCTTCCAAATATAATTTAATACCTACTCTAAATGTGTGTTCAATCAAACAGTCAAGTATTTTATGATTTTCTTTTAAGCTTAAAATATCTACAGTACAACGTGTGACGATATGCCTTGAAACGCTTTGGTGTGGCAACGGCAGCCGCACACCACCAGCTCTGGTTTGCTTTAAATGGCACACCTCTTCTTATGTCCTGATAAAATGCACCCACACAGACATACCAGCTTCCATAATGGATCTGCCATCCTCCCTCGGCTGTAATGAATGAGATTTGAAACAAAGGAGGATGGTACCTGCAAGCCAGACACTAAACACACAGATGGCTCAAATTGCCTATGCTGCTCCAGAGACTGAGGAGACTGAAGTAGTGCCAGAAAAAGTTAAAATAACCTTGAACAAAACAAGGCAGGAAGGAAAACAGAAAAACAATATGTAAAATCTTCCTATGTCAACGAATGATAGCTGGGATTTCAATGGAACCGTCACGTCCCTTGAAGCATCTTCCCTACTCCTGCCTGTAATTATTTGAATGTTGATTGGTCCTACAAACTACTAAAAAGTGCCCCATGCAAACACAGAAATTAATTACCACTTTGCCACCTTATAACGTGACTCATATCCCGCACTCCCCCTCCTCTAACATCTGGGGAGCTGTTGGAGAGCTTCCACTAATCATGTTTGAAATCCGATTATACTGCTTTCACACATTGGAAATGCAGAGAGGCAAGCGGACAGATAGCGAAGGAGCATGCTTCAGAAATATCTATTACCCTATTAAAATGGGCGCGAGTGAGAGCAGTAATTATTTGCAACCTGCGTCTGGAATGATGAATGGCATGGTGGGTTTGTTCAGCTCAATACGCATCTATCTCTGGTGCACTGAAGGTCTGCACCCATCCACACTTCCCGAACCCCTTCCATCTTCTGACTAGGAGACTACTTCAGAGTCCAGGAGAGTGTTAGGCTGAGTGATGGCCTGAGTGTTTGTGAGTGTCTGGGAAGGATTTTGCTTATGTGGGTATTTGCCCTTTTAGAAAAATTCCCCCTTTCAGATTCTGAAACATTTTCTCCTCAAGGACTGCTGTGGAGCTGAGGTTCTAATAGAGGTGGCGATAGTGGGCGAGGACACTCTCATGTTAATGAGGATATTGTTTGGTTGCCATTGATTAAAATGTTTCCCCAAGGCTGGCGCATTCGTGGCACTAATAAAAAAATGTAATCACTGATGTAATTAAGAGATGCGTGATGGCCGCCCATGACCTCATAAACGTGCAAGATACGGGAAAGTCAATCCCTGATTTCATTACGGACAAATCAGGGCAAACCCAACAGCTCTCAACAGATACAGATCAGAGTGTAGCTGATGATCAGTTGATTATTTTTATACATGTACACATGGGTCATAGTGAGATTATGACTCCTATTTAAAATCTAAAATAAAACAGCAGAAAGTCTATGTTTACCTGTTTGGGAGTATGTATTTGCCTTTGACCAAACCGACAACAATGACTAATGGTATCATTAAAATCACATACCTGCAGGAGTCTCTGTGGTAAATGAGTGTCAGTGGCTAACGACGGCATTCTGAAAAGCCATGAAATCATTACTGGCTACAAGTTTAATTTTGGCCCAGCAGACCACTGCACCCGCAGCACCGACAGTAACTACACATAACTGTCAGCATTTAGTTTTAATCTGCACCCACATAAAATACGACGCCCGCCTTTCCTGAGATTATCTGTGGTGCTGCACATTTAGAAATGTCCACTTATGGCCATTTGTTTAAGTATATTACAGGGATTAAAAAGAAAAGCACATTGGTCTTTGTAAAACAAACACGATTATTGCATTTGGGGGTGCTCATTAAGACAGCAGAAGGCTAATGATCAAAGATCTTGCAGCAATGATTATTAACATATGCACAAATAGGCTTACTTATAACCCTATAGAATGGGTCAGGATAGAGAGTAGAACACAGAGCTGAAAGGAGCATATGTGTGTCTATCTGTGCAGAGTGCCATTCCTGTAAGTTTAAAGCAACAGATATTATCTAATTGAGCAGGATCACATAATCCTCTGGCACTGAAGTTAAAACCTCTACAATAACACAGCCTTTAGAGCTTCCTTTCATTTCCTGGTTACAAGGCAGACAGATCGGGCATGTGCAGGTCTTTTTTGTGCACCTCCTCTGATCCTCGGCCAATGGCAATGTTGACATATGAGCACATGGTCATTCTAACTAATCGCAGATGACTGCACAACATGTCCAGCGGAACGGTTAAAACGACACTCCACAGCTCAGACAGATGCTTCCTGTCTTCCAAAACACTGAAAGAGTTCCATCCCCTTTTGGATGATAAGGCAATAACCTCACAATCACAAGACATGCTCACTGAAATCAACTTTATGAGGAGCTATTTTGCATCTGCTCTTGCTACCCACTGACCATGTTGAGTATATGTTTGTGCTCCCAGTAAATTGACACATTAAGTTTTAATTAGCAAGCATCCATCCAGTCTCTCGGAACACCTGCTACAATTTAGGGAACTAATCATCTGTGAATGTGCAGTGTGCCTGTTAAGCTTAAGTTATTTGATGCAAGGGCAGAACTGATCATTCCACATTTCTACTGCAGTAACACCAGTCAGACAATCAACAAACAAATCAAAAATGTTATAGAAAAGTTGTTGAGGTGTATTCACCTGCTGGCTGGAGGAGGGTGTCACCTGGACTTGGGTCACCCATTGCTGCTGAGTGGTGTCGTCACTGGCCTTGATCAGCAACGGTGACGCTCGGAGCCCAGAGAGCTGAAGACTCCTGGCAGCGTAAACTACCCCGTCGGCCTCTATCCGGAAGTCCGATGGGTTACTGCACTCAAAGCGCACCACACCACCTCGGCCACAGTTGAAAAACCTCACTGCAAGACAAGAGACAGATAGATTTACGTTTAAAAATTAGCCCAACAGTGAAAAAGAAACCTAAAAAAAAAAAAGAGATAGAGACAAAGGAGGTGGAACAGACAGACAGCCAGACAAACACACAGACAGACAGAAGGTCCACAAAGGTTTTCTGATTCTCCCTCTCGCTCATACATTATTAACTTCAAGCTGTGCCCCAAAGGTATTGCTCAAAACAGGTGCAGTGGAGGAGAGAGTTGGAGAGAGAGAAAACTAAAGAAAAAAGGGAAGAGTACCCCTTAAGGGCTATTAAAGAAAACCCCCCAAAAAACATTACATTTAAAATCTGATGTGTAAATTAGTCTGCCTAAAGTCGTTGTGTTTGGGATTAAGAAAATAGAATAGGAAATAGAAAGTACGTATAAAAACGTTAAATTCTCCTAGACTCTAAGTCTTATTTTATTTCCAGCTAAGGCCATCGCATGCTAGCTTTGTCCCCCATGACATACAGGGATGCCTTCCGTGGATGACTACCGATCCTCAGCTCCTCGAGAGACAGAAGTGAGCGCGTGTGATGTTTATTTCATCGGCATGTACACACACAAAACACAGAAACTCACACACGCATAAAGACACTGCAGATAGACAGGTGGCTCATGGGGGCTCAAGTCCCACAGGTGCCTCAGTGGCAGTGGTACAACGCCAGTTCATGTTACAAGTGAGTGACAGTACAGCACAGCCTACGTACCTCCTACGCACACACACACACACACACACACACACACAACCGCACACACCTAAGAGCTCCATTGTGTGATCTTTTTGAGTGTATATGTTTCCCTGGCAGGCCTCCCCCATGTTTATAGCACACAAAAAGGCATAAAGGGAAAGATAAAAATTCCTCCTGGCCACAGAGATCATAGCGTTACCATATATCGTTTGTGTGGAGGCTCTGCTGGTGCCGCTTTGAATTATTAAAGCAGATGTGGAATTACTTAACAAAAGCCTTGAGGGAGGGTACCTAATCTTCCTTTGTGCTGCTACCTTGGGGACCTAGTGGTGTCTTCAGAGTATCATCTGCACTCATAGCACATCAGATTCCTCTGGGTTTGAGGAGAGGATGCAGTAGATCAGCTTGGGGTCTAAAGGAAGTCATAAGTTTAACCTACAGGCTTAATTTAATAGTATCACCCAAACACTTGCTCTCAATTCTCCCAAAGTGCCCCACACCATAATACTAATAAATCTCTCGGTGATAACAGGGGAGAATTTATTACTTTTTTCCTGCTTGTAACAGCAGACAAGGCAGATGTTTTTTGGTAGATGCCCTTGGTCCCCGCACTGACAAAGATGTACCTGTTCAAGGTTTTCTCAGTGAGCAACAAAAGGCAGAATTCCTGAAAGCAACACTGCAGCGGAAAATGGAAGGTAAATGTTCTTCTTAAAAAAAAAACAACAAAAAAACACTATTATTGAAAAGTAAATTTGAAAGAAAAGTGAAAATACAAATACCTGAAGAGGCATCTACACAAACTAAAATGTTTTGGACTGAGAGAAGTTGAAAGCAAATGAAAAAGAGAGAATCCAAAATGTCAGGTCGCCTAAGTAAAGTTTTGAAATTGACATGCAGTGTAATCACAATGTATTCATCCTGATGAATGAAAATGCAATCTTGCTCTACTTTATCAAAAAACCAAACAGGGGGAACAAATCATCTGCAAGGACCATATGCTGCAATCCATTCCACCCCGCTAAAAGATTTAAAAACTGACAAAACAAGAAATCTGCACTGCAAGCTGGACTTTTTTTTTTTAACCAGAAAACCTGCCATTCATCTAAATATTGCTCAACAGCGCACAAGGTAAGAAAGCATTGTAGGTGGGCCAGCAGTTCCAATAATGAAGATAGAAGATGACCGGTCTTTCTTCTACACTGGAATACACTTGATATTGACCATCTCTTTCCTGGCTGCTTTTGTGCAATTACCCTTGACCAATTAGTTTTTTTTCCCTGTTTGAACCTGGCAAAGCTGACATCAGATAGATGACCTTCTCTCTCTGAAGTTTTTCCTTAAAGCCTTCAGGCAATCACCAGCCAGCCCAAGTCAGCAAGATACTCAAACAGAGGTAGAATACAGAGTAAGGCTCTGTCAAAATAACTCACAATACAGCAAAAGACAGTCTGTAGATTTAAGAAGCTTCTCAACACTGGAAGTGAGTAAAGTCTCACTCACACTATTCTTAGTGAGATACTTGCATTAAGAATATTGTACATTGTTATTCAGCAAATGTAACCAGAGCTGAAACAATTAGTTGCTTCGTCTTTTGAAAGAAAATGAATTGAACTATTTCGATAATGGATTCGTTGAACATTGATGGTTCCAGCTTCTCAAATATGAAGATTTGATCTTTGTAACTTAAATATTTTGGCAGTTTGGACTGTTGGTCAGACAAACCAAGCAATTTGAAGGCATCAACTTTGGCTCTAGGAAATTGTGATGATCGTTTTTCATACATTTCTGATGTTTTATTGACCAAACTTTACATTAAAATAGAAGATAACCCACATTCTAATTGGTAGCACTAATTGGTAGCGCTTGCTTGACTCACTACTTTACTCACTAATTTAAACCATCCCTAAATGCATTCAAGTGTCTCACACTCTGCCAGTTTTAGTATTCACAGATATCCTCATCCTTCCCCTCGAGGCTGCGGCCAATGTGTTTTTTCCTCTGTCCTACTGGCACTTTTGACTATACATTTTTGTGAATGTATTTAGCGGTTCATTTGACAGCAGTGTTCCCCCTGAGAGTTTTTTTTAGCCCGAGCCTCTTGTTGAGCTGAGCTCGAGCTCTTTAACATTGTCTGAAATTTGGCCATCAGGACACCTCTGAGAGGCCCTTCAACTGTCTGCCCCCACTGCAATCACTGCACAAACTCCCAGCAGGCATGACCATTTCCAATGATAATGAATGGGAATGTCCCGCATGTGTCTATTCATTTATCAGACACACTCTGGTGGCTTATAAAAGCACAGAAATGTGTAGTGTGGCCCTGCTTAAAACCTGGCTGCTGCAACTTATCTATATCTAGATGTATTGGCTCCCCAAGGTAGAGGGCTAAAAGAAATCTTGGCTGCCACGCCCTATCAGACATGTCGTCATGGGCACAACGATAAAGGCCTTTGGTTTGCACAGAAATGCCGATGCAGCAGGGGGATTGGGGGTTGGGGGTTAAAAAAAAAAAAAAAAAAAAAAGAGGGGGAGAGAGAGAGGGAGGGAGAAACAGGCCTGTCAGCAGAAAGGCCTGTCCAACTAATGCCCTGCACCGGGGCCCAAAATTACCTCCGACTCAATGATCCTATTCACAGTTTAGATGCCCCCCTCACTGACAAGCAACACAAAAACCCCGGCTAACCTCTCCGAAGTGCGAGAGTGCCTCTCTATTGTCTGCTCCGTCACGTGATAACTCTGACTCAGACAGACACAAATAGTTAGAGAGAGATAGAGAGAGGCAGAGAGAGATACATTTAATTTGGAACATGGAATGTGGAGTCCGTGACTTCACAGAGGCAAAGAAAATGTTCCACAGTCTCAGCTTTTATGCCTGCCTGCCAAATACACTGGCTGCAAGTGAGCAGGCTGAAAGTCCCTCTAATGTGCTGTAAATGTGACAAGACTGAAACCTCTCATGTGAGATCATCCTAATATACCATCATTCATTTCTGGGAAGTGAGTTTACTGACAGTTGAGAAATACTCAGCATAGGTGTTTCATCAGTAGCCGCAGATAAATGCAGACCCAGGCAAATACCCCAGTGGCCTCTCCCTGGCAAACGGTACAACACCCCTGACAAAATGCATTATTCACAAATGAATGTGACCAGGTTTAGTAGAGTAGCCCGCACTGGCAATGAGACAATGCAATATGAAGCAGAGGCTCCCACTGAATGTGCTGCGTGAGACATCCATGCCAGCACCACTGTTTATAAGATCCTGTTAAGCCCCAGTGGAGCTCGCACTCTGGTACCTCAATTCAAACTGCTGTGATATGAAATTCTAATCCCGTTCAAAACTGGGGAGAACATGTTAAATTAAGGTCAGCATTCTCTAACAATGTACAGACTCTGTGCCCAACCACAAAAATATCCTTCACAGCATATTCTTTAATTGCCCAATTATTGCACAAACCGCTAAAAGCAAAATACACTAATGTTTTTTTTTAAATAAGATGGCCGCTTGTTATGCATAATTGCACATTCATATGTTATTCTTTTAAACTGTACTTTTTTTCTAATGTTATTTTTGTGAATACATATTCTACATCTTCAAGGCTGGTAAGTTAAAAAAAAAAACACCACTGTACAACTTATTACATCACATTCTTCACAATTTTCCATGTAGATGTGTCAAATGTGAGACTGTTGTTTGTAAGTAACTGAACTGTTTTGCTGCTCTCTGATTTTGCAGTTCCTTTTTGTACAAATTTGTAAACTATTAGATGAATAAAACTACAATATATTGCATCAAAGATCAAGTAAGTAAATCTGTGAGAAAACATCATGAATCCTTCACAGCACTGGTAGAGGGGCAATTGTGGCAATCAAGGTGATGCTATGTTCCGCTACTTGACTGAATCATAACATTTCCAAATATCTATTTATTCAAAGAAGCTGAGATGCAGACATGAGACTTCGGTACATTTCTGCTTTCAGAAAATAGTGTATTCTTCAGAGAAAGTAAACTGTTTGTAGCTGAAGCTTGGATCTGGGAATGATGATACTGCCTTTTGCCAGACTAAGCCCTTGAAGGCGTTTTACTAATGCACTGCACTTCAAACGCGCAAAGCATTCCATGCATTTATAGCTGGGCCTAAAATATGTAAGGGATTTGCATGAAAAAAACATGCAGTGTTTGTACTCTGTTCAGTGTCTAGCAATTAAGAAAACTAAAGAGGAATTGCATCAGAGCATACCCACATTTTAACAAGCAGCTGGCTCATTTTCCTAGCTTGATTGCAGTGACCATTCCCCCGGCACTTGGTTTGTGTAGTTTGTGCATATTGTTGGGAGCTGTTTTTACTTCATAAAACTGCTGCCTCAACTGGAGAATTATGATGGGGGGGGGGGGGGGCACACAATAAGCATATAGACACCACCTTCTCTTATCACAGACACCCACATTGGTATACACACTGACAAACGTAAGCTCAAAGTGTACCATGAATGTTTGAGTGGCTGTGAGAACTTGCTTTTTCTCAAACACAGACATTTTTTAAGCTGCCTTGATCTAGCAAACTAGCCCTTAGGAGAAGGAAACAATTTTCAACCATTTTGACATTTTTTTTTTCCTTTTTACAGTTGCATTTATATCGCATTAGCACATGGTCATTTGTTCTCCTGGAGCAAGTCTGTTTTGACAATTATTGTACTCAACAAGACAATTACAAGGTAAAGATACTCCCCACCAGGCCAAGAGTCACCTCCATTTCCTTTTAAGTAACAAAGTATCTCCCTGTATCTGTTGGATACAAAGGCTGTGTTTAGTTTCAACAATGATTAGCCACAAGGAAACTACAATTAGCCCTCTCCACTGGTAGTCTAATGCCTAATGCTTAGTATATACCTGCTGTTCTAACTGTGCAAAAAGCTAGCTGAAAGCAACCAGCCTCTGTGAGCTTCTTAAACTGACATTTAGTGAGAGCCTCTTATTCCAGAGGCAAAACAGGTTTATCTGCAACGAATAAATATGTGATGACAGTTGAGCTCTTTTGAATAAATAATATTTGGCCTTTGAAAATTAGCAATCTCTATGGGTTAGGAGTGAAGGAGAAGCACAGGGGGACATCACAATTATTCTCAGGCCTTTGTTGGGTAAATGAAATGATTCTGTGTTTTCCAGTACAATGACAGCCAAGCATTGTGTGGATTACTGTGTCACTGGAGACAAGAGCTGATAAGGCTAAGCTACATCCTTCTGCAGTTATCAGCGCATAGCTACTGGGATTTTGTTCTGTGAGTTATTGAGACGAGCGGCTTGATACAGAGGCTTTAGCGGGGTATTAAACTGACCACATTACCGGGATGTCAAACGCTCTTACGCTTTATGATGCCTTTCAGAAAAGCTATGTGAACACTGAAAATGCATGCAGGTGGAGCTCATTATAGAAAACATCACGTTAATATGCTGATAAATAAAACTGGTACAATTATGAAAGCTGATAGTTTTATAGATTGAAGGGGGGGGGGCACAAACTAGGAGGTTTCACTGTCCTTTCTCCTTCAGGTAAAATTGACGATCATTGATACTTTTAAAAGAATGAAACTAAAAGGTAAATACCAACATAGCCTCCTGTCTCTAAATCTCAATGTCTAGTCTACAAAGCCCAGCTGGCAGAGCCTCTCACATGTGAATCAAAGTTATATGAAATGAGGTGCTGACTTCATGTCCATAACAGCTATTCTTTGACCCTATGCTGCCCTTTCATAAAAAGGTCATAGGTCTTTAATTGCTCTCTATGCCCTAATTCACCTTAAAACTTCCGGTATTGGTCACATTGTTCAGCCTATAAAAGCATGGAGATGTAGAAGAAAAGCAGGTAGGGTTAAAGTAAAGCAATCTGTGTGAGGTTGAAGGGCAGAGGCAGGTTGAGACACTGAGATGCCTTTTAAAAATCACACTGTGAATACTAAGCCGTTTCAGGTGTCCACATGCATCACTTTTTATTGTTCCTGTGTAACAGAGGTCATTCTCTGGTGACCATACACTGCAGTAACACACATTTTAAGAAATGCTCCACTGCACCGTGCATCCATCTCTGCTGTGCCATGGAGCCGTTTCGGAGCTACTACATCTGAGGCATTTCCGACTGGAGAGACAGTTAAAACATTTCTGAGGCTCTTGTTGGGTGAGAAATAACCATAAATAAATAGATAAATAAATAAATAAGTAAATAAGCAAAGTGCTTTTTCAAAGATGGCACAAAAGAAAAAGAAAAATACAAGAACAGCAAAATACAAGCACACAATTAAAAGACCGTATAAAAGAAATTTACAAATAAATCACCCAAAGGTAAAACAAGTGAAACTATTAAAATAAACTTAAAATCAGCACAACAGAGCTGTATTATGTAAACAAATAAGACTACTTGTCAGGCAAAAAGGCAAGTCTGTAAAAATGTGTCTTAGGACATGATGTAAAAGCAGAAGCAGTGTCAGCAGATCGAATACTAACTGGAAGACTCCGAAGCGGAGGTGCCAGTACAGCAAAAGCTCGAACACCCTTTGACCTCAACCTGGACTCTGAACAGCTAGCAGGCCTAACCCAGCACATCTAAGAGGCCTATTTGGACAGTAAGGAGTTAAGAGGTCACTGATGTACTCTGGCACCTGGCCATGTAAAGCCTTGTAGGGCATGAGTAAGATTTTAAAATGGATTCTAAAAGAAACTATTAACCAGTGCAAAGAGGCTAAAACTGGAGTGATGTGAGAAGAGCGTTTGGTCTTTGTCAGAAGTCTGGCTGCAGATTTCTGCACAGTCTGAAGTTGAGCTACTGCTCGGGCACTGAGGCAGGTAAACAAAGCGTTACAATAGTCCAGGTGTGAGGAAATAAAGCATGAAGAATTTTCTCTGTATTGCTAAAAGATAACATTGCTCTGATCTTGGAAATTTTCCTGAGTTGGTAGTAACATGATTGTACTATTTCTTTGAGTTTTGTTCAAAGCTTAACTCACTGTCGAAGATAACCCCCAGGTTCTTAGCAGTGCTCTTAATATTTGGGATAAGGGTACCGAGCAGTGGCTGGACTTGATTACGGAGTTGCTCAGGGCCGATGAGAAGCATCTCTGTTTTCTCAGAGTTTAACTGCAAAATGTTTTGTGACATCCAGTCTCTCACATCAGCTAAGCAGCTCTGAAGTGTGGCCAGCGTGTTGCATTCAGAGAGTTTAATGGAGGGATATAACTGTGTATCGTCTGCATAACAGTGAAACATCAGATATCGATCGCTTTCATTTATTATGCATCTACTGTGATTAAAGACGCTATAAAACTAAGAGCTCTGGTATTATGCAGTCAGATTCACTCAGAAACCTAAATACATTTTTCAGTATGAAAACCACATCCATTCCATCACTTGGAATTATTTATTAATTATTTTGAAGTATTGTGTTCTGTAATGTCAGTGTGGAAGACAGTTCAAATGCAAGTGTTGAACAGGATAAGCCTATATATAGTGAGCAGTTTGCTTGGGTTCGTTAAAATGGTATACATGTTAATGTCCTTAAATATTTTTGTAGGTTCAGGTTCAAAAAGAGTCCAAAAGAAAGGACAAGAATGTAGCCAATAGCTACAGCTGCTGATCACTATGAACCCCCACGCCTCTGGTTTCAAGCTGACCTGATATTTTCTGAAGAGGCTGATCACGAGGGCCGAGCATTAAAACTGCCTGAGTGCAACCTGTAATGTGACATTATTAGGTCCTTTTGATCTCAAAAGCACAGACTCAAAGCTATTTAGTTCTACCCCTTGATCATTTCTGTCAAAACACCAACATAAAAAATCAAAGAGACAAAGAAGGAGGCAGTGACCAGAGATGAGGTAACCTCCACTGGCATGTTCACAGGGTCTTGTAAGACTTTTTATTTAATCACACTAGCAGAGCAGTTCCTGGTCTGATTTGTTGCTGAGAGAGGAAACCCAGAAATATCTCTGCCCAGAACTGTACCAATCATTGTTCCACAAGGACAATCATTATCTAGCACTTTTGGTGGCAAGACAGCAGTGTCTCATTCTGCTTTCACTAAATGGAACATTAATAGTGTTAAAATCATGCCTAGTTAGGCTGTGCTCTCCAGTTGTAGTAAATATTATCTTTCAAGCAGTGCTGGCCAACTCAGTCGCTCAGCATTGATAATCTCCTCCATCTTAACTGAGAGAAGTGCATAATTATTGAAATTATGTCATTAAAAATCAAGATCGGTGTACACAACAAGTTACTTACTCGTTTAGAAAGAGAGTAGAACTGTTTTGGGGTTAGGATGTACTGGCGTCTGTGGTCAAACACGGTTACTGCCTGACAGAAATGGTCCAACACCAGTATGTGTGCAAACATTGTTTTAGCGAAGACTGGAAACATATTGTATCCATCAGTGAACGAATTACAAACGGAAGCTGTGTATTAGATCACATTTTGGCCTACACATGGACAGCGGAGAATTATATTACATTATTACTATGATTATACTACAGGAGTGGGTTCAGAGGTTTTTTAAAAACATTTTTTTTTACCACTGGAGAACTGACCAGAGTTTTTTCTGTCAAAGAGAAAACTAAAAACTCACAGCAGTTGATAATTTGAGACTAAAATGGGTAGAGAACTTTTAATAGCTAATATCGGTTACATTTTATAAAAAGCCTAATTTGTGTTTACAATAGAAATGGTAATGAGTTGAAGAAATAAGAATTTTATGTTATATAATCACAAATACAATTTGCATAAAGCAAATTGTCCATTGGATATGTTCCAAAGACAGTGGAGAGACAGACAGGACCTTTAGAGACAGCAAACCACACACTTCATTAAAACTTTGATTTCCACTGGACAAAGGTTGCGTGTTCAAGAAGACAAAGCCATTTCACCAGAGACTGACCACCAGGGAAGCTATGTGTACGTTATCAATTTTAATAAAATTAACATGGTCGTATATTAGGACGTGATTAAATTCTGACAAATTGTCTAACCTCCTGTGTCACTGCTTGACATGCGGTTCGTTTAATGCAGATCCAGCTACCGTAAAATAATAACCATCATGCGTGACTGGGGTAGGTGCCCTCCCTTCATATGTGACACGCTGCACACATTACTATACAGCAGCAGCCTGCGGTTAATACTGATACTTCTGTGTTGGGAGTGCTTTGTGTCTACTGATAAATGTAACCATCATGATTGCCTCACTATATTTAAACACATTTAAACTTTCATTTAAATGCATGGTGCTGAATAAGCCACACAAATGACCAGCCAGAACACACACAATGGCAAGGACATCATGTGATATTCAAGGCTATGTAAAAGAAAAATATGAGTAATATACCGATTTACATGCACTACGTCCCACTATCTGTTCAGTGAGTTGCATTCACAAGTGACTGGAAAAACAACATCCTGTATATAAAACTGTACAGAGGAAAAAAAAGTAGAAGGTCACAGCAAAGCAAAATTTGAAGCCAATTCGGTTTCTATTAATCATGTGTGTACATATCGCACAAAAATGAGTTCTGAGGTTCTTTTTCTGCTTGATTCCAGAAAAAGAAGTTTGATAACTTCAGCAAATTTACAAAAACCTCCCCCTATGTTCAACCTGAGATGAAATCTAATCTGGCAAAATAAACTAAAACACTCAACTAGATGGTCCATGGCTGGACAGGGTTATCATGCCTTTATGCAAATGAAACCATTTTCTTAGTAATAATGACTCAATACTAATTAACTAATTAAGTGATAACTAATGGAAACGGCATGGTTTCTGCATCCTCTCTACCTTTATAGGGATATTACTTGTGCCTGCTTTGCATAGCTCTGTTGTCAATCAAACCCATGCAAATGACTGGCTCAGGTAAAGACTGAAACGGTCCACTGCATCCAATTACAAACCTAACCACACACACAAACATGTCGTTTCTGTTCACTTTCCCCCCCCCCTTTCTTTTTAACATGCACACTTGGATGCGTGCACACACACTCACACACATATACAGTTTCCTTTTATTCCACTGTATGCTCAAAAAAAGAAAAGTGCAGTAATTTAAGGCAGATTCAAAACGTGAGGGATTTTATACAACACTGCCTGCAAAAAAAAAAAAAAAAAAAACAACAAAAAAAAAAAGAAGGATGTGACTCATCTAAAGTATAAGATGTAAAATAAAAAGCTTTAGAAAAATGCACGGGGATCTGGGACCAGTTCTGGGGGCATTATGTCATGTATAGTACAGTCACAAGTTCATGCAGAGTTTTTGAGAACAAAGCTAATGGAATTCCTGCTTCTCTACCTTTTCCTTTGGAGAAGCGGGGGCACAGGGAGAAACAAGGAGAAGGCATGTGAGTCTTCGTCGGGCTGGGAAACAAAGCAGCAGACAAAGGAAGATGAGGCTGACAGCCTCTGGAGAAGGCTATTATACTGTAAGATAGGGGCTGCTGCTGCGTCTCTCCAAGTAAAGAAAAAGTGATTTACTGAGTCATTTGCACACACACAAAAAAACTGTATACTCGTTTATTCTGTATACATCTATATTCTACGCAAACATCTGTAAAATCTACATATGGTAATCAGTTTTTAAAAATCCGCGAGGGATGGATTTAGCAAAAAAATATTTAAATTCCAAGGCAAAAAAAATATTAAGGAAAGAAAAGATCAGTCTCTTGCTGAAAAGGCCATGAGGACATTTAAATTCCTCTTTCTCAAGCTAAACAAAGCAAATGAGTCATCGTGGTGGGCAGACCATTACAGTCACAGTTACCAACCATTATCCTCATTTTACTCACTTGCCCTATGCCACACATTATGAGATTCTGGGAAATCTTTCTCCAAAAACCCTTCATAAGAGCAAAACAAACCAACATATAGAAAACACATGGCCGCAGAGTCACAGGGTTTAGAGACCTGCCTCCTGTGAAAGGTTGGGGGGGAAGAAAAAATGTTTAAAAAAAAAAAAAAATTCCATCCTCAAAACAATGACAGCAAGGAAAGAGACGCTTCTTCAAAGAGAGGGATTAGGGCAGCTGCCAATACACAGGGTGTGCACATTTGCCATTGCACGTTTGAATCAATACGTGTCAAATTCCGCTCGAAACGCAATTAGCCCGCGCTTAAAGAAAAAGATGAATATACAGAAGGAAGATTGAAGACAAGCCCAATGTTCCCCTAAAAAGCTTTCAAATCCAACACAGCTCTTCATGACAGCTTGTTACGTGCTGCTCCAGTCGAAGAAGGCAAACAGAGACGGAAGCACGCGTTTGTATGAATTTACAAATGCTGTCTTAATGTGTCAGACGTTGTATTGTGTTGGTTCCTGGAGATCAAGCTACAACCGAGATGCCGAATGCATCCCGCTACTAATCTACTTTGACCTGTTTTTGACCCTCCCCCACACATTGTTTGAGCTCAAAAGAGATCATCTAAGTGGAATAGAATAGAAAAGGGGAGGGGGGAGTTTATTCTATGGAAGGATGGTAGTTTAACATCCATCTGTGCAACATAATTACTATCTGTATGCTGCTGAGTGAGTCATATTTTCAAACTAATAGCACAAACTTGTCTACTTGCAGTAGACAAAGAAATCCATTTAATAGCTTTTTTCGAATGCCGCCGGTTTGTAGAGTCTGAAAACTTGAGTTGTTTATCGGAGTTGGAGGGAAAGTTGGTGTGTTGTGTGATACAAACATCTTATGCACAACTCAGAGTTCTTATTGATCCCCGTACACTGTTTTTGTCTTTAATGCAGAAGTTGAGCCTCTGACACGGAATGCAGCATCAATTTGTAAGAGAGACACATCTTTCTATTAGGGCTGCTCACTTTCATATGCATGACTTCTTTTTTATTTCTGAGCAGAAGCAATTTAACACAATCCAACCTGCCAAATTGACATACTGCATTGGAGTCTCACCTTCACATAATGCAGTGTGAGCAGCATTCAAACTACGCAAACTATTTGGTAATTCAAAAAGTTTTTCCGTACCAAAATGCCTGTAGATTGAAAAAAAGTGTAAGAAGCTGCTAAAATATGAATTTTAATAGTTCATGTAGATGGAGAGAGGACATTTTTTTACTTATTTGAGCAAAGTCTGTGCTAGAAATCATGAACCGAAATTGATATAACAGTCCCTCCACTGTAACAGTTGCCCAGTGCAACTGCAACATCAGGTGTGAACAATTAGTCTTGGCATCTGTCCAACACAAGGAAGTGTCTCCACTCACATGCATTATCTGTGTCAAGGGAATAGTGGAGCATTACCATGTGGGGAGCATGGCTGTGTGACTGGACTCTGTGAGAGGGGAGCCCTCTTACTCCCATGTAATCAGCTGAACTGAGTGGGTTCAGAGAAGGATCTGTGCAGCTGTGCTTTATTACAGACACAATGAGTCCCAGATTAGGGGAACTGGAAGGAGGGAGGAAGGGAATAGAGGATCATCGGGGAGGAGGAAGGGGGAGTGAAAATGACTCCAAACACATCTGTCCTCAGTTTGTCTGCAGCTATAACACCAAACCACAAGCATGGCCATGTACAAATCTGTCTCCGCTTGGAAAGGCAGCCTGTGGAAATGTTTCCAGACCTTGGGTTTTTAAAATGCGAGGACTTGTGGGAATAGTCTGTCGCCTCGCAGTGATAGCAGTGTTCGTCAGGGTCACACTAACATCGACAGTGGTGGCATGGACAAGCAGGTGGCACAAACATGTGATCACAGTAGACAGATCTGGTGTTATTGTGTGGTCTCTGCCTGTGTCTCAAGGAAAAAAAATAATAAATTCAGCAGTGTTTTTCAATCGTGACTTCATTTTGAAAAAATGTATAGTGAATGATGTGTACTGTTTTCCTGCTGTTTCCATTTGTCTGCTGCTTTGCTTTAAAATGTCAGAAAACAGCCTCTGCTCTCATTAAGCAGGGTAATTGTTGTCCAATTATACAAGAGTTTTGGCCGGGCTTGACAGCACATCCGCGTTGTGAAGTGGACTTTCAAACTTAAACCGTGCCAGCGATCATGACGCCGCCACCTGTGTCACCCTAACCGACCCAGTCGGAGCGACAGAGACAGATGAGAGGGAGAAAAGTGAGGTGCTATGTTTGGTCTGTGCTGTCCTATTATTCTGCTTCAGTGGAAACTCTCAGGCAAACAAAAATGCAAGTTCACAGCGTGTTATGCCACAGAGGCAAGACTCACCAGGAAGACATCCCACTACCATTACAGCTTACTGAAAAGCCTTTCTATCCCCCTTAGAACAGCTTATGCATAAGGAGTGATTAAACATCAAACCAAACTGTTGCGCCCTAATCCACCACCCAGTTCCTGATATGCCTCCCTGTTTGTCTTGCTTTCTTCCTTCACATATACATAACTACAGACTGAGAGCTCATTCCTAACACTATTCAGAATTAATCCCACAACAAGATGTTGTGTGGCAGTAAGATTTCCTTACATAGTTTAGAAGATTTTCCTTTGTTACAGTTTATTGACTAACAACAAAAGCTAAAACCAACTTAATGAAGAATTAGACTTTGGCCTTGATGAACATGAATCTGCTTTTTCCATTACTGAGGAAAGGCCAAAGGTGGAGGAATTTGTAGTTGGCAACAACTGGCCAGCAGGCACATGACACAGGCAGGGTACAGTACAGCTTCTTTGTTGGAAATACTTGGGAGGATTAAATTGTTCCAGGTGGGGTCTTATTTTCTTTAAAACTCATCTTTTAGGTATAAGAATAGCTATTTCTGAGACTGGAATTGAGCCTACCTTTTAAGCACCTGAACAAACCAACAGGAATGATAGGGGCAGCATCACTGGGTCTGTGGCTAGTTTTATTACTTACACTGCTTCTCATCTCAGGCTTTTCTCCCCACTTATCCTCATGCCTCTGATTCACTGGAGTGGGCACAGGAATTATGTTTTTTTTTTTTCCTTTTTTCTTTTTTTAACTAGCCTAATCTCATTACTTTCATTGGCTGATAAAACCCTGTGCTAAAAGTAAGCTTATTATTTATTATTTTGAACAAAGTGTCTCAGCACCAGGTGTGTGAACATGCTCAAATGGATGTAGGGATTCAGACAAGCAGTCCAGGAGTGGTAATAACAAAAAATAATTATAGTAATAATAACATTTTATTTTTTGTTCATATCTTCAGTGGTCAGGGTAGGACACAGCTGCTTATTAACCAATATGATCTCCTCCGCTACTCTATTTCCTCCAGGACCACATCAGATGGATTCAGCAATATACATGGACACTCAAGATGTACGGCCTAATAACTCACATTATATGAATTCAATAACATGTCTATAGCCCTGCATGGTTGTTGATGGGAACAGTAAAACAAACTTTAATATCCCAGTGTGTTAAAACTGTTAATGATCAGTGCTGAGGCCAGTTAGGCTGTAACTCGCTGTCCACGGCCACCTCACTGCTGAGGCAGACTGTAATTCTCATGCAAACACTGTACGCCAGTGTTGAATAGATGCGCCCCCAAAACAGGCACACACAGCCTCCATAAATAACGTTCGGTTGACGTTTTTACAGGCGTACCAGCTCGGTGACGTCGGCATTGAACTGAACCACCAGCTCCTTTTGTTTTCTCGGGAAAGCATGACACTGACCACTTTTGAAGGTTATTCATCAGCATGTGATTTGGCATCTGAGGGCAAATAATTAGTTTGGAGAAGTAGGGCTTTTGGCAAAGCTGACGAGTACAGCAAAATATGGCATACATGGCATGCTATGAGATCACAGACTGCCGGCCAGCTGTGTCTGTTGATTCTGTGGAACCCTTTCAAGCCCCTTCAACATATGGTTTGAATCAAGTACATCAGATTCATACTGGGTTTTAAAAACAAGCAAAGGTCCCATGTATGCGAATGCTGGATTAATTAGAAACGCTGAAAAACACATAATAAAAAGCATCTTGACATGCAGAAATGCTGACACAGTGTTTATGTGGCCACATTATTCAAAAGCACAATTAAAAAGGGGGGAAGAAAAATTGGCCAACTGTTTCAGTGCGATCCAGCAACTGATTTAAATTACATTTTGAACAGCATTTGATAGTGAAGCTCACTGTAACTGCACAGTCCTGTGCTTTTAAAATCAAGGATTTCACCCTGTTATGTTGCACCGAAGGGTCGAGACACATTCTTTCCGCCTATAAAAATGTTGTTTAGGTGGGAAATATTCTAAACATCAAAGTGGTTTAAATTAAACACAGCTATCACAGCCCATTTTCATCAGTACAGGAAATGGTTGTGTTTATAAGACCTTACAGTGTTAGACTACAAGCTATTAAGAGTTAAAAAAAAAGACAAAAACAACCCACCTCCACCTCCTGCACATGTACAGACATTAGTCACACATTAACCAACAGCTTCCAATCATGCAAAGCTAAACCTTTACTGCATCCTTACTTTATTGAGTTTGAAGGCTGTCCTATTCTCAAATGCATTATTCCATTTTAAAGTACATCACTGTGCTGAGCCAAATCAACATAAAAGCAAAGGAAAGGTGTAAAGAGACAATTCTGAATACTGTGAGCCATTAAGTCCAGCTGGGCACTTACTGAAATTACTGAAAAAAGTGTCAAACATGGTGCTGGTATATTCATTAACCCTACACACAAAGGCAGGAGAAGACAGGTTTTCAGTCTTTGGTTAAAGTAAACAGGCCAAAGTCGTAAACAAATGCTTACTTGCTTTTCTTGGAAGCATGTTTAAACCCCATGAGTCACTGAGTGGAGACTACTGTCCCTATGACACTCACACCCAGAGTATGAAACGGATACTTAACACAAGTTCAACCCACATACACCCACTACACCATTTCAGTCACCACACATCACTTCTAAACAACATACAATACCTCCCATTATGTCTATGTGCTTCACAGGGTTGTCACCTCGCCACATCACTTAAAGTGGTCGAGTTTTGACATGGAAGCAGTGTGATCAATCTGATGATTTATTCCTTTTTTTATTCCCTTAGAAACTGCCACTGCTGTATACTGTAGTAGGGTTATAATACCTTGCGGCTTATCACAGTAACCATATTGCAACACTGTAGGGGTTACGGTTGCACAATAACCTGCGTTGAACCCTTTCTCACTAAAGTAGGCAGGACTAACATGAAACCTTGGTCGTGAGCGGGTATATGGACGCAGGCCAGAAAACTCATGTTGAATCCATTCAAACTAATGACAAATACAGTATTTTCCTAGATTGTGTATTCAGATTCAGAGTAAAACCAAATATAGAAATTGACCAGAAATGGTTAGTTGATACACTCAGATACAGTCTGGGAAAGGGCGTTGTCCATGAACCTCAGTGTGTTGCTCCATCTTATGTTACACATCCCCCATCCTTTGTGCACAGGGACAATAACAGCGTTTGGGAGGGGGGACTGATGGGGGGGGTGGGGTTGGGTGATTTGGTTACCTTCCCAACCACTAAGGAATCTCAGTTACATGACAACAGGTCCATCTTCCTATATTTCTCTCTACCCTGTTTAGATGCCTCAGGACACTGTTTTTTAAGTAGTATTGTAGAAACACAACTGAAATTTCGCTAAGACATAATGACTAAAACAAGTTTGATGTTGGCTTCAACCACTTTATTCTCACAAATATCAAGACACTTACTCGAAATAAACCCAGCGTGTGTTGGAAAATAATTGTATCATCCCTCTCTTTTGTACACTAATTTACATTATGTGGGCGTGTAGGGGTCAAAGATCATCCCCCTCACAAATCCCTTTGAGTGAGGACTCACAATAGGCAGGAGCTGAATGCTTTTAGCCTAGCGGCAAAGGGTAGATGGGCTCCTCCCTCGTTGCTGTTCCTCCATCCCTGTACCCACACCTCTACTACGTCACGTTATTCACTGAGTTTACCGTTTAAAAAGAATCTTACAGCCTGCTCTGTAACCTGAAGCAGTCTATTGCATATCCGTTTTTGACCAAGAGACAGGAGAGCTGCAAAAGAGAGGAGATGGAGCAGCATAAAGCGGAAAAAAAAAAAACCTTGTGAAACAAAGAGAAAGGGGAGGGGGGTAAAAGCAGAGCTCGACTAGTAGCTGTTTTATTGTATCCTGGTCCATGGTGAAAACTGTGGGGCTTCTTTCAGTTGTCACATTAAAAGACCCATCCGTCACAAACAGAGCTCAGTGTAGTCCTTACAGACTGGCTAAGAGAGGACACTTTCCACTGTGCTGGCCAACACTCTTAAACTCAGCTAGTGTAAATAAGATTTCCATTGGCACTCATTATGACCAGCATACAAACAAGGCCCTAAAATTCTACAGAAGAGAAAACAATGAAATTAAAGACATGGTGGCAGGGAGGATTTTTGCACATTAACCAAGCGTAGCTAAGCAGAGTTTACTACCTTTTACCCTGAACAGCATTCAGATTATCTAAAAATGTGTAGTTCATATGAAGTTCATTCAGCATTAACAGGAGAGTGTGGCATTATGAGGGCATTAAATCAGATTAATTCCTTGAAAACTACGCTTGTTGTTTTCCGGATGGGACTTGAGCCTCAAAGAGGGCTATTGTGCCGGAAGCCTAATGATTAAGTATGCAGGCTTCTGTCAAAATAACAGCAGATATCTTAAAGTGTATGCAGCTGGGATGCTAGCAGATATTGTGTTGCATTCTGAGCTTGAAGGTTTTGGGCAGGAAGGGGATAACATGACAGTTGTGGCGACCCGGGATACCAGGAAGACCTGGAAGCACAAACATTTGCCTTTCTGCCTCACTGGAATCCACATTAGGAGGTCATCGACATTACAAAAAACCCCCAGACGTGCCCCCATGGCAGCTGTGCACAGACTTTTACGGCTCAAACACAAACAAGAGATAGGGTGTACAGAGAGGGATGGGTGCTGCCATGCATGCACAGTATGACACAGACACACTATCCCTGACAGTGTGCCAGGAGTTAATTAAATTATCATTTCATGACAGACAATTCCATGGAACCAAGTGCACAATTACGTATATTTACTATTTTACGTAAGAGGGGATAGGGATGAGAAATGATCCGAGTTGAAACATGAGAAATCCCATTTGCATCATAAATCAATCAGGATAACATCACCCGGGTCATGTGATCTTAGACCAAATACTGAAATGTTTGATGTTGTCCTTGCATATGTCCCACTCAATCAGGCTAAGATCTTCTGCTCAAGTAGACCAGTGGGAGCCGATCTTTTAAGATCAATGTAACATATGGAACACACCAAACTGAGAGGGAGTGACGCCCGAGGGTTAGATTTAAACACGGACGGACAGCTGGTGCCGTGAGCTATGACAGCAGAGAATTCTTATGGAATTCAATTCCCTTTTTTTACAGCTGTAGAATTGTGGGCAAACTGTGAAGCTTCTCTGGTAAGAACATTAAAGGGGGTTTTATGGGTCTGCTAGTAGAGAGCAGGTCACTTTAATGAGGGACAATGTCCAGCCCATGCTCCTCCTCACTTAAACTACACGCTGCCTCAAAGCCCACGATGGACCCCTCTGCCACATCGGGGACATCTGGACCCTCCATCTACAAACATGGCCCTTAATGGCCAATTACAAAGTCCAGGGCCTGGGAATGTGCTTCGATTTATAATTCCGATGTATCCAAACCCAGAATCCTCTGTCTATCATGGCCACATTAGGTTATATGAGACAGGAGGCCCATCAGACCTAATAAGCCTTATCCTTTCCAGACGATGGCCATTAAACTCCCCCCTACCATGCCAGCCCAGCCATCAGCTCCCAGTCTAGTAAATTAAACAAATGAATGGCGTCCTCAGTATTACAATTAAAGCATAGAATAACATGAAACTATGACACTCATTAAAGTTCGACTCCATCTACACTCCAAGCAGAGCCCGGGAAAACTCAATTATAAATCATTTATAAGGCAGACATCCAATGTGGGTATTTAGTTTCACCCTTTCAATGTCAGGCTCGTATTCAGTCCTACTATACGCCTGCATCTGAGCGTTCTCGAAGGGAGGGTGAGAGTGAGGCAGGTTACACAGACATTTTAGTTGCCCCTGACAACCCATGGCTTTTGCCAAGTTGAACCCTCTTCATTTTAGTTCCTTCTTCTTTATTTCACTCTTCCTCACTCTTTTTTTTTTCAGCTGAGGTTCTCCTGCTTTTATTAAGTCCCCTCCCCCTTTCGTTACAAACACAACTGTGTCATCCATGTCAAATCCATTGGAGACAGCCTGAGGAAGTCAATATGGAGCCAATAGATTCTCTGCTTTCACTGTGGAACTCCTAAGGCAAGGAAGGCAAACAGAGTTGAAACTATCACAGACAGCTCAAAACAACTGTAACATTTTTTTTAATCTAAGGCAAAAATATATATTTTTAAGGCAAAAACCTGGTATTTTCACAAAACAATTCAACTGCTACTTCTTTACACATTCAGTCAAGATTAGTGCAGGTGTGACAGAGATGCTCCCGTAAACCGTTTTGCTTCCTTGCAATGTACAAGTAAATGAAAAAAAACTAAAGCTTACATAGCTGGACATGTGAGATAAAAGAATGAAACTCTTTTCAAAGTGTTAGTAAGCTCAGAGCAACTGAAAAGTATAAACGCATTAATCGGTGTACTTCGTTGAAGTGTGTGAGTGAAGAGAAAAAAAAAATCAAATGCTAGGCAGATAGAGAACAGAACAATCCTTTGTGACATACTTTGACTACATTCCTCCCATTTAGGTGTAGATGCAAAAATAAAAATAAAATTATTCTTAGCCATGCAAATTATCCGCTCAGCAGAGAGCAAACGACGTTATTACAATAATATAGTATCATGCCTTGTTGTCTGCAGTCTTTTTTAGCAATTAACACCTGCCAACAGCCTTTCACCCTCCTGTCCTGAGCCGCAGGTGTGAAGAGACCAATGTGTGACCTGATGAAAGACACGCTGCCACTGTAGTGCCAAACAGTCATTTCCCCTCACTGATAGGCCATTCTTTATTTAGCATAGCCTAAGGAGGTGCGCTTAGCCACCACGCGGACTAACACACACCGGCACCGACACTAAAAATAAACCATTACCACCAGCGCAGCCCACTGGTCACATATTAACGACAGCAACCTAGCTATTCCCTGCCTGATAAGATAGTGGGTCTTGGAAATAAACATGTGAGATGCAAAACATGAGTGGCTGAACATGGCATCGCACGTGAAAGTATGAATCACCACCTGTACAGCGCTATTTCTCACACTCGTCCTTCTGCTCACCCAATGGCCGGAACTCTAGAAGTCAAGTGACAGTGAATACTAACAATGTGAGCTAGTGTCTCCTGGGCCCTCTGTACAGCAGGCACGGCGTAGAATCATAAATGAGCGACTTTGACAGAAAACACATAGGCTTATAGGAAAAAAAAAAGGGGTGAAGGATGAGCAGCAGAGGAGGCAATGAATTTAGAGGTTGGGGGATTTTCGATATGATAGGGGGTAGTTATTTGCTGGCAGCAGCAAGCCCTTTACCAACAAAGGGCCTTTCATATTTCCTGTGAACAGAGACAGAGACTCCCATTAATCCCGGAGGGAGGGCTCATCTCAGGCTTCTCCTCCGCACATAAATTACTCTTCTTATGCCCTTCCTCCCATTACTGCTCAGCGTTTACAGCATAAAGAGTAAGAAAGAACGTAGAGGAGCCAGCCACACATCTTTAATGTGTTAGGCCACTCTTAAAAACAGTTATGTCGGTGCTAACTCATAACACATGTGCCAACATTTGCTTTGCTCCAAGCCACAGTCAGGAAGCTGTGGTAACCCCACTCTTCATGTCCCTCCTCTCATGCTGTCTCTCTATGTCTCATTTCTGTCTGTCTTTCTCATATGGGAGGAGTGAAAAAGCTCTGCCCAGCTGTCGCAGTTTTTGAGCAGACGAAACCCACTCTGACAGGCAGAGAACATGCCAATCCCCACTTATCCCGCACAGAATGGAGTTTAACAGTGGTGCACAGCTGCCTGTGTACACATGCTTAGACCCCTTGGTGGTCTGGTGGAAGGCATGATAAGCGGCTAAGGAACCATCGTCTCGCCTGTGTGGCATGCTGAGAATGGATTTGCAAGAAGTGGAGGGAAGAGAGAGAGAGAGAGAGAGATAGGGACGGAAATGGAGAGAGAACGAGAGAGGAAAAGAACGAAAAAGAAAAATAACCCCTACTTATGCATGTGCCCAGTGTCTGGACCTCCTTATTTCAAACAGACACAAATCAATGGTGGTGCAATTGCATTTTCCAAGCGCACTGCAGACGGACCTATAAATGAAGGCCGGGGATCAGAGGACAGGCTGAGGGGAGGCTAGACACTGTACTGGCTGTGGCCAAGTTTCATAGAATAGTGTTCCAGCTGTCAGCAGGCTCCAAAACCTACTGCTGCACACACACACACACCCTTTAATGTCTGCAACAGCCCTGTTAATAAAGGTGCTCAGCGTGAGAGTGCTCTGGTTGTTAGTTTGTCTACCATTAAAAGTAACAACAGCCATACTGTTTGCCAGTGAGATTGTACTCATTATATTAGCAAGTGGCACAATAATGTGAATGAATCATTGTCATAATGGGATGATTTGTCCATATTATAACTCAGGATATCTGTTTATGCAGTTACACTTTAGTACCGGCCCCTGGATTCAACACTATGAATAAATAGTAATATCCAAGTCTGAAGTCATAAAAATGTGGCAACATTGCATGCTTGCATGTATATCTGTAACCTAAAAATTTCAAACACAAAAGTGGATTTTATTGTACTCCATCTTGTATCATCAAATATCTATTACTGGAAAGCCACAGATCTCCTCCACACATCATATGTAACCTGCTATGGGTCATGAATCTTTTCTGCTTAGGTTGTTTTATGTCTATGAAAATAAAATGCATAACTTTATTTCATTTTAACAATTGATTTATTTCAGGTTGGAAGACAAAAATGTGTGACTATCATGGGAGTCGAAAAGAAATAGCTATAATTAACATGCAGCATTATAGCTCATGAATACAAATTCACTTTCTATACACTAGTCAATCTTTCAACAGATGTATAAAAGAACAATGTGTGCCAGTGTTGTCCACTGCAGTCACTCTACACACAGAATAAGCCTGGTAAATACAGAACAAAGCCTTGTTTGTGTCTTTTGACCCCGGCTCTCCTAGACAACACATTCTTGGTAGGACAGAGGGGAAACATTCAAACGGGTTCACCACAGTTGTTTTTCCGCTATTTATCCAATAAGATCCCCTTTAAAAGACAAACTATGTGCGTGTGTGTTGAGGGTGCGAGCTACTTTAAACAAACACCAAATACTGAAGCAATAATGCCATATAAACCTGATGGTTTATGTTTTTGGCAAGTCATCCACAGATTTCTTTGTTTTCCCGACTGAAGTAGTTCTTTGCCAACTAGTCATTGGATTTCTTATGTTGATCTATAACTTGATTACTTGTCAAAATGTTTTTACATTATTGTCTCTAAAAAGGTTGCTCTGAATTCCAGTGATAAATAACATCTAATTTGTCATTTTCCATACAAATAGACAAAAAATGTCTTAATTGAATGAAACCCTAATGACTAATGGACGATGGGGGTCTGACATCTCTATCAACCACTGACAGAGATTTTAAATTACATACTACATCAGAGCAGAGCATGGTGAGTCTAAAGAGGTAAATAGAATTAATGTCTTCATCCATTACAAACACCCATAACCACAGCAACGTTAGTTAGGGTTGGGCTGATGTAAAAACTTTCAAGCCGGTTTAATATTAAGCCAAATACCAGACTCAGACCGGTAATACTGAATTTTACCACTAGGTGAGCGGAACATAATGAGCGCCCATGAATGAGAGTGTAGCGGCATCCCAATCAGGACAACTGAGTGACACATTGTGTTTTTATTTCTCACGACAACCATTCAACTTAACTTCTTCTTCTTATAAAGTTTAACATCAAAATAATAAATGAAATAATGTGGTACTTCTTCAGTGCGCTCCTTTAGTGCTAGTAGGCTACTGTAGGCTACTTTTTAATTTGCCAGAATGTCTCATAATGACAAATGCCGGTTCAGTTGGTTCGCATGAAATCAAACCAGTTTAAACTCGTACACCGGACCGGACCAGCAAAATCGGAAACCGACCCAACCTTAACGTTACCTTAACGTACAGATCAAAAATGGTGGCTCCACCAGCTTTATAAAGAATTTTTTTTTCCCAACTTGGTGTGATTGCTCAATCAACCAAAGGTTGAAAGGTTTTATGCATTAGGTAGCGATAAACTGACAGCGGCTTCATGTGCTTTGCCCCCTGACAGATTTAGTACCTTTAAGGAAAGTGCTTGGTGTAAAGTGCAGCATTTGGTCCCAGACCACAAAATGGTCCATGATGGGAGCAACTCCAGTGGAAAGGTGGCGTCTTTGTTTAAAATGTGAGGATGTTACATCTTTATCTCTATCTCTATGAGCAGGTGGCATTTAGCATAAAAAAAATGCATTCCACAGCTCAAAGATGAAGCAGAAGAGTGTAAAAATGAAGATGGGCTATAACTATGATTATGCTGACTTGATTGTGATTTTTGCTACACACTGCATAAATCAACCATATACACACTCAAATTCAGCTGAAAATTTCAAGCAAATCACTTTTCTTTTTCAGAACATGGCGATCTCTTTAACTGAACTATATGTGAACTTCAGATTTAGAGTGACAACCATATTTAGCTGCACCGTGAACATACCCTAAGTGTGTGTTTTCTCTCCATCAGCTGGCACCCACTTCCCTGCTCGAGGTATAAGCTTTTGCGATATGGAGCTTTTCAGGTCCAAAATAGCCCTCCCACTCATACGTACCCCTGTTAGCCACAGGCAAAGATAACATTTTTTCCATTTTGTACATACTGTATTTGATAAGTAGTCCACCTGAACACGCAAATAAGTCCCCCACCCCCCCCAAAACACAAAAGTACGCATTGCATTCACAAATGGCAAACTCGCGAGCACACAAAATCCTTATGCATTAGTCCTTTTACCTCATCCTCTGGCTATCTCGCTGCAAATAAACAAACACTTGAAAAATTCAACAAGCTCCTCTAAATTAATACTACAGGGGGCGGCTGAAGCAGCATCAGTGATTCTATCTCTGTTCTTGCTCCCTAATTAAGGTTATAGCGAAGCCCACTTGTAATATCTGAGGTATATGTATGAACGGAACAAATGTACAATATTAAAAATGTCCTTTAAAATGGACCTCAGCAGGGATATCCTCTAATAACAAAAACACATTCATGGCACAAGTTCTCTGTTTTTATCTATTGCTTATTTCCACTGGGATGCGATTGTGGTCCTATGTACAAACAATGCATCAGGCAGAGATAAGCTTCTCCAGAGTCAATAAAAATGGTTTTAGTTGAACCCCATAAGGGACCAGGTATGATTATTAACACAAGTAGTGGAGCTGGAAAAATAATATCATAGCATGTTGATCCAATATAAATGCATGCTTCCCTTGCCTCCCACCAGGTTTTACAGACTGGGAGATCTGAGGGAGGACAGGGCTGAAATAACATGCTCAATCTTCTCTATCCATGGCTCTGTTTCTCTGCAGTCTGCACAACATTCTTTACATGCTTCATTTTATTCAAATGGTTTTCTCCCTGTTCAGCTTTCATCCTTTGTCTTGCAGCCACAAATGTACAAGTAAATCACGAGCAAAGACCCACAAAGACAAAAACAATTTGTGATTCAAATAAAAACAGCAAAGCCAGCCTAGCAGTTCAAATCGCCTTTGCAGAAAAAAACTTTGATTAGTGATTCTGAATCCACAAAATCCCTCATCTGATAATAATGACCTCAGTTCAAGATGTGCTGCTGTAATATGTTTTGTGCTCCAAGTGTTAATCCTTCAGGCAGTTCACGCATCGCACCCTGATCTCTTACAGACACATTCAGGGGAGTATTATGATTCAGTGTAACTCCTGCTGTATGCGCTCTCAATTTCTACTTCAGCAGAAGACAATTGGTCAAACAGTGTAAAAAAGTAATGACTTCAATGAAAGAGAAAACTGGAGAATAAAGTTGCCCCCTAGGTTTGATTCAAAGCCCAGGTCCTTAATAAGCCCAATTCATTTTCCCTCTGGATCTGGCTCCTTCTATCACTAGTGACAGGCGTGAAAGGTCAATAACCTTGGCTCATAGCCCTCATATGGTTAGCAATGCCATAAATTAATGGTTGAGGCCGTTATTTCAAACTCTTCAAGTCAGCTGAAGGAAGCTTATCTTCCACAAAGGTCACAGTGCTTAAAACACTTAGTGTAAGAGTGAAGGGTTGACAGAAGACCTGTATAAGATTGAGTGTATTGCTCTCAGGTGGACTGACATGTAGGTAGAGGGGGGGTTTGCTGCGAAGCATCTGAAAACCTGCATTACTGTTGCCGAGCTTACAAATAGAGTGTGCACTGTGTTATGAGATAAAACACAACAATCAATAGGCAGGGCTATGACGTTTCTGTCAACTTTTAGAATGAAATGTTATTTTTGTTTGTTATTTTTGATATTAATATTTAATTCAAATGACTGTAATATGAGAGGCAGGGAATCTCTATTTTATGGTTAAAAACATTGGGAGTAAAACCATAGTAATAAAAACGACAGTGAGCAGTGTAATGCAATGCAGCCCTGCAAAAAGTACTACCTTGAAAAGTTTTGTTGAGATTACTTTTTCTCCTCCAAACACCAGGAGATTAGACCCTCGAGGCAGCAGGGATTTTCGGGTAGTCTTGATCGTTTCTTTTTTTTTTTCCTTTTTTTTTTTTGGTGTTACTTTCCAGAGCTGCAACTATGACTTGCTTGCTATGTGTTTTTGACTGTCATCATCACTGACTCTATATAAAGATGGATGACGCGTCTCCACTTCCTACTGCTATGCAAAAGTGAAGCCAAAATATCTCCTTTCCGGGAGCCAGAGTCTGCGCACTAGAGTCGGGCCGTCCCACCGCCTAACGGGGGTTTGAGAGCGGCTGTCACAGCTGTCGATCATGACATCACACCCACTTTAGATATCGTCAAATAACTAATTAAAAACAAACTTATGAGCACTTGGAGAAACATCAGTGTGATAAG
This sequence comes from Scomberomorus guttatus, assembly GCA_038419695.1. NCBI lineage: Eukaryota > Metazoa > Chordata > Actinopteri > Scombriformes > Scombridae > Scomberomorus > Scomberomorus guttatus. The sequence continues at coordinate 16,889,121 of CM076457.1, read as the reverse complement.
AACTAGCTAAAATGAAAAAATTATTTGATGTGTACTTTGATTTTTTAGTTTGGCTCATGTCCCATCCGCTAACATGGAGGGGGCGGGACTTATACTATACTGCAGCCAGCCACCAGGGGGCAATCAAGATATATTGGCTTCACCTTTGGTGAACATATTTTTTGTCAGAATTGACACTGGATAAATTTGATTCCTCTTCCTCACCAACACCAGCCAGATTTCCTTTTTGCTGCCTCATTTGATATAAATTTGCAATTTAGGGAGAATTTAGCTGTGTGTAGCTTTAAACAACTTATCTCCTACTAATCTAAATCATTGTCACCTACGGATGAGATTGCATACAATTATGAATGTATTTATTGATTTTAATACAATTAAACAAGCAGCCATAATGGGCAGCTGCTCTAAGATCACAACCTCACACAGGCAGACTCCACATGCCCAGCATAAAATGGCTGAGAGCCAAAGAAAATAAGTGACTAGTGAGAAAAATTAAACATCTAGCAAGCCAAAGAGGCCCAGATATTTTATTAAATAGATAATGGAACAAACTAGGGATTTAAAAAAACAGAGAATAGTGGACATAAGGCGTGAAGGAGGAATCCATACGGTTGTTTCAGCGTTTGCTAGATGTATATAAAATTTTAGCTATGATGTTAGCAATTAGAGCAGACTTAGTATAAAAGTATAAAAATCGTTTGTTTTGAGTCTCTCTGACCCTAAACACTCAGAAATCTCTTGATTTAATGCAACTTAATTATTGAGCACAGATACGCTACTTCTAGCAACAGCTAATACAGCTGTTGGTATTCTCTCCACAATTTCATTTATCATGCTCACAACTTGACACAGAACAATTTACCACGAGATAAATCAGAAATAACATTCAAACCGTTATGCCATATTCCTTTGTCTTAGCCAACGGCACATATCACACACAACCTTATTTTCTGGAAGTCACACTCATCATGTTTGGAGAAATTAGCAGATGTTCAGTTTGTAGCAGCAGTTATACCCTTCAGTAAGAATCTACCCCCCTGCAGCCTAATGTCCTGCTGAGCAGGCAGTGCTACAGGAAATAAAGTGGTGACATGCTGCACGCTCTTTAATGCCTCAGTAAATATCGACAGAGGCAGAGATAATATAAACTCAGACAACTCAGGCTGCAGAGCGATATGATGCTCACCGCCATAGTGTACGCTCAAATGGAGACTAGAAATTGCTGCAGGTCAATCATAATATCCGTGTTGTGATAGCAGACACTGGTGTCAGCAAGGCCTGGTAACAGTAGATCACTAGAGACAAGTATTATGGTGGGCTACATATGCTTATCTGCTGAGCCAACAGTTTGGGAGGGGGTAATGTTCACAATCACCAATCCAATCGAGATTAAACAAAAATATGTTCTTGCTATAAATAAAAGTAATGACTTTTTTTTTTTGTAAGAAAAAACAAAACATAGAAATGTCTGTCATCCCACAGGTCCCTAGGATGATATGATCAATCAATAGTGAATGCGACTCAGGTTTATTCATATCCTGTCTCTCAACAGGCTCGGACACACAGCACTATCTGGTGTAAAAAAAGAACACTTGCCGTAAGGAACTACCACAAAACCACCAGCTCCACAAAATATCAAACAGCCATCTATCAAAAATATTACCAACACCATTAAAAATTGCACATCACACTCATGACTGAAGCCATGAAGCAAGCAAGGTCACCCTAAGAAACAAACTCAGTTGTAGAATAAAGGACTAAATGCTTCAGTACTGTCCTTGCATTACTCAATTAAGTCACATCAATCATTGTATAGACTAGGGCCAGGGGAGCTCCTCCATCTTAAAACGTGTGGTAGGGGGGGGGAGGGAAGGGAGTGGTGGATAAAAGGAGGATGCATGGAGAATGTCACGAGATACGACCTAGCGAGTCACCAGAAGCTAGTGTCCAGAGAAGCGCTGGTGCGTTGAAATTGATGCCTCTGCCGGAACACAATAGTTGGCGTGGCCCGCAGGAGATAGTCGCCTCTTCCCAGGCAGGATATTGGCCTTTGTGAACATGGTTACAGTATCTGGGTCAATTAATGTGCCCCTGCTTCAAATTTCTCTTTTGTTGTCAGAGAAATAATAGTGAGCCAATTCATGTAGCCTCTTGAACACAGCATGAGGTTTGAAAATGTGAGCTATGTGTGTCACCCGCATACAGAAAAAGGCTAAACACAGGGCTAGTTTTCTACTCTCTCGTTGATATTTTCATTTGAGCATTAGCTTCCCTGTTTGACCCTGCAGACAAAGACGCTGTGTCTGCCTGCTGTCTGACATTTTTAGTTAAGTGAGCCAGGTAATGGTGTTGAATCTACATCTGGGCAGCCAGTGAATGCACTCTTGTCTCACAGCAACAAAGATGAAGTTAAATGTGTTGCCTTACGAACAAAAGATTTAACGAGACAGAAAGTAGTTGGGAATGGGAGTGGCTTCTCTTCTCATGCCTGCCGATGGAAAACGTGAGGACGAGGCTCTGTATGCTCTCAACTAGCTTAACATAATGAGAAAAACAAGCACAACAGAGAGAGAAACTGTGGGCAAAATCGAACGGGGGTATTGCACAATGAACAGCTGGGGCAACACTGCAAACAGAGCTTTCTTTGTAGAGACAGGATCTGTGAAAGAGATATGGAGTTGTTTGCTCTACCAGCCAAAAAAGGCTGGAAGAAAAACAGCACTGAAATCCACAAATCAGTCCCTTGAAAAGTAAACAATTAAATCTATAGTGCTGATATATTGTCTTCTGGGTGCAAGCTGGCATTTTCTTTTCCACAATTTTTCTAGTATTTCACTGGTGAAAAATAACACTAGCCTAGTTATATGAAGGCATATATGCAGAAAGTCAGGTCAATACAGCTATTTATACACGGCCTCATTACATAGCGGGGTCATCTCGTGCACTTCCTGGGTGTTCTTCACATTAAATACAAAACGTAGTGAAGAATGATTCCAGCTCCCTCTCATGTCATGACCAGCTGCTAAAAAGAAAGGATTGTTTTAGTGGAATAAATAAATCTTCACTCTTTTGACAGTCTGTTAGATGGAAGCACACGCATCAATTTTAAAACCTTTGCAATACGGTGTCACGGCTGGTAGGGCCCAGGTGTGATCTCAAACCAAATAACATATAAACCCCCTCACCCCCGCCCGCCCTAACCTTCACATGACTGTGTGAAGGAGCAATTCAATGAAAGGCCTGCTTCTCAGTTCTGTATATCCCATTTAATAGACAATGAAATTTTGATTTGGCAAATGTAGTTACATGAAACCTTGTGAGAGACAAATGACCATCTGTGTTTAACCAGGCAGATTATACAGCATTGTTCTCATCGCTGATTTTCAGTCAAATGCTAAACCTTGTGTTGATTGAGGTGGTCTAGGTCAAATAGCCTGTACCAACCCCCAGCCATAGAAGTCACTCTAGACCCTTCTAGACCACCACCAAGAATTGCTTGGGTTGAACAAGCTAATTATATGCCAAGGACAAACCCCCACACTCTCACAGGTACAAGAGAAGCCCCTTTTATACAGAGATCCCACAATATTGACATAAAGAAGACCCCTCATTATGCTGGCTTTGCTTTTTTTACACTGAACCAAACAAAGCCGGCATAATGCCGCCCCCATGTGTGATTTTAGATAGCATGTCGGCGTTCTGGAATCAGAGGTGTGACGTATAACACAACAGCGTCGGCATCTAGTGTGTGTAGTCCCGCCGTGCTGGCTGTCCCTTTTACACAGACGTCGATCCGGCAATGTTACTACCTCCGCTGTCAGCTTAATGGTGGAGCAACAAGCCCCTCCCATTTCATGTTTGTACCGTTTATACAGAATGGCAAGGTGGAATAATGGTGCAACACTCCCGCCTTGAACAGGCTGCGTAAAAGGGGCTTGAGGGACACCTTAATTACTGCCCAATGTCACAGGCACACTGTTAGGTGCCAATAGCAGAGGGCAGAGCCTGTAGCTGATAAGGCTGATATGAACAGAGGTGGTGAGAAGCCATCAGGGCAATGTCAGCCCTCTACAAAATACTTTATCAGTATTAAGGCGTTGTCTGCTACCAAATATGGAGGGAATATTTTCAGACTACCTTTGCTTTGGAGAGAATTTGAGAGCCTAAAAAGGTCAAAAAATAAATAAAATATGTCCTATCCTGTCATGCCACCTAGTAGGCTCAGAAAGCACACTCACAAATTAGCCACAGATGGGTGCACTGCCTTTAATACGCTAACATTATTATCATTTCATCTTTACAATATTGCCTTAGGACTGCAATGGAGCTGTGATCATCTGGCTGTGGTGGGCCTACCACTAGCACTTGACTAATGCTTCCTTCTCTGCTTCCTTGTTATATTGTAAGCAAACTGCATCAAAAGGTTACTTTCCAAAACCATATACTGCCAAGATTCAATCTGCCGTCACAATATGTGGTGGTTATCTAGGCCATGGCGCTCCCAGGGACAAAAAAAAAAAAAAAAAAAAAAAAAAAAAAAAAGACACAGTGATGGGAGCTGGAAATTTATGCAGGCTGATAACAATAAAGAATAAAACAAATTCAAGCCCAACCCGCCAGTGATGCTTTAGCTGGGAATTGGAGCACAGCCTTCATTACAACGTATTGATCACTGCAAACAAAGACCCTGAATTTATTGATCCGCTTCCAGACAAAAAAAAAAAAAGAGGGGGGGGTGGGGAAAATGAACTGCTCTTACAAACAAACTTACAGTAAAACTGCTGCCTGTGCCTAAACAAATGAAGCAGAGCTGAGGTTGGACCCCAAAAGGAGAAGGATGGTCATGGGGTTGCTGTTAATGTCCCCCAATGACAAAGAGAATATGTAAAATGTGCAGCAGCCGCTATGCTATTAAAAAGGAAGAGCTTCACTGTGTCTCATGTTGCTCTTCATGTTTCTCATCTGCTGCATGATGGCTCCTCTGTGCTTATGGATCTCATTTTGAACAGGGATTTAAATATTAAGAAAGTCATGTTTGACTATTGAATTATTCAGTGTTGGAACAGACATCAATGCAGGCCTCATACACCTCAAACACAAAGATCTCAACAGCATATATATATATATATATATATATAGACACACATATTCAGCAGTGTTCCAGAGATAGGCCCTTATAGTCTTTGGCTCATACCAAAAGGGCTATAATAGTTATTTACTATTCATCATGCCGTTGGAGGACAAATACTAAGAAATTTGCTATTCAGACTGCCTGCAAACCCCAGGTTTTTAAATCTGGCTGTGTCTATAAGTGATAAACAATCAACTTCGTAGGTCAGGACAACACGAGGTAGGGGTGCCATGCATTTGGGGTCTCCCTGGTGAAGGGTGGGGACCTTGTTGCCTGGTCTTCTATTCATCTAGACCTTACCAGGAAACCCCATGAACCTCATCCCCAGTGTTTGAGAAGGGAAAAGGGTTGAATATGTTGCTGAGCACTTGGCCCAGTTTACAGGAGAGGGTCGAGCAGGGTCATGTCTCACCAAACACTGGGGCCCCTTAAACACATCTGAGTGGCCCCAGCTGTACCCCGGGCCATCAGAATCTTAACAGAGCGTAGAGAACCAGAACAACATAAAAATGGGCTCAGCCAGCGCAAAATTGAGGATTTTCGCGTATATGATGTTTTTCTTGTCAAAAGGGTGACAAGAAAAAGGTTTGCTTTACGTAAGCACAGCAAAGAGAAGTAATTACACCTAATGACAGATTAACAGAAAATTCTAAGATATATTTAGCCTGTGAGAGCTTTCCAGTTCGTGTTCCCACTGCTGACGTTGACACTAATTGTTTCAATCACATTATTAAACTGGTCAACTGTAAATCCCTCCCCCAACTCATCTGTGGAGCTGCCTCACTGGACCCTCTTGACACACTCACATTCAAAGCACTTGAACCCGGGCTAAAGCAGACTATAAACATACATCTCTTTCATCGCAAGAGCCTGCATAATTGTCAAGAAAGGAAGTAAAACACAGAGCTGAGGGGTGGAGGAAAGAAAAATGAAAGCAGAATAGATGGTTGGGGGTAGGGATGGCAGAACAGCAGCATAAAAGAGTGTATTAAGCTCAATTAGGCTTTTGGGCTTTTCATTAACCCAGTTTTTAGGGAGGGAAACCTCTGCTGAATAATGCTCCGACTGACTCACATCGCAACCCTGCTTTAAAGGCCTCATCTGGAAAAAAACGGCACAATGTGTGTCAGCTCTCCAAAGCCACCAGAATTCCATTACCCGGGGGCAAAGCACCCGCAGCCTACCTGAAATTAATGCAATTTAGTAAAACAAGTCATTTTATCAAGCAACTAAACAAGATAGGCGAAAAAACTGCACAAATGTTTAAAGGCTTAAATTATATGATGGTCTGATAATAAATAACCATGTTTGGCTGTTTCTCGCCACTCGCTATCAGGCCAGAGCAAATATTCCAGCCTTAAAAGCAAGGTCATGTGGGCCCCAGAGGATAGACAGTGGGTAGCCTCCTAATCTTGATGTGGTTTTGCATCTGCAAACAATGAAGGTAACCTCCCTTTAATGGATCACTGGAGAGGAGTTCTCATAGAAGAATAACTGTCCTTCCTTTTCTCTTTGCTGCTCTGCCAAGCAACTTTGAAGAAATGCATTTTAACAATTCTATTGAAAATCAATGGCGCATCACTTGGCCAGCTAACAGTTAAAGTCTAGTAGACGCCCCTAGGAATGTGATTAAATCTTACAATCAAATAGCTATGTTAACTGACGCCCCCAGGAATGTGATTAAATCTTACAATCAAATAGCTATGTTAACTGGCTGGCCACAATTGCCATCATCAAATCCACAGGATGTCTTCAATTTAGCGCATACAATGTCAGCTGTTTACATGTGAACTGCCATCATTTCCGGGTTTTACAGACCTCAGGATGTGTATTCTCTTAATCAATAACAAAGAAGAGACTGCAATTAGATGGGACAAAGATATCTGAAGCCCCCGCTGCATCTCATGCATATGAGGGGTCAACAGCAATACAATATGAGCAAAAGAGTCATGTTACTGACACCTTACAAAGCATACTGATAGTATTACACTGATATTCAAGCAGATCCTGTTTCAAATAAGCAAAGAGAGAAGATTCAAGAAGTTGTTTATGCACACTGGAATTAGCTGAGCAAGTTATTTTTTAGACAACGAGGCCTATGTGTTCTTTTGCAGCGTGCCAGGAGCTCTTGGGTGTGTTTAATAAAAATGCCTCCAAACAACAACTGTTCAATGCCTTCCCATTCATTATTTAGGGCCTTTCAGGTCACAATTGACAAAGTTAATGAAATGCAAGGAAACATAAAGCATTAGCCTGCTACATGCGGCTATAGAAGAAAAAAAACCCTCAGCTCCGGGTCAAAAACAATATTGCAAACCAGCATGGTGAAAGCAAAGTTGAAAAACTTGGCCCTACTCTCCACACTGTGGGGGCTTTGTCTTTCAGAACATGCCACAGGAGCTTTTCATTAGAGAATGCAGTTTCATTAACATCATCCCACACTGCTGAGCCCTGCTGCATTACAATGACACAGGAGTGCCCCTCTCTGTCAAGGAAATCTCCACAGAGCAACAACTCGCTGGGGGAGGGGAAGGCAGAGAAAATAGGAGAGGGGGTTGTGCAGAGGGGGGGGCAAACAAAAGGGAACCTGATTACCCCCGGTCACGGCTCATCCACAAACCAAAAGAAGGAAATCCATCACCTGCAGGATCAAACGGAAACTTGTGTACTAGGTAAAGCCCAGTGAAAGCTGTACCCACCCATCTAAGCACTCTCTTCCCTCTCTCCTTCTCTCTCTCTCGTCATTGCCACCTCTTCCTCCATCTCTCTGACTCACACCAACGGCAGTATGCAAGTTTTAGGCATACACTGTGAAATCCAACACAAGTGAGAATGTTTTCTGGTCCAAATGACCTCCAGGCTCTAACCTGCCTAATGACACACTGGTGATATATTCCAGTTTTTATTACAGTCTGTAGACCTACAGTATGTATCGTTTCACGGTAGCTGCATCCTCATTTTGCCAATATTAAACTCCAAAGAGGCAGTATTGGTCATGCCTTCTGCAGTGTAATGGACTACTGAAAAAAAATCATTATTCTTTGACTTTCTTGTTTGTGCCAGGTTATTTACGTTGGAAAAAAATCTAAACTTACTAGGACTAGGGATTTGTGACAGAAGGACTATTGCTGTAACAAACAATTTGAAAGATACTTAAATTGCTGTTATCACTGCCATTGAGTGGGCTTAGCAGTATAGCACTGCAATTGGACAAATTACCATATGATTCAAGCAGGAACCTCGAGGCGTAAAAGTGCTTCAAGTAACAGACAGAAATATTCCCTGCATGCAGTTTAAATCTGTACTGAAGTGCTGTTTAATTAGGGCAAGACAAATGCAAAATAATGGCAGACGATAATTAAAATAATTCAATGCACCAGCACAAGGCATGGGATGTTTAATAGCTAGGTTATTTGTTTGATTAATGTTGCATAAGTATTCAAATCTGTATGTAATTGATTTTTATTCACTGCAACAAGAAGTGTCCCCAGTGAAATCAACAAAGTTTTCCCACTTTTAATGACCAGCAGTTAATAATCTTCTCAGGAAAATGCAAAAATTGCAAATTGCAAAAACTGTTTAGCCACAAAGTGTGATCAAGCATTTAAGTTACAATCTGTATATACGTCTGCGTCTGCTCTCAAAGAAAAAGCAGCATGTAAGCAAAATGGACAGGAGCCATATAAAGCTGAACCACATTGGAGCTGGTTTACAAGGCAAACTACACGACTTGCAGTACCACACAACTACACCGAAGCTAATTGTTTAAATATGTCAGGCTCGTTCTGATCCTCTCTGAAATGTAACACATGGAGGCAAACACGCACAACTGATGCACATGCCGGCGCACGCACACGCACACACACACACACACACACACTCAATCAAACACAGACATAACAAGCATCCAGCACGAAACAGCACTAGGAAAAATTTCACCACTCACCGTTGAAAAGGGGCTGTCCTTTCTCTGTGATATCTGGCACCACGACCTTGTATACATCTTCAGAGAAGCCTGGCCTGCATGGTGGGGTGCCCCTGCACTCTGCTGCAATCTGTGATAGGGGGTGGGTGGGGGGTTGAGAGAGATAGAGGGGGGGGGAGCAAAAATGAGTCATAAATCAACCTTCAAAAATGCACTCTGTTGCCCCCAAAACCTCTTGGTCACGTTCTGGAGTCCCCACAGTTGTACAAAAGCATCTGTTGTTTTTATAGCAGGAACCGCAATTAGGATAATGAGGCCAAAAGGGTTAAGCATTAGCCAAAAAGCATGGCTAGGCAAGAACAAGCTCCATTTGTCCCCCTGGAGGGGCCCAGGCATAGCGTAGGGTTATAGCCAATGCTCTCGGTCGGCCCCTCTGATCAGCACACAACTCTAGACAAACACTCCACTTTGAAGTACAAGAACAAGGGAATGAAAAGTAAATGCTAACAACCCACTGTTGTGGGAATAAACATGTATGTGCAAATGTCTGAGTAAACCAGAAATAACAGGAGCTGATTCTCAAGAAACTGTGAGGCTATAACTGTGATCAAGCCCTTTTTTTTTGACTGGATTTTGAAAAGGAAAACTCTGTGCTTAGGATGCCAACAAAAAAAAAAAAGATATCGGATATCAGGGATTTATGGGGAATTTGCAAGGAAATAGAATATCTGAGAATGGCTGGGACTGGTGTTTCTGAAAAGTATGAATTTAGCAAGAAAGAAAGAAATCACTAAAGGTTTGAAAAAAAAAATCTCTGGTGTCCAAGCGTGTCCAAATATACTCCATCACACAACCTCAGCATTGATTCAGCTCCTAGACCAGAAGGCCTGGCTTCTATTTCTTTGCATGCACTCTCAAAAGAATGTAAAACGAGAGGAGTCCTGCTGAAAAAGAGCATTGTGGTATCCGTGCCACTTGCCATTCTTAATCAGAGGAATTTAAACGGAAAATGCTTGCAGAGGGAGGGAGGAGGTAGGGGGGGGAGAGCAGAGCTGGATTTCTAGGACGTTACAACAACGGCACCAGGATGTGAAATTCTGGATGTAACACTGTGGTGTTAACACCGACGCCAGTGCTTTGCAACAACTATTTCAACTGCCAAAAACTGCCTTGTTTAGCTACGTGACGGCTGCTCTTCTCTGTTGCCCAGGGGACTCAATTTTGACAAAGTAGCCACACAGTGAAGAAAACAAATTTCCACTAAAACACCCAATTACACCGACACTCTCTAGCAATCATTATCCCATCAGTGTTGCGTGTAGCTAGGCTATACATAATGTACTTCCATTACATTTTACAGTAGGCTACTTTTCATCGTTGCTCATAACGGCTTTTACCGGAGAGGCAATTAACTCGCCGGGGGATAGGGACACGCTGCAGCAATCTACATAAATATTAAACCTAAACTAAATATAACCTAGCGAAAACTAGGTTAATGTGGGCCTGTGTCGCCCCAACTTCCAGACAATAAAGATTCAGCAGAACAGATGAACTCTTGAATTAGGCTACGTCATTGCAAATGTGCCAAATTCATTTAAACGTTCGTAGTTTTTTTTTTTTTAACGGCACATCACCTCGTGAGCATACAATAAGGAGAGCCGTTAGCCCGGCAATTACAGCCCGAGCTGGACCTACTTTATGGTGAATTTTATGCTATGTACACAGCATTGTTTTACAAACTACACGCCATGCGAAGTGCTTGTTGGGAGGCTAGCAGCTCTGCCCGGCTCGTAACTCAACAAACAGTATCGCTTCTGAACAACAAGCACCTCAACTGTCCCGGTGTAACTCCGCTAGAAACCGCTCCGAGGTTACATTACCTGCAGTCCTGCCAAGACCGCCAGCAGAAGCAGACCGCTGCCCTCGTGTAGTAAGTACATTGGTGCGCTCGTGACTGCCTTATTCCCACTTCGGAATCCGTGTAAAAAAAAAAAGAAGAAATAAGGAAAAATTGGGGGGGAAAAAAAGAATATCCTTCTGACTCAAAATGTAGCCGCGGTGGAAAAAGTCCCTCTACGACAAAGGCAGGAGCAGCAGCAGGAGCGGTGGTGGCGGCGGCATGTAGCAGCCTCCTCCTCTGTCTATCCAGTCAGTAGTGAGAGACAGCAGTGCCTGGTACTGAGGCTGCTGCTCCCTCCCATCCAGTCCAACACAAAAACAAAAAGAGCCCCGGCCACTAGACTATAAACCGCCCATCTCACTGTCTCTCCCTACTGGTCACGAAGCCAATTTCATTGTTGGGACAGACGGAGCGGGGGTCTCCTATGTTAACCACCCTCCCAAATGATAAGAGTCTAGGCTATTTATAATATTCGCATATAGCCTCATAGTTATGATCATTCACAGTGTGTGGAAGTCATTGTCGAGTATGGTGGCCTCATATTACATTATGAAAAATGTATTCTATTTTTTCTTTCTGTTGAACCCTATTATTTTGAATCTGTTCTCAAAGTGGGGTCCGAGGACTCCCTGGGGTCACTGAGGGGGTTCCATGGGGTCCCCGGCAAAGAAGGGGAACAATTTATTTTCACTATAATTCCATCCATAAGTAACACAATGACAGAATGTGTGACTATTTGGGTCATGGGTTTTGATACATTTTCTGTAATAAAACATCTAAAAGCAAAAATCTTATCAGATGGGGGACCCCGGGACAAAATCAAATGGGGCTCTGTGGTCTAATTTGTGTCAGTTTAGGGGTCCTTGATGTGAAAAGGGCTCAGTAAAATGTGGTTGTGGTATGTCTTTAGTTCATTTTATTTAGAACTGCCAACCTTAAGGAAGGTAAATACAAAACTGCTGATAAGGCTTTAATATCCTGATTTGAACTATACAAAATACCAACTGATTATAATATGGCTCTTCCTGATACCACCAAGCTGCCCTTTCCATCCAAATTGTTGCTTTCATCCCCTGAAAGACAATACCCTACCATTTCAGGCTACAACACCCTACAGTAATTCAACAACAAGGTCAGCTTGAGGTCACTTTTTGTTTGCTTATCGGCTTTCACTTACTCATGCACATTATATTTATATTTGACTCTCACCTGAAACAGATATTGCTGTAATGTGAATATCTGACAACTTATAATAATATCATATCTAAATATAAAACTAGAATCAGGTGAAACCAGGGAAGGCGGTGCGATAAAAGTACGTTTGGAGCTCCGATTTAAAAGAAGCCACTCACTCAGCCTGCCTTATTTCCTTCTTTATCTTTATGTATGAAGTTTTTCTACCATCACAGGGGATGGTCGTTCTTTTAGTGTAACATTTTAAACTTATTAACTGGCAGCGGATTATTTTTGGCACGTATTTCTGTATATTTTTAAATTCTATGCTTATTAGCAACAAACTCATCCGAGACACATGTTTCAAGGTTCAGTCATTTGTCTCTCAACCTGCATAAAGAGTAGCCTAGACTCTATTGATCATTAGGTGGGAGATTTTGATCACATTGCCCTTTGATAATTGCTGTTTACTGCACATTTGATCTTAAGGATTATTAATTGTCAATGCTTTGGTGCTAAATCTGTGTGTGTGTGTGTGTGTGTGTGTCTGTGTATGTTTTCCTCTCTTCCTCTCCCTGTCTCTCTCTCTCTCTATCACACACACACCGTCTCCCCCATATCTGCCTAATAAGCTCACTGTTTCACAAATGACTCGATCACTATGGAATTTTGAATTTTGCATTCTATCTAAGTAAAGCTTTTTTCATGTTCTGCTAAAATATGCAATGAATAATTCCCTTACATTATCTTCTCATGTGGTACAGCCTGATGAAGGTTAAATTACCTCGGTTGTGCTGCTGACACCTAATTAACTATCAAGAGGTGGCTCTATGGAATAGATTGCATCTGTGACACAGAGATATTTCAGTCTGGTAGAGGAGTAAATACTTATTCCATCTCCAAATAATAAACAAAGGCCGACTTTTGGTTCACCTCCTCCAGGGCGATCTGTTGTTTTCCAAGTTATAGGCATTTTGAGGTACTTGTGATAGGAGTAATGCCTGCTCTTCTCCTCCTACAAATCAAACCATCCGCTCCTGAGATGGTGTTGTAATCCTAAACAAACAGTAAGCACTATCACATCCCACTCACAGTCAGCACACACAGACACAGGAAGGGAGGGCTGAATAGTTTCTCAAAGTGCTCACTTCTCATAATAAGTGACTCATGTCACTTCACACTCTTGATTAACATGCCTGATCACCCATGTTTTAAAGTAATTAGTGTTTCTTTTGGTGGATATGAATGCATTTGAAAGAAGAAATAAAGTGCAACAAAATTGAGATAACGCACTTAGCATATTAAAGGAAGACTACTGTGGCCATAGTTCCCACAGCCAGGTTTCCTCATAGCTATAATAAACATGACAACATGACATAATGTTTTTTCTAAAGGCTGTTAGATTCAGTGTGCGCTTCCTCTTTTTTTTTTTTTTGCTGTGGCAGATTTGGGCAAGAGATCAAACTGAATGACCTGTTGATAATTGATATCATATTTTGTACAAATTGTTAAATTTATGTAATCTAATCTAATTGAGAGTGGGATCAAAATGCTCCATCTCTTTGATTAATGCAGAGGCGGTTATCTTTCATCAGTACTTGTCTAGGCAGGGAGGGGAGGAGGCGTTAGTGGGAATCCAATTTGGTCTTGGTGCATTCAATCAAACAATATCATGTTGCATGTTTCATAAAACTGATTTGGGACCCCGGGAACTCTGCGTGCAGCAAATACCTGAATTTGACATGGTATAAAATGTGCAATCAAAGGAGAAATATACCATCAAGGTCGCCGTGCAGTCTATGGTTAATATATTCTCAGGCCTACACTGTCTGTGTGTAGATAGATAACGTTGTTTCCCAGGCATCTTTGAGGCAGCTGTGGTGTGATGCATGTTGGTCGTGGTGCTGACACCGCGGTTGACTCTCATAAGTGTAGGTGTCCAAGGGCTGGTGGCCTGGAGGGGCCCCTGATTCCACACTTTTTACTCTGCACAATTGGATGCAGCGCGGAGCATTGCAGCACGGTGGCCTTGATGGCACTGGAAGAAAAATGGACGAGGTCAGCAGCACTTTCACGTCCGCGGCACTTCTTCATGCTGACTTTGTGTTGATACAGGAATATCACACGGTTCACCCTCCACTCCCACATACTGTAGTGCAGAGCTCAGTCATTTCGACTGGAAGCCAAATATAGACAAACTTCTGTGACACACATGCACACATCCTCTTTCTCTGAATTCAGTGGTAGCTTATATAAATTGACAGAGACACAGATGCAGTGATTTGAGATGACACTATGCTTAAGCATTCAGTCAGTAAGGGAGAATGTATTCTCTTTTGGTATAAACACACATATTTTGACCCCTCTCAACAGTTGGCTAATTACCTATTGGCAATCCCATGCATGTCAAAGGTTGCTTTGGAACAAATTAGTGAGTGGAAAGGAGCAACCTAGTCCTCAAAGCCATTATCAATTCCAATCAAGCTTCATTGTTATGCATTCAATAAAGGATCTCTGAGGACCACAGTAATGCACTGATTATTCTCCTGTCGTGCCAAATCGTCTCATTCAATCTTTTATGCCATTTGAACAATGGAGCCAAATAGAGTCGTGCATGTATTAGGGGGAACATTGACACGTATGTGTAAAATTATTGTGGGATGCTACACTTTGTGTGTGTGTGTGTCTTATCTTTTTGAAGCTGTTTCTGGCTTTCACAAGTATTTTATAACAAGGTCACAGCATGTCAAGCTCCACGAATATAATGCATGACGTGTGTTTTAGAGAAAAAAAAATATAGCGCAATTTCTTTGCTATTTGTACCCTTAAAAAAGATCTGCTTTTATTGTATTATATGCAAAGTGACAAACGTTGTCAGGGACATGCAAGAACATTTCCGCTGAACATTTTCTCTGTAATTTTTTGTGAAAAGACATGTCAGTGAAGCAGCTTGGTGCCACCCCCTTGTCGACAAATAAAGGCAAAATGCTGCTTTGCGAGCTCTGGCAGCAGTTCTGAGTCACAGGGCTCATACAAGTGTGTGTCTGCCCCAATTTAGGGATTGTAGATTTTGCTGGGGGCCACATCTGCCTGCTGTGTGCTAGTGTGGCACACAGATCTAATAATGATTGATTGCCTGATTAAGGCAAATTGTTTTGAACTCCAGAGCAACCCAAGGAGAGAAGAAAGCATCTTTAGTTAGTGATTCAAAAAGTGGGGCTATTGATTTGTATTGGCACAATGTGCAAAAAGGCAGTTTGTCTCAATTATTTATTGCTCACTTGTTATCATTTATTTTCTTTTTTCAAACCATGTTATATTGCATGTTAATTATTTCTTGTTCATTTGTTCATAATTTCAATGAAAGACTGTATAAATAATATTCATTATTATTATTAATTAATTACTTTTTATTCAAAAAACTCTGAATTTGTTAGAACAAAAACAGCATATTATGGTTTATTCAGCTGGACCAAATATCTACCGGCATACTAAAATAGAGAAATTATACGGCAGTCTGTGCTAGAAGAACTGGAATTTGTTTTGTCTTAAAAAGACTAAGAGTCTGTCCCTGCTTGTGGTTCTGTGAGGCTGTATTTTGGCATGGATGTGCTTTGAGCTAAATGCTAATGTCAGCATGCTAACATGCTCACAATGAAAACGCTATCGCGCTGATGTTTAGCCGGTATAATGTTGACCACCATCTCAGTTGCTAGCATGCTAACATTTGCTAAATGGCACTAAACACAACGTTGGTGATGGGGATGTCTCTAGTTTTGCAGGTATTTGGCCATAAACCAAAATAAATGTAAAATTTGAGACACTTAAATGATTGCAATTCATCCTGAGGAAGGTATGAATGTCCACACCACTCTTTTTAGCAACGGAGCAATTGTCAAGACCTTTTACTTAAAACCTAAAATGTCAACCTCATGGTGTCTGTACAGGAAAAGTCAAGGAATCACTACAGTTATTAGGATGCATTGTGTCTGTACAAAATTTAATAAAAATGCATCCAAGAGTTGTTGAGATATTTCTGTCTGGACCAATGTGGTGGACTGACCAACAGACAGACATTGCCATCCATGGAGCCACGCCTTTAGCATGGCTAAAAATGTTTACAATATCGATTACTATGACGATACAAAAGATATGAGAGAAAAGCAGCTGAACATTTTTTTCCGCTCTTCAGCACGGAATGAGAAAATAATAAATGGCCGTGGTGTTGTTATCTAAGCTTTCAGAGCAAAACAGGAAGGTTTTGTTTTAATAGATTGTTTTATCTTCTGTACATGACAGGTCAGTCGGTCAATTGCTTACACAAACACACACACGTCAGTTGCCCGTACTAGGACACAAGTAAACAATTTAGAATGTTTTTTTTTTATCACTTGCTTTGAGTTAATGCACAGCCATATCCCATGTTACATAAAACAAGGACAACAAAATAATGTGCATAAGAAGACAATCTCACCTTAATGACAAACTCATCTCATGCAGGGAGATCATCATTTTCAAAATGACACATTACAGTTTGTTTCAGTCTCCCCTTGCTGTTATCCTCAGCATGAACAAAATTGACCAAATCATCATCACAGCTTCCAGTGTGCAAATATCCCAACTATAACATTCAAAAATTCAGTAAACATTCCCAGCTCTAGAGTGCATCTTTGGTATTTGCAGCTTGAAATTTATTTCCCCTTATCACTATTGATCTGCAAGGAGACAAGGTCTCTGGTCGTGACAGTCTGGTCTGTCTGATTTAGGAGTGGACCAACAGCCTGTCTGAGCACAGGGGCCTGGATGGATTTATATGATGGCTTTTTTTTTTTCAGCTGATCCACCCCTGTGCTTACCTCTGTCTCACACTGGGCTTTCTTATCAAGACCTTAATTTTGGAGGCAGTCGAGGAGTGAGACACTGTTTTTTGTAATCACAGAGGTAATGAGATTAGGCGTAACTTCAATAAATGAGTGATTTTTTTTTTTTTTTTTTTGCTATCTTAACGTTTTCAGCTGAGAGTGTTTGGTTTTCACTTTTTTTTTTAGATAGCTTTCATGCAAATGGCAGAGAAGCCTGATTACAAAAACGAGTTAATAATTACTGTGGGCTTAAGAAGGTGGCAAAGGGCTGGCTTGCTCTCTGAATTCGTCAGATTGCAGAAAGAGCTACAGTGTGTTCATTAAAAGGATTAAAATCATGATGAAACATATGATAAAAAGCACACTAGTTAATATGCCAACATAATAAACATAACATAGAATATTAAGATGTCTTATTACTATAAATTCCCTTAATTGTGCTGGCATATAGCCAGTTTATGTAAAATATATGAAATTACGATACAATATTTAAACATTGTAGATGAAAAACTCCTAATAACAACTAAATTAAGAACATTATGCTTTTTACAGTTGACGGTATCACTGATTTGACACAATATATTGTGTTTTAATGAGATTAAAATATGATCCTAATTCCTCGTTATTGCCATAGTACCTATTCCAACACACTTAGCCTGTGGGGTATTAGTATCTATTTTTTTCCTGTCAATGTGAACAGGATTATTATCTGGTGCATAATGCTATCTCCACAGCTCATTAGCAGTCAGCAGGTTATCAAATGCTTAAGATGCGGTTTTTCTTTCATTAATTCAGAAAATAATTTCCATCATTTTTCATCTGAATCAGATAGCTGCTGAAAAATAAAACACCACAGTAATTTACAGTGCATTGCTGCCTTTTGTAGTGATCCTGTCTGCAGATAGACTTTCCACTGCTGACTTGTCTTCACTTTCAGTAATTAGTAAAGCAAGGTCCTGCCATCCAGGAGCATATAATACATGCAGTAATTTGAATTAAAAAAAAAAAAAGCATGTTTTTCAAAAAAAGTTTTTTTATCCTTGTGGCACAGACAATTGTTTGAACCAATGAGCAGATAGGATTTATACAACTTAGAAGGGCATTTGCGGCCAAAGCAGCAGATGTTAGTGGCAGGTTGCTCAGAGCGAAGGGTGCCTCATTTGGCTCGCTCAGGAGGTGATCATGAGACATATTGCTTTTACTCTCGCCCTCCACACACCCTCCACCCGCTGCGGAATTCAGCAAGACTGTAATATCAAAGGGTCAGTTGACGCAGGCAAAAAAAAAAAAAAATGTTGCCATTAAAAAAGTTTTTAATGGCAACATTTTGGTGTTTCCCTTTTTTTTTTTTTTACTTTTCAATGGAAACTGAAAAGTTCATCATAGTCTGCAGAGCTTTTCTTGGTTAAGGTGGAACAGAGTAATGCATAAATGTGACTCATGCAGTCCATACTTTTGAAACACCCACAAATCATGAGTCATCTGATCGGTCAAACATAAAAAAAGCACTCTCATATATGTCAGTCTGGCAAAGATGTTTAATTTACTCTATTCTAGGTATTTTCACAAAACAGTCTTAAGGATCACTTTTTTTTGTCTCAGTCTGCGCTTTTTTAGCTGCTCAGTTCCTCTCTCACCTTTCTTGGTGTCTAATTGGGTTTCATTGATTTACTCCTTCATGATGCTGGCTTGGCCGAGTCTCTGCTGACCCTGCAGAAAAATATCAGCCGGGCTGTCTAACAGGCACTGTTCCCGCTACACACACACACACACACACACACACACACATCCAGCACTCCCAATACAAGCAGTGAATGATTGTGTCAGTGAGCTGGAAGTGAGTCAACCTGCCCGCTCCTGTGGCTCTCACAGCAGAACCATAGATTAGCGTCTCACTGAAACAACAAAAGGTTCTAGTGGGGGTGTGTGTGTGTGTGTGTACCCACTGCTCAGGGACTCTTGGGGGAAAAAGTGAGGGGGCCAACTGGCGGTCGTCAAGAAGCCCGGGGACACAGCCACTCATCTGTGCCTGAGCAACCATGTGTCACCTTGAGCTCTCTGGAGGAGGTGTCCGGACACAAACCTGCTGGGCCAGACAGGGTGTGAAGAAGGAGGCAGGATGAAGGGAGACAGGAAGTAGAGCTGGCCATCCAGCTTTCCATATGTGACAACTGTGACTGGGTGGATGAGCTAAGCAATAACTTGAAGGAATTTCGAGCAGAGGGTGAAAATAAAAAAATAAATAAATAAATAAAAAAAGCCCTCACCTTTTCAATTCTCTGTACAGCAATAGAGAGGATAAGAAGAAAAGGATATAATACAGACAGAGCTTTGATACCAACTGTGTCCTCATTTCCTCCTCTCGACTCCTGTCCCCCTTCTGCCATGCATTATAAACGGCTGATTATGACAGTGACAGCTCCTCAGGTGTGCAGTATGCTAGATTTGTTATTCAGCTCACAGGCATTGCTGTCCCTCCCTCTTACCACCTGCACAGGCTCACAAACACACAGCCACACACACACAGACACACACACACACACACACACACACACCCACGCACATACGTATTGCTCACAGCTGCTGTGTCAGCGGGACTCTGGAGCCAGAGAGAGGGGGATATTACATGAATCAGCCTCACACAACTGTTGTGTTCACAGTGCTATGATCCAAACTCACAATTTAAATTGGGCTTTTATTGTTTGATTTATATTTTCATGGGCCACTGGTGTTTTGCACATGGATTTGTTTAATTTTGGAGATATTATTACATTTTAGTGGACAAAATGGGCAGAATTGCATTCCCGGAGCATATTACAAAGACAGCCAAATACCAAAGAGTTTACAGCAATAACCTTTTCATCCATAAAAGCACCAAGGCACCACAAGGCAAGTCAAATGACTTTATTCACTCCAGTATGACTTAAATGGCAAAAGTTTCTTATATCATTAGATTCCGCTTTTAAGATTATTCGTGAATATGCACTCAGATGTTGGCTACATCACATGCAAGGTATTATCTGACTAAAGCTGCACTAATGAATATTTTTCTATTATATAACAATGGATCAAATGACTATGTGTAATGTGAAAGAGGTCTTTTGTAGTCTAACTATTTACAGTGGAAAACCTCTCATACACTACCTGTGAACATAGTGGAGCATTTAGAATCTGAAGAACCAGATATTTCCGTCTGGAGTTGGTGGAGACCAAATCAGAGCTAAAAGGAGAGTGAATATTTGGCTTACATTCATCAGGTGGCAAGAGACACGGCTCTAAATGAATGCTAATATTCTTTTGTCCTTGCTGGATGTGTAAATAGACAACTGTTTTATGGTCAAAGGGAAATCCACCCAAAAACGCAGTTTCTGGGATTATTGCTTGGTGTTGCATTTCTGTTATTGTGGACATCTGCCCAGCTATAAACAATGAAGTGAGTGAGGTCACCTTGACAATTTTCCAGAGCAGGCAAATTTATTGGCAGTGGAAATGCATCATGGCAGAAATTCTTCATTAAAAACATCACTGGGAAGCATTTTGTTGTCAGCCCTTCCAAATCAGAAAGCACAGATATCTGGACATATTTGGTCTACTGAGGGTGAAGATGGTGAAAAGATGCGACGTTAAACAAACATAATTTCAGGGCATGTTACGCGGGGGGGAAAAAAATGACTTTCCTGAGGTGTTGATTTTGAGAAGTCTCGTCACTTGGCATTTCTTGAAGTGCCTGCTATTTCTGCAGAGCCCGTGGCTGAGCTCTCTAATTTGCTCCAGCTCTGGCTTCACTCTACCATGTAAATGCAATCAAGTTGCTGACAAAGTATTTCTGTTGGCAGAGCTGCCGTCTGACTTCTACATTAAAAAAAAAAGTAATAAATAAGTAGGAAACTGATCTAAAATTAGAAAGATTAACCACTTTGCCAGGCCTTGCTGTGGGAAGCAGTAACTTACAGAGGGTTACAGCTTCACCTTTTAAAGTCCCATCGATTTCATTGAGGAGTGGGTTATATTTGTGTTTCTGTATTCTTAACCTAATCTAACTCGACAAGGTTAATTGTGTGGGGCCCAGTGTATAGCAAGACGGACTGCTGACCTTTTGACATACAGATTCATAGTCAACTTTTATTTAGGTTCCATGCTCAGTTCATTAGTTTGCTTTTCTAATGCAGGCGGATTGGAAAAGGCAGATATATTAGATGTGATGTAACCTGAGTAGGTTAACTGAGCATTGCACTCCCTGCGTTAATGCTGATTGCCCAACCTTACACGTGAAAAGGTTACATCAACCTTCAATTAAAACCCGCTTCACATTTCTCATACTATGAGGAGAACAGTAATGTCAATGTTAGTATAATTGTGGCAAGGTCAAGAGCTGAAATGTTAATGCCCTTGTGCTTAATTTACTTTGTTTCCTTGAGGGCCCGAAATTACGTCTTATAAATGCATCATTACACCTTTATTTCAGTTCTGCCTTTAGGGCCAAATTAGACAGACGTCACCTTGATGAGAGGTTGCTGTTTCAGCTCTATAGGCCATTAATACTTGTAGCAGGGATAAATGTGCTATTATATTGCATGTGTTGATGTATGTAAATGATTGTAATTCCATAAGCACCACTCAACATTCTGCAAAGGAAACACTGAAGGTATTTGTTTCAAAATTAAGCTTAACATCAGGGACAGATCTAAACATGCACAGGAAATGTAGATGTTATGTTATGGATATGACCAGCTGTTAGTCTGGACCAGGGGCGCTCTTGGCTTACTCAATGGCAATGAACCTGAGCCTTGGGGACAGTCTTTGAGCATGTGTTGGTGAGAATGCCAGGGCTCAGACCCCTTTACAATCAGACTGAAATTGATACTGACAGAGAAGCTCTTATGAATGTCACGGGCTCCTGAATGTGATGACAAATTGTATTGTGGGTAGAGTTTAGGATTCTGGTGACAAAGTGTCATCTTGCATTAGCTTGCCGAAGATTGGCGGATCAGGCTAAACAAGGTGGCAGTGAGGTGGAGAGAGGCAATCAGCAGATGAGACTGTTCACTCCTGACATAGCTTACGCTGTTCAAGCACAGAGAGGAAGAACCGGTGTAGCCAAGCGATTTGGAAGTTTCAGGGGTTTTTTTTGCACTGCTCAGTATGAACCACGTGATTTCCCATTTCACAAGTGCCATTTTTAGGTTGGTTTTTTTTTTATAGATACAAACTGTCAACTGCCTTTACGTCACACAGAAACAATCAGATGAAAGTGAACTGCTCCTGTGCGTACCGAACCTCCCTATCCACAGTATAAACTTGGAACAGGTCTAATATCCAGTCTCCCCCAGGCATCATGTTGGGATCACAAAATGCAGTGGTGGAATAGAGGAAGGGACCCAGCTGAGATTTAGCACTTCCCTTTACCTGCATTTTATTTTTAGCAATTCTTTGATCCATTCTGGATCTAGGAAAGCGACTAAAGGTGACTGTGTTTTCATACTTTTTGCACCCAAACTGTGGAACCTCCATATGGTCTATTCCATTTAGTGCCAGCTTTTAACAAATTGACAGCCAACGTACATGTACAATTGCACTATTTTAAAATATCGTCTACTTCTTAAGTATATTCTGAGCTGAATTAATTACATTTGATTACATTTTATTTTTAGTTCATTTTATGCTATTCAATTTTATTCCACTGAAATGCTGTTCTATATACTGTGAATTACCTTGTTACAACCTGTATTATTATTTACAGGATTAAAATGATTTTTTTTTCAAAGGCATGTTATTTCTGATGCCTAATCCACTGAAAGCTATTTTTATGGTTTACAGTTGCAGTACATTTATGAGATGCCTCTTAGTCAGACAGGCAGAACAGCAACTATGTGGCTCCCAGTCCTCATCTGGCTACTGCCAAAGCTTTGATCTGAAAAGCTGAACATCTTTACTGGGAGTTTGGGCAAAGTAGTCCAACAATGTGGCTGTCAAATTGGCAGAGTCTATTGTGAAAACCGACTTTATTCAATATGAGTAAAAATAGTATTTACATTATAGATTCTCACTGAAGGCATCAAACTATGAATGAACACATGTGGAGTTATGTACTTAACAAAAAAAGATGAAATAACTGAAAACATGTTTTATATTCTAGTTTCTTCAAAATAGCCACCCTCTGCTCTGATTACTGCTTTGCACACTCTTTCTCATTCTCTCGATGAGCTTCAAGAGGTAGTCACCTGAAATGGTTTCAGTGAGAATCTACAATGTAAATAGTCATGAAAATTCAATTCAATTCAATTTTATTTATATAGCGCCAAATCACAACAAAAGTTATCTCAGGGCACTTTACACATAGAGCAGGTCGAGACCGTACTCTTCCCCCCATGAGCAAGCGCTTGGCGACAGTGGCAAGGAAAAACTCCCCTTTAACGAGAAGAAACTTCAAGCAGAACCGGGCTCTAGGTGGGCGGCCATCTGCCTTGACCGGTTGGGTTTACAGAGAAAGAAGGAGGGAGGGGGACGGGGGAAGGGGAAAGGGGAGAGGGGGTGGGGTGGGGAGAGACACAGAGAAGTATAATAACAACAACAACAATAACCATAACAGCAGTAATGTGAGTAGAGCTATGACTTTATAATAGTAATAGCAATAATATCAGTAGCAGAAATGGAAGCAGGACATCCACAGGACCACGCCACAGTCCCCACAGCCGTGGCCCACCGTTCAGGCACTGGATCTTCCTGTGAGACGAGAGAGCACAGAGACTCCGGGGAAGAAGTCAAGTTAGTAACATGCATTAATGGTACATGAAAGCATTGAAATGGAGAGGAGGAGGAGAGAGGAGAGAGGAGAGAGGAGCTCAGTGCATCATGGGAAGTCCCCTGGCAGTCTAGTCCTATAGCAGCATAACTGGGGGCCGGTCCAAGGCGAGCCTGGCCGGCCCTAACTATAAGCTTTTTCAAAAAGGAAAGTTTTAAGCCTGCTCTTAAACGTAGAGAGGGTGTCTGCCCCCCGGACTGAATCTGGAAGATGGTTCCACAGGAGAGGAGCCTGATAGCTGAAGGCTCTGCCTCCCATTCTACTTTTAGTTATTCTAGGAACCACAAGTAAGCCTGCATTTTGGGAGCGCAGTGCTCTAGTGGGGTAATAAGGTACTATGAGCTCTTTAAGATATAGTGACACCTGACCATTAAGAGCTTTATAAGTAAGGAGAAGTATTTTAAATTCTATTCTGGATTTTACCGGAAGCCAATGTAGCGAAGCTAAAATAGGAGAAATATGATCTCTTTTCCTAGTTTTTGTTAGTACACGTGCAGCTGCATTCTGGACCAGCTGGAGAGTCTTTAGGGTCTTGTTAGGGCAGCCTGACAATAAAGAATTACAATAATCCAACCTAGAAGTAACAAATGCATGGACTAGTTTTTCTGCATCTTTTTGAGGCAGGATGTGCCTGATTTTTGCTATATTACGTAGGTGAAATAAAGCAGTCCTTGAAATTTGTTTTATATGATGGCTGAAGGACATATCCTGGTCAAAGATAACTCCCAGATCAGTGCCTGTTGAGGGCAGGAGGTGATGAATTTTGTCTCTAATAGTTTTATTCTCCTCTATTAATGATGAGTAATAGGCAGCTCTGGCATTACAGAGGGCCTTCCTATATGTTTTAAGACTATCTTGCCAGACTAAATAAGATTCTTCCAGTTTGGTGGAACGCCAAATCCTTTCAAAATTTCGCGATGTTTGCTTAAATTTACAGGTTTGGGAGTTATACCATGGAGCTAGCTTCTTATGTTTTATCTTCCTTTTTAAAGGGGCGATAGAGTCGAGTGTTGTTCGCAGGGAGCCTGCAGTACTGTCAACAAGATTATCAGTTTCAGAGGAACTAAAGTTAGCATGAGACTCCTTTGTAGTATTGAGACATGGCACTGAATTTAGTACTAGTGGGATCGCTTCTTTAAATTTAGCTACAGCACTATCAGAAAGACATCTAGTAAAGATGTTTTTGTCTAATGGCGTGTAGTCCATTAATAGGAATTCAAAAGTTATTAAGTAATGGTCAGATAAAATAGGATTTTGTGGAAAAACTATTAAATGTTCAATTTCAATGCCATAAGTCAGAACAAGGTCGAGGGTGTGGTTAAGACAGTGCGTAGGTTTATTTACACTCTGAGAGAAGCCAATTGAGTCTAATAATGAGATAAACGCAGTGCTAAGACTATCAATATCGACGTCCACATGGATATTAAAGTCACCTACTATAATTACTTTATCTGTACAAAGGACTAAGTTTGATAAAAACTCTGAAAATTCGGATAAAAATTCAGAGTACGGGCCAGGAGGGCGGTACACTATAACAAATAGAATTGGCTGTAAAGTTTTCCAGGTTGGGTGTGAAAGACTAAGAATGAGGCTTTCCAATGAGTTATAATTAAGTTTAGGTCGAGGGTTGATTATTAGGCTTGAGTTAAAAAGGGCTGCAACTCCACCTCCTCGGCCGGTGTCTCGAGGAATGTGAGTATTAATATGACTTGGAGGAGTGGATTCGTTTAGGCTAACATATTCTTCATGACACAGCCAGGTTTCAGTAAGACAAAATAGATCAATATGATAATCTGAGATTAGGTCGTTTACTAATACAGTTTTGGAAGACAGAGATCTAATGTTTAAGAGTCCACATTTAATTCTCCTATTTTGTTGCACTGTGACATTGGTGGTGTTAATTTCTATTAGATTTTTATGAAAGAATCCTCTTCTGTTTACTTTAGAGTTAATTGATTTAAATGATTTGAGAGGTCGGGGGACAGACACAGTTTCTATGTAGTTTTGGGTGGGTAACTGCTCTAATGGAAGCGCAGAGAAGCGTGTAGGACTGCAGCTCTGCCTCCTGGTCTCAACTCGGGGTTGTCATGGTTTTGGTCTAATAAACTCAGCCATATTTCTAGATATGAGAGCTGCTCCATCCAAAGTGGGATGTATGCCGTCTCTCCTAATCAGACCAGGTCTTCCCTAAAAAGTCCGCCAATTGTCTATGAAGCCCACATCGTTTTCTGGACACCACCTTGACAACCAGCGGTTGAATGATGACATGTAATCGACAGTCATTAACGCCGACATGGATAACAATCTTACCATATTTACGATTATCTTTAGCCAGCAGTTTTAAATTAGATTCTATGTCGCCCGCTCTGGCCCCAGGAATGCATTTGACTATGGTCGCTGGTGTCGCTAACTTCACGTTTCTCATTATGGAGCTGCCAATAACCAGAGTTGGTTTCTCAGCGGGTGTGTCACTGAGTGGGGAGAACCTGTTTAAAACGTGAACTGGTTGGAGGTGAACCGTGGGCTTCTGCTTAGGACTATGCTTCCTTCGGACAGTCACCCAGCCGCACTGGCTGCTCGGGAACCACCGGGGGAGTAGGAGCTATGCTAGGAGCTATGCTAGGTCGGCCCGCACCGGCTACTGGGGGCTGGCTAACATTAGTTAATGATTTGTTTTACCATGGTGCGGAGCCGCGCTTCCAATTCACTAAGCCTCGCCTCCACCACTGCAAATAAACTACATTTATTACATGTACTATTGTCACTAAAGGAGGCGGAGGAATAGCTAAACATATGACACACCGAGCAAGAGAGAGTGGGAGAGCGGGAGGGAGAGAGAGAAGCCATCGTTAACTGCTTAGCTATGTTAGCTGCTAAG
Source organism: Scomberomorus guttatus (assembly GCA_038419695.1). NCBI lineage: Eukaryota > Metazoa > Chordata > Actinopteri > Scombriformes > Scombridae > Scomberomorus > Scomberomorus guttatus. The sequence goes on along the minus strand of CM076457.1, from coordinate 16,862,450 downwards.
CTAAAACAACTACCTACTATGGGATTAGCAAGAAAAGTCGCTAAAAGAAGGAGAGAGCTTGGAGTGCTTGTGCAGAACTAGCGTACGTTTAAATATACTGCAGGTATTTTATCCACAGTGATGAAGAATAAAGCAAAATTTAGCTAAGCTGAGAGCAGCAAAACATTATCGGTAAACAGTCAACAAGTCAAAAAGTGACACAATACGCTTACCGTAGCACATCAGCACGTCCGCAAATAAAAGAAAACACATTGAATGAGAAGGTGTGTCCAAACCTTTGGCCTGTACTGTATGTAGGAAACTGATCATCTCCTGAATAAGGGAATCCACAATCGTGTGCCACCAAAAGTAATGAAGACGGCTCCCCCCGGTAGTGAAAGGCAAATTAAGACTGGCACTCAGGGGGGGATGCTCAAAGAAGCCACAATGGTCAATCCGTTGCTTTTTGCTTTGGGAAGAGTCATGTCATCTCTGGTGGATGGCAGGAGCAGCCACATCCCCTACCGAGATTCAAAATTCACCCATCTGCTGCAGGAATCTCTGGGGCGCACCGGCTGCACTGTCATTGTTGCCAACATTGGCCCTGCCTGCTACAATGTGGAGGAGACCTTAAGAACACTGCGTTTCTCCAGCAGGGCTAAGAGCTTGAAGAATAAAGCAGGATTGTACAAGGACGCCATGGTTGTCCAGCCTAAGGGGTTTCAGGAACAGCTGCCTAAGGGCATGCGCACTGATGGCGACTTTACATCTAGCAAATTTGTTGCTAGATGTAACAACTTTTCAGACTACCCTAGTAACAAATTTAGCTACTTTTAAACTATATTTGGAACCGTTTAGCAACTTTGGAAAAGTGACTCAAATGCTAAAATGGATGTATTTTCCCTGTAAATGGCACAAAAAGTTTCGCCATCACCACACCCAGCTGAAGAGAGCAAGTATATCCAGCTGCAGCACATGCAGTAGTCCCCTGCTGTGCATCGACCAGGCAGCCTACTGTGTGCAGTAAGTTATTGCTAAGAAGCGTTTTCTTTCTTTGTCTTCTTTTCCTACTGTTGAATATTTGAGCTTCACTGTGCATAATCATGTATGTGCAGAGTTTGTTTTCACATTCATCTGTTTAAAGTGGAAAGTTTCTCTGTGCTCATTGAAAACCCAATTTTAAGGGGTGAGCCTACGAGCATGATATGTGACATCCCAATCAGTTTGGAAGACAATCCTGGTCCAATATTCAACTTACACAAGTGTGATGTGGAAACTTGAAGCCTGCAGTGCACATACACTGAAAATTGACTTTACAGTGAAGTTCTTCTGTGAAGTAGTTACATTTGAGATGAAATGAAAAATGCCTTTTTAACCCTTTTAGATCACATCCCCAGTCATATTGTACACCTATTTAACAATATATACCAAAAAAATCTAATCCTTTGTATTCTTATATCAAATTCCAATCATGTTTTCCTCCTGTAAAACAAAATATGACGCGCGCTTGTGTAGGCTTTGTTACGGCTGTATGTGTTGCCTGTTTTTCCTCGTCTTGTTTCTCCCCTGTCTATTGCTCCGCCCAGGTCATCTCCACAATCAGTCCACAATGAGGTGCACCTGGCCTGGGGAGGAACGGGTAATAAATGCTCCAGGTTCCTGGTTGACCGGAGAAGCATCTGGTTTGTGGAATGCTGGGTAAATGGTGGACTGTTGTTCGCCCCATAGGGCCAATCAAGAATGGGGCGTAACGGCTTAAAAAAAACCAATTTCAACCAATAATGACATCCACCCAATCTTCAACTTGTAGCGGCACAGAGTTAAACTTCATTATGACACTTTTCAACATTGAAATCAAATTCCTTGCAACATTATGTCCCGCCTGTCTATCCTGTTTCACTTGGAAATACGTCTTAATACAGAAGTTAGATACTCTCAAAATGCTGTTTCATCTGAAATATACTCGCATATTTATAGACTCTGCAATTTTTAATGAGGACACACAATATTGTTCCAAGCAGAGTATTTTTATATATCTTAATACATGTCTGGAGAGGATCTTTAAGAGTTGGTCACAGAGGTAAACTAACAAAAACCTTATCAGATGGGCATCCGTGGTTGACTCATGTCACACCTCGTCTCCGGTCTCTCCCTGACATGCTGGAGTCGGCCGGCAGAGCCCTGAAGCTCCGCCCTGCCCCTGCACAGAGTGGAGCGGCTCACTGATCGCTGGTGTATTCAGAGTTTAATAATAAACATATTGCGTGTCTAAATTGCACCAAATTCAACACTGCACTCCTTTTGTTTTAATTTTGACCCATGTGTCATCCACATACCTAAACCAGATACTGTTCCTCTGAAGGAGTTCAGGGCTCTGCTTTCTACTTCTTACATGTACAGATTGGCCACAATGGGAGATACTGGTAAGCCCATGGCACAGCTATGCTTTTGTCTGTAAAACCCCCTGTTGTACTGGAAATAGATGCTGTTCAGACAGAGGTCCAGCAGTTCGCAAATGTGTCTTTGTCTCTGTGGTTGGTTCTGTTATTCATGGTGTTGTCATGTAGCAGTCGTTTCCTTACGGTTTTCACCGCCTCCATAGTTGGGATGCATGTTATCAAGGAGGTCACATCATAGGACACCATGGTTTCATCTGGGTCCAGTTTCAGTCATCACACTTTGTTCACAAAGCCCTTGGAGTTTTGAATATGGGGCCTATGATGTTGTGAACAACAATCTGAAGTACTTAAACAAGACCTTATTGATAATGATAGCCTTAGCACTGTGTTTGTCTCATTATTAGACTCAACTGGCTTCTCTGAGTGTAAATAAACTCACTCACTGTTTTAACCACACCCATGACCTTGTTCTGCCATATGGCATCGAAATTGAACATTTAATAGTCTTTCCACAAAATGTTGTTTTATCAGACTATTACTTAGTAACTTTTGAATCCCTATTACTGGATTACACACCATTTGTTCAACAAAATAGCAATTTGCTGATTCTCTTGAGTGGTGTGCTCTATGAAACGCTTTGCCACCACTTTTTTTACCACCTTGGATATTATTGGATGGATGTTAATTGCTAACTAGTTGGCTAACTCAGACTGATCTGTTGTCTTAAAAATTGGGCTGATAACTGCAGCTTTTAAAGTGTCAGAGAGAGCTGCTTCACTCATAGATCTATTTATCAACTGTATATGTAACATAATGTTACATCACACGAAACTCTGCCTATTCTACCTACAGCATTCCCCTTAACAAAGGAAATGACTCCCTTTTTTTATTTAAACATGCAAATTTGGATTTTTGACAGCATCACTGAGGCACTTTTTTTAGACAGCTTTGTAGCACATGCAAGGTTCCATACTAGTTGATGTGATGAAGTTTGACTGTCTGTGAGCTATAATAGATGGTAAATCTGTCAGTAGCTGAGGAGAATTCTAACAAGTGATACCTTTCACATTACATACAGTCATTTGATGCACTGTTGATTAGAGTCCAAAACTTTCCACTCTACAACTACCGAGTATTAGTGATATTACTTCATAAAAGTCATGAGACACATTTGTAAAATTAGATGTTAATATTTATTGACTGATAGATATTAGATCACACATTCAGCAAGAGCACAAGTTCTTCATCCAATAGAAGAAGCGCCAGAAGCAGTTGTTCTTCCTCTTTGTGGTCCCGGTGTCACCTGAAAATCAAAAGACATTAAATACCTCAACTGTCTTTTGAATGAACAACAATTCAGACACAAGGTGAGGTGACTGTTTCTTACCAGATGTGGTGGAGTCCTGAGATATTCAAGCCGTCGTGTCACTTCGTGTCACCTAGCTGAACCATTATCTCTTCAGCTTCTTCCCTCACACTCACTGAGGCAAGCCATCGACGATTTGTTCACATGAGTCAGCAAACTAAACGCACACAAATGTAGTTAGTGAGCTGCTGGTCCCACAAGTATTTGTCAGCACTGTAAATTCCTATTTCAAAGTTTGTCTTTGAATAATATCTTCAGTGTTCCTCAACACAGATTCTCCTGGGTCATTTACCCTAACTATAGCTTTATATTAAATCCATCAGTTTGAATTATTATTGCTGGTATGGCGAATGGCTTTACACACTACAATACCCATGAGCCTCAGCTGCCATTTCTACAGTAGAGAAGTCAGTCAGCGTGAAAGTCCAACTGCAGAGTTCAGTCTGCACAGAAAGTACTACTGGAAAAATCTAAATATAAAGAGGTTTGTAATTAACATTAACATTTTAACATTAGTAAGGTGTGAAAAAACAGTACTGCCCAACTTAGTGCTAAACTCTTGTTGCTAAAGTGAGTCAGTGAGCGAGCTGTTAACTATTAGTTTGTTGCATACAGTGATAAATGACTATTTTCCACGCAGAAAATAAACAACTATCAGCCACCTTGGCTGCAAAAAATGAACAGGACTTTTACTTCTGGAATTTCAGACCCCGGAAATAACTTGACCGCTCTAAAATAATATTTCAGGATGGTTTATGCCACAAGTATGATGAAGAAAGTAACACATGGTCTGCTATGAGTTTGTGTTGAGCCAAAAACGAGGATTGAATCTGATAACAGCAGGAAGTGTGGCCTCTGTACCACACACTACTCTAGAGAAGACAAGGATGAGTTAACACCTACCTCTCATCAAAACTGGTCTCCTCCATGGGCTCTTTGGACCTGGTCTGGGCCTGGCTCTTCAAGGGTTGAGTGGCTGCTGGCGCTGAAGCTTCATTGCTATCAAAAGACAAACACTCACTGTTACTTTGATGGCCAGGGAACAGAACTTACCCCCACAATAAGCAAGTATGCACATCAATTAATGATCAAATTATAAACTCCCAACTAACAGTGACAGTGACAGCTACCACCTACTTAACACTTACCTGTTTCAGGTAATCCAGAGAGTGAAATGTGTACCTCCTGCGGTCTCTGCAACAGTCTCAAACCTTCATAGACCTTAGGTACAGCAGGAGCACAAGTTCTTCCTCATCCAAGAGAAGAAGCGACGGAAGCCGCTCTTCTTCTTCTTCTTGGTCCTGGTGTCGTCTGAAAATCAAAAGACATTAAATACCTCAACTGTCTTTTGAATGAACAACAATTCAGACACAAGGTGAGGTGACTGTTTCTTACCAGATGTGGTGGAGTCCTGAGATATTCAAGCCGTCGTGTCACTTCGTGTCACCTAGCTGAACCATTATCTCTTCAGCTTCTTCCCTCACACTCACTGAGGCAAGCCATCGACGATTTGTTCACATGAGTCAGCAAACTAAACGCACACAAATGTAGTTAGTGAGCTGCTGGTCCCACAAGTATTTGTCAGCACTGTAAATTCCTATTTCAAAGTTTGTCTTTGAATAATATCTTCAGTGTTCCTCAACACAGATTCTCCTGGGTCATTTACCCTAACTATAGCTTTATATTAAATCCATCAGTTTGAATTATTATTGCTGGTATGGCGAATGGCTTTACACACTACAATACCCATGAGCCTCAGCTGCCATTTCTACAGTAGAGAAGTCAGTCAGCGTGAAAGCCCAACTGCAGAGTTCAGTCTGCACAGAAAGTACTACTGGAAAAATCTAAATATAAAGAGGTTTGTAATTAACATTAACATTTTAACATTAGTAAGGTGTGAAAAAACAGTACTGCCCAACTTAGTGCTAAACTCTTGTTGCTAAAGTGAGTCAGTGAGCGAGCTGTTAACTATTAGTTTGTTGCATACAGTGATAAATGACTATTTTCCACGCAGAAAATAAACAACTATCAGCCACCTTGGCTGCAAAAAATGAACAGGACTTTTACTTCTGGAATTTCAGACCCCGGAAATAACTTGACCGCTCTAAAATAATATTTCAGGATGGTTTATGCCACAAGTATGATGAAGAAAGTAACACATGGTCTGCTATGAGTTTGTGTTGAGCCAAAAACGAGGATTGAATCTGATAACAGCAGGAAGTGTGGCCTCTGTACCACACACTACTCTAGAGAAGACAAGGATGAGTTAACACCTACCTCTCATCAAAACTGGTCTCCTCCATGGGCTCTTTGGACCTGGTCTGGGCCTGGCTCTTCAAGGGTTGAGTGGCTGCTGGCGCTGAAGCTTCATTGCTATCAAAAGACAAACACTCACTGTTACTTTGATGGCCAGGGAACAGAACTTACCCCCACAATAAGCAAGTATGCACATCAATTAATGATCAAATTATAAACTCCCAACTAACAGTGACAATGACAGCTACCACCTACTTAACACTTACCTGTTTCAGGTAATCCAGAGAGTGAAATGTGTACCTCCTGCGGTCTCTGCAACGGTCTCAAACCTTCATAGATCTTAGGTACAGCAGGAGCACAAGTTCTTCCTCATCCAAGAGAAGAAGCGACGGAAGCCGCTCTTCTTCTTCTTCTTGGTCCTGGTGTCGTCTGAAAATCAAAAGACATTAAATACCTCAACTGTCTTTTGAATGAACAACAATTCAGACACAAGGTGAGGTGACTGTTTCTTACCAGATGTGGTGGAGTCCTCAGGCATGCAAGCTGTCGCTTCACTTCCAGTGACTTTCCGTGAAGACTCTGAGATCTTATTCAGCCCAGCCTGCAAACTAAACACACACAGACACAGAGTTAGTGTGTTATTCCTGTTATTGTCACGTAAACTTTACACAGAGGTACACATAGTGCTGCTGGATTATGTCAAAAATCATAATCACCATTATTTTGGTCAATATTGAGATCACAAATATTTAACATGATTACTCATTGACTTTGGAAACATCATTATTGAACTTTTAACTTTAACAACCTACTGAAAACTACTAAACATATATTCAATACATAAAAATAATAAAAATACATTTAGAACTAAATAATTGAGATCATATTATTGCAGTGATTGTTAAAATGCATGCTGTGTGGAAAGTGATCAATACTAAAATGATCATTCATCACAGTACTTTCAAAAACGAGAGGTTTGAAAGAAATCATTGACTTGTATTATCATAAACAGTGTTAACATGCACTTGAGTTACCAGGTTACAGTCAGTTTTCTCCAGAAACTGATTTCTTAACTGTTATGTGAAACCTGCTTTCTGTAATCAAACTATGGGATTAGAGAAACCTGGTTTCCACAGGTAGATTTTACTCCCTGGAGAACACTGATTTCTCTGTCATGTATATGCATAACCAATCGAATTCTTTTCTAATCAGCTTTTTACAAGTAAGCATGAGCACAATAACCGACTGCAGACAGAAAGCGCAGCGCTGAGCGGCTGGATGAAAGGAAAGATCATTACATGGAGCAAAGCGTCCTCATATCTAAAATAATACAATCCAAAGTCTGACTGAAACTACAACAAAGTAGCCTGTAGATGTCTAAATAAGTCAGTTTCCACCGCTGAACATTAGACTGTTTGTTAAATTCAGACAGACTGGCTGCTCTGACAAATGATGCGCTGGATTTATAACAAGACAAAACAAGAGCGTAAAATGTGATTAATCGCCCAACCCTAAATACACATATTCTCAACCCAACCGGTTGGGTATGGTCTTGACCCGCTCTATATGGATAGTGTCATGAGATAAATTTTGTTGTGATTTTGTGCTATATAAATAAAATTGACCTGACTTGACTTGACATACTCCCAGCTCACATTACAGCCTAGCTGAACCATTATCTCTTCTGTCTGAAACATGAGTACCATGACCAGAGGAAGTCATCTCACCTGGTTGCACTCTCCTCATTTTTCAACTCCACTCTGTTTTCAGGTGCGGCAGGACGAACCATGATCACAACCGACCGTGGGATCGTGGGAGATGGACTGTGGTGTTGGTCTGGGTGGATGTTGGTGTTGTCATCATCCTTCGGGGCAGGAGGGTCACAGGCGCGGCTTCCCTCACATTCACTGAGGCAAGCAATCGACGATTTCTTCACGTGAGTCAGCAAACTAAAGACACACAAATGAAATTAGTGAGCTGCTGGTCCCACAAGTATTTGTCAGCACTGTAAATTCCTATTTCAAAGTTTGTCTTTGAATAATATCTTCAATGTTCCATTGTCTCTTCTGTCTGAAACATAGGTATCGTGACCAGAGGAAGTCATCTCACCTGGTTGCACTCTCCTCATTTTCCAACTCCACTCTGTTTTCAGGTGCGGCAGGACGAACCATGATCACACCTGACTGTGGGATCGTGGGAGATGGTTGGTTTACGTGATCCAGCAAACTAAACACAGACAAACACACAGTTAGGATATTATCTCTGTTTGTGTCATGAAAGAAATGTCTACCTGAGGGATGAGTTGATGATGACTTTTTTTTTTTTTAATCAAAGAAACACAGTTGGTTATCTTATCTTAAGTCTGAAATTTGTCCCCAAAAGTAGCGTATGACAGACCACACCCACACACATACTTACCGAAAGTTGTGGCAGCCTTCTGTAATGAAGGGATGAGTGAGGACTTCACTGGGGGTAATCCTCTCAGCTTCATCCATTTTGAGCATGACCTTCAAAAGCTCAATGCAGTTCTCCCATTCATTGTCTGCAGTGTGTCCATCCTCCGAACGCATCTAGTTTAGGAAACAATGGTTAAATCCACCAGCAGTCAACTCGTCCTCATGATTCATTGAAAGACATCAACTGACAGTGACAATGACAGCTACCACCTACTTAACACTTACCCATTTCAAGTAATCCAGAGAGTTGAATGTGTACCTCCTGCGGTCTCTGCAACGGCGAACATTTTCTCCCAGGTACTCCTCAGGTGTCTAAAAGAAGGATCAATATATTGCAATAAATCTAACTGATTAACTGTTAAATGTAGGAAAGATGAAACACGTCATCTTAATTAGATAAGAGATTGGTAAAGATGAATTATTGTGATACCTTGAGCCTCCAGCCGTTGGGATCAGTCTTCTTGAAATAATATAATGTTTTACTCCCATTATTAAGAAGATGGTCCGCCGGCTGACCCAGGAGTTCAACCATGAATATCAGCTGGAGATAAAACACAGCATTACAACAAAATATGCAACAGGCATGCTTCTTATGTCTTCTTGTCTAGATGCTATTGCTAAAACTTCTGTCTTAGCTTATGTACAGTATAATGTATAACCTTGATTGCAGTACTTCCTACGGTGGTACTGACAGTAAACAAAGACCATTTTAATCTTAATGTTCCCTCACAGTTTTGAATCACCAACTGAGCGTTAGCTAAACTCCTCCGCTGAACAGCAGTGGCTCAAACACATCTTAGCTTAGCATTGGTAACTTGGCAAGAGAGGTTTGTCAAGCTTGAAAAAAGGAAAAACCAAAAAAACACATGTGGAAAAAGTGCAAGAAATTGACTAAATGGTGTGTGTTTCTGCTGTAATGTTAACTGCTAACATTAGCCTGCCTGGTAAACCAGTTACAACCTCCGTGACACATGGTGTCACTAGTTCCTTCTTTTCACCTGCTGGCAAGCAACTTCACTAGCAGGGTGTAACACTACAGAGATTTATCCTATTTCCTCAGACACCACCCTGTTCCATGCAGGCTCCCGGACATAATAGTAAGAGCTAGTGCAGCAATAATCACATAATCCCTTTATGAATATGAAAAATCTGTCTGTAAAGTCTGAGTCCATCTTTGAGCAGCCAGCCCATGGTGTACACAGCAGCACACACGTTTGAGAACACATTGTGAAAAAGGTAAATGGACTTGAACCATTCACTGTAAAACTGTGTAGGTCAAAGATGTACCAGGAAGTAGCTCCAGCTAAATCTTACAGTTAAGTGGTTTAGATGTATATAGACTTTAATGTAAAACCTTACAGAGTGTTTGTGTCTGTGATGCCACTTGGACTGTAAAGCTGTGCAGAGTGGAGTTACTGAGTGGGATACTATCTCAGCAAATGAAGCTTGTGAGTGAAATGTTCTCACAATTGATAGAAAAATGGTGGTCAAAACTGTGAAAATAAGACCCAAGTTGTACAAAACTAAAGAGAATTTTGCTTTTAAGATCCCCATTTTTTAGATAGCAAACTGAGGCTGTCCCTTCAGGAAGAGTACATGCAGCAGTACTTGTTCTATTAGAAACAGAGTGGACAGCAAGCAGAGAGTCCAGTATAGTAGTGACTTACTGTTTGATATTCATTTTCTCCCGGGAACAGTACATATTTGAGGATCATGTCAGCCAGCACACATCCCAGTGACCACATATCAATGGCCTCAGAAAACGGAAGGCCCAAAATGATTTCTGGAGCCCTGAATGTAGAAGAAAAACATTACACAGAATGAGGAACACTGTTGTATTTTAAATATTAAAAATACAATCTAGCATAGGGACAAACTAAATAAACAGCAAGTATAGACAGGAAGCACACAGCTACTTATAGTAAAACTGCTAGACTACAAACTCACTCCAGTATAATAATGATCAGTATCTCTATAGACCTCACCTATAGCAAAGTATCTGCAACGCCATGCCCCGCCTGCTTTTCGATGTGGACATGGCCAAGCCGAAGTCTATCACCTTCACTCTGAGGGGACGCACTTTGTGATTCACCAGCATTATGTTGTCTGGTTTGATATCAGTATGGATCAATCTCATACCCTTCAGCGCATCAAATGCTGTGGCCACCTGCAAGTAAAAGGTCAGTAATATAACATAAGAGCATGTAGCACAGTTTCAAACTGACACAGTGTTCAGTGCTTTGCTTGCTGTCTGATGGTACTGTATTCATACCTGTTGGATGATGACTCTGATGTCACTCAGACATATCGGGTGACACAAATCAATGTAGTTTTCTATGCTGATGTCCAATGTCTCGAAGACCAGCGCCTTTCCATAGCTCATTGGGAACCAATCAAAAAACTTGACAATATTGTGTTGGTCCAATTTGTGGTGCATTAAGTCCTGCAGTATAGAAATCTGGAGACAAGTTTGACAGGATTAGTTGTTTACAGATAGTTCATATGTTAACTTGTATGAAAGTCAGGGGAAACTGATGGGACAGTATAGAAAGGCAGAGCATCATACTGTGGTGCTTCAATCTCACTACACATAGTTGTATTATTATTCACTATATCTTTACAAAGTAAATACTTGTCAATAGCTGTACCTGTTACTGTATTATTTAGCACTAACTGAAGGGAATTGCCTTTTTGCACTTGTAATGACCAAATACAATTGACTTAATACTGGGTACTTAGTGTACCTCTTACTGTACAAACTCTTTTACAGCTGTGAACATCAGAATCAACAAAGTGTCCCACCTCCTTGTCGGTAGTTGGATTGTTGCAGTGTCGGGGGATCTTTACAGCCACGATGTCTTTGGTGTCTTTTTTCAAACATCGTAGCACCGTTCCAAAGCCGCCCTGTCCCAGAACCTCCAGGAACTTATATTGGCTGGGGAGTTCGTAGGGGTTCTTATCACAGTCAGAGAATAAACAGAACCTAAATAGGTTCAGAAATTTTCTGCCTGCCATTTTTTCTCTCAGAAAGCTGAAAAGAAATTGGAGAAGTTACTTTTATTCACTGTGAAGGACCACAACAGTGTTTAAATTCCTCAACTGCAGCTTGTGTATACTTTCTGTTTTCTACCATCCATTGGCTTCCATCCTTTGAAGAACGTAAAACCACTGCTTTGGGCCTTTACATAGACTATCATGTATCTAACTCATGTTATACACCTCAGTGTTCACCTGTGTGTCTCTTATCAAAAGTGAGTGCATTCTCACCAGGTGTTGGGACTTAATGTTCACTATCAAGTTGTTAAATGTAAGCTGCACTTTGGTTCACTTCACATGAACATATATAGATTCTCTCTCTGAGCTTTGACTGCTGCCAAATGTAGAAGAAACAGTAGGCGACTTCTTTAAATGACTAAACAGTTCTTAATATTGTACATTTCTCTCTTCTTTCCACCTCTGGTTGTAAATTAAAGGATAACTGGAGCTCAGAAATGTTGCTACATCAAAGAGAAAGAAAGAGTGACTTACCTGTATCGCAGTGGTTGATTTACGGTCCACTTCTTTAGATCGATTGCTTGTTAATTCGAGTGTGGTTGTCTATTCAACTGCTCAACGTGAAATGAGCAGAATTCACTCCTTTCTAATTTATGCGAATTCCTTTACGATGTCACAACTGCTCAGATAACAGTTAAGAGTTCTAAAGGTGTCACGGCAACAACACCTTCAGTTCAAATACAAATAAAGCATTGAACCAGGTACTCTGAGATACATTCTGCAAGAGTTTTTACTGTAACACAATTATGGAAAATTCACACATTAGGTGTGTTGTTGTGGTGTGTCAATGCAACATGTAGAAACACTAGTATGGTTCAACAATATCTAGCCAGTAGTGTGTGTTTAATATTCTCAGGTGCTCAAATCTTATATTCATAGTTTATCTGGACAAACAGAGTATTGATGCATTAAACTGTATGTTTAGATTCAAACATCCACTGGCAGCCCTGAGGGGATTCATCTTTTCATTGGTTTGGTTTTATTCTGTCATAAAACAACATGACACACTTTATCACACATTCACCAGGAAAACTAAGAAACAACAGTGCATAGATTCAAAACATAGACATAAAACATGGATGTGCAGAAACACAGACAAACTACAAAATGTAAACGGCACATAAAACAAAGTGTTCTGCATAAAATTGAAGCATGATACAGGATAAAAACACTAAAAGTTAAAGTAACTTATTTCCATAGTAATTCTAGCCTGTCCCGAATCACAACGCCTAAGATTGCTGTGCCCCTGCTATATTGACTGACTGACAGTTGTGACATGCAGATATAGTAGATACTCAGTACAAGTTCTACATTTTTTTATGTAAATACTAGATGCATTCACCCATCTCCACTCCCTCAATTTCATTAAATAAAGTTTTTACACCGATTTTAAAAAATTGTAATAGATTCTGAGGATCTGACATCATCTGGTCAACTGTTTCAAATTTTAGCCTCCACACACTGAAAGGATTTAGCTCCAAAACTCATATCTTTGTATTCTGTCAGAATTTGCATGCCTAGTATCATAATTGGGCTGGTCTCTGGTACGCTCAAATACCTGGAAATAGTCTGATGCCAATGTGGAGGAGAGAGAAAAGAGTTCACGTCTGTGAAGCACCTGACATTCCAAAATATACATTCTGTACACCCTAAATATTATACACACATTTTTATGTATGTTCATGGCATATTGTCACTGCACTAGTCAGTCTTTTCCAGCTTTCCAGTCTTCAGAACAAGATAAGAACTTGTGCGCACAAGATAAAAAAAATCACCTTTTGGGACTTAAGAGGGGGGGCTCTGTAGTATGGTGATCTGTTTGCTGAAGGTGTTTCTTTCACCAGCTGAACTAATTTCTTACATCTTTCAAAATGTTGTGTAAGTTTCCTCCCTTTTTATTACAAAAAGAGTAAAAGTACAAGATGATCAAGTGGGTTTTAGAAGATGTATGTATGTATGTATGAACAGTAAAGAATCAGAGTAGAGCAGGATGAGGGCTGGATTTTGGGCAATCCAATGTCAGAAGGACAATAGTTGGAGGAGAGACCCCCTCTCAGCTTCTCTTAAGCCCTGAATATACTCCCAAGCCGACGCAGACAACTGTGGACACCACGGATGCGTAGTAGTTCTGTTCATACACATGCGCGGTAGATCGGTGTCTATTGATTGTAGCCATAAGCGGAGAAACCGCAGGGGCAGATGGGCGACCGCAGATCTACTACCTACACCGTATTTTCCCTCGTTGACTCTGAGGGAAGTGAAGACTGTAGAAGCAGCGCTTCAAGTCTATGACTTACTTTGCCGAAAATGTTTGCCAAAATATGACAATCGGCAATATTTACAATCAACAGGCCCCAAAATTTACATTATGGGTGATGTTTCATGTTCACTCTTTCTATTTTTTTTCTCTATTTTTTTTTACATACAAGGGTAGCCATCACACTTGTCAGTTCTGTTACAGCTCTTACTCTCCCTCACCCTTCCATCTTCTTCAAACCCTTTGCTTTACCCCAGCCATTTCACCTCAGTTGTTTTTCCCCACGGTGAATTAAGCCAGAGGTTTGTAGGGTCAGCCAAAACTTCTGTTTTCCTGTTCCTGTTTTTGTGCAAATATTTTTTATTTAACTCTGGTATGCATGCCCGATTTACTGTAGCATTACACATCATATTAGAAGAACACACAGTATATGTGAAAAAATTCTAGAGTAGTTTTTGCTTTACATACAAGGAAAGACTTTTACCTTATATCACTTTAGGTTTTATTTAATGCTATCAAAGAATACATTACATAACAAAACAAATGCATTTCTCCTATACTCCTGGGGTCAACAATCAATGTTGACAACCAAAGCTGTGCTTCTCTAAGATCAACTGCTTTTGAACTTATTCTTAAGCACCAAACTGAGTGACAGTTTCTGCCAATAAGTGTAAAGTGCAGCATATAAGTGAGGTGGGAGGTCTAGTGGGATAAGGATACATAAGAGAAACCAATTACATTTTCATTATTATTCAGTCAGTATTGACTTGTCCATCTCTAAGTGTAACTTCTTACTAAAACAATTGCAGGTTTTACTGACAATACATAGTGTGGCATTTTAGACTTAGTACTTTTTTTAAATCAGTTGTTTATTTACAAATTCCTATAGAAATATACTCCAATATTAAGACAAAACATCAAAGTGCAATTTGTCCAAGTATTTGGACAGTACACAATAACAGTAATATGAACATTAATACAACATTAAGATTGATATATATTAATTATATACAGTATAGACCAAAGGTTTGGACACACCTTCTCATTCAATGCGTTTTCTTTATTTTCGTGACTATTTAGTAATACTGTGCCTCTTCTACTTCTCAAACGCATCATCAGAGATGTGTTCAGCCATTAGCATTGACTTCAGTCCTGCCGCTGGGTAAAAACAACAAATGCTATGAATAGGATGCTGAAAATTGTCCTTGCAATATTATGATGTTAATTTAATTTGTATTCCCACTTTACAAATTGAAAGGACAGTGTGTCATCTCCCTGCATGCAAAGTAGGACAAAAATGTGCTATCTTATAACAGCTAATTCGATTTCTTATGTGAATACTGACATGTTAAACAGGCTTCTCCTACCAGTGTCCTTCATGGGCCATACTCATGTTTATGATTATCATTAATCCTGCCAACGGAGTGGAAACATCTTGCTGTCTATGTATTGCTATAAAGCTCCTAAATGATATCAAAAGTCATTTGTTGTGTTGACAGATCTATTGATGTTGAGCTTTTGGGCGGAAGTTATTTACCAGTGAAGACTGATTTTCTTTTTTCCAATAGCAGACAGATGGGCTAAATAAATGTATTAGTAAACATCCAGTGGTATTAAATACTGTCCATATACAGCACCATTGATTAACACTTTCCTACTGTCATGGAGGGTTAACTATTTATTTGAGAAATGTACAATAATATGTCAGTAAATTACAAAATCTTACTGTTTGCACTTCTTTAAAGCCGGTCTTTAAATGCACAGATTTTTGTAAATCTCCATTAACCAGCATTTCGTCAAAAGCTAAATCTTCCATAGCCATAACTGCCAAACATCTGAGCACAGAGTGACAGAATGTATGAGGCAAAATTTGTTGTCAGCAGTATTGATTTGTCAGCATCTCTGGAATCGACCCACAGCCGAGTCCATGCACTTCCTCTCAACTTATGCAATTATTGTTTTTCAAGGGTTGCAGGTTGCAGCAAGAACAAACAAAAGTTTCTACATTTTATAGGCAAATTAATGTATCCTTGTTAGTGGAAACGTGACTCAAATGCTGTCAACATCTTGTTTATGTGTTGATGATCCTGTCCAGTTGGAGCACGCTCTACAGTTTATGCTTGATTTTTTTTATTTTTGTTAAATGGGATATCGCTAATGCTGGCACAATAACACATTATCCGGTCAATTTGCATACTGTAGTTGCAGCTAACATCACTGCTTCCAATAATCACCCATGATTTGTAAATGGACCTCTATTATAGCATCTCATCATATTCTCGTAATTATTTGTGGTCATTGGATTGAAGCATTATAAAAGCATAACTGACAGGTACATAAGCCAATTTGCGTTATCTATCTGAAAGTGAGAAATAATACAAATATTTGTTTATGAATGAGTTTAACCTCTGCTGGATAAGACTCACCAGCTGGGTTTTTTTTCTGCGTGCCACAGAGAAATGAGGTGGCCCGATGCTCGGCCTCTTTAAGCCTACTTGACTGCCCTAAGATGGAGCATTACTGTTAACGGCGCAGCAAACTTCCAGGTGATTATTTCCTAGTTGGGAATAATAATAGCTGGGGCTCAGACTTCACAGGCTATTAGAAATCAAACAATTCAACACTGCATGGCAATATTTTCCACTCTTTTGTTTAAACGGAAAGTTGAAGAGACCACTTGCACTACAATAGAGTAGAAGTGGAAGATAAGCATATAAATAGAGATACTGCAAGTACATTCCTTTGCAGCATTACTGTTCTGCGGTTGCACTGACAAGCTCCAGATGTCAATAGTTGATAACAGTCTCACGTTGCCCTTTCCTTCCCTGAAATGGTGACTCTTTTGGGTATATGTAATAAAACAAACAAGTCTGAATTGTTCTCAGTAGTCAGATAGGCTGAATAAATACTTGACACATTCAACACCTTACTGGCCTAACTTTGTCAAGATTTCTCTCAAGGTTTGCCTGAAACTACTTCAGTGACTGTGAGACTTCTCAGTGGAGTTGGCAGTGGTTCAGTTTCACCCAGAGATACAGTATCTCTACAGGCCTTGACCTGAGTGCCTTTACTGAAAATGCCTTGGACCGGCAGTGACGCATCCTCCCTGACCTGGCACAACCCCTGCTAACAGTCACATGTGTTTTACCTCAGCGTGATGACAGTAGGGGAGTGCAAACAAGATAAATAAGCAGTCAAAGTACAAAAATACAACTCGGAATGCATTCTCCACAAGCAAGGGAGTCTCATTTATCTTTAAATGTTGGATTAACACGAGTGATGTTCTTTGGACAAATATTCAGAAATTACATTCTTTTTAGATAGCTGATGTTCAAACTGTTATGACAAAAAGCAGATGTTTAACAAGCAGTAGGTGCCAAGATTCACCCAAATGAAGTCTGTGCCAATAATAATTAGAGTGTAAAATTGGTACCAGATTGACAGTTTTGTCTAGTGGGGTGATACGTGGAATTAATGCAACAGGAGGTGTAACACTTTGACCAGCGAGCTAACGTCAAAAGGTAGAAAATTATTTCTCGCGAACAAAAGTGGCTACACCTGGTGTACAGAAACCAGGCAGCTAAGGAGTGAATTCGGGCTGCAGTGAGTGCAACAAGTGAGGACATTCAGCCAGGGTCACACAGCTAAAACCTCACCGGGTGGCGCTGGTTAGGTGCAGCCTGTTAGCCCCTTCCTCAATAAATGCTAGATTGGATCAGCCGAAGTGATGAAGTCTCACGAGTGCAGTTAGGGTTAAAGTTAAGGTTAAGGTTAGCGTACAAATCTCATGAGAGTTTCACAAATCGTCCCTCCGGGCTGCTCCATTCTAGCACCAACCCTCCTCAATGGTTGGTGCTAGATTGAATCAGATGGAGGGGCAATTTGGGACCAATAAATCCAAACCATGTTTATTCATAGCATTAACCACCACCTTTATGCAAAGGTAAAAATCATTGAGAGATTTGTAAAAGCATGGTATAAGGACGCGTTATTGTGCCGTTGTTAATTTGTGCTTCACACACACTGTTTTCTCGTAGTTGTTGCTGTCCATGGTGCTGACAGGTGCGTCGGGTACGCACAGTGTCCTCTTTTCATTTGCATACTGATGCTCGATTTCACTGTGAATTCATTAATGTTAGCACTGGTTTGGTCTCATTGACTTTGAACGCACAGCTGATATAATTTAACAGTCTCATGCAGTTGTTTAATGCGTACACCTGATACCTGTGTGGTGTATCTCTACAGACTGTAACTCATCGTAACCTTAACCAAACATTAATGTCAATCCAAATGTGTTTATTAACCATAGCCTGAATATCCATAGATTATATTTTACATAATCATAAGAACCTGGAACCTCAGCTGGAACTCTGCTGCAGCGGTTAGTCGATGAATCAATTAACCGCCAACTATTTCGATAATCGATTAATACTTTTGAGTCATTTTTTAAAGGAGAAAATTTCCAAATTCTCTGATTCCACCTTCACAAATGTGAATATTTTCTGGTTTCTTCTGTTTTCTATGATAGTAAACTGAATATATTTGGGTTGTGGACTGTTGGTCGGGACAAAAGAGGACATTTGAGGATGTCATATTGGGCTTTGGGAAACAGTGATTGACATTTTTCACCGTTTTATGGACCAAACAAACTAATCGATTAAACAAGAAAATAATCTACAGATATATCAATAATAAAAACAATCAGAATAAGAATAATAATACAGATTATAGTCATTTGATAGATAATATAGTACCAACATTGGACAATTCAAATAATGTAACCAACGTTATACCTCAGAATAGATGAAAGAGTAAACATCAGAGACCCTATGTAAAATACTGTAAGTATATAAAATATGTTAAAGGTTTTGGGATTTTGCTAATCAAAGCAGCAAAACAACAACATAAAAACCAATATACAGGCAGCCGTGTTTTCTGAAGAATTTTCCATTTAAGGATTACATGAAAATGCCTCACTTCTGTTCTCACGCTGAACATTATCCTCATTACACTCAAATGACAACAAAACAACTAGAAGAAACTAATTAACAAATCCATAGAGTTTTGCATTTGATCCCTTGTATTAATTTTTATGCTGCAATGCGGATCACAACCTCTCATTTCTCAGGGTAAAGATTATGTTTAAATACAGTTTTCACAAAGAGTTGACTGGGGTTAATAAAATGTCACAGTACTTGTAATGGATTAGACTTAAAATGAATGCTGGCCACCCTTGGATACAACAGATATACAGGACACCTCCAGCTTATTGCAGTTAATGGGAGCAGCAAAGCATTTTAATGCCTAAATTTAGTTGAGCATGATTATCATCAAAGCCATACAGGGAGTGATTGTAGAAAGGGACGTTTTGATAAGAAAAACAAAGCATCTTTTGGTGTCAAGCTGTCACTGAACGGCACTGATTAAGACATTACAAAAAAAAAAAACTATGTTCACAAACTAAAATGTGGATACCGGTGCTCATGTCACATGCAATGACAGTTGGGATTTAGAGGGAGCTTTCATGAAAAGGATATTGTTGTTCAACTGACATGGGAAATATACTCACCTAATAAACGATGTAATTATATTTACTAAAAGAAGATGCATTCATCATCAAGCAATCAAGAAATGCATTTCTAGACAATAAAGGTTCCCACTCACCTCTCCAAAACAATGAACAATAAGTTTTCTGTCTCATCGAAAAGGTGCAGCTGTATTTTGCAGGTATTTAACATTTAGCAGACAGATAGAGGCGGATTAATCTGGACTGCTTTGTTTTTGTGCGAAAAAAAAAAAAAACCCAGGGATAAAATGGGACAAAAGAGCAGAAATTGTGCTTTAGATGCTGTTGTTTTTTTCTGCTGATAGATTTAGATGAATTTACCCTGAAACATAACATAATTAGCCCACAAGGGTTTCTGCAAATTCATTGCAGTCAGGGTGTTTCTCTCTGTAGGGACACTAAGTGTGCATCATTTACCGCGACCACTGAAATCAGATATTATAATGGTACTGTGCAGGAGGCCAAGGAGGTTTTTCACATTTCTGTTGAAGAATTAAGTAAAGTAATTGCAAAGACAATTCACTTGAGCTTATTCTTACTGTGGGAAGTTGGAAAACCAATTTGAAGACATTAAAGGATTCAGAGTTTAAGTGCAAACGTTGCAGTTTAAATATCTCAGCTAGATAATATGGAGAATATGCTGTGGTATTATAAGATATTATAGATGTTTATTTAATTAATTAATTCTGTGTGTCTCTTCTCTTCTCTTCACCTAATATACGCATCACATTCATTAGACCGTAATCAACTTGGACACTTTCCTCATGTTCAAACACAAGTACAGCTGTGAGTGTCACCTGTGAGCGTCACCTGTGGGCGTCACCTGTGGGCGCTGTAAGGTTGCAAAGAATGATGGGCATTCTCTTTGGTACGCCACAACACGGCCAGCAACAGCTTTTGAACACTGTATTTTAGAGTGTTTGGTTGAATCGAGTGATTTCATGGTACATTTGTTGTAAAAGCACAAAACTCAAGGGGTTAATCAGACAGCAGGCCACTGAAAAGCACAGTACTCAAAGCTGCTTTAAAGACAGTGCAGGATCCCCCTTCTTGAAATGGCATTAGCCTATATTATCCTACTCAGTCATTACTTATGGCCCCTTGGCACTTTGTTTCTGTTTGTGTGTCTGTAGAGACCTTGCACTCTGCCAATACTTTTTTTTCTCCTTGTCTTCTTTTTATTACCCTCACCAAGGACGCCATTTTATCAGTCCTATTTGTTTGTTTGTAAGAAGAATACTTTAAAAATTTGTCAACAGATTTCAATGACATTTTGAGAATTTTCCTATTATTAAAATCCATTTTGTACCGGATTGTGCAGCCTTGAGAAAGTTTGTGCTCTTTGAGTGCTTTCTGGTTATTATTGTTATTATTTCAGGATTTTCAGGACATTTCTGCAACACTAGTAACCAATGCCACTGCTTATGAAAGCAAATATGTAATGTTTTTCTCTCCATGTCTTATGGTAAGCTTGTACCTCTTGCAAAATGAATTCTTTCTCTGAGCCTCTTTCAGTCAAAGTTAAAAAATATGAGACAAGCTGAATAATAGGTAGGTAAAATACACTCAAAATATTTTTGTAAAGCTTTGTGCTTTCTCCTTCTTTTTCACCTTTTCACCTCACCTATTTATCAATCAATGTTTTTGTAATAACGTATCAAATGACAATGTGTGATGTCAGAGGCGTCACTCGGCTTTACGAAGCTTTATAGCGAGTTTTAGCTGTTTTAGTTCACTCTCACAGCTCTCATAGCATCGAGACATTATATGAGGGCTCTACATTTATAAAACTGGGCACAAGCAAAAAGTCAATCATTGATTTTTCCGTCAGGAAAAAACTGGTGCCAGTCCACGTGTCCTGGAAGATTTCAATGTCCCAGACAAAGAAATTCCGGTCAAATATTATCTGTGTTTATTGAGCTTCGTCAAAGCATGTAGATTACTAATAATTTTTATTGAAAAGTAAACTACTTTTGCTTATACATTATATTCCAAATAAAATAAGTAGTGCCAATAAACTCACGTGCATAATGCTATTTTAAAAATAAATAAATATTACACTAGCCAAAGAACTTCTTCAACTTTAGGCCTACATATTCTCAGATAAAATAAAACTGAATAAAAACTACTTTTATCAAACAAAAAATACAGGGAGGCCTATCTGGCTCATAAGATTTTAATTACGGCACGCTGCTGCTTCTGTTCGCTATAGGCCTTTTCTAAGATAAAATAAAATAGAATACAATGTTTGAAAACAAATGAAAAATTAACCATAACCTATTGCTGGCTCATATCATTTTACTTCTCACGCTTTTTTGCAGCAGTGAAGCATGCAGCAGCCGACTTAAAATCAAAGGTGCCAAGTGTCTCTCCACAACTTGCAATGTGCATAAGCCTTGTGATCTTGTCCTCATCAAGGCGACATCACTGCGCTGTTTTGATTCGGTTCTGCAGAGAGAACCCTCTCTCTGCTGGCAAACTGGAGACGGGGATCAGGCAGGCTTCCTTTACTAGTTTGGCCTGCTTGGGATAGATTTCGCTGAAATCCCTGATGAGGACTTTACAGGCTGTTGAGAAATTCAAGCCTCCATAACCACAGAGTGCTGTTACCAGACATTATGACCAGAGAGATTTAAATATGTCGGACTTGAACAGATCTCCCCCATTAAAAAACAGTAATTATCGGATAACGGAAACCCACCTTGGACAGAAAACACATTTGGCTGGAGCCAAATAATTTTTGCAGTTTTGGCGTCCAGAGGTGCAATCCTGACACAGCACGGCAATACTGAAAGAGGGCTGGAGCCGGATGATGCTTATTAGCAGGGGTGTGTGGTTCATCAAGGGTGCTGGGGCACCACCTCTTCTGCAATTCCAATTATGGAATAAAGTGGCCAACAAAAGATACTTTTTTAAACTTTTAGAAGCCACTAGCTTAGCCGATAGCCACCAGCAGCTGGCACTCTGCTGCACTGTACGCTGCATGCTCACGGCCAAAATACACAGAGCTACCTCGGGCCGAAGCCCCACTGCTTATTAGACAGAATATATCATAAATAGGTGGAGCTGGACTGTGTTTCAGTAATGGCCATTAAAACCAGCTCCTCTCAAACCCTTCACAATTGGCTGGGAGTAGAGTCTTGTCTGGGAGCTGCAGACTCTCAAAGCACAAATTTACAGAGCCCCAAAAATGACTATATAGCGTCTCAAAAGTGTTACCAAGGGCAAATGAAATGCCACGGAGAAATGAGTTCTGCTCTTTGGAAGGTAATACTCTGTGTTTGAAAAGAAACTATTTACTGCAGCACTGGTGGCACTGGTTCCATTTGTTATTCTA
Source organism: Scomberomorus guttatus (assembly GCA_038419695.1). Lineage (NCBI taxonomy): Eukaryota > Metazoa > Chordata > Actinopteri > Scombriformes > Scombridae > Scomberomorus > Scomberomorus guttatus. The sequence continues at coordinate 16,839,780 of CM076457.1, read as the reverse complement.
GTGGAAAACCCATGGTCATCAAACAAATCACCCACTACAATCGCATATAAAGTGAAACTTGATCATAGCCTGACATAATGTATAGGAGGTTAACTGAAAGGTGCATGTGTGATTGACAGGAAGTAAGCAATTCTGTCGAAGGAGGCGTGCAGTTATAATGTCAAGAGAATTTCACCAGATATTTCAAATAAGGAGGATAGGCATTTCCAGGACCACTGGTATATGCATAGTGCTGAAATATGTTTCAGTTTATGCATTTTTGGGCTTGATTCTCTATGAAATGACCTTTTCAATGAACAGAAGGCGTGTACATTATAGAACAGCTATATAAGATGGACTGAAATGATAACAGTGTGTTGATATTTTAATTTTTCTTACTGTAGGATTGTAGCTTGTGGCTCTGCACTGTACACTCATGGTAAAAGTTGATGATATATTTTTTCTTATATGGCTCAGAGAGTTCTGCCAATATGTCCTTGCTGTTCAAGAACCTTGGTTTATCGTTTGAAGTATGGCGCACCAGCAGCAAATACCTCACTGAAATTCAAATGTGGTGAAATGCAGTTATCTTTTTATGGGGATTTGGATGGAGCTGTTTGGAGTTGGGGCTTCCTATTCATTTATTCTGTCACCATCGAGCCATTCAGCTGTATTACCGGATTGATGCAGTGTGACAGTCTTAAGCTATTTTTATCTGCTTTCTCCATCGTATTGAGAAATTACAGCTGATATACTGTAGAAAAGTCATGGATTTCCAACTGACACCAAACTTAACTTGATATAGCTCATAACACCATCTAAGCCTGCGTATTGAGTTTTGTTCCTCTGTGACCTGTAGATCAAAGTAATGGACTATTGGAGGCTGTGCACTCGAAACTAAAAGAGGCTTGAGCTACTGAGCAGTTTAATGGTTTTGGGCAGGTTCTTAATTATAGGACACTTTTCCCCTGAGTGATCTTTCTCTTATGGCAGAGCAAGGCAATTGTGCATTTTCAACTGATCAATACAATGAGGATGTTTAATAAAAGGTACATGAACAGGCTCTAGCAAATCAATTAAGACACAATTATTCAGACAGGCAGCGATGCCATACATTAGCTTAATATGAAAGAAAGAAAGCTCCTATAAAACACAGTCGACTGATAAAACTATTCAATCCAGAGCTGAACTTTTTAAAACTTGCAGTGATTCTCCTCTGACACGAGTGTTATTGTTGTCACTTTTTCAACACAATTGCCTTCTAATTCGATTACATGTATCATCCTTGCCATCGCATTACAATATATAACGCTATTAAGAGGTCAGTGTTCTTAGCTGGCTGCCAGCAACGTTTCTTTGGTTCCAAGTGTAGTCTGTGTCCTCAACTAGCAACTTTTGAAGGTCTGTCCTTGTTCTCTCTGCTGTTGCGGGCATCTCGCACGAATGCCCCGATAATGGTCTGATGACTTTTTGTTCCAACAAGTTCAGCGGGTCAGACGTGTCATCCATTTTACTTTGGTCAGAGGCGGTATTGATCTCTCCTAAGTGTAGCTTCTTTTTCTCTCTTAGCAGGGATTTTCTGTAGCAGTGAGGGGAAAATACTACTTTCCCTACTTATCTGGGCCACACTTGCCACATGTCTTACAACCAGACAAGCTGTAAACATTGATATGTTACAGCATTTCAAGTAAATGTTTTTGCAGCGTGGCACTGCAGTGAAATAACATTGCCTATCTTTCATAATTCACAAGTGAATGCTGAAAACTACTGTGTTTTTTTTTAAGAGCCATACATTTCTTGCTCTTGCAGTCACTGTGGCAGAGTTATGAGATCTTAAAAAATATTATTACTATTATTATTTATAAGTAGTAGTAATAGTCGTATTGCATATTTACATTAAAATATGAATAAAATGACAATGAATGTATCTTATGTTCTCTCATCTTCAGCAGGAAACAGCCAACATAGTGCACATTTAATATCAAAAACTTGGATTGTTTATAAAAGGGATATTCTTCTTCTTCATGTTGATCTGAGTGAAGTTAGGGCCCGCCTTTGATTATTCTGATTGGTTAAAGACATTCAAACAGCCCATACTGCTTTATTCACCTATGAAAAAAAGGGATTTACGGCTCTGTCAGACCCTTTTAATGTGCAGCCGTACCTTAAACGTGTTGTTATGTCATCAGAAAGATTTAAATGCTGGTTGCCATGTTTAAGGATGTGTCACAAGGTTGCCAAAAGAAGATATGGGTATTTCCTACTTTAAGTGTCTAGAATTTACAATAAGTGTATAATTCCACAATAAGTACAATAAGTGTAGCACTTCATAGGGAACTAAATCTCAACAACCAGTTGTTCAGTAGATTATTGGCTACATCAGTGATCAATTGCTACCACTGGCTACCATTCACACTCTCTTGGCAGCATGGTGGGCTATGAGGGAGGAGCAACGTCTTAGTCCTTTACAGCCTTTAATCATTATGTACACCGTGTTTTGTGGCCTCTTTTGAATACCTATTTCTTTCTCACGCTTAAGGCGCACATTTTTCCAAAACAGAATGAATAATTTAGTTCTTAAGTGGGACTGCCCTAAAATCAAAGAGTGAGCTTGTCTGCAGTGTTGAAGTGACTTCTGCATGACCATGTTACAACTGCTTTCTGTCAAGTCAGTGTGGTGTGCTTAAAAGTCATTTTGCAAGCGTTTCATCAGTCATGCATAACTTTTCTTTGATGCACATGGCTGACAACGGTGAGTAGTGTTAGCCTGAATTTAATGTTGGATCACTGAGTGGGTCGCAAGGTTTTTCTTTGCCTGCAGACATCTCAGGTAGACAGCCTTCTAGCTTTTGAATTGCCTTACTGTTTTTTTTTTTTTTGTTTTTTTTTTTGCACCGTGTCCTCCAGTTTGTCTCATCATATTTTCGGCTGTTAAATGAGAAGAGACATGAATAAGATAAATAAATAAAATAGCAGCAAAGATATGTCTTTACATGTAGATGGCACGTTGCTCGAATCTGTTTTTTTTTTTTGCTCCCTGAATGCGTTTGATATGTAAAATTCAAGCATATCATTATGTTAAGCAAGAACTTCAAGCATTTTCACTACCGCGGGGAGAAAAGATATGTTGCTGTCACCGCGCTCAGAGGTGAGCTAGTTGAGACAGCTCACTCTATGACTTTGTGAAGTTCTACAAGACCTCATCCAGTCACGCTCCGGACGAAGCTGGATGTGAACGATTCGAGGCAGACAGAGATATCATCCATCAGCCACTTCACCTGGGCCTAATGGTTTGCCGCAGACAGGCATGTTTGACTGTGTGTTTGATGTGTGCATACAACATACCCACCTACTCTTTTTATGTCAGAATATCAGCAAGCAGCACAGTGTCGGAGCTCACAAATGGATTTTCTAATCCACTTGTTTGCTAGAAGTTCTTTCAACCCCCAGTTTTGAAGCCCAAGCCAAAAATGTACTTAAACACAAGCATTCCCTTAGACTCCTGTCTGTCTAACCCCCCACCCCCCCACCCCCCCAATGCTGTCATTGTGTGTTTGGACTGACTAAAACGTTTCCGTGGCAGAGAAAAAGAGATGCAGGAAGGAAAGGCGAAGGACATCAGGAAAGCTCAAATAATGAGATGTCAAGCAGGGCACGCCATAATTGTTAATTACATTTATTCCAGCGCTTTTGGAATGCCGCCATGATGCTTTCAGGAATATAAAGTGGTGTCCTCAACATGTTCCAGGTTCAGCCTCTGAGTGAGCAGTCTTGAAATTCAATAAATAGAGCCCTCTTCCAACTACAGGCAGGCCACACATGGCCACATAAGCAACAAAGACAGATGTTTAAAAGCAAGATTGATATAGTCTCAACAGCATTAAACTAAAATGAAACACTGGCTTAGTTAAAACGGCTGCTGACCTGCCAATGTGCTATTTGTCTACTCTGACGCACACAAATATGTTTCCCCATCAGAAAAGAGATCCATGGTTCACTAGGACACGGGGCGTAACAGTTTGACATAGTGGAACTCAAACTAAACTGCTCTATGTCAACTGGAAATCACTCCCAGGATGTTTGCTTCGACTAGGCCAATGTTTGCTTGTTCTTCTCTTTAATTGACAGTTCGTGTGACCTTCAAGGAACTTTTTACCTCCACTTGAACTTGCGCTGCACAGGCAGCGATGGTCACTTTCCGCAGCATCTGATTGCAATTAAAAATGCAGTTCACAAGGCCAGTTAGCGAAGTCTACTCTGAAGTTCATGACTGTCCTATCCTGTTGGCAGCCTGTGATTCTGTAATGTCTGTTCTCTCATCTCCTATCTGAATAATAGAATAGGGTGTCTTGTTTGAACTGGCTGAACAGCCTGCCAGCCCAGTCCCAAGAAGCTGTCAGTCATTCTGCTTTCCTGTCAATCCTATGCATTGTTATTGCAATAAAGAGACAGGAGAAGTAGGAGGAAGACTCTGCTTGGAATCAACAGCTCTTCTTTTTGCAGCCTCTGATGTACATATACCTTCCCGGTTTTACTTGCCACCCCCAAACCATCTGCTGTCAGACACTGGTAATTGGTTTTATGGTGTTCTTGGCAGCCAGAGTATGGCTTCACGATAATTACCCTTTTATTGTTTTGTATTCTGTTGTTAATGTTGATGTTGTTTCGTGGCTTGTCCTAATTAAAAGTTTGGAGCTTCGCGGAATTAACACAGGCTGCCCTTTTTGTCCTTCTAAATTGCTTATCCTGCAAAGCTAACATTAAAGGATATGATGGATGGAACGAGTGACTAGAGCAGATATGGTGTGGGACGGTAAGGCGTCTCAGTAATGGAAAAGACTAAATTCTCTGGACTACAATGCACAAGAGTTTCTTTTTTTTTAACCACAAGCTGAATGAGATTTCCAGGTTTCTGGCACTTTTCTCTCATAGTAGAAACTATCATTACTATTTTTCTCCAAAAGTCTTGTCTTATAACTCACCAAAGTAATTCAGTTGGTGGAAACAACCGGTGTCTCCCGTCTACAGATTTCTTTGACATTGCTCTATTTCCTTCATCTCTGCCATCCCCCCGGGGATCGCACAAGTCAATATTCTCCCTGCATCTCTCACTGTGCTGTTTGTTTTTAATGGCTTTTAAGTTGACAGGTGGTCAGAGCTGGCTTCCTCGGGGCCTCAAATGCGTTGTTTGAGTGGTCTCCGGTGCTGAGTTTTCGTCATCGTCGCAGCCGAATCCACTTACACACAACCCAATAAGCTCTCGCATTCAACAGCGCACATTAACCTGAAGTAAAAGCTCTCTAGATCAAATGGAAGACTTGACCGAGAGAGGAAATACTGGCTCCATCTGCCACCAACATGACACAAACCCATCTCGATCCTTTGGAAATACAAATCGTCATTGATCATACAGATTGAATCAGTTAAATGTATATGTTTTATATTTCTCTTTGGCATTACATTGTGAGAATGTTAGAGATAATATGGTTTCTAATAGTGAGGCACCATGCAAGAACTGTTTATGTTAGATTTTGGGATGACTTTCTTTAATTTAAAGCAGTGATGATGTTTACTTCTAACTTATATTGCCTACATTTTCTTTTTCTGCAGAAGTGGAAGAACGATTTTACTCTGTACAACACAATATGTCACTGAGAAACATTAGCCAGCACTGTATTTTTCCCCGATTAATATATCATAGATATAATAATAGACTGCAGAGAATGTTATTTCCAATTTGTTTTCAGACCTTCTTTTTTACAATCGCATGCCATCAGCTGTATGCTGTGAAGCAGTAAGGGGTATGTGTGATACAGCCTTAATGGATGATTACCAGATTTTTTTAGTACCAGTTTAAACAGAAGTTTGGGAAAGCAATCAAAACATTTTTTTTTAAAGTTTTCATTTCTTCCTCCCGTTGTTCTGTAATTTTTTCTGTGGAGCTGAGCAGAAGTTTATTCTTTAGACTGCGTATAAACGGTGCAATAACATGTCTGTAACAAAACACACCATGTACGTAAAAAGGACAGAATGGCTTACAGTAAGTGCATGTAATGTGCAGGAAAGCTCTATCTTTACTCAGATATACAACCCTGTCACCTAGAAATTATGTTTATATACTACTAATTTGTTTTTCCCAGTATGTGGGAAATGTACTTACTGCCATGGATTATGTTCCCTGGCAATGTTTTTTTTTGTAGTGAAGGGCATTTACGTACCACATGAGAGTCGCAGGGACGTGACTTTAACACCAGAGACTCCTGCATGTGGCTATGTTTAGCCAACTAAAGCATTTTGGTTAAGGTTAGGAAAAGGTTGTGGTTGCACTTAAATGTTAATAAAGTAAACATGTTATGTCACTATGCTTTTATAATATTAAACCAAAACCATAGTCTTACCTTAACCAAGTATACTTTAATCAGCGTTTCCTCATGTCCTTAGAAAACATCATTCAGGCAGCATTATATTTCCTAACACACGATCACTTTTGCCCACGAGAACCCTTTGAGAACGTTTTATGCGATCCATGTTTTTTTAACCGTGACATCTAGTACATGTTCGAGGCGGTCAGCTGTCACTTGTACTTACATCTGAATGTCAGGACAACTGTGGTGATCCTGCAGTCATTAAAATATTTATCTTTTTTTTAAAAAAGCGGCCTCCTCATTTCAATCACTAAAATATTTAAATGGGTAACACATAGTTAAAGTAGCAATAAGGGTCTACGCCAACGTATGAATAGCAACCACATACAAATGTCTTCTCCTAGTGAATAACTACAAAGTGTGCAATAAATGCTATAACTGATTACTGACCATGTCCCATTATCTAAATAATTAACTACTTACTGTGAATCCTAATTGACCCTCTGTGAATTTGATAATATATATCGCAGATCCTTAACACAGATTTATTAGAAATATGGCTATTTCTAAAGGTAATTACTGGATTTTGGTTTGACTCTTCTCTCTCTATTGAACAGGAAAACATAAATTTATTTGATCATTTTCATTTAATCTCTCCACATTTCTCTTTTGTCCTCATTACCCAAGTTTAGATTTTCTTTTCCATTTCCCCTTATTTATATCCTTAATGTCACAGCATTACATATTTATACTGGATAATGACCTGTGCTGACTAGAGAGAGGTGGCATCTCTTTATTTAACACATGGAGAGTAATGATTTGCACTCAGAGGGGGTTCTGGTGAGGGCCGGACATCTCAGTCCGTGTCCTTTAATAGGGCCTGTCCCTAGTGATTAGGGATTGTTGACAGGGGAAGTTGTAGTGCCTAGCACCAGGCAGAGCGCTCAGTTTCTTTTTCCCATTTATTACCACCTGCCCAATCTCTGCTTGTACTAGAAAGTGCCAGCCCACACACACATGCACAAATGGACACACACACTGCTCATTATGTCAAATATCACATGGTGAAATAAACCTTGTCAAGTCACGGGGGAGAGCTTGGCCGCCTTTCCGCCCACCCTTTCCGAAAAACTTCTGGGTCTCAGGGCCACACTGGCAATCACACTCCAGCTCTCTCATCATTACACCCTGGTTCATAGCACTGCATCAGTACTTTCTATCCTGAACCAGGCTTGAACCAAACTAATTAGTCTGTCATCTCATTTCTCTTGTCTTTGCGGCTGCTGTATTTTCTGTGATAGTTTCTTCTATGTCATTTCTAAAATGGCTCACAGGCTGCAAACTCTTTTCTGTCTAAATTAATCAACAGTGTCCTTTCTTCTACTGGTAAAAAAAGGCCAGACCTTGAGCTAATTTGTAAAGGGATGGCTCTGTCTCAAAGTCTTTTTCCCTCCAATACAAAGAGGCCTAATTCCCTTTTTTGGAGCACTTGCCTGTCTCTGACAGTCAGTTCCAGTCTTTTTCCAGTCTTCCCTGTGCCACTAGAGATCAAACCTAGGTTTTCCCAAGGCCTCGACCACTGGAGGCTGTATTTGATCTACACCTTTGACCTGTGCTTGTACACAAACTGTACAATCGCAATATAGCAGGCAGTGCATACTGAATAGCTGTGTCTTCCTCTGGGTGCTGAAGGCTAAATTAATTTGTATGAAAGCCAAGGATAACTAATGGGCAGTCTGGACAAATAATACAATAAGATCCATCTTATTCCACAGTAATTCAAACACACAAGGCTTATTTGATTATATATTCCCTCCAAATGCATACTCATCCCCATATGCAAAAGGGGACCTAATGGCATACTAATGGACAGTGTTAGCCATTATGCACGAACCGTTTCAGCCTAAGCTACCATGAAAGCCAATCAAACCATAGCCCTCCGAATTCCACAGTGTGCCTCATTTTTCAGAAGAGTTTATTCTTCTGAAATCAGCAATTAATTGCATAGACTTAATTGCAGAATGAACTGCAGATGACCTCTATTGCTTTGCTGCTGCAGCGTATATACCCTGAGTGTAATAAGTGCACCGGGCGGCGGGGAAGCGCTCAGAGAATTAGTCGAGGATCTCTTGTGGCAACTAGAGCTGGCGTGTGATTTTGACAAGAGCCCCTGACCAAAATAAAGAAAAGCTACCAAAAACCTATTCTGAAGCCACATTTGTCAGTATGGACAGAAGTTAAGCCTCACTCTTCAAAGTCATTCTAAGCTCTGGAAATTTGACCCAGCTGTGTCACTATCCATCATACATGGTCATTAACCTGTGACACATAGCAACCATCTACCAATCATCTCTCGTCATAAATCACGTTGTCCCATGAAACAATACCATTTCTACACTTTACAATGCAATCCCACCTGGGAGCAAAGAAACCAAAGCAGACAGTCACATTGCCCTGTGAAAAGGGCCAAAGAGCTGCTGCTCGTCACATGTGATGTCGGTTGCACAGCCAGCTCCAAGTGTTTGAGCCCATGTCACTTCATATGGACCGGCCACGTGCGTGCTAGCTCCGGCCTTAATCATCTATGATTATAACTAATGGCTATAATGATGTACATTTTCTCCCCAGCAGGACAGTGCAATTAGGATCAAGCGAATTCAGTATCTCCTCAGGCAGTCCCCAAACCCTCTTTCTCTCACAGTCTATTTGGTCAAGCCAGCGCATGTGTGCGCACGTATGTGTACGTGTGTCTTTATCACAATGTGTCGAGCACAACATGCCGACCTAATAGGGAAGGTTCAGAATCGATTCTCAATTCAGAACTAGTTTTTGATTCAGGCACTGGCTTCGGGCTTTAGTTCAGTAAATTACAATACAGTAAATTTAATATATATACAAAATCTTTTGAGAAACAGAAGTTGCTGTGTGTTTTGGAGAAAGGGGGGAAAAACTCTGCCGTGTTGTATCTAATGTTCTGTCTCAGGCAGCGGAGAATATCTTGTCTGCTGCATGAAACCCATCGTTATCCACAACTCTGCACGAGCTCATGACGTTTGAAATGAAACAAACTGTCAACTGAGTGTTTGCGTCACCTAAAGGTTTTGCAGTTTTAACAAAATACTTCACTTTTGTCTCTAATAAATTAACTATTTAGTTATAAAACAAAAAAAAAAAATGCGCCCAAATACTTGTCTTCTTTGAAGATGAACTACAAAATCACTCTTTTAACAACATACGTACAAAAATCCATATTTGGAACCCGAATCGATTCAGAATTGTAGAACATAAGAATTACAATTCTTATGAGAATTGATTTTTTTTTCTCTTCCACCTGTACAACTTAACAAATAGGAAAAAACAAATGTGCCACCACCAACACGGATTTCAGCTTTTTATCGGTGTTGATTGAATCCCGTGTTCTCATTTTTTGAGGTTATTATGGTGTATTGGATTAATATTTGTCTTGCATTTTATTTCCCCATGTGTGAAAATGGTGGTGGACAACATTTCAGAAACACTTTCGATCTAACACATACAGCCCTATCATATAGCTCTATCATGCATGAGAAACATCTGTGAACATGCGCTGTAAGAATTTTTGCTTGTTGATCATAGATGACTAAATTATTCAAAAAACAAGACTTGCCTCAGGTAAAATTCTCCACCCTGCAGCTTTTCAAGTTGTTTTTTGTTTGTAAAATAACACTGAAAACCTCACATGACGTGACTTTCCAGACACTATATATCGCCTTGGGCCATACAATCTGATTCAAATTGTGTTTCATTTCAATCAGTGGTTTTGGTAAATACTTACAACACAATCTTCAATTTTATAGTCAACACACTGCCTTCAACATGAAAAGTATATGGATTTGTCTCTTATGCATGGTTGCCATGGTTATGGCGATCCTATATTCATATCTTCATAGAGGATGTGCATTTTACATTAAGATAAAGTCTTGGGTTTTTTCAGCTGTATCCCCTTCATACTATAGACTTCTGTGCACACACACACACACACACACACACACACACACACACACAAACATGGTCTCACATGCACACATTGTGCTCGTCAAATCAAGCCACGTCTCCATGGAAACTAGAGTTGAATAAAGAGATTGCCTTAATCACTTGATAAGTAGAACAAACTCTCTGCTCTCATCTGGCCAAAAACATTCACTTTCCAATTTGATCTCAAATTCAGTATGTGAAATACGTGGAGCCATTTCTTTCCATTACCCAGAGTTATACATGGTGACATGGGACAGCTCTCCAATATGTTGTACTTGAGGTTAATTAAAAATGTGATGGTCAAGTCTATATTTCTAATAGAGCTGACAGGAGCTCATGACTCATTCAGACTGATTAGATATTTAACCATGGTCTGGATAACCAGTAGTCAGAGATGACTATATGGAACAATTACTCCTGATTCAGTGCCGATGATGCCCAATGCTCTAATTGAGACAAGAGCTTGTTGAATCCTCAACTCTTATTCACTATTCTATCCTCGACCACAGTGGCACTGATCTTTCTTTCTTTGTGATCAGTGTAGTGGATGACTTATTACTTGAAAATGTTGATGATAAAACAATAAAACAAAGAAAAACAAACAAAGAAAAAAGAAATATAAATGCTTTTATACAATTTAAAGTCTAAATAATACCAGATGCTTTTAAATGGTCAACTACTTACACGTTGCTGCTGCGTTCCTGATGTCATGACAAGATTTTAAAAATGCATTTAAAATGTATTTGGATTGTGAAATTATTACGTCTGACTAGCAGTGTGTGTGTGTGTGTTTGCAGCACAGAATTAGTGCATTGTTGTCTGATTCACCTTTTACCTATTACATGAGTGTGCAGTTCCATTATATAATATTAATATAATATGTAATATAATATATAATATAGATTTCTATCTTCTGAACCTTAATATGGAGGTTTCACTTGAGAGAATCAAAGACCGGGCAGGTTCTAAGTGATAATTAAGGCTGAACAAGAAAGAATATGTCATTTATCTGACCATTACTTGTGATTTAAAGTGCAATTATTTTCCGTGTCTACAAGTAACAAACAAGATACTATTGTACCAAGCATTACCACAAGGTCTTCTTGTTTCTACATGATATATATATATATAATGAATACAGAAACAAGAATAGAATCAGATACAACAATGCAGTTGCTAGGGCTGTCTGTGATGACCAATTTGGATTCAAAATTCAGTTTTTATAAGTACAACAGGATGTTTCTTGTACTCTAGCAGGGGACATTTGTAAAATGCACTGTACTTCTGAGCCTGCCTCTTATCATCATTAAACAAGGCTATTGTGGTTCTCAACACTGATGCAGAGATCGAGAAAACTAGCAAGCAAGTTTTCCTTTGAGAAAACACAAGACAGACACCAAAAGGAGAAATATATATTTTTATTCTTTTTGATTTCATGATGGCAGCCCCTACTTTTGAATTAATTCAACAGAATACTATTTGTCTCGCACCTTAGCTCATTGAACAAGCCACCAAATAAACCGACAAAAAGTGCACCGCTAATGTCACGTTTGCAGGCTAGGTAGCTAATTAGCTGCTCAGCTGGAGCACATTAAACAGCATGTGAGGATGCTGGTGTGGTCCTTACTCTTTAATAACACTGCTAACAACACATTACCTGCCCATGACACGTAGGCTACAGCACAAGTTTGTAATAATATAATTAGAGTAATATACTTATCAATATTAAAATGTTATATTTATTGATTACAATACAGTACAGTTATGGTAGTAACGACATACAGCTGCTTAAGATAATGTTTGCTTCACAGACTCCACAGTCCCGAATCACTATTGCACTCTTTCAAGATAATTTAACAAGTTATTGAATTTATGTTGTACTGTTATAATAATGCTAATTGGACAGCTCTCTCTGCAGTTAGAGAAAAATATTACATTTCCGCGTACTTACTGTGAGAAATCACCACTTACATGCTGGTGATCTTTTCCTTAATATTGTTAGTATACAAGCATGAAATCTGTCTCTCATGGGATGGTAACAAATGTGATTTACTGCTTTATATTGGTGCACACAAAAAAAACAAAAAAACCCAGCATGATTGATGCGAGCTTTCTACCCATCACTAAAAGAACTACACAGGCTCTATCTGTGTTTCCTATCCACGTCCCCCGAGGCAGCACTCTGATGTGGATGAAGTGAAGAATTATCACTGTGGGAAAAGATGGGCACCTGCCTACTGTACCTGGATTTCTTTTTTTTTTATTATGGTAGTTTATCTGCATTAAAAAAGAGGACAGTTAGAAATAGGAGGACAGATTAACTGAGCTCTCAGAGCCTTTTAAGAAATGGATAAAGAGGTTGACACAAACTTAGCACCAATCCAACAGACGCAAATAAGCTCACATGACGGCTGCATATGGTTTCACACCTGTTCTCCCTTATTAATTATAACACATTTGAAACTTGAATGCAAATATGTAGCACACAGCATCCATTTTACTTACTGTATTTTGTTTGTAAAGTATAATGCATTCTTAAGCACATTTTCTTACATTCTAATTGTGTTGTTAAAAGGCTGTTAAGCTTTGGAGGCTACTATTAATTCTCCTGTAAATGTTATGCTTTCTTTTCCTGAAGATAAATGAGAAAAGATCATTTGTTTCATGTAAACACTGCTAAACACATTTCCCTCTGTGTCACAATAATTTAGTCGTGGAGGCTGACACGGCTGAGGTCTCAAATATCAGAGAAAAACATCTAAGCAACCTTGGGTGAGCCTCACCTAATGACAATGAAGTGACAGTACTGTAGCCCCATTGGCTATTGATCTTGAAGCAGATGAGCTCCTTAAAAAAAAACACATTTTACATCACTTTCTAGCAGTAATAACGCTGGTGGGGGTGGACAAATGTGGCGACAGACGTGGCACTTTCAGAGAAATTAAAATAAAAGCTGTCATTCAAGTCAAGAACTGAAATACATCTGCAGCACTTGAGTTATAAATGCTGATATCTGAAGAAGACAGAAGAGGAAACACTCCTGCCAATTTGCTGTATCTTATGAATAACAAATTAATACAGGAAATAAATTATGCAAATAAATTAATCCGCCTGTCTTCATCTAGAGACATGACATGAGAGCATCAGAACGAAAAAGATCTGATTTTCAGCTGAAAAGCTTAAGAGGTGATACTTTTGGCTCGTGGAAAGTCTTATTGTAGTGAGTAAATTAATTCACTAAAACAATTAATTCATTAATTAAAGCAGGGATTATACGCTATTCTGTCTTTTTCGACAATCTCCCCAGTTGTATTTTATGCAACCCTGCACAAGATTTTGCTTGTTTTTGTCTCGGCATTGTTTTGTTTGACCAAGTCGTTTATTTGCTGCATCCAACGGTTAATTAATGGAACAGAACATTTTGAATGCAGTCTTGTGATGGATGACTTTTAACAGTCCGCATACTGTATTGTGTGTTTTACTGCCGCGCACTGCTAGACCAGGTTTATACATGTTGATGAAGGAAGGTGAATTAGAGTGTTGTTGTTATATAAACATTTCTCCTGGCAGTCTTAGACTAAATTAGATTCAACTTTAACAATCCCTGCAGGGAAATTGGGAATATGTTGCATAATGTGACCTAAATACTAATTTGTAGGCTGAATAAAGAAACTGTTGATGGTGTAAGTGTTTTGTTTTTTTTTACTTTGATACACACACACACACACACACACACACACACACACACACAATTACTTTGTTACATTGCGATTAAGGGGAATTAAGTTATAACACACTCTAATTACAAATAATTTACAAAAGATACTTTTCCCTGTTGCAACTTAAACTTAAGTATAGTTGAATGAATGAATAAGTGTTTTTTTATTTTAGTTATAAAGATAACATTCTTAATTAAACAATAACAACATAATCCATAAAGATTGATATTGATTTATAAAGATATTGTTAAGTAGTTTGTTTTACTTTAATTTTCCCTTAATGGGAAACTTATCTTACAGCATTAAGCAACAAAACTGCACTTCCATAACACAAAAGACACACTGCAGAACCTGTTGCTGGCCACTACAGGAGCAGCAACCCCAGCATTAAGAGCCCAAGATAACCAGATGAAAAATACATGAGCCAACCATGGCTGCTCTTGGTATCTTCGAGATAATTGCTCATTGAACTTTTGTTAGTCCCCTATGAAAAAAAAATAACTCATATTACTAAAAATATAATCCACTCCCAGAGGCTTTTCAGGGCCTGAAAGGCACTCTGAAGATTTTAAGAATGTTTTTGGATATTTTTGCCTGTCTAAAAATACAGGAAAATGCAAGTGACTGATGTTTTTCTCTACGCACTGAGAAAAACACTTGAAATGTGTACGTCAGCAAGAACAAGCTTTTCAGAACGCAGCTGTAATATTTATATTTTATACTCACGTTTACAATTACAAAAACTCCCAAAATTTGTACGATTTTGTCATAGAACGTTCCTTCTGTTGTATCACAACGTAACTATACTCTATAGTTACGTATACACTGTAGTATCTGATAAATGCTTTAATCCGGAGCACACTTCGGCAGTGTGAGAAATCACATTTTAGTGAGTGGCCACCAAAGGAACTGCAGGAGCAGGTCACATAAATATGGCTGTAGGTGCTATGATGTTCTCATACAATCAGAGAAACGCATGTTATGGGTAATACAGTATATCTTGTCTTTTCTCTCTCCAGTGTGTGGTGGGCAGAATAATTGTTATGAAACACAATTAACAGAATATTATAAAAGAGATGGGAATTATGCAAGCCTCAAGGCGCACACATGAGGGCTTTAATACCTCCCTTGTTTCTCTTGTTTCACCCGTATATGTTTTCATACCCACCGTGTCAAGATAATTACAATGAGTACATGAAACATGAACACATTACACTGTTATTTGTGCAGTATGCGCTGTATAATAATGGTCAACATCCTTGTAATGGAGAGTAATACATATCCCGCACTAGTGTGTATGGAGGCAGGCTTTTTACACGGTGCTTATTCATGTCAGAGTTGCCTGAATACTGTACATGTTCTGAAGCCTTCCACTTCCTTGTATCTGTATGCAATTTTGATATGCAGCTGTCTTGAGGGTCTTTCCCCCCCCAAACCCCTTTCTCTGCATTGCCTTAAGCAGAGATAGGTTTGACATTTCCCTCAGCAAACCAAGTAACAGGAAAAATAAAATAATAGTTTAATAGTTTATCTCAGCCTGTATATCAGTGCATTACAGACCCCTCAATACCCTGCACCAGCCTGTGCAAAATGTGTGACTGTGTGTTGTTCATCAACAAAAGCTACTGCTGTGAAGTGACAGGAAAATATTTTATTAACCTCCTTGAC
Organism: Scomberomorus guttatus; assembly: GCA_038419695.1. Taxonomy (NCBI): domain Eukaryota; kingdom Metazoa; phylum Chordata; class Actinopteri; order Scombriformes; family Scombridae; genus Scomberomorus; species Scomberomorus guttatus. Next base: position 16,824,035 of record CM076457.1, on the reverse strand, counting down.
AAATGTAATAACACAAACCTGGCTACCATTAACCTGCACTCCTTGGCAGCAGTGTCTGAATGGCTTTATTCTGTGAAAATTCTGTCAAATTCAGTTTCCTTAGTAGGCCGCGATACCACCTAGAGACTGAGGTTATACGTCAACTCGACAATTGGTTGTTTTGATTGGTATTAGTCCAACAGCACTGTCAGGATCCGAGATATAAAAGAGAATCAGAAATCATAATCCCACTCTTACAAGAGTTTAAGGTGTTGAAGGTCCTGGTGATTCTATAAACTTTTCCTCACATGCAGACACCTCTGTGGAAGCGGACGATGCTGGGCCTCTAGATCACTCACCACAGGGCTTTAACAGCCTGCGCTTTGATGTGTGGTTAGACGGGTAAGGCGTAGACAGAGGGAGAGAACGAGCCGGAGAGAAAGAGACAGAGAGACTGAGTAGGTTCATGGCCAAGTTAATTTGAATATCCACTTTCAAACTCAAGAACAGCCTTTCAAAGTCAAGAACAACACTGAAGAAAAGGCATTGGATATCACAATCGGTATTGAGGAAGACCAATCACGCCAAAAGGTAGTTTTCATAAACTTTTAATTATTGATGTTCAGTAAACAACACTGAACACAATGAAAACAAGGTCAGTCAGTGTTTGGATGTTTGGATGGCGATGCACAGACAGTATATTGATAGAGTTTCATGTTGCAGAAGACATTAAAAAAGCAGCAGTGGAAATCTTTCTTTTACAAAAAGTCATGAGCAGGACTAAATGACTCTTCCACGCACCTACATAAAAACATGAATAGTAAAAATAAACTGGACAGTATGCGAGATATTCTCTAATGCTTTAGTCATCTATCGAGAAAAGAAATAGCAGTCTGTAATAGAAATATTTTTTATTACCATAAACATATGGTCTATACACACATATACCATTAAGAGATACTGCATGAGCAACATAAACAACAACAACCTCTGCCTTCCCTACTTTGCAAAAAGTGAGACATATGTTCCACTCACTCACATTTGTAGCAATATGTCACTGCTAGCAGAAGGACAGAGCTTGCCAAGCTCCCCAGATAGGAAATATGAGGAGGGTGATTTTATTTAACAGCTCATTTAGCATTCATGTATAGTACCTTTAGCCCGGGCTCCTAATGGCCTGTATCCCCCAAAAATTTGTCAGAAGATGTATGAAAATGCAAATATGTCAGCAGGAAGCGCACCCAGCTCTCTCGGCATGGAGACAGATTTCATAGAACTGCTGCAGAAGTTGTGGCTCCTGTTGGAGCCTTTAGTTGGTTTTCTACAGTGAACTGTTGGGTAACACTTTAACTGCATAATGCAGCCACAACACTGCCGTAATGGCGTCGTTAAACGTGACATCAACATTAATTAAACGTATTGATGAAGCGCTATTTGTCACGTTCAATGAAAACTTGACACTGCTCTGAGACAGATCTGTGATAACAACTTAACATTAGTCGAGAGGGTAAAGTCTATCATGGCAGGCTTTACCAATAACGTGCTATTACACGGTCAGACACTGTTATGATGGTGTCAGTAACTGTGAATTCATGTAAAAAGGTAGATTTTGAAAGCTTATAAGCTTAATATGTTACTAGTCTATATTAGCAACATTAATACAGTGCAATGCAATCCAGAAATACCTGAAATAACTGACTACTGCAAATTTAGGCCCCATTTATTGAAATTTTAATTGATCTATCCAGATGTGGTTTGAACACACTTTTGTTTACACTTAGCCGCATGCTTCTCCATTCATTTAGCCAGTTTACACATCTGATTGCATCCATCTTGGTTTTCCTCGGCTACATGCAAATCCTACCAGTAATGTACCTGAAGCTGTTTGATATTTGCCAAAAACACCAGAGGAATCATAAGTTGTGTACTTTATTAGTTTTGTTATCAATAAGAGTTTAGCTAGGAAGCCTCCTGCTGTCGATGAATATTCATAAAGTAACACAAACACGTGTATGAACTATGAGCGAGACCAACATTTTGTTCGCCTTCACTGGCTCTCACTCACACCTACTGTACATACTTAATACCTTCATGTTTCCTGTTTGCATGTACATATGTTTTTTTTTTTTAATAGCTATTTGATCCGCCCAAGACGCATGAAGTGATTACGTATAAATGTGATATTAAACACACGCTGATGATGCAGTAGCTGCGTTTCTGTTGCTTTTTCCAAATTTGTCTGTGTTTCAATTGGCTCTTTAATGTCCACTGTATGGCTACTTGCTTTAACTTGTCATCACTGTGCAAGAATTGACAGAAATTGCCTTGAACTTTCATTTCCTTGAGATTAGAGTGTGTATTTGTGTATATTTTCACCTAAAGTCACATAGTATCTTTTTCCTAGAGAACTTTTAATCACAGATCATGTGTCTGGATTGTATCATCCTTTCAGAGTCAATAAATCCCCACACCTATGCATATACACATGCGCAGCCACATCCTCCCCACTCAGAGGGAGTCGATAAATCAAAAAACCTGAACATACATTGTTCCTTCCTTCACTTTTTTGCATCCGTAGCACTCCACTTAATTACATCTTTGCCCCCGTACTGTCCTTTCTGTCACCTGGCTGTGTATTTAAAGTAAACGTTCATGGCTATCCTTCGCCTGTGTAGTGTTGGCTGCAGACACACACACACGCACACGCACACACACACACACACAAGGGGAAGAGAAAACTCAGCCAATCCCATTAGGAGTGAACTCCTCCAGGGCACTGCCCCCCAATCAGACAATTAGTTACCAATGGCTCCTAATGGATTTACAACAATGTATTGCCTGGCACCATCCTACTCTAGTCACCCTCTCCAGCTCTCCTCAGAAATAACACAAACCACACTGGTTTATTCTGGGCAGCTAACACTGAGGGAGGAAAACACTCCTGGGCTTTTATCAGGTGCTGTAAGGTGCCATCAGTAAGTGTTGGTGTGTAAAGTGTGGAAGTCCACTGTCAGCTCCAGTCTCCTTGTCAGCAGATGTCAGCTGGATCACTGCCAAGCAGACCTCTGACAAGTGTTTTTCCATTTCACTGTAACGTCACTGTACAGAGCAGCACTGCTGTACTGTATATGTGTTCATACTTATAGGTTAAGCTTCCACTTTTGGCAATTCCACCTGTATACTCATATTTGTCTCACACATCCTGCCACTTCTTTTCAGTGGCAGGATGACAGTTTCCATTGCCATGTTAGCATTAGGATCTCTCCTGCCATTGCCCTTGACCAAAGCACAGGCCTCAGGACTGGAATTGGTGCAATGTGGCTGCCTGCTGCGCCTAAATAGTTGGTTCAGATATGACAGTTCAAATGCAGAGGAACAATTTTCTCAAAAGGGAAATAATAATAATAAGTTGCAGTTCAGTCACATTGCAAATTACAAATTCTTACAGCCAAGTAAGTATGTGTGGCACAGTTGAAAATGTGAAAAGCTACAGCACTTGACTGAATTGCTGAGGTTCCCACGGTTCTCACTAGCGGTCTGATAAATGAAAGCACACTGTGGGAGGTATATTAATCACTAAAGCTGTATGTTGTTGCAGCAATACCGGGACACAAAATCCTCCTTTGCTTTTATACTGAGCCTACCTGGTTAGTTTTTATAAGACTAAGGGTCAGTCCTTAGTAACACAAGGAGTTTTATTGCTGCTGTGCACAAAGGATGTGTGTATATGTGTGTGTGTTTTTGTGTGTGTGTGTATGTGCTTCTGTCTGTGTAAAGTTCAGCCTCGGCATCAGGAGTTGAAACTTCTCTCTTCTTGTGCACCGAGAGGCAAAATCTCTAGAAAGATAAACACCTCCCTCCCTGACAGATACCACACATTTTGTTTCGTGCCCTCAGTTCTTAAAGTGAGAGCTAAGCTAAGAGGAGATGAGCAGAGTATGATAATGTTTAACAGCTCATTAAGCATTCGTGTAAAGGACAGTTTATGCTAAAGTTTAGCTGCCTCAGGGACAGAACAGAACCACCCCCGGCCAACACTTTAACATTTGAACAGAACTCTGCTGGAAGTACTGCGACGCTAACAAGGCAAAATAACTTCTCCACTTCACCACAGAAACTAATCTTCACATTGCTCATCTTGTATGACTCCAAATATGGTTATGATTGCTCAGATGTTGATCCCAGCAGAGTCAAAACTGACACCTTTTGGTTGCTGTATAAAATGTTCACAGCTGTAAAGGCTGTTCTAAAAATAGCCCATCTGTTTCCCCCCCCCTCCCCTCTCCTCCACTTGTTTTGTCAAGTGGGAGGACCTTTACTTTTTTTTTTCCAATGCCTGAGCGTGGCCTCTAAGTTGGGAGCTTGCTCAACTTGATCCGCTTTTTTCATTCCCACTGCTTGCCAATTTTCCTGACAACTGAAGCAGAATGCAAACAGAGAGGGAGAAAGGGGGGTTTGAGGCTGACGCAAAAGCATGACAGTCCGCTTCTGCCCTTTGTAATGGCTGTGCTCACCCTTTAAGTGCCCCCCTTAGTCCCCCCCCCCCCCCCCCCACCCTCCTCTACCCATACCCCCCAGCCTTACCAGAACAGGGTTTATCATCTGTGATAAAGTACCCACAGTCTGGGAGGAATCAGCCCTGGATGTTTATTACATTAGGTCAGCATGTACTAATGGAGAAACTCCTACAGACCATGTCATCGCCACAGGGCAACAGAGTAGCAGATACAAAACAGTATTACTCCTTCCTCCTCTCCCTCTCTCCCTCTCTCTCTCTCTCTCTCTCTCTCTCTCTCTCTGTTGCTCTTTTCTTTTTCACGCAGACAAAAACACACCCACGCAGGAAAGGTCATACTTGATTAGAAAGCTTATTATAGTCTTTAGCATATGCAATTTTTTTGACTATGTAATCTGAAAATAAATAAGCAATTATATATTTTTCTGTCCGCTTGTGTACACAGCTCTGTCAGATTCCATTAATTTGCCAAAAAGAAATTAGTTGACAAAAAAAAAAAAAAAAGTGTATGTTGTGTGTATGTGTGCGCCACGAAGACACACCTGCCTATCAGCATTTAGCACGTGAAGGTCTTACACCATACGCCTTCAGTGTAGCATGCTGTAGGTGCACAGATTGTGTCACTGGTCTGCTGTCACACTTGCACTGTTATTTTTAAAATCTGGTTGTACAATTTCATTCAATTTTTGTCACTTCATGTCCACACTACAGTGTATGTGCTGTCGCTTTCTTTGATTGTCTTTATTGTGTTTCCCTCTCTCCCTTTTAACATTTATTTCAATACACTGCGGCAGTCGGCTGAAAATATCCACTATAACAACAATGTTTCAGAGCCATTAGGACATTAGTCTGATCCAGTCTAATCCATGGAGGGAAATACTAGAAAAAAACTGATTTGTACTCAGATAAATAAAATAATATCACCCTACTGACACCTTTTTCAATTAATACTGAACACTCAACGGGAGATAAAATGAGCTGTCAAAATGAATATTTTTGCAGGTTCGCGACAGGTGTAACCATGGTTACGCACTGACTAGACGTGCAGAAATTGTGATGGTTTCTGACACGCTCATCTGCTTTAAGATTACATGTTAGCTGCGTCTTCCATTCTGCTGTAGTTTGCATTCGAAGCTGGTGAGTTCTACTCCCAGCACACTGATGATGACTTCACTCTGACATGTGCTGTTCAGGTGTCTGAGAAAGCATCAGCTGCCAACTCACCTGAGGCCCGCAATTAGCGTCGAGCAGCTGCTAAGCTTTCCGTGCCATAACTATTCACAGTCTACGGATACAGACTGTCAGCGCTGCAAGATCAGCCGCACAAGAGTGATAAGCCTGTCTTCTTTCCTTCCCTGTGTCAGTCGTTCACACTTTGTCCTGGATTTGTAAATGTATGCAAAGAGGCAATACACCTTCCTTCTTGAAGCAAGCCAGACATTAAAGTGACGCTCGTTCGTTTTCGTTAGTGTGGATTGAAACAGTGCTTCTGTTTTAACTGCTTGTTGACCCCCTGCGGAAAGCAGCCAGGCAACTGGCCTATAGGCAACCCCAGCCAGTGCAACATCAAAGGCTGCGGTGGCACCATTAATGAGAGACACTAGCTGTGTGTGATGTGAATCACAGACAGTCCTGTAGCGTTCCCATGCTGTGCTAGGTCACTGTGTGTTATTGATTATTAGGAAAGTCAGAAAAGGCCGGGACAAAACGTTGGAGGCATTCCCTGTTAGGAGCAACTGTCACAAGTGAAACCAGTTACCTTAAACTATCTACTCTACTGCAACCGTCCCCAAAATTGGCATCATTATAAAAATGCAGAATGGCGGATAGGAAGAGTAGATAAATGTTTCTCTTGCTGAATTCAGCCTCAGCTTTTATGGCATCTGTCATTCATCTGAGAAATGTGAATCCATTTAGAAAGCGTTCGGTTTATTTACTGCTGTACATGTTCAGTCCAGTGCTGTCACCCTGCTGTCACCTCAGTCACTACTGCTATAGGTTCGACTCAAGTCAGATAATTGACTGTCCCTATTAGCAGCCTATTATGCCCTACCTAAACCCAGTGTTAGTAATATTCTACATTTAATATATTGTTAATAAATCAATTTTTACAGTGGAAAAGCACATTTATAATGGTTAGAGATGCTCCTCATACTCTGTTATTGAGAAATGTTGATCGGCTTCTTGGGCTGCGCCTGTCCTGGTTGGCAGACAATAAAGTCTAATCATAACAGCTAGTACACTGGAAGTGACACCTTTCAAACCATCTTTGTGTTCTCTTGCATCGAAATACGCTGCATGAGGCCAGTAATATCACACTTTGCTAACTGGTGCGTTTTTCTTTCTTTCTTTCCTTTTTTTTTTTTTTGCAATGGCTGATTTAAATAAACAGGAGGCTTCCACACAACCATCCAAAACAAGTAAAGCTCAACAATTCAAACATTATTTTAATTACCTGTCCTCACAGCAGAATGTGATGAGCATGGATTCAAGCTTATACCCTGCTTTATTTTCGCATGTGTTTTTGTAGTAAGTGTAGTGCACACACACTCACACACACAGTGTAATAACCTCCAGTTCCATGCTCTTAGCTTCTTAGCTCTAAGGATGTGCAGATACATTCGCATTTTGTGTTGGTGCTGTATAATCATACAGCAGGTGTTACAGTATGAATCAATGTTCACAAAGTGAAAATGCCTTCAAAGCAGAGCTGACAAAGGAGCACCAAAGGTGTTATGTACTGTATCTGCCAGTGAAAAATCCTTTCTGGAAGCAGTGCTGCTACCTGCCTCAGAGCCTCTCTTCTTCTCCTTCTGTGAAAATGTTGTTTTTCTTTCGAGGGAGTGAAGGTGCATATCTGCTCAGAAAGAGAAACATGTTGCTACTGTACCAAAACAAACAGGATAAATCTCACCAGCAGAGGCAGCGGTGCAGACACAAGCCTGACAACAGCCGCAGGGCCCAGCGACTACTGCACTCTGCCTAATCAAGCAGCCTTTTGAAAACAATGGGCCTCATGCAAGAACATTTTCGTATTTTTATCCTTAAACTCTTAACTTTTCTCTGAGGTTTTCTGCTCGTACAAGTGTTCCGAGTCAGATTTAACAAACTCTCTTAACTGCCTGAACTTGTAATAAATCGCTCATTTCAGCCTGATGAATGCCACCTGCCCGTGAGGAGATTCGTGAGATGTGATCATCACACACACCCCTAAAATTGCCATACAAGGCAATGTTCCGCTCTGTTTGTGGGCAAGTTTCATTCAAAAAAACTCGGCGTAGCATAACAAATTTAGAAGTGACAGTAGGCGACCCGAAACAATTAGAAAATATGAATCCACGTCATCAGAGCAGCTCTGATCTGTGACAGAATTAACGAGAGAATCCTTTGACATGAAGTTAGATGCTAAAATACATCTTTCTAAAGCAAAGTGCTACATGATGGAAGGTGGTCAAGGGATGTGACAGTAGCAGAGATATTAGAGGAGAATATTATAGTCTACAGGTGATGTTACACTGTCAGCTGCAACACATGATGATACTGGACAGATCTGCAGAGACATAGAGGCAGCTGTCAGAGCAACTACTGATATGTAGAAGTTGCTGTGCCACAATATGGCCATAAAAATCATAAAATCTAAAAAAAAACTTCAGTAAATTGACAACCATGATGATGAAAATGTGGCAAACTTAATATAAATTTTGCATTATATATTAAATATACATAGATTAAATTTTTTGTTAATTTCGGTATCATAAAAACTGAAAATGAATTCAGATTAGGACATAATAAGTGAAACGCCCCAATGAAGAAAGGCAGAGATGATCTATTCATGACACTGGACCACTCATAAATTTCGTTGTACCTAAGAGAAATCATCAATCACATCACAGCAAAAAGAGGAGGGTGAAAGTAGGGGTTTCAGGTGGCATCCGAAAAACAACAGGAAGACAAAAGAAGAGTACGATTTATTTCTATGCTTTGAATCATGACTTGAATCATCGCTGCAACTAAGCAGTTGCTTAGATGGTCCAAGGTGAACACTGGCTATTTTCACTTTGTCAAAATACTTTAAGTATTTTCATAAATGTTTTCTGAACTGAACATGGTTGTGTTGGCACTTAATGACAAGGCAAGAAACAGCGTCTCTGTCTGACCTTGGAAAGGAAAAACACTTCACTCAGTTATGATGGACTCATCACCCCTCAACCCTCCGTGTGAAATCTAAGTGGTGAGAAATCAGCAAGTATTATGTGAAAATTCAAAGCAAACTCGGGTGGCCAAATATCTGACAAAATCTGACATGTTTTTATTTTCACCAAACAATAGCTTGTAATTATGATCATAGTCAGACATTCCTTTCTCTCAAGTATCCTTTCCTCAAACAAGAAAAAACATTAAACCTTCCAGCCAGACTACATAAATCTTCATCCCCAACTTAAGAAAATATTTTACCAGTACTTTGTCTCTCCAACATCCCAACTTATTGAGATATCATTGCTAATTACCAAACTCATATGTGCACTTGAGTTCATTTTCGCCACTTGAAGACTACTTCTTTCTCATCTTCAAAGCCATCAGTATCCATAATCCATACTCAAAAATCTCATTGAGAGCCTCGTTTTAAGTAATGATCCTTAAGATTTTAGTTGTGTTTGATTTGGCCATACCTGTGGTTACCGTGGTAACAGCAAGTGCGGTTTAATATTACAGGTCCCAGAGTTCCGGAGGCAGCAAACATATCTTGAGCAGCTTCTTTGTCAGAAACAGGAGAGAAACTGGTGTCTGTTTACTGTGCAGCCAAACAAACTCATGTTTTATAAAGACGTGAGTCAGATGATTATTGCAACCAGGATCTGATTTCATGCTGCACACTGTGCGAGTAGTTTTGATCCACGCATGAAAAAGTTTTGTAGACTCTCTTTTGATAAACAGTCGGCTTTTGCGCAAAAGCATTGCTTTTTCTGTGGCTTCTTCACAATAAAAACCACCAACTTGTTTCACCAGTGGAACTCTCAATGCGAAACAGCAGCAGCAGGAAATGTCAGCAACTCAGTACTTTCTAATACGGTGTAAAAAGAGTGAACAGTAAACAGTGAGGCAGATATCAATGAGATAAAATTTCTCCCGATTACATGCATGCATCATTTCCTGTGAATGCCTCGTGCGTGTAAAGGCAATTTTAATCCAGCACATGAATAGCAGACTGCCACAAGTGAAACTGCCACTAACAATGAAAACTAATTACTGAATGTAAACTCACTGAATTGCACTCGCAGGAAAAATGCAGACCACACAGTATATAGTATCAAAAATGGGGTGTGGGGTTTGATCTCGGTGCACAAATATCAAACCATAAACAAGGAAATAAAGCAGGCTGAGTCTAAGCTAAACATATTTTTATTTATTTACCTTCCCTGATTTTAGTTGATGCTAGTTTGATTCTGTTTTATGGGTTGTACTATTTCTTTGCTGGCTGTTTGTTTAGCACTTCTTTTATTGCTGTGTGTCTTTATGTGATTCTATGTGAAGCACTTTGTAACCTTGTTCTGATAAGTGCTATGTGAATAGAGATATTATTACATAAAGTTAATCAATTGTATGACGTGTATCCACTCTCCAGACAGCCGCACCTTTAGCATATACCAAAACTGTGTACGCCTAAAAGGGTTCCTGTTTAACATAAAACATATCATGTAAAATATACTGAACTTTTTAAATGAATCAAGTTATTTTGTTAGACCTTCATTCATGCAAAACATTTTGTCTGTTTTGGGGAACGTGATGGCAGCAAGAGTGAATGACCTTCTTCTCTTCTTTTTTCTCTCTCTTTCTATCTATTTAAGGGCTTTGTAATTACTGGTCTTAACTACCACTGAATTTCAATGACTCTCTTTCAAATCAAAATAACTCCAGGTCCAAGGTTAAGAATTCATTATAAATAATTAAATTAAAGCCATTTCCATGAAAAGTGTTCTTCGTGATTACATTAACAAAGGGGACATTTGCTGAAAGGATTTAAACAACTTGTTCCTGTAAAAATAGGAACTCTGGCAGAATGTTTAGTGTCAAACTGAATTTTTGACTGAATTTAAATAACTATGTAATAATGTAATAATAATTATTTAAGGCCTTTACACAGCAAGGATGAAATGAAAAAAAAATGGAACAAAAAATGCGGAATATATTTGTTGATTTTGTGTTCAAACCTTTCATACCAAGAGCGACACAAATGATTGCGCTCCATGCATATAACCGAAAATTAAAGGTTTGCACCGCCACACAATCATCGATTCTTGGTTGTCGTGGACTTTTCAAGCAGCAGCAGTAGCGACGAGGAGTTTATGATATACCTTTTGACGAAAAAGAAGAGAAAACATTCCCATTATTACAGGAGAGAAAGGAAAATGGGGAGTATCATCGCCTGGGTGAGGAGCTAAAAATGTACCATGGGCACTTCAAGGGCTACGTTAGGATGACTGTAGGGCAGTTCGTGGTGCTTCTGGAGATGGTGGCCACCTCCATCAAGAAACAGAAAACCAACTATAGAGAGCCAATAAATCCTTAACAGTGTCTGGCACTGTGTTTGAGGTGAGTTATAGTATCGTTGGCGAAGATGTTTGACACGATCACATACATTGACTAGCTATCGTGAGCAGCACGAGCTCTCTCTCGTGGCCAACATGACAATTACGTACTCAAAACAACAACACATTCCAGTCTTTTTAATTATTTCAGTTAATATGCAGTTCAATACACTGAACGTGCAAGTCCCGATCCCATGTTGACATCTTGACCAACTGAGGAAGTTTGGCGAAGTGTCGACAAAGCATTCTTTGGCTTGAACTGTCTGGGTGCACTAGACAGCAAAAACATTGTCCTACAGGCTCCAGCAAACTCTGGGTCACAATTTTTTAATTACAAAGGATCATTCTCTGTTGTACTGCTGGCCCTTGTGGATGCCGACTACCGCTTCCTAGCAATTGAGGTGGGAAGCTATGGAAGCAACAGTGATGGGGGAATCTTTGCAAATTCAGCTCTTGCCAAAGCCCTGTATGATGGATCCCTCAATGTCCCACCACCAGCTGGGCTCACAGAATTGTGGAGAACAGCTTTGGGATCCTGAGTCATCGGTGGAGACTTTTTCACCGCCGTCTGCAGGTTTGCCCATCTGTTGCAGATGTTGTGGTCAAAGCTGCCTGCATTCTCTGCAACTACCTAAGATCGTCTGGAGCAGAGGAACAGCAAAGGAAGCTAGACCACACTAAAGATGGCGGTGACCTCAAATGCCCTCTTCCACCAATCAGGAATCTGCAGGCAAATCGAGCGTCTGTAGAGGAACTACAGATAAAACATACTTCAGCTCTCCCACTGGCCCAGTAGCCTGGCAGCATGAACACATCAACTGTGGCCTGTTGTAGTATGAGTTGTCATTAACATGTAAGGAACATTTTAATGTTGCAAAGCTAAATGGAACCATATACTGCTGGGTTGTTAAACCTTTAACAATGTGTCACATTAAACGAACCTCTATGCTTTTATCTGCAAAGTAACTAGTGACTGTAACCATTAGATAAATGCAGTGTAGAGAAAAAGGTTAAATATTTTTGCTGAATTGCTGAATGTTGTGGAGTAAAAGTAGAAAGTTGCACATAATGGAAATTATTAAGTACTTCTAAATTAAATTAATTTTGTTTAATTAAAACATACCCCTACATATACGTCTGTACATCTACATTTGGCCGTACAGGTCTTGCAAAAAACTTGGTTGAGGCCAGGAAGCCTGACTGAATTGGGCAGATCTCTTTTAATTTAATTTTAACAAAGGCCTGCTTCTGTTGAGGCAGCCTTCCCACTATAATGCAGGACCAAACTGCTCAGGTAGTCAGAGGGGAGGTCCCGTTCATTTCAATGAAAGTTGCTCAGTGGCACATGAAGCAAAAAAAGTTCGACTTCTGGGTATAAAAGTGTAAAAAAGATTTTTAAAAAACACTTTTAATATAATAAACCCACACTCAACTCTACCCACTGGAGACAGGCTCGTTATTTCAAGTGTGCAACAGGGTTAGTATATGTTTGCATTTAGAGTATAAATCAAAATGTGTTTATCATATGTATGCAATTATTATACGTGATACATGGTTGGTCAGCTTATAACAGTCAGGTCATAATTCCTCCAAGGCTCAGTGGATTTTTCATGGATAGACAGTGAGCTCATATGCTTCCACTCTTTCTTTGGCTTTCCTCCTGCCTGTCCACTCTTTGTTTCTTTGTTCTCCTTCCTCCTCTTAACGTAGGTGTCCCGGAGATTTTTCCACCTTTCTGGACCTCTTCCACTAAACAGTAAAGCAGACCACGGCACGCACATTACATTGAAACTAACTATCTTGCTTACAACACCAGGCACCAGAGCGTGTGCATATACACAACAGAAATAATTGATAATTGATGTATCACTTATCCTTTAAGGTCAGGTTTTATAGTATACTTTTCACAATGAAATTGTAATTTCTGACATGTTTAATGTCCATAGTATAACATTAGCTAATGCACTTAGAAAGTAATGGTTTTCTATAAATGTTCCCTTGACAACGGAGTACATTACCTCTCTTTTGTAGGCTACTCACTATCACAATAAAGTTCAGCTACAATACTTCCCCAGATGTTTTCTTTATATTTGTCGTCTTTATACTCTTTGCATTGTTTATCAAAAAGGGCCCTATGCTGCGAGGCCAAATGGATCAAGTAATCGTTATCCATTTCTATTGTTCTCTGACAGTATGGGACTTATGAAGTTGGCCGCTATGACAGTGTTCAAGAAAAATCACGTGAGCAAAAGTCATTATTTTATTGTTTTGCTTGTTTTTATCGGCATCCGAAATCCGAACTTCATTTGCACGAATTGTTTGCGTTTGGTCTGAAAAGATCATTACCAGGCTGAGTCAGTGGCTTCTTTTAAATCTAAGCTGAAAATGTACTTTTATCGCACCGCCCTCCCTGATTTCACCATAGTTTGTACTGTTTTCTGGCTTTTACTATTTCGTTTTTATGTTGGTACTTTTATTCTGTTATTACTGTGTTTTTATTTGTTTTGTTTATGTGAAGCACTTTGATGCTATATAAATAAAGATATTATTAAAGTATATCTGCTTTACATCACGTTTGAGTGTGTATGTGTGGGGGGATATTTTACTATTTGCTTTGGCTTTGCCATGGAACATATCAAACAACAGCCTAACAAGCAACTTTTGTCTCTTCCTTCTGAGATGTGTTTCTCTCTAACAATATGGAAAATATTGAAGGCACAGTACCTCAAACCACATGTTCTCCCTGTTCAAAAGTAATCAGTGAAACATTTTAATCAAGATGTCATTCCTCTTGCTGTAACATTAGTAAGTCTTGCATCATAATGTAAACCATCAATTCTGAAATGTTACAAAAAGAGAGCAGGCAACATGCCACCTTTTTAGCAGGGAATAACACTGCTGAAACAAAAAGCAAGGCTAATCTGCTCCACATTGTACTCATACGTGAAGGCTCACTGCCAAATTATCTACTGACAGAGATGCTATATTATACAAGTTTTCTATTACTATTTTCTCTCCGACAACTCAGGACATATTCTACGTAGAGTTAAGTGATCTATTTGTCAGTAATACTGTGTATTTCCATTCATTTTCAACTTCCTTTTCGCAATGTGTCCTTGTACAAAACGAAAAGAAAATTGCTTTAAATAGCTATTAGCAGTCATTAGCAATCAGCTAGTAAGTAATCCAAAGGAAACACTTCTGTTAGAATAACAATGACTTTGAGGGAAAGTCTGACATGCGTAGGTGAGTTCGCCAAAGCTGAGGACTTAATGGGGGCCGTGTTTATAGTTCCCAGCCTCTAGTCTCTGCGGTATCAATGTCTTAATCAGTACAGGGAGGCTGAAGGAGAGACTGGTGAACCTTGTATGCCTCTCCACCCAAATCCCTTCAATCTCAGCAGGCTTTCTAAGGCAAATTAAACAATGTTCAAATTTAGCCTCTCCTCCCTCCAGCAAAAGAAAGTTGACTTTTCTTCTTTCCCATCAGTGCAAAATGTAGAGTAACAAACTCGCTGTAAAAATAAAAATAAGGTTCGTGTGAGGAGATGAAAGAAAAACTTTGGAACATCTGGCAAGCAGACGCTGGCAGGTTAAGGTAAACAGAGTGTCCTTTTATGGTAGTACTCCTACCCTCCACAGAATCAGAGGTATGATGTGGAACACCTTCAAAGGAGCGAGGGGCCAGCACATCTTGTTTCAATTTATCCTCTCACTGGCAGACATGCTCTCTGGCCATAATATACTCCCACAAAGAAGATACTCGGCACATGCTTGTACAATCATGTATTGATTGGGAGCCATGTTCGGAAATTAACGCATTCTCAGACGCAAAAGATTTTGTGAAAATATGCATTTTCATACCAGGCAGACTCATACACACACTTACACACATACTCAGACATTCAGATATTCACAGACTCACATATTTCCAGTGTGACCTTCTGTGAAACCAGGGTGGGAGTAGATTAATTAGTTCATGGCCAGCCCTGAAAACTAGCCTCATGCCAGACCTGCATGTCAGCCTGTACAACATCTGGCAGCGGGCATCTGGTGCCATACATCAAACTAGCTCCTCCGCCTTCCACCCCCCACACACTGAATGTTATGCCTGATCAAACTAACTTCTAAAACTAACATTTGCTTTACAGGGGCAAAAAGGGGACTGCGAGGTCCAGAGGCAGAGCAGGTTCTTGTACCTGTTTGTCAAAAGGTCACTGCCAGTCCACAAAGTGTAACTGTACATATTTTTGATTTTAGAGGAAATACAGAAAGAGAGGAGGAGAGAGAATGTGCGCAGGAGTTCATCTTTTTTTTTTTTTTTTTTGTGCGTGTGTATGCCATTTCCAACCTTAGGCTCATACCCCCAGCTGCTTCATGCATCCCCCCTTGCCAAAGCCTTTGATGTGACTAGCTGAAATGTCACGAACCTACAAGCGCTCCAACCGCTTAGAAAGCTCTAATGAACAAGATAAAAACACAACCCCTAAATCAATGAGCAGGCAGCAGCAACCCTGTAGCTGTCACACTGATATCAGAGCGGGTCTGCCCTCCATGCCGAAGCTGCAGGAGAAAAACAGGCTTCCCCTGTGTGATAATAGGTAGCAGGCTTTAGGCTGTTAAACTGGGTCACTTAGTGGTGCATGTATCTGTGCAGCTCCCTAAATTTCATTTCCTCTCCTCTCCTCTCCTCTCCTCTCCTCTCCTCTCCTCTCCTCTCCTCTACTCTCTTCTACTCTCCCACCCTCTAACAGAGCACCGCCGCCCCGAGTCCTCCTCTCTCGTCCTGCCACCCGCTATCCCCCACCCCTGATAACACTAACTATATTCCTCTCCAGCGCTACCACAAAGTATCGCTGCTGCTGGTTATATAGCACATTGTCGGAGTGTTGTGTTTTCATGGTCATAAAGCAGCATGGCAGCCCTCTTTTTGAATAGAGCTGCCTATCTGTCTGCATATGAGTGGTATTCCATTGTCATGTTTCATTGAGTTCCTCTCTTTCTGTAATTAGAGAAAAGAGATTGTTACCTTTGCTGCCTCTCCCTCGGTCCATGGTATCATACTCAGTGGTGGAATATAATTGAATGATTTTGTGAGGGATCAATGAGATTAGGGATTGTGTTTATTCCTCTGTCGCTCTGGATTAGCGGGCTTTTTATATCTGCCTTGGGGAATAGCAAGTACAGTATGTATACACACACCATGGTGGATACAGAGACAAACATGCTGAAAAACAGCAAGATGGTAGGAATGTGTCAGCAAGGTCTTTCTATTTTAAAAGGAATTACTGTAAATTATGAGTCATATTCATGCATACACCCAAATTTTGTTAGCATCTTAAGGTATGTGTACACGTGTGTTAGCCTTCAATTAGGTAGCTTCAGAGAAAATCGCTAGAGGGATTTTTCTCATAGACCATATTCCAAAAGCGGGGGTAGGCACAGACATTTGTAATGTAGGGAAAGCCCGCAGGCCTATGCCTATGTGCTGTTATGCGGGTAAAAGGAGAGTTCGCTATTATTAACCTTGCTTTGAATCCCGTCCTTCTACCAATCCACCAGTAATCCTAATAATCCAAGCTTGCGCTCCCATCCCTCTGTAATAGGTGCCAGATGCTGATAGTACAGATAAACAGCAAACCTGTGTTTTTATCCAAGAAAAATAAAGCAGAGAGGCCCGCTGGAATCCACATGCTGTGATGAAAGAATGTGAAAACAGTGGTACACACAGAGAAAATCTCTCCTCAAGGAGAGAGACAATGGGCCTCATGCAAAAGCTACCAATATGAACAGACTCAGTTTTTAGTTGAGTTTTAGTTTATTTATTTGCGGGGTTTGTACTGCTGAGATTAAAAACATGCATGGGCTTGTGAAGGTATCTCACCGAAGAGAGGAAAAAAAAGGAAAGAAGGAAAAAGTGTCATGTAAAAGTGTTTTTAGAGAATTTGTGGCATTCACCAATTTTCTCATATTCTCTTAGGTATGAATGAAATTCATGAGTAGTCCAGTCCTGTCGTAAGAGTCCGAAACAGATAGTCTTCCTTTATATAAAATATATAACTAAAATAGTACAAAATTAATATTCTCTTCACTATATCAATATCATCATGGTTTGCCAATTTGGTGGTAGGTTTGAGTATTTAAAAAAAAAGATTTCATTGGTATATTTTAACATGAATATGAAGTTTGAATATGATACTGAAATCAACTGAAATAAATATGCAACCAAAATAAACTTTATTCAAACTTATTATTCTCTTCACCATATCAATATCATCATGGCTTGCCAATTTCCTGGAAGGTTTGAGATTTTAGTTGTAATAATGTTTTTGGCATATTTTGGCACAGCGAATTATACAGTTCAGTAGTTGGTAGGAAAATCTTCTCACTCCAACAGCTGCCTCAGGGTCTTCCACCCCATGTAAGTCGTGCACTACTTTAGAAAGATGTTTTTTAGGCATCTAATATCCTGTCAAACCATTCCTTCTCTATTTCTGTCACGGTACTGCACTGCTCTGATGACTCATGATGTCGGCAGCTATGCTATTGCTATTTTCTAATTGTTTCTGTATGACTACAGACACTGCTAATATTGTTGTGTACTTTTGTCTGCTGATTTCTTGCAGCAGCGCTCGGCGTAATGAACTTTTACTTTTGGGTAACATTTTCGTGACATTTATGTAACATTTTTCTCACAAATACTCACCTACTCACGACCACGTGCCATTCATCAAGTCAAGACGAGCAATTTAGCAACTTTGTGCAGTTAAGAGTTTGTTAAATCTGACTTGGAGCATGAAAAAAGTAAGAGAGGTTGAGGATAAGAATATGGTAATGTTCTTGCATGAGGCCCAATGACAATCACAAAAATTTTCCTATTCATGAATTTGATAAAGAAGCTACTTGAACTAAATCATCTTTAGACTTTAAAGGTACCACAAAGCTACACAGAAGCCAAAGAACAGATACACACAAATACATACAGTGATGTGCAGAAGATTTTCTGACAGTTCAAGGGAATTGCTTTTGGGCTGCTGTATAACATAAAGAGTCATACATCCACACCCAAAGCTCTCCGGGTCTCACCAAAGAGCTTTGGGTGTGAGAAGCAGTGGAGCATTGTTCAGACTGATATCCTCGGGTCTTTTGGGCTGCACAGATTTCTTTCACCATTCCTCAGAGGCAGAGCAATGGTGCTGGAAGTCCAAAGAGCTCCTGCACAGAGGGGATCATAAGCAGAGGGTTAGAACCAAGATATAAGACATTTATCTGTTCACATAACCCACCAAGATTGAGTGAGTCATCATGCCAAGCCCTATTTGACACACTCCCAGCAGATGATGAAGAGAGGCAGTGCTTAAAAAACAAAGGCAAAGCAATTCTTTCACATTTGATTGAGGCAACAATGAAAGATGGTAGCAGGAAATAAAAAGTGAAATGTAATGTTGGGTACTTTTATAAGAGACCTACAACCAGGTGATGCCGTTTAAGCCACCAGACTAATTAAAAGTAAGTCTCAGAACCTTCAACTTTAGTGTGCATCTCAATAGATGCATCCCAATTGATGCCTGAATTGTTCCCTTTGTCACTTTGTCACTGACGGTGATTCATTTTCATTGGTAGGGTTAGTCTGCCTGAGTCAAGTTGTAGGAATGCTTTGTTTCCCTTTTTCTTTTCAGCTGAATAATATGCTGGCCTTGACTAATACTCCCTCACAATACCTTGCTTTCAATGTTTTTACATGGCCCTTGCTTGGGCACTATTCAATGCTGTATTCTTATCTGTGAGACACACCAACAGTAAGTTGCAGCAGTTTTTATCCCTTTTGTGGATTCAAGGTCCAGCTGTGCTTAAGAAGAGAAGTGACATTTTTAAATTGTAGAAAATACAGCAGAATATAGAGAGATTAGCATAAAAAAATCACATGTATTTCACTGATGATATTTCAACATGAGCTGAAGATGACTTTGATGGTAATGATGAAGAGGGTAATAATGATAGTCATGACAGCACTGATGTCGATGAAGATTAGATGGAGACGCCATAATGGTCCATTGCTGTCCTTATGGCAAATGTATCTTTTACCCAACAGAGTGCTAAGCAGCAGTCCTCAGCTGATAATGCATTTGAGCAGCAACTGCTTCTTTTTTTTACCACCTCCCACCCTATCAGCACCCTTTCCTACGGACAGGAAAACAAGAGAACCAATACCAAGGAGGAATCGATCATAGTAATGGTTTTTCCCTGTGGAGAGTGAAGCCAAGGCAGGTGATATATCCCCCCATCATACACAGCACAGCACTCCATCACCTCTGTCAGCCAGAACTGCAAATTCCTCATTCTATCCAATCTAGTGGTCCTTTACCTTATCTCTCTGACCAATCGGTTTACTCCTGATCCTATCCTCTGCAACCAATTTAAATTCTGGAGCTTTACTTTAACCAGTCCTATGGCCTTTTATCACCCCAACCGGTCAAATGAATAGCCCCTACTTTTACATCAGAGGGTTCAGCAAGGCAAGAGGAACAAAGATGTGCCTTCTGCTACTTTGCTTTGATAATGCAAACTAGCTAGACCACCTGACTTTGTGTCTGTTGCAGTGTCAAAAATGTGAAAAATCATTTTTATGTTTGGTAAACCTAAGCTTCACATTATGTTCATTAAAACTGTAATAATAATAATAATAATACATTTAAATTCTACCACATTTTTCATTCATAGTGAAACTCAAAATGCTACAGTATTAATAATATAGAATGGACAACATAAAGAAAATAGTAATAAGAGTTAAAGGTCCAGTGTGTAGGATTTAGTGGCATCTAGTGGTGAGGCTTCAGATTGCAACAAACTGAATCCCCCCTACTCTTCCAGGCGTGTAGGAGAACCTACGGTGGCGAAACTCGCGAAAAACGCAAGAGGCGCTCTCTAGAGCCAGTGTTTGGTTTGTCCACTCTGGGCTACTGTAGAAACATGGCGGTGCAACATGGCGAGTTCCATGAAGGGGACCCACTCTCTATGTAGATATAAAGGGCTCATTCTAAGATAACAAAAACACAACGATTCTTATTTTCAGGTTATTATACACTAATTAAAACATACTTATGAATATTATAATCCATTTCTGCCAAGTCTGTTCCACTAGATCCAGAATAAAAATTTTTTAGGCCTTTTTACGTAAAAGAGACTTGGGTCTGTGCTGCCCTCAGATGGTTATGAAGGCTGTTCCACAAGCGTGGTGCAGCAGAGCAGAAGGCTCAATCCCCCATGGTGCGGAGCTTAGTACTGGGGGCCCGGAGGAGCGAGCTGCTAGCAGATCAGAAAATGCGAGTAGAGGTTTGTGGTATGATCAGTTCCTGTAGGTAGGGAGGCGCGTGTCCGTTGATGGATTTGGATGTGAGTAGCAGGACTTTGTAGTCAATTCTGAGGGAGACAGGGAGCCAATGTAATGAAAATAGAATTGGTGTTATATGTTTGTGTTTTCGCACTCTCATCAGGATCCTGCCAGCGCTGTTCTGAATATACTGGAGCTTCTGGATGCTCCTGCCAGGGATCCCTGTGAAGAGTACATTGCAGTAGTCCAGTCTTGAGGAGATGAAGGCATGGAGAAGTTTCTCTGCATCTGACAGAGATGAATTGGTAGTTCGTCCCTTTTTTCACATGCACAGTTGCTCAGTGCCAGATAGATAGATAGATAGATAGATAGATAGATAGATAGATAGCTTATTCCACTTATGAGGAGCATAGTAGAGATACAACACAGGTAAATTATAACTTATTTTATTCTTTCAGCCTTTTCAACCTCAGAATTCTTTAGTGTCAAACCCTGGAACAAACATATTTCCAACTTTTTTTTTTCTTTCTGAGACTCAAAGTAAAGAATTGTTGTGCAAGGTTTTCTGATAAAAGTGACTGAACATGACCAAACCTTGGAACGTTTGTTCAGCTGATGACAGTGGGAATGACTTGTTCGTATGGAATCTCAGATGCCAACACTGTCCCTTATGTCTCACCCTTCTTTTCATGTCGGATAATGGTGGCCCCCATTAGGCAGAGATGTGTAATTGTATGACTCAGGCACACTAACAGCTTCCTTTTTGTCTCTCTTTGTCAGTCTGCATGTCACACTGCTGAACACAGTACAGGGCAGTCTGCCAGCCCCAACTCTTAAGTCCTGATTTTCTTTACCCAGCTCATGTTTGTGTGTCTCTGTAATCATCTGTCATTTCATGCCCATTTCTTATTTATTGATTTATTTGTCTCATTATTTGTCTATTTGTCTATAGTCCATTACTGCATTATTGCCATGATTGCCCTTTGGAATAAATCACGCAGAAGGCTGTTAAGCAATCAACCCACATACAGTACAATGAAGCATATCTCTGATACATATTGACTAAATTTTAATGGTTTATTAACACAATAAAGGTAATTGTTATCGGTAATTAACCAAATAGATACTACTTAATAGGTTCAAATTGCTTCACAAAGACCTGAGGTATGCTAAGATTATTTCTGTAAGCAGCAGTTTCAATGACTTTTCAGTGGGAAAATAAATGAGCTCATTTGTACTTGAAAGCCTCTTTCCAATATTACAAATTACTTGAGTAAAAATAGCACTTATTTATGCATTTGTCCCTCATGGACTTTAAATATTCTTTCACAAACGTTTCCCAAACAGCATATAAGTGGTTGAGCATTGCTGCATAGTTTAACGATTTAAACGATCTTGCATTCATTTTAATAAAATATGATCACACATCATATAGTGGGAACAATTAGAGTGAAAATCATTAGGCACTCATATAAAGTTGCAATATGAAATTTTGCAGTGCAAATCATATTATGCGCCTTTACATAGAGATCTTTTCCATTTCTTAAACATCATTACTGCATATTTGTTTTTTCTCTAAACAAAACTCGCTAAAGACCAAGTTCTACTCTGGTCCTCTCTTTCCTTGATATGTGAGTGACTGTCCAATCAATATCCTGACAATCTGAATAGTTATCAAGGTCAGCTAAAGGCAAAAAGTTTTTACATTTTTCAAGTAAAGAAGTAGCCTGCATACCTGTCTGGGGGCTCAGTAGTTTTCTGCTGATGCACATAGATGTAACCAACACTGGGATCAGACATGGTCAATATTAATATTCTCTTTCAAAATCTCTTGTAGTCTTCAGTATTTCATGTTATGTAAGTGTTTGTCTCTCAGCAGGTTATAAAACTGGAAGAGCCTTTTTTTTTACGAACTCATTAGCAGCCATTACCTCCTCACACAAATCACTTTCTCCTGTGATGTTCTGTTCTCACCTCCCACTCCCCCCACTAATATACCGAATGCCACCATTATTCCCTCAACCCTCACAGTGAGGACGGGTCTGACTGAAGTCCTGTGCAGTTGGGAAATGACAGTCCCTCAGCTGAAATAAAAAAAACATTGCTCTGTTGTTGCGTATGAATTATTCATGTGACAGCGTTTCTCACTTTTGTCGTGTTTCTCTCCTTTTTTTTTTTTTTGGGCATAATTAAAATCTCAGGAGCCCTCTGACTGTGCTCGGGATTAATCTCCCACGGCACATCTCCATCTGCAGCCTGGATCATCAACCATCCCTCTCTGCACTAGCCCCCAGCTGTGCAACTGTCTGCCCAACCCAGGCCTAGCATGCTGTATAGGGACGCACTTGGGAAAGGAGTGAGGAGAGAGAAAGCAACGAAAGAAGGGGGGGGGGGGGTGGCCTGAAGAGCAGCGATAAATCTTAATATTTCACATCAATTTTATTTTGCTGAGCTGATTTGAGCTTCATTTTCTCTCAAATGGCCTTCTCCGCCGAGATCTGATTGATGCTAATAGCTTCTACAGCGGTTACATTTAGGGAGGGTAAGAGTCTTTTTTTATTGGTGCAGACACTTGTTAGTGTGGCACCAAGAAAGATTGTAAATTTGGCTCTTTCATGTAATGTGACTCTTGAGGGTGGTTAGACTGAGAGACACCACCACTGTCCATCTACACTTGCCTTGTGGATGTCCAATACTAATGAGATGACTAATTTCTTAAATTGCATGACCAGACACAAAATGCAGCTAATTTTGTTTGTACGGCCAGCTTTACTTGAGGAAGAATCTGTGTTACAGGTTGCCAAGAAAGGATTTTAATGTTTCCTATGCATTAAAATGTAGTCACTTTGTCATTCTCATCAATTATGCTGGCATGTAAATTTGATAAACCGAGTTTGATGACAGTCACAATGACAGGAGTGTAGGTTTGATACATGTAGGCTTCTCAGGTGTGGTCTGCAACCAAACAGCATACCTAAAATGAGAAAAAAGCTATAGAACAGCAGTCACAGACACCCATGGGTTTATAACCTTCCCAGGCTTTGGATTGGAGACTGTCCCACCAACTTAACAGCCAAGTATTTGGCTGCCTTGTAGTCCAGTCGATTTAACGGGCCCTGAGCTCCAGCATGCAAGATATGGTAGATCCAATTTAGGCCATGCTCAATCAACCTAATTCTACTGGGGACGTGAAGGCTGGGTACTGCAGTGTGTGCAAGAATGGATTGCTCAACAAAGCAGCTTTTAAAGGTCATGTTTTTGCTGCCTCCATGCCTACAAGATCCTTACAGAGGGCACCGGTTGCGAACGGAGTATGTAAATTCATCACAAACCTCCAACTCAACAATGATTTATGCTGCGAACCTGAGGAGCTTCAGTGTGGACTCAAAATGGGACTATAAAGTGCAGCGTGCCTCATCTAAGGTCTGCACTCTGAGAAGTTGAGAGGCTTCTTAAAATGACATACGAGTATCTCAAGTTTTGGAGTTAATGAGTACAACCTACACTGTTCTTTCACTGTTTACTCCTGCTTCCTTTTTGTTGTAGACACACAGTAATTACTTGCAAACACTGTAACTTTCTCTGATGTATGCATGTGTGCACATCAACAAGGTTTTCCTACTCCTTTTGACTATCCTCATCTTTCTCATGGGGAGTACGGTGCCATGCTTTTGCCTCTGCCATACAAGGAGCCAATTATATTATCAGCATGGGACCTCTGCTTGACATCGCATGTCCTGATGGTATAATGAAATAAAAGAGGTTTCACACACATACTCCCACTGTGTCCTTGACGTTTGGAAATGTCTACTTTGCAATTTCTGTAATTTGGGTGAGAGGTATATTTTCAAAGATACCACGGTGTTGAGCGTTCTCCACAGGGGATAGGCAACCCTGTCTTCCATTTCAACGAGTGACTGTGTTCAGGGAGAGTAGAGAATGTTCCAATGGGATATTCCACATTGTGAAATGTACTTTTGGGTTTGCCTGAATATCAGTTAAAATTCTATTAGGCCACATTCTTAATATTCATGTTCAATTAAAAGACTGAAAAGACTAATGTGAGAGGGATGCCCATCCCACTGATAAAGGATAATTCATTTTCATTGCAACGTGCGTCTAATTTTCGTGCTTTTAACCATTCTTCCTAATTTGTTCACTCAGTAATAACATTGTACTTGCTGAGATCTGGGACTGTATCAACATCATTAGCGTCACTATGCATAATTTTAAAACTCTCTGTGTGAAAATCCACCACAGTTTGATCTACTACAAGCAGTTTGAGGGATTACTGCCGACATTTTGGTTTTACGTCTAAATAAAATGGTTTGGATAATCTGACTGCTCGTGTTTCTTGCCCCCTTTTCAGTTGTGGCAGTGATGCCATGTTCTCAGATCTCAGCAATTAGTTTTTCAGTAGAATATTGTTATAACTGAATAAAATAAAGGCAAAAGTGCCAATTTGAAGGAAACCACAATTATCCTTTAACAAGTAACTCCAGGTTTTGTCAGCTTTTAGCAGGTTCAAGCTCATTGTTCTGGTTCACTGTTCCATATGACAGTCAGTTTAACTGATGCCTCTTTGCACATTTTTAATTGTAACTGTAAGAGTGTAAAAACAAGTTACAGTTTCTAATCAAGCAGCATCCTCCGGGGCTGAAAAATGAAGCCAAGTGTCAAAAACTGCAGTTCCTTGAATGGCCACTTGAGGCTGGCTCCAAAAGCGAGTCAATCCCCATAGACCCCCATGTTAAAATGCCCAACTTTACAGCAGAAATAAACATGTTTACAGCCTGGTACAAAAACGGTTTTGGTCTCTACAGTTAATTTCCCCTTTTATGACAACTGTACGGGAGGTGAATTTTTTTATAACTCACCCGTTTAGATTTTATTAAGCCATAAAGTTATGCATAATTGCGGACGTGGCTGCTTTGAGTGACAGGTCGCTAGCCTCTAAGTGGCTTGTTTCAGCAACCAAGTTTCATTCGGCCCGCCTCAGCTCCACCTCTTTGCCCATTTTGGATTAGTTAGATGGAGTCCAGCATTGCCGAGATGGCAACAGCCAGAGCCACCCACTTTGAGCTTCAAAACCACTCTTCAGAAACCAATGGGTGACGTCCATATATTTTACAGTCTGTTTCTAACACACTAAGATCCCCAAAGGCAATAGCCTAGGTGTACTTAAGAAAGTGTGGTTTATTTGAAATTGAGTTTAGTAGTAGAATTATCAATGAATTGAACAAACAAACTGCAAAGATTTTCATCACTGATACATAATAAGTCATCTATTAAGCAATAATGCCGAACATTTTCTGGTTCCAGTTTTGTTGATGAAAGGGATTTGCTGCTTGTCTCTGTTTTATATCATTGTAAATTAAATATCTTGGTTTTGGACTGTTGGTTGGAGAAAACAGGTAATTTAAAGACGTTAGCTTGGGTTCTGTCTGACAGTTTATGGACTTAACAATGTAATTGAATTGAAACAATAATCAGTCCTAGTTTATTTACAGAGGTAGTGTGTCACATTTAGCCTCATATCCTCACAAAAATATTCTGTTTTTATACATTCAAATCAAAAAATAATTATATCTGAGATTGAGCCTTAGAGAACTGAGGAAAGGTTGACTTGCAAACTCAAATGTAATTGAAAACCATTGGAAGTCATCAAGTGCAACATGCAAACTTTTACAGCAGTCAAGAATGTTTGTTGTAAATGCTCAACACGCTGCAATAAAATGTGCCAAGCAGTGCTTGATGCTGGGGTTTAAAACAGGCTTTTTTATAATGAGATCCCCCACCAACTAACAGATGTGGTGAACCAGCATTCTGTGAAGTTAACATATGTAGATAATTGGATGGTGTAGCTATTGTGGAAAACACGTTGTGGGCCCCTGTTTCTCAGTGAGAAGTCATTATCAATGTTTATGTTAATAGCTTTGACATACCAAGCTGCATGTGTTCTTGGACTGTGAAGGGGATTTGGCTGTCTGTTTGCGCTTTTCCACTTGGTGGTCATGGTTGCAGTGTTATTTGGATTTTCAGAAGTCTTGTTCTGCAGTTGTCAGTAAAACTCGGTCTAATTTCGCTGGGTGCCCGCTTCTAAAGAAACTAATTTTCGAATCATATAAACCCATGCCAACAATGTGTTATTAGAAAAGCCTTGATACATAATTTTTGCCCCACTTGTACCTTTTTGTGTGCGTGCAAAGAGAAATATTTGAATGTTATCTGGCAATACAAATGAGAATTTCACGAGGCACTAGGGTTTGACAGTTTCTTCTGTGGAGGACTGCTTGATGAAACATGGATAATTTGGTGGGATATGGTGTTCCTTCTATGTCTGATACCCACAGATGCCCTGCTCCTATTAAGTATTCTCTGAAAACTGAATAATATAAAACCTCATTTGAATGAAGATGCGTTCTCTCTCTCTCTCTGTATCCCCCACAAGGTTTTTTATTGATTGCAATTTCATATCCACATTCAGTCTCTTGGCAAATTCAATACATCATTTATACATTTGAAAATGTTTGTGTTTACTGAGCTTTGAATGGAGGTAATTTAACGTCTCAAGCAATAAAATTACTTGAACAGATGAAGGTTACAGTGAGCTACCATTTGTTTTTTTAGGCTCTTTCCCAATACGAACAGCTCACTCCTCCAGTCAGATGAATAAGCACCAGCATAAAGCATGCAGACAGGTTTGGGTTGTTTATTAACTGCTTGTCTAAAACTGTTAAAATGGGCAAGATGTGATCTACTGTAAGTTGTTCAAAACTGCCTCTAGCATCTCAGAAACCCCGTGACCACAAGCACACATGGGATTTTTGTGCATTAGTGCTTCTAGAGTTTACAGAGAAAGAGGCATTAAAACTAAAAACATCTACTTAGTAGCAGCCCTGCTTTTTTTATCGGGGGGGGGACAACAAGAGCCATTCAAGCTAAAATTGTTGACATTGTTTTGCCCTGATCAATCAGTAGCAACTGACATATCCACAAATGCCAGTTTAAGAGAGGTTATTTCTGTAAATTGATTTACAACAACCTGTTCAGCTGCATGGATTTCATCCATCTGTTTAGTTTAGTTTAGGTTTAGTCCACCTTTTGTCAAATGGATATGTTAGTGTAAAGCGCTACATCGTGAAACAAGCATCAGCTATATAATTTCAGGACCATAGCAATGATTTCTGATTACTCCCATGTACTGATGCGATCACTTAGTGAAGTGCAGTTGAACAGCGACGCAGTTAGAAAAAAAAAATAATACATAGTCAGTGACTACGAATGTTTGAACAGAAGTGAATGAAACAATTTGAGTCAGCAAAGTGATTCGTAAATTTTCGCCTCAATGTCAAGATAGAAAGCATCCCTCCAAGCCCCCAGTGCACCAATCAGAGCATGGCACGTAGAAGTGTGTGCTTGTAGGTTATTTTAAACCTTGTGAAGTAAGCGGAAAAGTAGTGCTAATTTAGGATAGCGCGACTACCACAATGCAACATTAAAGGCACAACCCCGTCACACACGTCCAGAAGTGCCTTTGCAGTGACCGAGGGGAAATTCATGGATTTATATTAAATATAGTGTTATTTAATATAAATCTGTGAATTTCCCCCCAGTCAATACAGTTGCAGGTGTGTCATGGTGTGACTGTGTGTGCGTGTCTATGTGTTTAATGTACCAACACACAATATGTTTACAAAGGAAATGACCTGAGAGAAGTTGTTAAAATGATTCCTCGTTCCATTTTAATGAAACAAAAAACTTTTTTTTTAAAAATAAATCACTGTTCATTAGTGTGCTGCACATCATCGACAGGCTCAGGTTCAGGCGATAAGAATAGGTTTTTGACCAGGTTTGAAGTAAATTTTTTACTGCATTGACATTCCTCTTTTATCATTTCTCTGATAATGAGTTGGCTTGGCAGGTTCAGACACAGAGCAAGATAACAAATTAATAAGGTCACTGCTAATCAAAAAGTCCTATCCTTGTCTGAATGTATTAGCGGGATCATACGACATGTGTTCAGAATCACAAGAGTCAATGAAGGCTGCTAAATCAGAGGAACGAATACCAGACAGACAGCAGGTCAGAAGGTCAAAGGTCAAGTAGGAGAGAGACCAGACGCTACATTGTTTACTCAAATGAATCATTCTGAGAGAATTCTGAAGCACAGACCTGCATCTATATACAATATATCTACATATCTATATACAATATATCTACATATGTCAATATATTTGAGTTTTAGATGTATAATGTAATATTTTGTTGTAATAGTCTGTCTGGGTGCCTCAAAAACAGCTACAGACCACTTTGAAATTGATATTAATACATACCACTGCGTTTTCATTAACAGTTTGGAATGAATTATGTTTCAACCTGCCGTGACACCCATGAAGCTCTCCCTATTTTCTAAACAGGCAAATTGTTTATCCATCTCAACATAACTGATGTTGATTGAAGTAGCTGATGCTATAATTATCTCCTACTGTTTTATGCTGATAAGAAAAGAAAAAAAAAATGCTGTGTTTCAAAAATGTTAATCCGGGTATTAGACAAGAAGGAAGATTCATGTCTCAGTGCAGACTGGCTTTTCAAACACTTTCATTAGAGCCCTGGTATTGAAATAATTTCTGTGTCTGAAAAAGTTTCGCCAGGCTTTCTCTTTGCTTTAATAACAAATGACTGGGTGGTGTTTGTACTGTAACTGCATAGTGGCTGGAATTGTTCAGACTGCAAATGGAAAGTGTGGCTCAGGCATTGGTAACACTGGAATATCTGAGAAAATGTGCTGTTATCTGTAAAAGCTTTTAAGCTTTTGTCTAAAGGCAGAATTAAATGGTCAAAATGAAACTGGAAGCACTAATCCACTGATTTTAATTTTTCTAAATAAAGCCACAACAACCCTTTTGTGCTGTACTATCGCTATTCATAATGTTACAGTAATTTAAAGAATCTGAATGAGGCAGCGCAAAGTGTTTCTCCAAACAAAGAAATGAAACACTGGCTAACCTTAAGTACACACAAGCACTCACACTGCGGAAATGTGAGTGCTTGTGTACTTCCAGTCAAAACTACTTAATTCCCTCCATGCAATTTTTTATCACCTCACTTAGGACTTTTCTACTATTAAACAAATGTAAAAATGTATGAATATGTCTGTATCTTCACTAAATTAGTTTTTGTTTTATAGTAAGTAAGAGATAAGCTGCACATTTTGTTGTTGAGAATCTTTTTATCCATTATTTTTTACAGAAGACATTTTGGCACATCAAAGTATGAAAAGCAGAGGTGGAAATGATAAAATTACTGAATTCAGGGTATTTGTATTTTGCATGCTGGCTCATTGGGACGCTGTTGTGGCTTACTGGGACTCCGAGTCATCATTAATATTATTAGTAATACCTTTTACTACTTTCATGATTCAACTAAAATCAAAGGTTTACCCAGTCTTGTTTTGCATGTGCTGGACCATTGACATACATGACTACCAAGCTAAAGTCAAGCTTTTTTTTTTTTGTATGTAACACCACAAAGTGGCGCAGCAAAATTTATCTGCGTGTCTTTGCAAAATGCGTGGTTATAGGTTGGTAGCAAAGTGGCTAGCTGGTAAACTACTGTACCTGGCGAGCTAGCGCCAGTCAGTCACAGTAGCTCTCCTAGCTTCTTTCAGTTTTGTCTGTACTGGACCATCTTTTCCCTTGTTAGCAAGAGACAGCAGACTGGCTGGAAACCAACTTTTGTGGAGCAGTTTATAATCCCACAGAGGATGGTTAAATAAAAGTGGTGGTGCAATCTCATTCGTTTTTCCCATAGACACGTTACGTGACTCACAGTTTGAGCACTTCTACTGTTTGGATCAGCATGAAACTCTCCCGGTTAAATCATCAGTACAAAAGATGAACAACTGTTTTAGAAAATATCTGGTTCTGGTAAAAAGTCGAAGGTACAAGACTGTGTACATAAAACATTTCAAGAGTAGAATTTAACTACGACTCCCAGTGTGCATTTCACCAAGAAACAGCCAAGTTTAAAATTCGGTCACATGCACCGCTAACGGCAGATGGAAGCTAAAGATTGCAGTGTTGAGAAAAACTACAATGGTTTCCTCCATTTTGGACTCTCCAGCTCTCTGCTCTCTCTAAGGTCATCAGCACTATTAAGATGGATTGGCTATTGGTCAACAGCACAACTTTGCACGTCTCCACTGAAATGAATTCATTTTGCAGAGAAATGTCACTGTTTTAAATGCGGGTTTGACCAGATCTTTAGTATCTGAAAAACTGACACTTAATCAAATTACTGGTAGCTATGTGGTGCCAGAATTATATCCCATACCTACCTGTCACTGCTGATGATGACACAGTACTTTGACATGATTGTGTGCTACACTGAGTTTGCCAGTGCACACATATATACAAATACCATACATTCTACCTGGTCAGGAGATGACCTACTCACCCAGCGGTGAAGCTTTGACCCTTGACTCCTTCTCTGGACAGCACCTCAGGCACCTCTTGAATGTGTCAACAGCTTTCCCATGTCTCTTGGCTGGGCGGCAGTGATTTATTCTCTGTGCCCTCGCTACAAGGAGCACCGCGGGGTTGAAAGATGATTGTCCTCCTGAGCAGGGGAATAAACTGTGGCATGATGGTGTCAGGAACCCCAGCTGGAGCCGGGAGCAAACTGTCGTAGGAGAGAGTTGACCTTTAATCACAACAAAGGTATACATATTGCTGCTGTCATATGAAAACCTTGTAACTCCAATTTTGGGCAATCTTTTTATTTTGTGATTTTTATTATGTGTTCCTCTATGGACAGTATGCAAATTGTACAATAGCCCCTGCTTTACATATGCTTTAAAACTAAAATAAAATAAATGAAATAGAAAATGATAATGCATGAAGAATTTAAATTCTGCTACAGTTTCAGTGGAAATTAAGACCATCTGACTAATTACCAGTAATTGAAATAATGATATTAAAGAAAAGATGAACAAGAACCAAAGTCCTGCTAGTGTATGACGGCATATCAGTGCCAAAATCCGCGAGCACAAATGAGAACCACGTGCACCGATGTAGAGGAGCCGCGTGCGCAACTCAAACAGCCGTGCGTTATTTTTGTGAGCGCTTTCACAGCACTTGGGCGCAGAATATCTCTGTTCACGTGAACAATATTGTAGCCTGCGAAGAGAAAACCATGCTTTGAGAACCAAGAGAGCGCGTGACTTTTATCCCCGACTGCACAACTGCTTTTACGATTTTACTTTATATAGCACCAAATCGCAACAGAAGATTCTCAGGGCTATGTGGTTTGTCCCGTTTATCCTAGTGGTGTTGCCGTACCTAGCTGTCCAAGATGGCAGAACGGCTCAACCAATTACATTTGGAGATACAATGGTGACTGAGTCCACCAAAAAGAAAAATCACTTGCGAGCGAGCAGGTGAAAGTGATAGTAGTTGTGTGCTCGGAGATAACAGTCATGTGCTCCTTCGGATTCTGCGCACGCTCAAAGCATGGTTTTCTCCTCGCAGGCTACAATATTGCTTGCACAAGCAGAAATATTATGTTATATATGTGAAAGTGCTCACAAAAATAATATCTGTGCGCGGCTGTTTGAGCATGTGATGCATGTTGATCTCATTTGCGCTGGCGGACTTTGACACTGCCGTCATACAGCAGAACCTTCTTTTCTTGGCCACAGAAAAGCTGACATCTTGTTGAAAAAACATTAATATCAGTCTTTGTAACGGCAAACTGAGGAAATTGTAAAAAAAATTATTTTAGACATTGTCACAAAAAAGTTCTCCAGGTCTCTAATTTGTTCCTCAACCACGAAACCATCTTAACCAGAACAGACTGACAAAGAAAAAGAAACAAAAGTTTGCACAATAGCAGAAGTCTGCGCCACTATATTAAAAACCCATTTAGAAAGATTCTTCAAGGACTCCCAAAGAGCTGAAAGGTACTAAATAACAGCATTCCAAAAGCAAGAATAAAGACTAGTTTAGGAGGAAGAGCTATAATCTTACGCTGACTTAAACGAGACGTATATAGTTTTGTACCAACAGCCCTGCCATCGTGTCTCACTGCGGTGAAGCTTCAGTGTGTAGTAAATCATGTCCACCCACACGCACTACATCAACTCACCCACGCCCACCGCCCACTGACGAATCTGTCACGGCCATCAGTGACGGTCCCTTCACTACCGTGGAGGAGCAGATATGTGTGTGCAGCGAGAAAGGCAATAAGCATTTGTTTGTATTTATCTGTGTGTGTGTGTGCACGCGCGCAAGAAATAGAAATAAATCTGTGTTAAATCCTCTGCTATTTTGATTGCTGGTATTTAATCTCATTTTTTTTTTAAATACAGGCCATTTGATAAAATTAAAAGAGTAGGGAGGAACTCTCATAACTCTCATACTTCAGTGTACCACATGTTAAGTGTCCTGAGTCTCGTCTTTTCCACCGCCTGCTTCTGAAGAATCAGAAGAGGCCGTCGGGGTACCACAAACCGCTGTACACTTGAAGATGAAGTCATTATCTACTGATGTCTGTTTTAAATGCTTCTGTCCTACTGATGTGTACTCAGCCCACACTATCTCCCCCCCCACACTCACCCCAACCCTCCAGTACCACCACTTCTCTCTATCTCTTCCTTGACTTAATGCTGATAAATGAGTCCGTTCTTACCCACAGCATTTCTCATTCTGAGTGGCCCGGCTGGATTTGCTGCTGTTTCACAGTATCTTTCTCCTTCTTTCTTTATGGAATTGGTCTCAAGGACAAAAAAAAAAAAAAAAGGTTCTGATGTTCTGAGACCATTCGAAACAGAACTACAGAAACTTGACAAGAATATAAATAAAGAGAGAGCATGTCATTTGAGTCCACGAACCCAAAGGTGGCGCTTACATTCACTCAAACTCAAAAAAAACAAACTTTTAGAGATATTTTGTGCATTTCATATTCTATTTTTGCTTTTATTTCAAGTAAACTGTGTGTAGTGATCTGTAGAAAACCCTCTGAAGTGTTAGGAAATATACTGGAGCTGTTTATTGCATTTAGAGAAGAACACAGAAGCGCTAATTTTTACCTAGGAGACTTAAACTCTTTAAAGCAATGCCATTGATGTAAATGAACACTATTATTCTCCCAAAGGTTTTCCAGAACATTACTATAATTACCATAATTATACAGTGTAAAAAAAAGAACACATTTGCTGAACAACTGGAGCAATACCTCCACTGTTTCACTGTTTAGTGTACGCTTGCACATTTTTCTTCAGACTCTTAGCAAACTTCTCATTCTCTTTCCCCTTGAGAGCTTTTTGTGTGGCTGTATAGTTTTTGGGGGGGTTTTTTTGTTGTTGTTTTTTTTAAAGGGAAAGAAAAAGAAAGAAATGTGCGCGAGCGTGAGGAAGAAGTCGAGCTTTACTGATATCGCTGACTGCTGTGTGTGACGCTGGGATGCCATATCTGGGTCAGGCCTCCCAGCCCGGTTCAAGCATCATGTGAGATTCTACAGGGAATACTCTTTAACATCAACACGGATGAGAGGGAGACAGATTTGGAGAATATCTTGTTCTGCAGGTGCGGCATGGTAGATAAAGCACTCCCTGGTAAGACAGCTGAGCAGAGATTCATCAGCAGCACAGTGGGTCTAGAACATTCACAGACCAGCTGGTGCACTCTCCCAGAATTAGCCTTGAAATCTTACCACTCGTGTCTACCTATGTCTGTATTTTTCTGACACAAACCTGCAGTGAAAAGTGATGGCAAAAGGCAGCATTACACCGTTGACCCACTCCACTGCACCGTGCCCCTGTGTTACCCAGGGCCTCTGGGGTGCAGGCCCTGTTGATGTACATAGTTTAATCAAACTGGCAGGGCGGCCTCGGCTTACAGGCTGTGTGATTTGAGCACATTGCTCTCTGCGGCTGGCCGTCCCACTCTCTGCTTTCCTTAACACGGGAGTCAGTGATCAGTGTTACGACAGACCGTGTTTCTTTTTTTTTCCGGTGCATCAATC
Source organism: Scomberomorus guttatus (assembly GCA_038419695.1). NCBI lineage: Eukaryota > Metazoa > Chordata > Actinopteri > Scombriformes > Scombridae > Scomberomorus > Scomberomorus guttatus. Next base: position 16,789,595 of record CM076457.1, on the reverse strand, counting down.
CCAGCTAGCACACTACTCCTACGCTCCCATAGTCGAGAGCACACTGGATGGGCGTCCTTGTCACTGCACTTGGTCCAGGTGCCGGCACAGCGGGGGGTGGAGAAGTGGGAGACAGCGTGAACTTCTAATGTTTTATGCAGTCCTGGTGCATTTCTTCGCTGGCAGGTGAAAGGAGACGGCTGGCAACACCACGTGTCACGGAGGAGGCACACGTCTGTCCGTAGCTCTGTCGAGGCCAACAGCAGTGACAACTGCTGCAGCGTATAGAGGACTGGATATGCCACACTGGAGGAAATGAATAGAATTGTTAAGATTATATTCTTCACTTGTCAATTCACTAAATTATGTTGTCTTTCATGCCTTGTTCACTAATTGCAGAACTCCGTGTTTGACCTTGACAAACAAGAAATAACACTTTAAAGAGAAAATTATTTTGGAACTCTTGGAACGTAAGAGAATGACATTCTGTTACTTTTTGTCTTTTGAATCAAGGAATGTGTGTGGGAATCATTTTCAGTAGGGGTCTTTTCATTGTGTAGTCTTGGTATGTATCTGTTCTCCATGAATATAACAAAATGCTTTTAGTCTAGAGCTCGCCTGTATTGTAAGCTGGCCAGGATGTCGGGTTGGACTTGTACAGATCTGTTCAGTGTACTTTCATAATGAAAATGTAATAAACACTTATAATATTGACAATGTCGTAAACATTTGTGAATTAAATACACTAAAATAATTCTGATGTTGTGCAGACTTTTTTATTGATAACCTGTAAAAATGTTACCCCATTAGTAGTTGCACTTTGATAACACGTCACTGCTGCCACGAAAAAATGCATCATGCATTTATTTTAATATCTACTCATAAAATAATGTTTTTCATGCTTTTTGTGCCTGTGCAGCAGCCAAATATAGATATTTTGTGCTGGCTACACATTTCGGCTGCTCCACAGAGGTGCCCTCCTTTTTGGTATCACACTGGTGGCTATGGACCTCTATAGATGAGCTTCTGCTCATCTTTCTATTTTAAGCACACCTGTTACTGTTATGCAGTTTGGTGGTCTCTGATAAAAACAGTTTTCTTTGGCCGGACTATTAGTTCTGCTCTGAGCTTTAAGCTAGTTTTAACTTGTTTCTTCCTGTTTAGATCATGAGTCACAAAGCCTGATCAATGAAACCTCATACAGAGTAGGGTACAATCATTCCAATCACAGTCAGGGCTGGTGGGTTGAGTACAAAGGAGAAAATCAGCTCACCACCACCCACCATGGTCACCCTGCCTGGATAGCCTCTGGGTCCTGGTAAATGGGCATGAGCATGGTCATCCATGTAGTGAGTCAGTTTAATAAGCTTTGAAAGTGAGTAGGCAGCAGTCAGGTCATCACAGCAGGATTTGGCTCAAATAAACATGCAGCAAAGTCAGAGGGTCTCATTTCTTTGGCTCTACATGCCAGTACCTTTTATCTATATGCCTCTATAGGGACACTGACAGTACAGCGTCATCTGAAGGTTTAACGCTTCTTTATTCTTAACACTTAACGTCAACTGAGACCGATCATGAATGGCAGGTGAGAGGTGCAGAGCTCATGTGAGGGCAAAAAAACTGAACTTTTGTCTAGTTAACTAATCAGCTGGAGAAAATTATTTGAAAAGAAAAACTTGAATCAATTGTCAGGAGATTTTTTTTCTTATATCAATAATTCCAGAGATTATTTACTGCAATCAATACTTAAAATCTCCAATCAGTAAATAACAAGCGCTTCTTTATTGCAATCTCCCCTGCTTGTTTTCTCTCCCTATTTTCCTCCACGTGTCCACATGTACAGAAATACACACATGCATGCTTGCTTGCTCATCCCTGTTCTCCAGGACTAATTACTTTAAATGAAAAAAGCTCTCCTTTGGGGCACCAATTTAACCCAGTGTCTGATGAGCAGAAATTACATGTCTAATGGAATGGAATAGTTGCACAAATTGAAGAAATGAAACACACTTTTTTATCTTGGTGCCACCTTAAATTAGATTTTAATTTGGACCACACTAACACATAATGGAGTGCAGTAAGCCTTCTTTGGCACCTTTCCTAATTGCCTGTGGCTTTCTTATTTCTGCAGGTCGCCTGCTGTATCCATTATCAACTCAAGCTGACCGCCATTTTAAGCAAGATTCCTCGTGAGGCTGGAACATAATGTCAAGACAGCCACAGTTAGTGTCAAAACTGAAGCACGAAGCAAGTCCAAATTAGAAATGGAACTTGAACTATAACTGTAAAAGCATCAACCTTAATGCCCTGTTGTCCTGACCAGGTAGAGTATCCTTGCATGGCAGGAATATTTCTCACACACCAACCCGTCAAACTCCCCTAATATAAATATAAATATTGCCCTGCTTCTGGTTGAAGCTCGTGCCTACCAGGTAGAATCTCTCTGCAAGTGTAGTCCTGCAACTTTGCCGACCACACAGGAACAAATTAGTGAGGGTTTTTCAAATTCATTTATTGTATGCTGAATTGACTGAGTATTGATTGAGCTCAACTCAACCCATGACTCCACCCCACGCATGCCAGGTTACCTTCAGTCTACAAGACGCATAAATAAATAGTATTTTGTGACTTTGTGCGTGCAGAGGTGAAAAAGTATACAGGATTTGAACTTTTGTCTCAAAACTTTCTCCTTCTTCACTTCACTTTTCTTGTGTACAAAATGAGCGCAACACCATGAGTGCCTTCGGGCAACGACTGTACAAAAGTGCGTGCCGTTAACTCAGTTGGAGTGATTATCACGTCTCGCACATTTGGAACAATGTGCAGGCAAACAACAAAAATGTTTGCCTGCATATGTGCCAGTTTGTTTCAAGCATACGCCGGCCTGATGCTAGCTGAGCAGAAAACAACTCTGTTCATATTATACATTCACATATATTCTATTCCACCTTTCCACCTTTTATTGTAAATAACTCCCCCGCACCACCACCCTCAGTACCACACACAAGAGTATTTTTGGGGGAGAAGTGGAATAAGTTGAGGAATGTTTGCTTTGCCTCCTCCATCTGAGCCTTTCTAAACACATGTCTGAGTTGCAGAAAAGAGCAAAAGAACAAGACAAGATACAGCTGCTGGAGTTATAAATAAACAGAAACAGAGTACTTATGGGAAGAGAGTGTGTAAGAGCTTTAGAGGCTGCTTTAAGAGGCCAACCTAACGGCCCACAGTTCACAGTACTGTGTGTGTGAGAGACAAAGAGAGAGACAGTGAGAGTTGATGTGAGAAATGTGCAAATGCTGAACAAACTTCTCAAATACAAAAGGCTACTGAAAAATGAAATAATAATGAAATTAAATGTGTGACATTGTTCAAATACACACTCTCCACAATTAAACACATTACATTAATCCAATTTACCTTATACTGTATGTGAAAAATGGTGAAAGCAGAAATATTAAGCTTCTTGTAAAAACAGCATCCACTCATTTATTTTATCTGCTTACTCTTATTCAAGATTGTGGGGGACGAGTCCCAGCATATCAATTAAGATTCAATGATAAATGAAAAATGTCTTGATGTAGTCTTATTAGGATTCAGCTGCAGCTCAATATGTGCTGATGTAAACCAAAAAAAAAAAAAAAAAAAGCTTTCATATCATACATGAGGGAATTCTGGCAGCTGTCAAGATAATCCTCTGATAATGCAAGCCAGAGAGACAAGGCAGATACAGTATGTTGAAAGAATTGCAGTAAGAATAGTAACTTATCACCGGGACCAGCCTCCTGCTCTTTGACTGCAGCCAAGGCTGAGTCACTGTCCCTGTGCTCCCTGCTTTACCTCATCCAGCTTAAGAAACCTGAACTTATCCAGACTTGGTGTAGTGGTGTGTGTGTGTGTGAGTAAATTACAGAATGTTCTGAATGACTTATAGTGCAGTCTGCCAGTATTAAGACAGTAATATGTTCATTGTGTGCGCTCTACTCTACCACGCTGGATTTCAAATTAAACAATAACTATGAGGTCAATGTGCTGACTTTAAACAGTGTTAAAAATGTTCAAAAGTGTTTATTTCATCCTTATTGGGTGAACATTGTAGGACCCAAAAGTGCTTTTTAAAGAGAACATAATGCTTTTTGTGATTTGCGGTTATTTTTATACTGTAAAGTTCCAAAACTTGAGGTGAACGTATGTAAAAATACTCCCTGAAAGTCAAAAGCCAGGGCTTCAGCTTGCTCTGGACACTTAATTTGCAAAGTCACCTCTGCTTCCTCCTCGTGATGACATCAGATTGTTCGCACATGCCCACAAACGACTATCTTTATTGCTAAGGTTTTTGCATTATCCACCTGCATATTTCAGATCAGATTCGTGCTCGCCCATGTTCGGCATGTACAGTTGTATTTTAGAACTTTTCATTTCGAGTGAAGAACAAGAAAAAAAAAGTGAGATCCTACTACTACCGTTTGTTTACGTAGCCTCCGGAAACCTGGAGCTGGCCAATCAGAACAGAGTGGGCTCATCGTTAGGGGGACGGAGGCTGAACTGAGGGGCTGCATAAAGGGTCAGTATAAGATAAATAAAGAGCTTTTTGAACTGTAAATCATGTAAAGATATTCCAGTAGAGCCCCAGAATATAAATACAGACCTGTAAATGTGCATGATACGTCTCCTTTAACATTGGGGCTATGTATAATAAGGGATAACGTTTCTATATGATTCATTGGATGTGAATGTAAACAGGCTCAAATTAAAGCTGAAAGAAAGTATTTAAACCTCAGTTTCATTTCAGATCCACTATACTGTAGAATAGACCCAACAAAAAACTGCCTCGTCTCTGAAGATATCAGCAGTGACTTCACCACTGAAAAGATTACAGAAAATGTTTGGGTTAAACGTATGAGCGGCAGTTTATGAGTAAAGTAGAGCTAAGGTGACTGTTTAGTATTATATTTAGTACTGTTAACCTCTATTCGTTATTCATATTTCCCAGTAAATTGCATAACTGTCTGCATTCAATATTACCTCTTTACCCTACAACAAACTACTTTGTGCGAGATAATATTCAAAGCTTAACCCTCAAAATAATTCACCATCATCTAAGAATTCATCCTGTAATAAGGGATTATACCACAGCTTACTCTACAGGATTTTTTAAAGCCATAAGCTGGAATGGCACAAAGTTCTCTGAATAGAGGAATTACTATAGTGTAATATAAGTGTTGATAGATAGATATTTTAACTACTCCTCTACCAGCAATCATCTCATTGTGATCGCGGCTTAGACAGGGCAAATAAATGGCGTTGAAATATTGTTTTTCCCAACAGAGCTTAGCAAGGGGACAATAAAATTAGCTCTTGAAAAAAGATTTGCTTCACTTGCTCGAGATGATTTCTATGTGGGCTCTAACGTGAGAGTTTTATTTCTCGATTTACCAACACTGCCTGTTAGGCCAATTAACCCGTACCCCCTCTTGCCTGCCTGAGCCATTTTCCCAGCACACTGAGAAACCGCCGGCGTTTACAGAGATACAACGTTTGCAGAATGAATGCCGGTGCTACTCTAAACTAGGTGGTCAAGGGACAAAAGAAGAAATGCATTACATTTACCGATATAGCGCCGGGCTTGTTGCATAGAGAATTACCTGCAATAAATGAAAGCACAAGCAGGAGACGGAGAGATAAAGTCAGTGGGTGAAAATAGAGGAATGTGCCCACCGTTTGCAGATTTGTTGTGTGAAATAGCTGGCCATTATCTGGACAGCCAGGAAGGTTGAGCACAGTGTGAGGAATGCTAAGGTGTGTCCTGGTGTGTAATTAACAGATAAAACTGTTGGTTCATTAAATGCATATGCAGTGTCATGCATTCAGTATGCTAGTATTGATCGTCCAGACATCTCCACGCACCTCCCTGCTCACCGGACTTCTGACACACTACATCCATCACGCCACCTACCTCCACCATATTTATAGAATTTTAATTAGCTCTGAGCCCAAGCCAACATCATTAGCTTTTCTCTCTTTTTTTTTTTTTTTCCCAGCAAACAGTCATGCATGGTAATAATGGTGTTCTCAGACAGAAAAGCAGTGGGTACTTATATCAAGGACACAGCAAGAGAATGAGAGAGAGAGAGAGAGAGTGCAGGACAAAAGGTTGACAGTTTAAAATGACAATGAAAAATGGAAGCAGTGGAAGAAAAAAACAGCATAACATGTGGAATGCAGGCAGTAATGTCACCTTGGAATAATTTCTGTATGATTAAATGAGTATCTCCAGCCATTCCTCTGCGACGACAGTATCTGAAAGCAGTCAATACAACTGAATCCCAAGTAGGGGGGGTGTGAAGTTTTAGTCTCCTCAACATGTAAGACAAGACTATAAAGTTTAGCCTTCAAACATGATCAGACTTATATAAATATTGATTTTACAGAATACATTTTCTAAATAAAAATGATGCCTGTTCTGTAGTACTAGTGTGTATGTAGTAGAGTTGCAACAATTAGTCAACCGAAATTAAATTAATCAACAACTATTTTGATAATCGAGTAATCATTTCAGTCAATTTTCAAGCAAAAATGCCAAATTTTTTATGGTTCCAGCTTCTCAAATGTGATTATGTATTTGCATGTTTTCTTTGTTATATATGACAGTAAATGGAATATCTTTAGGTTTTGAACTGTTAGTTGGACCAAACAGTCAAATTTCACTCTGTGAAACTGTGAATGCCCTTTTTTTCCACTATTTTTCACTACTTTTATTTTTTTTAAGTCCCCCTCCACTCAAAAATGTGTTTTTCTTCTTGTTCCAACAGTTGGATGTTTGAGCTTCACTGTGCAGAATGATGTATGTGCAGAGTTTGACACTAGAAGGCTGTTTTCACACTCATCTGCTGAAGGGGGAAATTTTCTCTGTGCTCACTGAAAATCAGATTTTTAGGGAATGGGCCTATGAGCAGGATTCGTGACATCACAACTAATTTGGAGGCCAGTCCTGGTCTTACACAAGTGTGATGTGGAAACTTGAAGCCTCCAGTGCACATACACTGAGAAGGGACTTTACAGTGTGTAGGAGTGTGTCTTAACTATAATGATCATAACAGAACTTTGTTAAACCTCTCCACACCTGCATTCGCTATTGGATGGTACAACAGTGTCTTTTGGTCCACGATTCCTTTTTTCTCCAAATAGTGTGTGAAATCAGCTTGGAATTGTGGGCCGTTATCTGTCACTAGAACTTGAGGTAGGCCCCATCGTGTGAACAGATCTGAAAGTCCATTAATCACTGTTGAAGTAGTTACATTGCCTGTGACTAGGACTTCAGGGACTACTGGTCCGTCACAATGACCAAATACTTCTGATGAGCTGGAGCTGCTTGTAGTTTTCCGCAGATAAACACTCTCACACGGTTTAATTTTCCTTGTTCCTGGATGTCCTTCATGTGCTTGGGTGAGGACTCTGTCTGAATGTGGTCGTCACAATGGTACGGCCTCCTCTTCCAACATGATGTTTTCCAACATGTTTACTTACCATGTAGTATGTCTCTTGGTGGACCTTTCCATCGTGTTTTCATCCTGTTAGCCCAGCACTTCCTTTACTAGCATACTTGCCCTTATTTGCTCTCTGTACTACAGTCACTGAGATATAGTAGTACTGGATCTTGCAGTGTTTCTCTTGCAAGCTCTTCAGGAGTGATGGCTGCTTGAAGCTCATCAATGAAGGTCTGTCGTCGAAGTAACACATCTCTGTACCATCATCTTGTGGCACAAGTCTCAACAGGGTGTCAGCAACATTGTTTGATTTTCCTGGGTGAAATGCCGTTTTGTACGTATACCGAGCACGCCGATCTGATCATCTGGAGATACTCATGGGCCGTCTTCCTGTTCCTGAGGCCAACAGAAGAGTGGTCAGGGCCTGATGTCTAAGAGTAAACGGTCATCCGAATGAGCACACGTGCCATTTCTCCATGCTCCATACACAAGCCAGTGCTCCTTATTCCCCAATTGTGTATCTCTGATCGGTAGCTGACAGGGTCTTCGATGCATACGTTCTTCCCCATCCACAGTCTGTGATAGGACTGCACCTACTCCAAGCGGTAAGGAATGTTTATGATTAGCTAGTTTTTAGCGCTTATATCTAAACCAACTTTACAAGGTGTGACACAACTAAAGATAAAAAATACAAATGTAGCTGGTTTTCAACCTAAACAATGTTAACAGTACTAAAATATTCTGTGTCTCACCTTATTTTTCAATTCCACCTCATCACATCACCCTCAGATCACTTTAGAAAAACATGTATGCATGGTCTGAGGAGTCTTCCATTTTCTCTGTAACAACTCTGACAACTGAGTGTGAAGCATTTGCTGAAAGGCACATTTCACTGAAATGTCCAAACTTGCGACAGTTGTTACATGTTTTTTCTTTAGCAGGGCAGTTTTCATCTTTTTACTTATAACTCCCACAGTTATGACATTTCAGATTTACGCCATTTCCTTTCTCTGCGTCATCTAAATGAGACTGTCTTCAGTTTTTCCACTGTGAATGACCCCTACAGTTTTGTGAGTAATTAATTCGCTGCACATCAGCTTTTGTATTAGCCTGTTCTGCCCCTGCAGGACTTTCACTTCCTCTCTTGTAATGTCCATGGTAGTGGCTATTTCAAAAGACATTTCCCTTAGTAAATGTCCCTTCAACTGGCCACTTGTAGTCTTGTTTATCAAATGATCTTTTATCAAGTGCTCTGTAAGCTCTCCCCATTCACAAGTACTTGCTAGCTGCCTTAGCACTGCTACATACATTGCTACAGATTCTCCCTGTAGTTGTGCTCTTCTGTAGAATATAGCACGGTCAATAGTCACCTTAATTTTGGGCAGAATATGTGCAACCATGCACACAATAGCATGTTCAACTTCAGTAACGTCAATCTCACCCGGTAACGTGGCAAAGACGTGGGGCCTTGGTTAATCCAGTAGTGAGCAGGTAAGTTTCAAAGTGTTTTTTCCATATTTTCCATTGCAGAGGAGAGTCACCTGATATGGCCAAAAAAGGCTGGATCAATGCCAAAAATGCAGACACATTCATTTCCACATTGTTGGCACTGATCAGGGTTGGGGTTGATCTTGCTCTTCTACCACGGCCGCTTGCTGTAATGGCGCTAGCTGTATCGGCCCGTCGTTTGCTTCTGCAGAGTCAGACATCCACGTTCAGTTCGAAAAATCCTCGTCGCCACATGTAGGAGCGTGTCTTAACTATAATGATCACAACTTGTAGTGCCGTTTAACAGGTTTTACTGAACAGAGGAAGTTACATGTTACAGCTCTCGTTACTGTCAACTATGCTATGCCTTAGCTAGCCCGTCCATCTCAGTCCAGATGTTACGGATGAATCTTACTTCCATTAATGAACAAAGGTAGTTGTAGTTCTCTAACTAACTATGTACTGTCACATCAGGTCCTACACAGTGAAGTAGGAGACATCTTGTTTCAACCAGTTAAACTTCTGATGTACTTTTGAGGATTTTAAAGTGGTGATTACACTATTTTTTGTGGAAAAACCAAATCAGACACATATTATTGTTCAGAGTAAGCAGAATATTTTTATATATCTTAATACATGTCAAGAATACATAATCAAGAAAATAATCACAGATTAATCGATAATAAAAAATCATTGTTAGTTGCAGCCCTAGTATGTAGTCCATGCAAATATCCATTTTTTGTGCATGTACAAATAATGGGTGAGAAAACGAAAACAAAATCTGGATGCATTTGCAGAAACTAGTGAGTGGTGCTATTGCAAAAGAAAGCAGGATGTTGAAACTTGTCAACTTTTATCTTGGTATCTGATCACTGTTATCTGCACAGTTTAATACGAGTCATACAGGAGGTAGTCAGAAAAACGAACAATATGATGATAAGCTCTCATCTTCCATTATTGGCGATACAATGAAAAAGTCAAATCCACAACACCGCATGACAATGCAGCCATAAACTAAAGTGGCTTCATGCTCAGCCATTGAGATAATGTAATCAGTAGGGCTTATAGAGATGACAGAGAGTCACTTGGACGTTTAGGAGACAAAACATGCCTGTGAAGACAACAAACAATGATCAAAAACCTGCATAACCAGGATGCTCTATCCCCAAAAAAGACAAAAAATGGATTTGACTCATAACCAGAAGTGTGCATGAAAACACTGTATAAGTATGTTTCGCAAAATGCGCTCTTAGCTGTGTGGAGAGGCACTTTTCAGCAGCCTACTGTATATTCATCCTGATCTTGTGACTCATGGACGTGACCCTCTGGTCTGTTGGGAGATAGTATTCACACACACATTCACTCATGGACACACAAACACACACACACAGACACACAGACACACTATCACACAATACTCACTTAAGGGTGACCTAATTAAGCTTGAGGGTAGGTGTAATTACATGCAACCTTCATCTGCCCTATTGTCTATTGTTATGGCTACTTGCTGCCTATGGACTGTGTGCCTATGCTGCTGTCGCCCAGGGATTCTATTATTTCAAACCATTAGCTGGATAATCCCACAGAGACACAAATATAATTTATAAAGTTTCAAAGAGATATATTTAGGCTGGCAAGCTGCCTTAATGTTCCATTTACTATTTTATGGAATTTATATATATATAAGATCACATTAGGGCCTCTTCACTTGGTTTGATAATGGCAAGTTATAAAATAATTATTCAGATGAATAATTAAGGTTGACGTGTTTTTTAGATGGGAAACATTTTCAAGTGTGACTATCTAGAGACTGCGTTTGTACATTGTGTGCTCTTCTAATTAACTGAGACGCTGAAACACTGCATTCAGGTATATAATATAAGTGTACTTGGTATGGTATCTGAGGGCTGAAAGCACTGGAGCTTTATTTATTTATTTTCTGCTGGCAACAACCTTGGCCATTATTCTCCAAGTTCTTAATGGAAAATGTTTTACCGCAAGATTAAATGTAATATTTTCCGTATGTACACAGTTTCCACTTTAATGTTGACGATAAACAAGCTTTACCTGTTTGGTAAGTCAAAATGTGATCAAGACTTAACAAAATGGTTTTCTAAATATTTTAAGATGTCTAAGCTGTCATTTTCAGCACTGAATTAGATATAGATAATTTATATGAGTCATGTTTAGCTTCAGTTATGATGGAATTAACAATTGTAGACAGCTCAAATTAGCCTGAACGTGATCTCCTGATTATTTCGAGCACTTTCTTTAAATATGGATTTTGGTTCACATGTTTTGTTGGTTGCATTACCTTTCCTCAGCTCTACTGAGCTGCCAGTGGCTCTGTCATTCAAAATGAATATTGTTGTGGATAAGCTTTCCTTTAAATCCACAGAGCATCATTTTCTATCCAAGTGAAGATCCCGGAGTTTCCAGAGATACCAAAGATGTCAAGCCAGAATAATACACAAGACATCTAAAATATTTTAGACTGTCCTCACCAGAAACACAACCATAAGGTTTCATACAGGTTAACACATCCTGTGTTTACATTCAGTGTCAAAGTAGGAAGAAAAGTGTTGTTCTTATAGTGATTATTGTAATGTTGGTTTCTTTTAAACCTGCATTAACTCATTTTTTGGCCACTTGGGGGCAGCAGAAACAAGACATATCACCTTTTAAGTTGATGAGTTTGTTACAGCTGCTTATTTACATGTCCAGCAGCAGCATCAGCAGGAGCATCATTATCATTATTATCATTATCATTTGGAGTCGTGTTTCTGTCCACCTGACGAATGTACTGTAAGTCCAATATTCTCTCTCCTTAAACTCTCTGTCAACTCCTGAGGGAAGCTTTGTGCTCTTTAGCTGCTAAATGCACCACTATGTTCACCAGTTAGCCGCTAACTGTGCTCTGCTGCTAACTGTGTCTGCTGAGCAGGTGGTGTACAGTGGGGTTTTTAGAGCTTTTTCTCTGAAAACAGCTGCCTGCTGAGGCTGAAAACAACACCATGAGAGCAGTGAGAGTGAACCAAAACAATTGTAGGCTGGAGAGCTAAACAATGAGCTGAAATTCACTATAAAGCTCTGTAAAGCCGAGAGGAGCTGCAGGTTCAGGGGATTATTCTCTGTAGGTTCATCACAATAGTCAGGTTTCCATCCAAATCTGGCACAAATTTTAACCGAAATTTCAGAAAATCAATTAAAGAAAATGCAAAATCTGTTATCATTGCACTTTGTTGCATTTTGCTTTACGCAATATTTTAACTTTTCGAATTTCTAGCATTTCCACCTACGTTTTCTATGTGTGAAATAAAAAAGCTTATAAAAAAGGGTGGATGGAAACCCACCTATTGAGCGACGCCTCTTACATTACACATTGTTATTGGATACATTAATATTATAAAAAAATATAGATTAAAGTCGCTTTAACCATGATAGCAATCTTTTGATACATTAAACCAAGTCTGTTGACTTCAGCTGTACCTTAACAATATTTCGTCATGACCACAATCTTTTCTAAATCTTAAACAAGTAGTATTATTTTTCTAAACTTCAGGGGAGGTGAAGATCAATAAAATGTTCATTCAATGTTCAGGTTGTTTTAAAATGCACTAATAACCTATTTTGCTGCTATTTATTTCAAAATTATTTATTTCAAAATTGAATTAGAGGATAAACCCCTTGAGATGAAACAAAATACATTAGTAATAATAATAATAATACATTAGACAAAACAATGTTTAATGTATTATTATGTACGTCTGTTACACGAGTCATCTGTACAAAGAATGAAAGAGAAATAAAATGAATGAATAGATCCAATAACGCCATGTCAAAGTACTGAGTCGACTTATAAACTAAAATGAGGGTACATATAATCAAGAAAAGAACAAGTAGATTTAAGCTAAACAAGCAAAGAAGTCTTGAAGTCATGGAAAGAAGTAATCGATCGGAGTGAGTTAGGCAAATTATTCCAGTCTGATGGTGCTTTAAACTTAAAGGCACGTCTCCCAATTTCTTTAAAGATTCTAGACACAATAAAAACAGGATGTTGAGTGTGTCTGAGTGAATATGATGATCCGAATGGAACCAAAAGATATAAGGACGGCCTTACAATATTTTCCAATTAATGTAATGATGCAGCCATGAAAACAGGGCATAAATAAAATGTTATGTTTTGTGTGACTTAAGGGACTATTTAAGAAGAAAATCAGGACTCTGTAAGCCCTTAACAAAAGTCTGTGACCATCCACAATGTTTATATTTGTTTTGCTTATTCTTTCAATATTCATCCATCCTCAGCCTCTATCCTATAAAACTGTTTAATGTGCACTAAAAATAAAGATTGCAATTTTCCTTATTGATTCAATCATTTGGCAACAGTTGCTCCATTAATACCTTCCATGAAGGAAGGTCTGAATCTGGGCTGTGTGAGTTATGGAAGGGGTATGATGGAGGTCACTGATAAGAAACGTTATCACACAAGCTGTCATCTGTGCCAGCAATTTGCTGTAGGCCCTGTTAGTAATTAATCACAGGCACCCGGTAATACATTCATTCGATCTAAGAGGGATTCATCTTGCAGGACAGTGCCCCTTGAAAGGTCAAACTCCCCAGGTGTTGGTCACTCTTGGCGACCTGTATTTGCAGGGTGCGTGGGGGGGGGTGCTCCTCTAGTCAATACCAGTTCATCACTATGTACATATTAAATGAGTCACTGCCAAGATTAAATTTAAATGTCTAATGTCCAGATATAATTTTGCCATAGCAATTTACTGACAGGAAATACTCCTGACTACCGAAAGAGTGGAAAATACTAGAAGTGCCACCTAAAAACAGAAAACTCTACATAAGGCCACATGTACAGTTCCTGCATATTGTCTAGACACATTTCATACTGTTGACTAGGTTTGCAAAAACATTGCAACAATTCATTCCACAGTGTTGGAATCGCTGATGACGGGCTTTGATTTGACCTCTTGGTGGAGAAGATGAAAGGTCAGAGGAAAGGAATGACTGCCAAATGTACTTGCATCGATTTCTCCTCCTCTGTCATTCCTTTACCTGCCACTCACAATAGATGGAGTGATTTCTGGGATGTCGGGGTCGCAATCAATGGGAAAAGCGGAAGAGGCACCTCAGAGGAACCTCGCCTTTATATAAGGGAAAAAAGGCATAGCATGAAGTTTGTCGCAGGCTGAATATCGCACACAGCAAGTCGGGGGCACAGCAGGGGAACAGGTGATCCTGCATGTAAAGCAAATGGGTCAAGGTTGCCTTTGTGCTGAATGAGGTGTGTGTTCTAAACTGGTGACACAAAATGACACAATATGGCAACACTGTGACATTGTGGGTAAGGCCGTGTTCAGATTGACAATAACACTGCGACAAAAAATTTCAATGAAAACCATAGAACGGATCCTGACATGGAGGGCTACGACACAAAAAAGTTGAACCTGGCTCAACCATTGTCGCAACGCAAAAAAAGTCTTTCAACAATGAACTGCATTGTCCAATTAAATATGTTCAAGCACACACTCGTGTAACACTTTGCGACAGAGGATAAAATAGCTTATCTAGACTTCATGGATTGGATTTTATCTTCTTACCCTTACCAGTGCCCACACCATGTATCTTTAAATGTTTGACGCCAAGCAAGATTAATCAATTTCTCTGCTGTTTTTTCCAGTTCAATATCGATGGAGGTCTTAACAAAAACATCCCGAAAATGCCAGTAAAGACACACATCTTTTTCATGCCTAAACAGCGTTTTCAGATTTATACGGCTCAGTGTCACCGTAGTCTAAATCCTTGCTTAGAAGCTTGGATTGATCTGCATTTTGAAATGATATAAAATGCTTACCAAATGAATTTTGTCGGTGGATTTTACACCTTTCAATACGGAACACGAGATAGATCTGTAAGAGTGCGTTGTGCTACTGTGATTCATTTTTTGTATTGATAATCCAACTTACTAACGCAGTTGAATCAGGTCTTCGCTGACATCTATCACTTGGCTGCCAATAGTTTGGAAATGCAATCCAAGTGAACTCAATGGAGCACATCAGATTTGTGTGATTCTCCTCCCTGTGAGCCAAGCTGCATGAGATACAGGGTCAACCCCTCTGGTTTCCACAGTACACATCATCATTTGCTGGTCTATTTGTGCTCTGCTTGGTGTCCACCGGCTGTGTTGTTATGTACCGAGCCTCCTGATAGGACTATGTTGATCCGAGCCTGACAGCAAATCAATAAATTGTTTTCCCTTAGCATTGGTGCTGGTGGATATAAAAAATGTCTTTTGAGCTCAGCCTTAGAACATGAAGGGGATCGACACAGAAAGGGTGTCGGTGTGGTTTAACTTTCTCCAGACTTTGGTATTAAATAAACAACAAAGTGGTCACAAGGCTTAGTAAGAGATTTACTGCTGTGCAGTATTGGATTTTTGATACCACCATGGATACATTTATTCAAAGATAATGAGGTTGTATTCTTATGTGCACTCCTACACGTACAATATGTGCATTTTTTACATATTGTGTCCCACTGGGACCTGCTGGTACAGATCCTCACTGACTGATATACAACAGCTTTTCTATGTTTGCAGAATGTATGTAATAAGCACATCTCTGTCCAAAAATACAGCAGAAAATGGTGTTTTCCCAAAAGTGATTATGTTTACATATAGTTCAATAATCCCTCATCCTTTTCATTTCAATGGTTACTCATGACTTAAAAACTTCCCAAGCACCCACATCAATATGCAAATGCTTTTGTTATGGCCATCAAGCTCAGAGGGCTGAGGGGGCCAAGATTTGGTTACGTGCTGTGTATCTACAGCTTCAACCTTTAGCTCTACTTGTTTTGACACCTACAGTGTCAAAACATTCCCTGAAGTCAAATGTGCAGTGGGCCAATTAAATTCCACACTAAGACTGTGTGGTTATCAGGGCATAACCCCTGTATGAGACTGTATTTTGTAGTCTACTGAAGTCTCTCTCTACACCCCGCCAAGAGCCTGGCAGTGAGGCAAAAGCAGCAGCTCACACAGAAGGTGGTCTGATCACCCCTATAGATCTTCACTACAGGGGTTACACACAGAGAGTCAGAGTGAGCCTCCGTCTTTGCGCCGACTTAATGCCCAACACCAGTGCCCAACACGTGAAAATTGCCTCACTTCTTTCTGTGCGGATGTCAAGCTGCGTGCCTCTCTTCTTTACGCTGTTAATCTACCTGTTTACCCTCCCTCCTCCCACCCCACCCACCCCACCCCTCAGCCTGTCTAACCCTGTCTCTATCTCTTTCTTTCTACTCAGGCGACTCGCGCTCTGCTGATCCTTGCGTGTTCAGTTGTTAAATCCTAGCAATTGGTGAAACATGACAGTAAGATTTTACAGAGGGCTCACTTTGATTATGACGACTACGGAGGAAAACGCATTGTCAGGTCCCCTTTCACCGCTTCTGTCAGATGAATGTAACGGGGTCACTGTGCTAATATGTGGTGCTTCTGATGAGCAACAACGTCACACTGAGGCTCTTAGTCACACAGCTACTCATAACTTCTCTGAAGGCTTTCCGGGAACGTCTGAGCTCACCGCTATCTGTAATCTTTTTGCTTGCAGCAGTTTTTTTTTTTCTTTTTTTTTTTTTTTAGATGGGTTTATTTGTTAAACAGATTATGCTGTATTTTGTTGTAAAAGTGTAAAAGTGATCTACCTTTCAACCTCACACCAGCAAGGCCACGGCAAGCTGTGAACGTCTCTCAGAACATTGTTCAAAGTCTCGCCGCCCCAAAACCCAGAGTGTGATCTGTAAGGTAAGCCTCAGCTGGATGAACAATAATGAACAGCAACTGTACTTTATGATTTCTGCCTGTGCTATGTCCGCTGCTTCACCCTGACCTGTAGTTTATTGCACTTCAAAAGTTCCTGTTCACCAGAGACAAACGCAAGCAGATATCTCGACCACACACCTCAACAGTCTTTTGATGTGGTTCTGGAGTGCGACTTCGGAGATGAATGGCCACAGTAGCCGTCAACCTCGGCCATTCATTCGATACAGTAATGAGTCTGAGGCCTTCACCCAGCTGTTACTGTGGTGGACACTTGATGGTAAGGCACACGTTTGATGAATGCAGCGGCTTGGTCCTCCAGGTTACATTCTCATTAGGAAATATAAGATGAAAGTCAAGCTTTCACCTCGCTATGTTTGTTACTTAGCTATGGTTTTTTTTTTTTTGCCATTAACTGGAGAGGAAAAAAGGTCAACACAAAAATAGTAAAGTGACTAGTAAAGTGAGTGTAATTTCAAAACCAAACCAAAAAGTTCGTCCTCTTATTTCCCCCGTCTATGCTTTAACCATATGCTTCAAACTACTACAAGCAAAATGTCTCCTCTGTGTGGTGATATTTGTGCAGAATAATCATTTCAATCCGGAGAAATGACGTGTCTACTCAAACAGGGTCAGTCCACTAATTGGTCTTTTGGAGATAATAATAATAACAATAATAATAATAATCTCACACACCAAATATAAAGAAGATAAATGAGATACACATTAAGACTGTATCGGTATTCTACTGTTATTAATCATGGGTTGAATTGAATGAATTCATTTAGATATTTATACCCATATCCTTTAGACTGTTGATCACTTGAATCCTTTTTGACTAATTAAGACCCAGATGTCTCAAAAAGGCTTTCTGCTGCTAAACAGATTTATCTAATTAATATGTAATATGCTGCACATTTCGATTGAGTGTGAATTATATGGATGGCAACTGCAGGAAGAAGCCTCAAACAAACAATGTAACAACAAGCATATAATGCATATTAATGTACGAGAAAAGTTTGAGAATACTGTCAAAAGATACTGCGGCAGTGTGTGTGAATTTCTCTTTTTCTTTCTCCCCCTCTTAATTACGTTCTATCTTTAGCAATAGTTGATATAGTTACCAGCAATTCCATATAATCCTCTACAAAACAAAAACCTTTTAAATTAGATTTTCCTATTAGGTGTCTACTGTTTGGTTGCTGTAAATAAAACACTGCCCCATTTAAATGACAAAACATAATCCTTCGTTGAGTGTTCTTGAACATTTGCTTTGATTAAATTGTTGAGAAGTGTAGTTTAAAATGTATTTTAGAAATATTCTAATCATTAAAAGTTTAAAATAAACCTTGGTTGCTTTTGGCAGTGGTGGTTTCAACCACTGTGTAGGCACACCTTCCTGTAGGGAGGTGGTGGTCAGCTCCAATCTCACTTTCGCTGTAATGAGCAAGCAGGTGAGGCACGCATGCGATGGGGAGCCTGATCTTGTTAGATAAGTGACACCGAGTATCAGTGAAAGGGACTAAGCGCATGCGGTAACTGTACAATCTGGCATATGCCACATCAAAGCATGATGAGGCTCCTGCCACAGCTTGTCACATCACTTCATTTTAACCGCGCTGTCGTCACTTCGCAGCCTAATTGAAGTGATTTCAGGTGTTTGGTTACACATCTGACAGAAAGAGAAAGTGTCTTGACTGAAATCAGCCCCCCTTGTATAAATATTCCTTCCCAGCCACTTCCACAGCACAGCGTTCAACCCAGAGGAGAGGTAAGTGTGACACCTAGTGGCACTGACAGTCATAACATCTTGTATTTATGACAGATCTTGCAAGAGGAAAAGTGCAAATTAATCACACATGATTAGTGATACGCAAATCATTTGAAATCTTATACATAATTGCAGTCACAAATACATCACTCATTTAAATGTGGCCTGTTGCATGCAGATTCAGTGATTACATTATTCACAAATCAACCCAAATTCCATATATACATGACCTGGTTTGTAATTTCCCAAGGCACGCCATGAAGAAATGACTTTGTCATGTGCGTTGATGACAACTAACTATCTTGCACACGTCATTTAAAACTATAAATCCCGAGGCCAAAGTCAACAGGGGGTCATGAAGTTTCTGCGCTCCACGTTCTTGGCAGCTGAAGGCACCACTCCACAATGAACTCAGATGGAGCCAAGTGTTGTCAGACTCTGTGGTGGAGGGTAAAAACATCCTATCTGGACAGAATGTTTTCACATTATGCCGAAAACTAATTACAAGCAATAAATTAATTTCACGCTACTGCTTTAGAATTAATTGCATCTTTACAGAAGTGACTGGAAGTGATGGCTCAAGCAGCTCTGATAAGGGTGGACACATAAAGTGGTCTATTGAATTATGGGGCTTATCAGTACCATTGCCTTACATAGGGACACACTTGATAATCCTTAAAGAAATTATCTAAAATGTGCGTTTCTTGTCGTTTTAATTGCTGCTAAAGGTATTTTGGTCATGCAGCTCCATATGTTAGAACAGCTGAGCATGTTGTTTCTTGCAGTAGGCCTTTACAGGAATGTTCCTCTTACACCCTAGCTATGTCTTTATATGAAACTGTGGAAAAAAATGTATGTCAGCGCAGTAGAAGAGGAAGGGCGAACCATAAAAGATCTGCAGCGATCCTCACCAAACTCCTACACGGCTTTCAGTTTGAACTTACATGATACATTTCACACCCGCTGACTGATGAGAGTCTATAAATAAACTTTGTCACAAAAGATTTTTGCTAATCAAGTGACGTTCATTCACTCCCGGGTCTTATAGGTCATCGCCGTGAGCAGTTTGTTAGTCAGAAATTCCTAACAACACAGCATGAAACCCACATGTTAAATATCTGACCCGTGGTAAATGTGTATGTCATACCTCAGAGATGTACAGTACGGGTGTATAAATTTCAGATGATTACCAGTCACGCACAAAGCATTTACAGTATTTCTGTAGAGAATAGTAATTAAAAAGAAAAAAAAAGACTGTTTATTGGTAAAATACGGGTAATAGAGATGCTGCCTGTGCTTAGAGTGCCTTCTTTAGGTATTTAGGTTAACTGATTAGTTTCATTATTTCAAGTTAAGTGACTTTTCAAGATTCTCCTAATTGGCTCCAGTGGGATTTTCAGCGAAAACCCCTTGATGTCCACATCTCGTTCACGTCCTCACATCCCACAATTGTGACAGTATTATTGTAATCTCTGCAGATAATATTGTTGTATTTTTAACAAGAACAGTGTTTGAACAGTGTTTGATTGTAGCAAGACCACCCCCCCCCTGCCCCCCTCCCGCTGTCATCTTTGATACTCGTCACCACAATCACATGACTGATGGTCCTTTTCTAAACCCTGTAATTACATTTCCAGCTTCAGATTTGTAATTCATCACATTGACACATGATCCGCATGTCACCTAAACAGAAGTTGGTGAATTGTTTAGAAGCGCCAATGCTTTTTTTAATATTATCTATAGATTATAATTATAAGTGTAATAAGATTGTGTAATAAGGACTCGTGGGAGATTTCAATTTGGATTTCAATACATTTGTTATATTGTATTATTTATTTATGAAGGTCTGTGCATACTGCTGCTGAGCTTGTTATCTACAGTATCTCGCCATTTTAAATATGTTTTGAATCATTTAAAAGTGATGATGGGATGTTGACTGGACCCTACAGTGAATTTCCTTTTACTGGAAAATCTTTTTAGAGAGAAGACCATAGCTTCTAAAATGTTTTACTGTTTAAAAAATAGATAGCAAAGAGCTTTGGGGGCAACTGGTACAGTATACTGTTGGCGCAATGATAGTATACTGCCGTCTTTAACTTGATCTGTAAAAGGTGGCAGGTAAATATTAGCTGGGGGGTTGGGAGTTTGGCATTGTGCCCTTCAACTTGTGCAACCAAGAGTTCCACACCCAGTAAATCATTCACCATTGTGTAAACAGTGAGCACAATGAGCCACTATTTACCGTCTAATAATCTGTTCAATCTTCCTTCCAAAGTACAGCCAAAACAGTACAAGAAAGACTTTATTTTTATTTTACAAGTTTATCTTTATTAAAAAAAACATACTGTAACATGGAAACCAAGCTGCAAGCAAAGTTACAGTTAACAATTTTATTTTAGAAATCTTATAAATCTAATTTTAAATTATGCTTCCATTTAATTAAGCCGGAGACTTAAGATATACGATTACCTCTGTTACAGAAGCACAAATTCACCAACATTCATTACATTCGTTACAACTTCAACAACTTTATATCAAGATATGGGAATGTCAGATTTCCATTAATGTGTGCGTTCAGAGACATTTTCCTTTTTCTGAACCATTTAGCGTGTCTAATATCTGGTCAGTCTTGTATTAAGACAGTTGCGGGCGGTGCCGGTTAACACCTCAATCCTGGCATTCACATCGTTGTGCTGACTTTCACAGGATTAGTGTCAGAATGTTGCAATAACCTCAGTGACACCCAGTCTTTGGTCAGGAGCTGGAGTGTGTGAGCACAGATTATTACTGTATGAGTTGGGAAACCAGTGGAAGTCTGAACTTTTTTAAGTAACTTTAAGCATGTAATTTGAAATGGAGCATTTTCATATAAAATATTACCCAGGCAATGTATTCTTGTCTTATTTCATTTATGTTTTTTTTTTTGTTTTTTTTTTAAATATCAAAACAATTCAAATTTGGGGAACAATTTAAAAGCAACCACACAGATAGTTAGTGATACCCAAAATACCCACAGTTGTTACTGCACATATCAACACATCAATCATTAACCTGCAACACAAACACAAATACACAAAACCAATATATGTACAACTGACTGCATCTATATAGTTTTTCAGTGCAAAAGACTTTTACCAAAAAAGCAGCAAAAAAAAAAAAAAAAGAAACAACAAAAGCAACACCAAGCTCACAATGACTTTGTTCTTTTTCTCATTTCATTCATGATCAGGGGCAAAACCAAGTATTCAGATCCCAAGCCTCTCTACATCCTGTCCAGTGAAACGTAAACACCATTTTCAGCTGCGTTGCTCATGTCTTCCTGCAGATGCCTGCTAGAGTTTTGAACTTTGGTCCGAGTGTGTTTAGGAAGTCAAGGTTATCGTTGTCGCCAACGTCACTGCAGCATCCCACAGAGCCAGCTGCAGAGCCCGCCCCCTCAAACCCGTAGGAGTGGATGATGTCGTCTGCGTATCGTCCGTCCTCCTCCGTTCCCAGATAGGCCAGTTTCTGAAAGACAAGAGCGGAAGGGAGACGAAGCGTTTTTTAATACTTCATGTGGACTAAGCCTGGGTGATGGGAGAGCAGATACTACACCGCGCTCAGGATATGACTGGCAGTCAAGATATTACACAGCAAACAAACAACTCACCAGCAAGTTAGAGAAATAATATTTCTCACCAAGAAGTTGAGAAATATTAAAGTTTACACAGGATACTATCATGGCTTAGAGAAGAAGATTATATATTACACATGAGAGTTACCTAAGCTCTTACAGATAACAAAGAAGTTATTAAACCTCGGAGAATGAAAGGCGAATGCATCTGGACACATTTAATTCTGCCACTTTTACTTTGTGCCAACTTCCACGCTTTTTTTGTTGTCCTATATAAATAAAAAACCTTAACATTTCTTTAATTACAATCCAACATTACCTCGTGTAAATAGCGGCCATTTGTTTGCCAGGTGTGGAGAAATGCAGAGTCCTGGAAAAGGTGTCTGTTGTCAAAGTCCATGGTGCCACCAACAAGATGACTTCCAGCGAGATCTTGAGTACGATATTGGCCAGAAGAATAGTGCTCTTGCATACCGGTCGTAACGCCGGAAGTATACATCCCATTCTCGTGTATGCTGTGGCCTCCCATTGTGCTCGAGCTCTTGTTCCCCAGCCATCCTGCATTCACCAGAGAACCCTTAGCTGAGCCCTTCACTGGCATGTCAACACATGAAGTGGGGACAGTGATGAGACTTGAATCCTGGAAGAGCAAAACAACAAAACAAAAAGAAGCAACAATTACATAAAAAAAAAGCTTAAGATGAAAATAAGGTTCCTTTGCAAAAACATAAGCCCTGGCAATGGTTTCATTATTTCGTCCTCACCACTTCGTCCCCTGGGGCTTCAGTGTTTGATGGGAGCAGGATTCCACCACTGTCTCCCATATCAATTTCCACCTTCTCTGCCTTTGTCACGCAGAAAAACACAATCAACATGCCTGCAAAAACAGAGCAAGTATGTTAGAAACAAGTGCACAAGGAGGGCATTTTTATAATAAACATGTGTGGTAGACCTCACAAGCATACTGACATTATAGACCGTATAATTCCATCACATTCAATCGCTCAGTTCCCAATATATGCATAATTCAGTGACAGACCCGAGAACTTTTTTTCTTTATCATTCTTCCTACACATTTACACATGCATGAGCACAAAAATCCTGTTTCATTATGTACACAGTATAGCCTGCACAATTCTGCTGGCAAGAGTATAGCAGTGGGGGACTCACAGAGCAGTAGGAGGAGGGCCAGAGGCAACAGCATAGCCAGTAAAGCCAGTCCCCCTAATGACACAGAGCTTTGCTCGGCCAAGCAGGCTCCATTCCTGCACCGGCAAATCCTCACTTTCACCGTCTGTGTTCTACCAAAGCCCTGCAGATCTCTAACGTCCAAGGGAACATTGTATGTTGTTATAGGAAGCTCGTGGACCTGCTGCAACGTAGCTGTCGTGTCTAAGGAGGAAACACGTGTAAAATTATGAACAGCCTCAAGTTTCTCAAAGATATAGTAACAAAATGCTGTGCAAAACACTTTAACCTTTAAAATGAATGTTTAATGACCGATCAGAATACTGTTATCATTATGATGATCCACATGATTACTTTTTTATACCCAAATAACGTTGTTTTGTATCAACATATTCACCCTCTGTAATCTGGAGTGTCAAACGGAGCTTACAGAAGTGGTTGCCATCACAAATAGAATGAATTTGTTTGTAGACCCACTTAAACGACAGAAAAACAATATCAAAACATACAGCAGTGTATACCCTGTATGTCCCAAACACATACTAGAGCCCAAGCTAGAAGTCTAAAGCCCAATTAGTATCAGCCGATATTAGATAATCACTTGTAGAAATGCAAAAGTTGTGTTTATGGCACTTTGGAAACAGTGTCACTATTACATAATTTGGCCACCAGAGAGCATCAAGAAGTGTATTTTGTGCTGTAAAATGTCTCACTCAGTGCATATCTTGATAACAACTACTTCACTAGCAAGGACCACACCATCAACAAGATTCGTTTTAAATGATTGTGAAAGAGTGATCATGTTTGTTCTTGTTATTGTTCTGCTTGCTTGCTTGGATGCGGTGTGGGGAGGCTACGCCGCGGCGCCCAGGCAGCGACAAACCACCAAAAACCTCCAGTTACTTAAGGAGAGCTTGAGCAGATTTGAGATCTTTGAGATCTGAATGGATGTAACGATGATTAATAGTTCTTAATGGAAGGCCTTTGATCGCGTGTACTCGAGGCGATGTGGGGCGTTCTCGGTTCTAATGCGAGAGCGAAAGAGGGGGAGAGGGTTAGGTTAGTATTTGTGGGATTGCCGGAAGAGGTGCGGTTGAGGTGTGGTCCTGCTCCTGAAACTTCGTTAGATAAGCTTCAATTAAAAATCAAACTTAATGAAGTAAAAAGGGAGATCGGCCAATATATCATCAATTTTTTATTGCTTTTTTACTTTTAATATTGAAATTAGCATCAGCTCCAAAAATCCAGTATTAGTTTAGCTCTAAAATGAACAACTTCTACAGCTTTTTGAGTTTGTACATAAGTTTTGATATTGTTTTGCTGTTAAACGTGTCTCCAGTCAACATTCCAGGCTACATTGTGCAACTGATTGTGTAACTGTAGAATAAAAGTATTTATTATTGTATATTTTGTTTAAAAGACTCTCTTTGACAGACGTAACTCAAATGGGTAAGAATACAAAGACCTACCATTCAATTTTGTCACAGACCATTTCCCATCGTGGCCGTCTGGCAAATTAAAGGTGAAGGGGCTAGAAAAGGGAGATTGGTCTAAGTCTTCAGCCACAACCATCACAGAGCCAAGTTCTCCGTCCTTCTCACACAACACCAAATCGCTGGTGGGGAGCTTTGGGAAGTTGTCGTTTTCATCCTCCACCTGAATGATGACTGTTCCTGTGCCTGTCTTGGAGCCTGAAATACATGACTATTTTGTTAGTATTCACGTAAGACAAAAAAAAATGAACATGTCGGTACCAAATACAAACTAAACAGCCCAGTTGGCTGCATTCAGACATCACATCGGCGCCAATTATCTAGAATTCTGACAAGCATCTAGGGGAAGAACCCAATTTTCACCATCACACCAGAAAACTGTGAGTCATAGTAAATGACTAGTTGTATCACATCTTGCCCGCAGGTGTTTTCAGATGGGACGATGCCAGGGCAAAGCTGTTTGTACAGACAGAAACTGGTAAGGGCGGAGCCGGTGTTGCTCATAACCTATACCTGCTATAAGAATACCACCTAAAGGCATGACAATACTATTACATCCTATGTGGTAAGACATGGCTTGAACCCAAACCCAGTGTAGATAACAAGTATATAAAGTGTAGTATCAAAGGCTGTGATTGCTTACATAGTCTAGTGCTGATAAGCTTCAGCAGAAGCAACAGAGGAACAGGAGATGCACTGAGCTTATACTAATATCTCAACTCTGTATGGAGTCCATTGTTTATAGAAGTCATGGGTAACAGTGTACAGCATTAAAAGCAAACATACTTGCATCCACAGCCTTCATGATGATGTTGTAAACGCCATCTTGGACAAACTCCGACTCTCTGTCAATTGTGTTTGCAACCCTCAGTTCTCCGGTATTTCTGTCAACATTGATCCAGGAGCCTGGGTCTATGGCCTTGTAATACCTGAGTGACAATGGAAAAAGTACTTTTGCATTAGTGGCACATTCTTTAGTTCAGCAGTGAAAGTCTGCCCTCAAGTGTTCAAGAGAGGTAACATAAAGTTGCATTGGGGTCTTAAAAAGGAGCTACAATTGTGTCTGTTGTCAGCCAAGTAGTGAATAAAGTAATGATGCTTACTTGATGCCCTTGCTGCTCTTAGTCTCAGGATCTACAGCTGTGTAACTTCCTATCAGCGTGCCATTCGGTGTGTTCTCTTTGACGATGAAGCGGATAGTAGGTGCTGTGAATTCTGGACCTTCATCAACATTGCTGACAGTCACCTCCACAGGAATAGACAGCCACTGGGCAGTGGTGCCACTCAGCTCAGCTTCATTACGTGCCATAACCTCAAGCTTTACCGTTTTGGTCTTCTCATAATCTAAGGACTGGAAAAACAGAAGATGTAAGTCTGTCATATTAAATATTACTGTCACAACTACTACTAGTTATTCCACTACTAATAATAATTATAATAACAACAACATAATAACAGCTGCAATATAAAATCCTACTCACCTTGATGTACAGAAGCCCCTCATTTGTTTTGGGGTCTGTATCGATTCTGAAATTTCCACTTTCATTTCCTTTGGTGATGATGAATTGAGCAATCCAGTTTGGTGTGTTTATTAAATCCTTATCTTCAACGGGAATTCTGAGGACAAGTTTTTCATTTTCGTTTTCCTTGACATTGACTTCATACTACATGAAAAAATAAAAAAAAATGTCACTTACATTAGACAACCAACCTTTGGGAAAACAAGTCTAAAACACACTGATTTAACCTCCAAGACAGTGATAAGAACAATTGTATAGTGTGCTTAAAATGCACCTATTGGGCTTCATTTGACAGTATTGTTAACCCTAACCCATTTCAAGATATGCCTGTTATCTTTTAAGCAAAAAAAAAAAACTGCTAATCACTTACAGATGTTTTTGTGAAGGTTGGTGGGTTGTCGTTGATATCAGACAGCGTAATAGTTGCTGTGCCTGTGGTGGACCGACCATTTACTGCACCTTTCATGTCTTTGATTTGTACTATCACCACATGCTTGTCTTGGGCCTAAAGAAAAAAAATTGGGGCAAAATGATACGAGAAAAAGGTAAATATCATATTATGATGAGGAACGAGACCGAGATAAAGCATTCATATCATCTCATTTCTATGTTGTATTTCTGAGTAAATTATTAACACAGTGTTGCCGGTGCTCACCTCTCTGTCTAGGGTGTTGGTTACTGTGCTGATGACACCTGTCTCTGAGTTGATGGCAAACCGGTCTGATCCAGTTAAGAGACTATAGCTAATCACGACATGGAGAGTTCCTTCTTGGTCCCTGTCTGTAGCGTTCACCTTCCCCACCACTGTCCCTGTGGTGTAAAACATGATCATAGAGTTTATTATCATCCACACAGAAGGTCAGGATATTCAAATATGATGCATATTTCATGCTCCTCACCTGCTTTGCTTTGCTCAGGAACAGTAAACTGCAGTTGGTTTTGGAACTGGGGGTCATTGTCATTCACGTCATCTACATCTACTCGGATGTCCAAAGGTTTGTCTGTCTCCAAACCAGTTCTTATGTCGAACACTCTGGTAGTTAACTGAAAGAGGAAGAAGTCCATTTTACAAGGTCAACACATTCAAAAATACACAAACTATATGAAGTGTAAAGCATGTCATGTGGTTTCGTTTATTTTCTATGTCAGAGATGTACTTTAGTGACAAATATTAATGATTCCACTTAAGGGTCAAATGAAGATAATGAACATTATGGTTTCACACTAGAGCTTTATTTGATTACTTAAGTAGAGAGAGTAGTGAGAGTAGTGAGAATTTGCGGCTTTTCTTTGTTTTTTTATTAATCAGATTCAACGATAAGGAAAATATTCCTTAGTTGCAGCCTTATTTCACACTCACTGTAAAAGATGGGAACTCCTCACGGTCAACTGCCTTGAGCACAGACAACATCCCAGTTCTGTTGTTAAAACCGAACACTCCAACTGGGTTCCTGTCGTAACCAGGGCCGCTGATGGTGTAGAACACATTGTACGTGACTTCCGAATCCGATACAATCTACAACAGAAAGCAAAAACACACAGGTAGAAACAAACAAACACTATGACTCTGTTATACATAAACTATCTATCATGTAGGCAACCGTCTTTCTGCATGCAATAGTTTAAAATCATCAAGGAAACAAATATGTGACTCCATGAAACCCCTCAGGCAGATTCCAATGGATAACCTGATCGTGTAGGCATGAAAACAACGAAGGAATCAGAAGAAAGCTAAAAGGTGTGTTTGAGGGTGTGAATCAGATAATCTGAGGGAAAATAAAGAGAATGTGCGGATTTGTATTGTCAATAAAGACTTTATAGTATCTATAAGATTACCTTCTCAATGTCTCTTGGAAAAGGCCCATTACTATTCTCTAATATGTTGAAGGGAGGAGGACTCCACCGCCTTTTGGATCTCTTCAGGAAGCCTTTTCCTTTTTGCTGTAATATGGAAACAGGTCAGTACATTTATAAAAGGCCCCATTAACACTCCTGACTTACTTAAACCAGCCACAACATAACCTCACCTCTCTTTCTCTCTCCTGTACTGTGCTGTGAAAAAGGTGAACTTCCATCTCACTTTCCGGTCCACTGTTGTCCTGAGCCCACACAGAAAATGTCCGCCCTCTTGTAGCCACTGATACAGGACTCACAGCTACTACTGCTCCATTACTCCTGATGCTAAAACTTGGGTCCCTTAAGGTAAAGTGCAATGATTTGCTGTCGCAGTCGGCCACCTCAACTAAAAATTAAAAAAAAAAAAAAAAAAGCACACACACACACTTTGAGAAAGGAAACGGGCGGTGAAAGTGGCTTTAAAACAAAAACCAAAAGCCAGTATACGGACTCTAATGGGTGTCACGGTGTTAAATAAAGAATTAATGGACAAATAATCAGTCAAAATATACCTTTTGTGATCTGGTATCCGGCCGGAATGGTTTGTGGTACAGGTACGTACACTACGCTCGGGATAAAACACGACTCAGCGCAGGACAAGACCTGAAGTTTCAAACAGGAGTTCAATCAATACTTTAAGTTTCCCATATAGGTAGCTGTGTTAATACATTATAACTTTATCTCTGCTGAAAATGTACATGGTCGTTACATTTAGAACGCCGTTGGTTTAGAAGTTATAATTTACAACAAAAAAAACAGAAAACTGGAAGTACTTACCAATATCAGGCAGATGTCGAAAATTAAAACATTCGCCATTTTTTTAAAAAAAAACTTTGTCCAGGCTCGTAGCAGAAAGCTCCACCGCCAATCGCCTGGTAATTTGTATCGGTGTATTATAAACTCAAAAAGAAGAAAGTCGGCTCTTCCTACACTTGTCCTCTTAGTCAGACGGCGCAAACTTCACCTCTGAGCGGAGTTGTCTGTCTGTTGTCTGGCAGTGAATCAACACCCTGACACACCTTGGCCGCCCCACCCGAACCGTGATCCTCCCTGTGAGACCGGCAAAGCTAAGCACCTTCAGGCTGCGCGCATTGTTTCCGTCCTACTGTACTTATTGCTGAGTACGTAAACCTTCTTAAACTTTGCAAACATGTTGCTGTTGTGTCTGCCAGCAGGGGGAAACATTTGCTAAATCTTCTGCCAGCTGAAGTCATTGTGTATTTTGGAATGTTGCAAGACATGAAAACAAAGCTGGAGACCATATTTTTTCTCATGGAAGAGTTATAGTCGCACCATATGAGACACAAACTAGCCCTAAAGCACTATAAAGGAATTTCATATTGATTTCTATTAATGCTGAGCAGGTGCTCTTGAAGTTGTGTATGTCACAGAGGAAAAGTTAAAAGTGTCCATGTTTTACAAATCATCTTCCTTTTTTGTTTTGCATGTGTACCCTTTGGACAATAATTTGTCTTGTTTTTCAGGAGTATCTGGTCTGAGAAACCTCTCTCAGATCCACACAGAGATTGACCCCTGCATGCCTCTCCTATCCCTCCGTTTAAGCATTCTGGTAGGAGGAACAGAGCTAGGCTCCTCACTTAACACCACAGGAATGTGAGCTGAATGGAGGCTGGTGCGGGGGGGAGTTGGGGGGCGGGGGGGTGACTCTGCTCCCACAGCCAGGCGCTCACTATCTCTATAAACTGCTGATAAAAGTGAGAGTGATCAGAGCCAGCAACACTGGGCCTTTGTCTTATTTGGATCTACTGTAACAAAACAATACAAAAAAAAAGAGTAGACCTTAGTTAAAAGTGCACTGGGAAGTCCCACTGCATGGGGCTTCACATGCAGGAAAGGTGAGAAAAATGTCAGGAAGACTGTGAGTCATTAGCGGCTGAGAGTCTCAACAGAAAATTCAAAACAGACTCAGCAAAACACCCTCCTGTGTCACTCCCCAGTTGAAATGGAAGGGATTAATCATTGTATTCAGGCTGTAATGTGTGTGCATAGGTCACAGTGGAAGTGTGTTTGAAAGTTAAAACCATTCTGTTTCTGTTTCTTCTCATGGTCACACTACATCTGACCTCTCCCTCCCACACTGTCCACTCGTTGTGATCCATTTTAAAACGAATTCTGTTAATGGCCAAAGTTTTAAAGATGATTCATTTCTCAGGAAAAATTCTTTGGCTACACTTGAACTACAAAGTGATGCACAATGTGTCTTTACGTCATTGTAGCATGACTTCGGTTTGTGTGGTACTGTTGCTTTCCAAGGTATTGTGATAGGTGTATGAATGTGATATTGTGAAATCTAGTTTGACATCAATCATCAGCGGCGAGGCATGATTACTGCCAGGATGTATCATAAATGCAGGAGGACTAATGGCAGCTGTTTGGAATGATATTTAAAAGGTGTAAAAGCCAATACAAATTGAATTGTTCAATATATGGCAGCGGCATGTATATCCCTGAGGTAAGGAAGTTTGCACAGTGCACCTATTGCAACTGCTCCACCCTCCTCTCTACGCCCTTTGGATGAGTGCCAGCGAAATGCAGGGTGGAGCATTTACATCATATGTGAGGTGTTAGTATTCGGGTGAGCCAAGTTGTTGTGGTGTTTTTTTGTTAGGGTACGATGTGATTAATAGTTATCTCAGTGTCATGTATGAGCCGTTGCGATCAAACATTTGAAAATACACACTCTGTTAGCTATATCTTACTGAGACTACTGCAGTGTAATACAACAGAATCCTTCCCTCATGAAGGTGATCATGTTCTGTTTAAGACAGGTGTTAATTCAACTCCGTGGTCATTTATGCTGTTGAGTTGTATTGTGTTATGCTGAGAAGTGTTTAATATTTAGTTATTAATATAAATGGGGTGGACAAAATATTAGAAACAACTCTCAGTATAACAACTCAACAGCACTTCAATCTACAGCCTTAAAAATTGCTATAAAGTTAAATCAACTAGGGCTGCAACTTATGAGTATTTTCACTATCGATGAATCTTTCGATTATTTTCTAGATTAATCGATTAGTTATTTGGTCCATGACATGTCAGAAAATGGTGAAAATGTCAATCGCTGTTTCCCAGAGTACAATAGGCACCCAAAAATATTCTATATATACTGTATATATACTCTCACAGAAGACTAAAGAAACCAAAAAATATTCACCTTTAAGAAGTTGGAACCAGAGAATTTTGGCATTTCTGTTTTAAAAAAAATGATTCAAAAATGATTAATCGATCATTAATTTTCTGTCTTTCTCTCAAACAGCTAAAAGAAAAACTTTTTTGATTTATTGTTAGTTTTAGCTAAGTGTACAAAACAAACTGGCAAGTGAGAGAAAAATAAATCATATAGAAATACTCCCAAATGGTTTACTGTTGATCTGGATAGTCGACATGAATTATTTGCCAAAATCAGCTCCCAAGAAAATATACTTAAAGTGGTTGTACATTACTGCTTTAATAAGAAACTAAGTACTATATTTTGCATTAATGCAATTAATAAAACAATTGCCCTACTAATATACCACACCTACACCCCAGCATATACCTTTATTGGTCAGTCAAAATAGCCATTACATACACACCAACAGTAGGTGGATTCTGGGGCCATGTTGTTAGAGTTTGTTTCTCAGGAAACTGGATTGTTGACAGAACACACATCCTCCAAAAGTGGTTTGGCCGCTCAAATTGGACAGACTTATGCAATTTGACATATGTCATAAGTGGCTCTCCCTGCTGCAGTTTCAGGCCGTGTGTGCTAACAGAAATGATCATGATCACCCAAAGTTTCTTCTTGGTCAGTTATCTGATGTAAGAGTTTTTATTATGTATTTGTCATGCACGATATGGTACCACTGAAACCACCCTTCCATCTTTGTGCTGGTATCGCTGACTGAGCGATAAAAAACTGATGACAAATAAATAATTGCTAAACAAAAAAAGCAATCACTCATAATGTACTTAGTGACGTGTGGGGTTCTGTATTCCAGTGAAACATCAAATGTATTGGCAGATGAATATGCCATAATTCCTTCTTTGCAAATTAGTGCTGTAATCAGATAAGATAAAACTTTCTCACACAGCTTTGATCATGAAGGAATAAAAGTTATTTGTATCCTAGCAACACAAACTGTCTGTGCCAATGTGAACCTTTTTTTAAATCTTTTTTTTCTTTCTCTCTCTCTGTAAAACAAACACGCCTACGCCCACATGCACACACACACACACACACACACACACACAGAGTTCAGTGTGCAGCTGAGTGTTTATGAGTGGTGAACCCAGAAACAGAAGTGTACTTCTTGGGAATTTCACAGGCACATGTGAGGTTTTACAGATGAGTGATAAAGCATTAGTGTAAAGAGAGTCCAATTTTTTTTTTTTAAACTGGATAACAAAATCAATAATAGTAAATAAATAAATAGTAGCCTTTGCCACATACTGCAAACTCAACCTGGGCATCTAATCTTATTATTAAGCTTTGCTCTCAAACACAAACAATTATTTCAGACATTGTCTCTCCAGATTCAAGCCAGCCTGTCTGCTTTGGACACTATCTTGGGGTCATTCTGGAGTAATTTCCTCTCAGTCCAGCCTTTTTTTTTTTTTTCTTAACCCCCCCTCCCCGCAGTCAAAGACAATAGGTTGCACACAAATATTACAGCTATGCTCACAGTGCACACAGTCACCACCTTTCTCCGCCCGCTATCAGCAGCAGCTTGTGAGCAATCGCAGAGAGGAACCGCCCCAGCAGTAAAAGTTCTTCCTCCCCTGGAAAGGGTCAAAGTTTGTACGAAACCGACAACAGATCCAGACAGAGACGCGAATTCAACTTCAACAGCCGAATTAACGAGCTTACACTTTACAAGAAGATGGCTCCGCTGCTGAGATGCAGCTTTTTTGTCCTGTTGGTTTTCTACCTAACTGTAAGTAAACAATCCAGTGTTTGTTCGTAGGTGCGTATTTTTTTTTGTTGAGTAACGGGTCTTTTAACAGGTGTGGCTCTTCTCTGGTGGCTGGTTAAAGTTTAACGATCGGGTACAAGCAGCAAAAAGATAGGAAAAGAAAAAGTAAATGCG
The DNA here is from genome assembly GCA_038419695.1 of Scomberomorus guttatus. NCBI lineage: Eukaryota > Metazoa > Chordata > Actinopteri > Scombriformes > Scombridae > Scomberomorus > Scomberomorus guttatus. The sequence continues at coordinate 16,756,233 of CM076457.1, read as the reverse complement.
CACTGTCCGTGTTTATACTCACATATTGTGCTTGAAGGTCACGAATCAGCTCTTTATTGAAGTTTTTCATAACTATCTTCCTTGATAACTGAATGTGGAAAAAAAAACCTGAGGGTAGACGTAGTTTTTGACCAAGTCCAGCTATCATGTGAAAGTCATTATCAAATGTCGATTTCCCTAGATGAACCGTTTTTAAGCTTTAAGACAGCTGGTATGTAGATTTTAATGTGGATGACGATTTTAAAGATGTCTTAAATATGTTATCCCCATTTGTTTTAACCTCTGATGATCTAAAATAAAGACTATGTGTAAACTGATGCCATTTGTGTGTGAGTCAGGGACAACAATTTTGTGATTATTACATATTAATGATGACCGTCTTTTTCCTCCCTCTTTGTTTACCTGCAGCTTGTTCCTGTGCGGGCAGAAGGAAATGGGCCAGTGTTACACAGACAGAAAAGAGAATGGATCATTGCTCCCAGACAGCTAGAAGAGAACACTGATTACACCGGCTTGCAGTTTATTGCTAAAGTGTGTACTTTTTTTTGTTCAATTTTGTTTGCTAAAGAATTCTATTAAAACTAATTTTGTCATTTAGAATTATTTAAACTAAAAAAAATCAAGTAAAATGATTGTCTTTTCCACCTCACTGGTTAAATCCTCAGGCCACCTTTGTCTTTAAAACACCTAGTTTAGACTGAGAACGCGTGAGAACAGCTCCCCGGACATTCATAATGAGTCAGTCCACACTCAGTACATGACGATGAATACGCCTTTATTCAGATGTTTAGACACACACACACCTGTGTTTGATGTTGTAAAGCTTATCTAGTTTCACATCTCGGCCAGACATGTTAAGATCTGAGCCGCGCTGTAATTGTTGGATACGTTAATGAGTTATTGTGCTAACAAACAATTGTGGCTTGTGTGTGTGGTTGTTTTCTTTAGAGCAGAAATTAAGTGGAAAAGCAAAAACACTTTTGTTTAGTGTACATCCCACGTCACATGCTCGCATTTATCTCATCTGAATGGCCTTCATTTGAAATTATACCTCATACAATACAGTGTATTAATTTTCCTTTGTGATTCAACGATCTTACATTTCATTCATTTTGTGTTTGTGTTTCAGATTCGCTCTGATAAAGAGAATTTTACGCAGATAACCTATTCACTATCAGGGCCCGGTGTTGACGAGCCCCCTGCTAATGTATTTGGTGTTGACTCTAAAACTGGTTATGTAAAAATCTTCACCATTTTGGACCGCGAGGAGATCTCTTCCTATCATGTAAGAGCACATAAAAAAACTTGTTCCTCAAATCAAAAGCATTTAGAGTCCTATCCTGAGGTAAAGCAGTTCTAATATCTCTTTTTGCAGCTAAAAGGTATGGCCAGATACAAAGACGGGACCCTCGCAGAAAAGCCTCTTGACCTTAAAATTGTTGTTTTGGATAAAAATGACTGTCCACCAGTCATTGAAGTGCAGCAAGTCGGATACGTCAATGAATCTAGTGCAGCAGGTATTTTACATCTACAGATTGCATATTTTCACTTTTACTTAACCGCTGTCAGCAGTTAACTGACAACGGATATGTTTCATTCCCTTTGCTGATTTCCAGGTACTGCTGTCATGAAAGTGATAGCTACTGACGCTGATCAAGAGAATACACTCCACTCCAAGATCTTCTACAGCATTGTGGAGCAGAGTAACATAGGCGGGATGTTCTACATCGAATCTCAGAGCGGAGAGGTCAGGGTTCGACAGAACACTCTGGATAGGGAGGTGAGGCACTTTACTGAGCCATTGTGCTTCTTCTCTTCTCTTCTAATTACAACTCATTTATTGGAAACGTTTTCTTCTCATCACAGTTATGTTGTCTTGCATGATGAAATAAGCATCACCATTTTGTACATTTTTTTTGCAATATTTAGCCAAATATTAATATTGAAACATATTTATGTCAGTCAACATTTTTTTCCAGAATCTAAAATCTAGAATGTGTTAATCAGTAAATTGTATCTCTGCTGTATTTTTAAGACACAAGATACATATAAGTTGACTATAAAAGCCTCTGACATGAATGGACAATGGGGAGGAAACTCAGGAACCGGAGTAATTGCGATAAAAATTCTGGACATAAATGACAATATTCCCACCCTGGAAAAGGAATCGGTACGTGTGACATTTAGCACCAACAATACTTTCTATTCTTCCTTAATTGGCTTCTTTAATCATGTGTGACAGTAACTGTAGTTGTAAAGCAACTGTCTGTGTGTGTTTTACTATATTTGCAGTATGTGGGCAGTGTGGAGGAGAATACCATCAATGTGGAAGTGATGAGGATCAAAGCTATTGACATGGATCTGATTCACACTGACAACTGGCTGGCGGTCTTCAAAATAATAACGGGGAATGAGGCTGGCTATTTCAGCATCACTACTGATTCTAAGACCAATGAGGGAATTATCATGATTCACAAGGTAAAAGAGTGGAGTCTCATTTTGATGGACTATAGATGAAGAATGTTGTTCCACTGCAAAACCTAGTTTGAACTGCATATCCTGTGCTTTATCCTTGAATCTGCAGGCTCTGGACTATGAGGAGATTAAGGAGCTCAAATTGCAAGTGACTGTTTCCAACAAAGCAGAGTATAATTTTGGTCATATCACAACAGTTCCCATAGTCCCAAAATTCTACCCCATTAAAATCAATGTGATCAATCAGAAGGAAGGCCCCCGTTTCCAACCAAGTGTCAAAGTGGTCACCATCTCAGAGGACCGCACTTCCATTTCCTTTAACAAAATCATCACCACCTACAGCGCTATTGACAGTGACACGCTAAAGACCGCCACTAACGTAAGGTATGGTCACATACCTACTGTCCACTTATAAGTCTGCCTTACCAAACTTAGTAGCAGCTGTATAGATGTGTCTCTTTGTCTCTCTGAATTGATGCAGTTTACATGAATAACTTATTTTTTTGTCCTCACATACACGGATTTCCATTCTTTTAGATATGCTAAATTCCGTGATGAAGACAACTGGTTGATCATTGATGAAAAAACCGCAGATATCAAACTGGTTAAAATACCTGACAGAGAGTCCAAGTTCTTGATCAATGGAACATATTATGCCGAAATAATATGCATCACCAATGGTGAGTACTGAACATACCAGTATGACCATTTGTCTCCGGTGGACACATGTAGTGTGCAACAATTTAATGCTAATCTCTATTTTGATTGGCTTTCAGATGTTCCCTCAAAAACTGCCACAGGGACCATAGCCATTCAAGTGGAGGACTTTAATGATCACTGTCCGGAACTGACCAATACAGTTCATACCATGTGCTTTGAGGATAATGTGGTCTACGTCACAGCTGTAGACAAAGATGAGTACCCCAATTCAACGCCGTTTGAGTTCGTGGTGATTCCAGGGAGCAACAAGGGGAAATGGACAGTGGAGCATCTTAATGGTAAAGTTGTGTAAAGAGGACAATTAATGCTTGGCAAATTTCTGATGAATCAGTGTTAGATGGGCATCTGCCCTAAGTGCTCTTCTAAGTTTATGTTAAAGAAATACTTTGACATTTGGGAAATATACTACTTTGATAAAAGTTAAATGAAAAGATTGGTATCACTCTTACATTTGTCCAGTAAATTTGAAGCTACCACTAGCAGCCAGACAGCTTAGCAAAGCACAAAGACTGGAAACAAGTAAACAGCTAATTAACGCGTCATTTCTTGTTTATTTTATCTGTACAAAAAGCTGTTGTGTAAAAATGATACATTGTGGTAACTTCCTTTTAAGTTACTTGGCCAAGCCAAGAAATAGTCTGGCACATAAAACCACAATGTGTCGTCTCTACAGTTTTTGTACAGATTCAAACATCTTCCTTGATACTGAATGTGGAAAAACACCTGAGGGTAGACAAACAAGATATAACGTCTAAAGTGATCTTTGGAGGTGCTGGTATACGACAGAGCCAGGGTAGCTGTTTCCTCTTGTTTCCAGTCTTTGTGCTAAGCTAAGCTAACCAGCTTAGCCTAACCACCTCTTTTTTCATGATTTGTAATAATAATCTTTTCTTTTTTAGTGCATATTACTGTTTATGTTTTATTGTTTCTTAGAAAACACTTTATAGTAGGCTGCAGTCCATAAAGGTGTTCCAATTTCAGGGTCCTGCTTTTACTGGCATAGATTTCCGGGACCCTCAAATCAAACGGAACCATCATTTATGTTATTAGCTTCAACTTTTATGACAAACAAACAAAGTTCAATAACCTGTGCTGCAGATTTTATAATTTGGGTCTCATCTTTCTTCAGGAACCACAGCCATTCTGCGAGATGAAGCCAAATTGTGGCCAGGCACGTACAAAGTGGCAGTGGAGGTCAAGGACCTGCAGGGAAAGTCGTGTGCTGATGTTCAGATGATGGACGTAATTGTGTGCACTTGCGATCAAAACACTAAAACTTGTATCACCCGCAGTAGGACTGTTGGTTTTGGGTCTGCAGGTGTTCTACTATTGCTCCTGGGACTGCTGCTGCTTCTTCGTGAGTAGAGTTACTGTCACTTTTCTCCTCCTGGTTATTTTGATTTTAAAAAAATTTTACTTTCCTCTGAAAGCTTGCCTAACCTGACATGTTGTAACCTGCCAGGGTGATTTATTGTAAAAGAAAGGGTGTGTCATAGGCAATCGTTTTTAAAGAGGCAGATCATGGCTCTAGCATTATCTAGCTCTATGCATTACACAGTTATTTTGTATTTTTTTCTCCTTGAGATAAATCCATTAGTTGAATGAACTAAGTCACTGATTGATATTTTAACTTGATTTGACTTGTATTTTTCAGTGGTGCCCCTCCTGCTGATGTTCTGCTTGTGTGGAGGTGCAGGAGGAAACTTCAAGGCTATTCCATTTGACACTAAACAGCAGCTGATCTCGTATCACACTGAAGGACAGGGAGAAGACAAGGTACTTCCCTTAGTGTCGTGTTATGAATGTATATTGTACTATATTTAGATATTTTTAGTTCTGAAAATGTGTTATTCGAAGTTTCATTTCCTTAAAATGCTGCATCTCTGACAGTGTCTCACATTTCTCTCATAGGAAATTCCTCTCCTACATGTCCCAGTTGAAGCCGATGGACCAGTAAATCTGGAGGACATCAAGTACTTCGAGGGGAAGGGGCCCCAAGGACTGCCTGAAGTTGGAGGAACAGCAGTTGGAGGAGTCAAGGTCACGCACCTGTACAACCAATATGGCTTCACCAGTGGGCAATCGAACATAAATGCTGGGGCGATGACAGGACAAGAACACCTCTTCTCCCAGTGCGGAGCTGGGGTCTTTGATGGGATGGCTCTATCTGAACAATTCCTGGGGGACTATTATTCAAATGTGAGTATCTTGAAACATCATTGGAAACCCCAGTGTAATCCAAGTCCAATGTTTTTTAACTAAAGCTCAGAATTTGGAATTTGAATGGTCATAAGTTTGTTTTTATAATGTCTCAGTGATGAGTCAATAATATATAATTAGAATTAGGTTTCACTGCTGGGATGAAAGTCAGGCTCAAAAAAGACTGACCCCAGAATATATCTTGCAAAATATAGCTCATATAGAATAATTATAGGGTTTGTAAGGACAGGTAAAGCTTGTATCATGCTATCACAATTGAAATGTTAGCATTATTGCCTTGAGACTAATGCAATATATTATGATTCTACTTTTTTGCAGAAATCCAACCATGCTGCACAGCAATCCCAGCAGAAGGATGGTCTGCTGATGTATGACTATGAGGGTCAGGAGTCCCTGGCAGGTTCTGTTGGCTGCTGCAGCCTTCTCGAGAATGATGATGACCTTGCATTCCTGAATGACCTTGGTCCTAAATTCAAAACCCTGGCTGAAATTTGCCGGGGGTCTACCTTGGTGACTGAGTCTGTGGATGCAGGGATTCATATCTGTCCACCCAGACCAGTGTCTCCCATCAGGTCCTCCCCCCCCACACACATCCATACGCACACAGAAACAATCAGGGACAGGGACCATGTCAACATCAACACCCTCAACACCTCCAATGTAGCGTCTGGATCGACCACCATTGTCCAAGAGGAGAAAATCACTGGAAGGTTCCAGGGCTTAGCCCCTGTTCCCAAGGTACATATCCAGGACAATGTTGTGATTCCCAGTCAGACACTGCTCATACAACAGCCTGCTATGTACTATGCTGCCACACCCATGTATGTTGTCGACTCCAAGCCCCAAGTAGTGCTCATGGCAGGCGGTGCCCAGCCCGATCAAGTAGCTCAGATTGGGCTAAGTCAAGGCATGGTGCAAGTTGGAGGCCTGCAAGGTACTCAGGGTGTGGTACTTGTGGATAGGCAAGTAGGAATGGGTGGAGTGACAGGGCAGGCAGCACAAGGCCTCTCACAAGGAACCCTCTCCAGGTCCAGCCAAGTGTTGGTGGTAGAAAACGAGTCTTCAGGTGGAGGGCAAGGTGCACACTTAGCACAGGCATTTGTCCAGACAGGACAGGGATCTACAGAGCAGGGCTTGGCAGTCAAAGGTCAAGGTATGCAAATGAAAGAGAGTTATTCACTGGGTTCAAATGGTTTTACAGAGTCAAATGAAGACTTTGCCCTGAAAGCCACACCCAAGGTGCAAGGGAGCCAGAGAGTAGTTGTGCAACATAAGAAGGTCTCAGTCACTGAGAGAAATATTGAATCTAGCTCCAGAGCGTAAAGCAGCCCTTTTGTTTAGCGTATCCACAAATGTCACACTTGTTTTGATATATACTGAAATATATTTCAGTATACTAAAATACACAACAGTATATTCATGTATATGTGTTCATACAATAGATAGATTGTTAAATTGTAAAACTACTAAAAGGATAGTTTTGTTTGCTTAACAGAAAGCAAAAATCAAAATTAATCAAACCATCCAATCGTAGCACCCGAAATGTAGCTAAACGGACACATCCGCACCCCAGTAGGAAAAAGAGGAGAGGGGGTAAAAAAAGTTAAAATCTTACGTCGTGCTCTTCCTGATGAGAACAACACAGAACATGTCTGTATAGGATTATTTTTTAGAACCAGTTTTCTCACGAGATGATCTGAGTTTGTAGAATCCTGATCTTTTGATACTCATCCAAGCTCCCGTTGAAAATGACTATAATTATACTGTAAATCATCCCTCTTGAGAAGCACACAGTCATTTTGAGAGTGACGAGGGCAGAGGTAGAACAAAGTTTCCATAGTTAGTATTATTTTGCATTTATCTATTTAGGTTTCGAACACAAGATTCAGTGCTCTGAGAACTGACTTTTTGTAGTGTTGTGTTATTCTAAAAATGCTTGGGTTGCATTTTGTAATGTTTTAACTTTCGCCATGCCATAAGCTGTCCTGCTGATCTTTAGACTGTTGAACTTAGATAAACTGTAACTAATGAGGAACTGCTGTATGGGAGGCCACTGCTTCCTTGGAAACTTGCGGCAACATAGATAAATGCACTGTATAACTAATGAAAGCACAGAAGACTTGCAGAAGAATCAATGCCCGAATGTTTAAATGATTTAGGGCACCATGGGAATAAACTGTTTCTTCAGTAGACAGCATAGTCATTACAGACTATAAAAACAAAGAAGAGAATTCTACACAAATTCTCTATTTTATTGTTGCACTCTTTTTTATTATTTCTACAGAATTTGTGTTGGTTTCTAAGTAAACCAAGTGCCAATTCCAAAAGATCTTGGTGCCAAACCTGTACAAATTGTGTACAACAGCATTATGATACTATTTTTTACAAATGTATATTGTGCCATAATACCCGTGATATGTTGTTTTCATTGTGTGTTAGTGTGTGTGTGTGTGTGTGTGTGTAAAGATATCATGATTTGGGTAATGTGGATGGGCAGATTAATCAAGGATCAGCTTGCCGAGCACTGAGAATATTTGATGGAGTGACTTTATTTGATATTGCTGTTCTTGCTATTGATGTGTGTGTAGCTCTAGTTTTTAATATTCTGTATGTATATAGCATATGTTGCTTAAGAAAACCTGTCATAATAAAATTAAATTGAAAGCATTCTGCTGTATTGCCCTTTTTCTGGTTTTGCACTTCTTTCATATTTAATAGATTAGAAGCATGCTACACTACAATACAGATAATGTTAAGCTTTGTGCATCAGAAACCAAATGCTTAACACCTTTCACCACCAGTCATTTGACTATTAATATTCATTAGATGTACTGCAGATTTAAATTTACTCACTTCACTGGATGGAAAACGTAAAAAATACAATTACTGTGCACACATATATGTTGCAAAAAGTGCATGGGAAGGGTAGAGGCGTCAGTGATTAGATGACCCTCCCCATACTGTCTTCATTTGAAGAGAGATTTTTAACCAACACAATGTTTCAGTCATCCAGCTTGCATCGGGAAGGACATTCAAATAAACCATGTAGTTGTTTGCACTGCAAATCAGGTGCAAATTTATCCTACATTATTGCTCTTTCCAAAGGACTTTAATGTGGTGTTTTAAAATGCTATAATTGGAAATGGATCATAATGTCTGTAATTTATTTAATTTTAATGACCTGTCAAATGCACATACAGTACTTAAACAGGTTCAAACACACTGACTGTGGAGTTTGCCAGGTTAAAAACATAAAATCCATTCCCGACCCACAAACCTACAGCATATTTCTTTGTCAGTTAAAACAATGCTCCATTCAGTGAGGTTAAAATGTCAAAAGGATTCCACTCTAACCTTTTTCAAGACAGTGGTATGGCCATGTGGAATGGATACAACTGGTTTGTAGCTGAATAGAAAAGATTCAGTCTTGCTTCTTATTAACAAAAGAGAGAAAGTAGAAAATCAGGTTTCCCCCATCGATAAGTATATGAGTCCTTTGTAAAGTAAATAAAGTCAAAAAAAGGCCAAACAGTCATTGTGAATGAAATGTGGCTGGACAAAAACCTAGTTTCCAACTTCCTAACCAGAGCTGAGGCTTAGCTCTTTGCTTTACATGTTCTGCATTCAAGGATACAATCAATACCACACGCTCATGAGCATAGCGTTGTGAGCTGCAGAAGACAGAGGCACAAAAGTCCAAAACATGCTCTACCACTTTCTCAGTTGTCAGAAAAGTAGTCATGCGGTCCACAGATGGGGTATGGTATGGATCTGATGTTGCACAGGAGTTCATTTGTGTTGTGAGTAAAAAAAAATAAAATAAAAACCTTTAGAACTTGAATTGCAGTTTTTTTTAGTAGATTCTTCTAGATGTCAAGAGTCAAGAGATGCAACTTAATGTCTGCATTAAGAAAAATACCACTGTTGGAATGAACACCTGAGAGTAAATCTGTGTCACAGAGACTGCTCAGTTGCATCGAATTTCATCAGAGTCGGTAAAAGAAAGTGGTTTGTTATCTCAATGTCAATGTATCCCTGTGGGCAAAGAAAGAAACCCAAGTCTTAGTTACAACAAGAACAGGATTTTAGTTGAGCTGGGAGAAAGTTAATGATGAATCAAGCAGGGACTGGTTTTCAAGATGATTATTAAAGCATAAATCAACTATGATTCCCTCCCCGGGGGAACAGAAGATTCAGAAGAAGGACTTCTGTTTGTCAAGACAATTACTCCTTGTCCTATTTTATTTTCATTCAGCTCTTTGGAAATATCTTCCCTACGCTAATGATGATGCAAATGAGAAGGGTTGACTTCCTGTATCCGAAATACGTCAGCTATCACAGATACTGGTGACTCAAGCATGTAAATTTTCACCTTCGAGTCATGGCATATCGCCACATAATGTTTTTTTTAAATTCTCATATAGTAGTTGTCCTTGCTTGTGTCAGAGTAAAATGTTTTATACATAAAGTTAGTTTTCATGCTGATGGCTATACTCATCAAATATCTGATTTGGCTTACCCCATTTATCTGACAGAGTTCACCTTCAGACACAGCATTATCACAGATTATTTGTTTCAGATTATTGTTTGTTTCTGTTCCTCATTTCTCCAAAAGGGTTGGAGAAGGGTTAATAGCATCATTTACTAATAACTTACTTCCAATGAAATACCAAAAAGCCTGTTGTGATGAGGACTTTTTTACAAGAATTTACACTTTTGGTCATGAGCCATGTCAAAGCAGATGTTTCCCATCAGCTGCGTGATGGTAAATTCCTGCTTTGGGTGTCATGACGGGTGTGGCCAGAAGTGAAACATATTTTGAAACTTGCAACCCTGAGAGGGAATTCAACAGCCTGCCTTAATTGTCGGAATAGCAACATGTGCTCAAGTGTTTTTTCAAGAAGCCTGGGCATCATATCAGCAAGTGTCATCATGTCACTGTCATTTTAAACAGTGAAGAAGGAGTTATGCTGTTGAGATTAATAGTTAATGTAAGTGATTAATGCTGAGTAATGCAGAGCAACACAATAGATCCTGATTTCACAATTGACTTTCACCATTTCCAAACTCAAGTCAAATGCTTCCTCTGGTTGTTCTACAATGAATCTGAAACTAAAGCCTAAAACTAAACTAAACTAAAGGCATGTTTGACCATAACAGAGCCAAATGTACTCTCATCACTAATCGGTACATTAAAGGATAAGGCCAGCAATACTGTATTCCATATTTTTCAACCAATCCCATGAATAGATTAAAACCAACAAATCCTTAGGCCATTTCTCAATACTTTCAGACTTGCACAGCCTGTTGATCTCAGACTGAAGCCTTACTATTGAAGATATAAATCACTTCTTTTTTTTCTTTTTTTTTAAACTAAAACAGCTGACTGCGTCTGTCTTCTTTAGCAAAAGCTACTCAAACAGGAGTAAATTGTGTATTTGTTGGGAACTATTTTCAGCTGCGAATTTTGTGTGCTAGCGAGTATTTACAGCAGCACGAAGGTTTATATGGGATTAACTCAAAATACGCTGTAGAGCTGAAACATGTCAGCCAGTGCAACTGTGTGGATGTTCTTGGCACAGAAGAAGAAGTTATATCAGGCTTTCGCTACACAGCCAATACTTGTTAGATGGATCAATTCATAGTTGGTTTTGGTCTTTTCATAGGATTTGTTGACAATAAGAAAAATATAGAATATTACCAGACATATCCCATAGAGAAGAGGTGTCTCATGCATAATGTATACAGGTATATGGCAAATGTATCACACATAATTTACAACTAATTTAAGGACCTATATTATGACAGCAATATTGTCCTTATGCACCTTTAAAAAAACCACAATGTGAAGTATTGACAGGACTTGATCTTTTATTTGAGACTTGAGACAGTGAATGCAAGTAAATGTTACAAAACTGTGTTTAGGACAAGACTTTGACACTGGCAAAGCATGACTTGGAAAACCAGTTACTATAATACTTGTATATTTTAGGTTCTAACACCACTCGTGATCTTTCTCAGTATGAGTCATATCTATGTGCAATATACATTTTGTTAAAGAGTTATATTTCATCATGATCTGCACACTGCAATGCGTAGCTAAACATTTGCATCTCTAGCATACTTATTATCTCACTGCACTGTCCAACAACAACTATTATTTTGAGGGACTAGTTCACTCAGGATAGCAACAGTCAGTGTTTTAAAATCAGTGGCGAACATCATGGCGGACTTCATCCTCATCCTCTATTTCATCCTCTTCATATTCTCCTATCTCATCAGCGGTGGCATCCTGATACTGCTGATACTCAGACACCAGGTCGTTCATGTTGCTCTCGGCCTCAGTGAACTCCATCTCATCCATTCCCTCTCCAGTGTACCAGTGGAGGAAGGCCTTGCGGCGGAACATGGCCGTGAACTGTTCAGAGATCCTCCTGAAGAGCTCCTGGATGGCCGTGCTGTTGCCGATGAAGGTGGCGGACATCTTGAGGCCTCGGGGTGGGATGTCGCAAACGGCGGTCTTGACATTGTTGGGAATCCATTCGACAAAGTAGCTGCTGTTCTTGTTCTGCACGCTCAACATCTGCTCATCCACTTCCTTCATTGACATGCGGCCACGGAAGATGGCTGCTACAGTGAGGTATCGGCCGTGACGGGGGTCACAGGCCGCCATCATGTTCTTGGCGTCAAACATTTGCTGCGTGAGTTCTGGCACAGAGAGGGCACGATACTGCTGACTGCCCCTGCTTGTGAGGGGCGCAAAACCCGGCATGAAGAAATGCAAGCGGGGGAAGGGCACCATGTTGACGGCCAGCTTACGGAGGTCAGCGTTAAGTTGGCCAGGGAAGCGGAGACAGGTGGTGACCCCACTCATGGTAGCCGACACCAGGTGGTTGAGGTCTCCGTAGGTTGGTGTGGTCAGCTTCAGGGTGCGGAAGCAGATATCATACAGGGCCTCATTGTCAATGCTGAAGGTCTCATCCGTGTTTTCCACTAACTGGTGGACAGAGAGGGTGGCGTTGTAGGGCTCCACCACAGTGTCGGACACTTTTGGGGAAGGCATGACGCTGAAGGTGTTCATGATGCGGTCAGGGTACTCCTCGCGGATCTTGCTGATGAGCAGTGTGCCCATTCCTGAACCGGTACCTCCACCCAGCGAGTGGGTGAGCTGAAAGCCCTGGAGGCAGTCGCAGTTCTCCGACTCCTTCCTCACCACGTCCAGTACTGAGTCCACCAGCTCAGCTCCCTCGGTGTAGTGACCCTTGGCCCAGTTATTTCCTGCTCCACTTTGACCTGCATGATGCATGGTATGTTTAAAGATACGTTATTTAGGACAAATAGTGGTGCAGCTTACTAATAAGGCATCATTTAAAAAGGTTTATAAGGTGTTTAATGACTTTATTAATTATTAATGAATGTTCTCTTGCTGCTTTATAGATCAGTAATAAGCAACTAATAAGTACATAAGTTATGCTACAGTAAAGGACCATCTCCTGTACACCAGCCAAATGAATTTTTCACAACCTGCTGTCTTATTAATGGCTTACTATTAATCTATAAAGCATTAATAAATAATTTATTAACATTTATTAAGCAATTTTCTACAACTTATCCATTACAACCCCTTAAAAAATATGCTGTATTAGAAAGAGGCACACAAATACGATTTATTATCAATGACAAAATCTGAAAAGAGAACACATGTAAGCTTCAGTGAAATGTACATTAGTTCTTTAGCTCTTTTTTAGACAAGATAGAGACTATATGGAGAATATTTTCTGCTAAGCTATTATTTGTTGGCTCAGAATTGATTATCAAAAAGCTTAAAAGCAGCTCTTGCTTGCGTATTTCCTGATAAAGAGAAATGGAGAGTCATCCTTGTGGTGGAGATTATTGGCCCTGTATCCTCACTTGCGATCAGCACTGCAGCAGAATCTCCAAGTAGTTTTCTTTTTGCTGAGTCACCACGAGAGCTGTCTCAGTCTGACACAGCAGCATGTGGACTATGCATCACGCCACTGGCACATCGCTGAGGGGCTGCAGAAGCTTTGTGCTGCCTGTGAATATTCTGCTGCACAGCACTCTCAGGTGAAACTAAGCACAGCTTAACGTGACATGACAGCAGTTGCTGCCACACTCACTCTGTATGTGGCGTTGGTTCGGGATGAGTGGTGACGGCGTGATTTATTATCCACTCACCAAAGACAAAGTTGTCAGGCCTGAATAGCTGTCCAAATGGGCCGGAGCGGACTGAATCCATAGTTCCTGGCTCCAGGTCCACCAGAATGGCACGGGGGACAAATTTGCTGCCTTTGGATGAAAAAGGGCAGAGAACAGGGGGATACAGAGAGGAGGTGGATGGAAGGGTGGAGTAAGATACCGACAGTCTCGGTGTGCATGATGTCAGCACAGGATTATAGTGAACTATGAAATAAACCTATGACTATTTAAAAGCATTTCTATCTCAATTTCCATTTACTATCTCCAACTGTCTCATAAATATATAGAATATAAATGCACCAGAGCATTTGCAAATGTAATCTTTTAGGTAAGCAGCATTTTTTTTTAAAAAGATACTACAGCTCGTCCATCAAGCTGGATATTTAAAGGCTGCCTGCTGCCTTTTGTTTATTTCTCGCACTCTACTTTGTTCCTCTATCTCTGTCTGTAACCCTTTTTGTAAGCAAACTGCTGCAGCATGCTGCACTGCTTAATCTTAACCAGTGGGGCTTTCAAAGTGCTGAGCTCTGCAGTCCATTCAAACAGACGTGATCTTCCCTAAGTCCTAATGTTGCTTGACTCTGTAAAAAAAAAAATCTGCTCATTGATTCTCTAAATTTTTAAAGGAGAAATGGATCAGTGGAATCCTCAATCAGTCCACATGTGATAGTGAATTAGTACATGACACTAATGCCAGCATGCAGCATGGGAACAAAGGATCAATAGCACGTGCTATTAGGGCGTAGCATAGGGGCTGACAGTTTTAGTGAATATGCTATGTTAGCCTTGCTGTTTAGCCCTGTCAGTTAGCCATAAGGGATGACTGGGAGCTGTTTGCACAGGGATTGAGATCTGCACTGACTTGTCTATCTCTGAAAACATCAGTCTAAAGGTGGACGTGTACGAGCTGCTACTTTATGACTACTGCAACTTCATTTGGTGGGCACAGACTGTTCATTTGTTGTGTGTAAAAAAAAAAACACAGGATGCAACTTGAGTGACCTTCAATATATCATGACAATAAAATCAAACACTGAGATGATACCAAGTCACAGTGAGCTCAGGGTAGAGACTGCAGATACCTGTACTCCCTATAGAGAGAGAGAGAGAGAGAGAGAGAGGAAGACAGAGAGAGAGAGAGAGAGAGACATATTTTAGAAGGTTCACTGTCCTAATTTTTCCCTGCACTCATGGTGGGACCTACTTTCCCCTTGCAGCTAAATTAGTGACATACTGTGGTATTCAAAGCAGGTCTGTGTTAGCATAAGGTCATGCAAGGATATGAGCAATGGAAACAAAGCTGCATGTAGTGGCCATTTATTCAGATGCAAACATGGAATTTACTTAGAACAAAGTTTGATGTAGAGATCAGAAGACTTTTTTTTTTTTTTTTTACCTGATGCCTCATTGTAGTAGACGTTTATCCTCTCCAGCTGCAGGTCACTGTCACCTTGGTAACTACCGGTCGGATCGATGCCATGTTCATCACTTATCACCTCCCAGAACTAAGACGGGGCAAACATTGAGATACGAACTTCAGCTGTTGGGTTTATACCTTAATACTATGTAAAACATGGGCTGGGAGCGAGTTGAAGCCTGTGCCTTGCTGTCCCTCGTTTAGTTATTGCGCATCTGTTTGGTGACAAAATGTCACGCAGCAGCAGGGCCCACATCACTGCAGCCTCCAACCCCACCCTGCTCATATAAACAACTAACAATCTATCTAAAACTTTTTAAAAAAAAATCATTTTTAATCCATTCCGAGAGACGCTAAACTGATCATTTAAATGACTCAAGTCAATCATTCATTATAGAAAACCCTAAAAAAAAATAACACGTGACGTTCCGCATTAAAATTACAATTACTATTTCTTCCTTAATTTCTCCGCTTCCTAAATTAAATTGTAATATTTATACCTTCGCCCCAATCTGATTTCCACATTGTCCAGCCTGGATGTGAACGATTTCCCTCATGGTGCGCTGCGGATGCGGGCAGAGAGCGGTCCTGTCTCGTCTTCACCGGTGTCTGGTCTTCAGTCTCTTGCCGCTGTGTTTCTCAAAATCAGCACTTGCCTCATTTCTAGGGCGAGTGTTGAGCCGGCGAGATAGATAAACGTGCTGCCGGTCAGATGACGTTACACACAGCGCAGCATCCCAGTATCCCTGTCAGCCAATAGGAGCGTCCCGGTTTGATGCAGTGGACCAGAGGATCCTGCCGCATCATCCCCCTGTAGCCTGACATCACCCCCTGTCCCATGCAGAATAGATGTTGCCTTTTTTGTCGCTGGGCTGAGGTTGCTCCATAAAGTCCAGAAGATTGCTTTCCCTGCCTGGAAATGTTAAACGTTATCGGTGTGAAACTGTGCTGATTCAATCAGGGCCGTGCTGTGTGAATACCATGTTCAGGATCAGCACCTACTAGACTATCTGTACAAAACAGCCTACTGGATCAAAGAAGAAGAAAAAAACAGGCAGAAAAATAAAATTTGTATATGTGATTTACACATTTTCAACATGCTATAAACTCAGAGTTTTCATGTTTCAGTTTGAATGATGCAGATGCTCTTATGGGTTGAGAAAATGCTACAACCAGGGCTGCATTAGCCCACTATGGGGGTCCTGGAGTTAAAATTAGCTGTGGGCACCTATTGAGCCTCGGCCTCCCATACACGTGCTGTAATACTATCCTGTTTGCTGTATTTCATTGTTTCATTAAATGCAGATATGTTGTATGTGTGCATAATATAAACTGAAATATTAGAGATATTAAAGAAATAGTAAGATTTTGGGAAATATGCTTATTCACTTTCTTGACTGATACCACTCACATATCTGTCGTTTTAAATGTGAAGCTACAGCCAGGAGACGGTTAGCTTAGTTTAGCATTAAAGTCCAGATGAAAGGGCATTTTGAGGGTATCTAACGTCCGTATCATGACGTACTTCTGAGTCAAATGGGAAATTTTGATTTGAATGTTGAAAAGTAGGCGTGTGACAATGAATCTTAGCTCTGTGCCACTAAATGATGAAGATTGATTGATGGGTGGATGTACATGATATTATGGGTTGAAATTGGTTGGTTCAAGCCTACGTAAGCACACGTCATATTTTGTTTTACAGGAAGAAAACATGATTGGATTTTTATATAAGAATACAAAGAAATGGAGTTAGTTTTTTGGTATATATTGTTAAATAGGTGTACAATATGACCAGGGATGTGATCTAAAAGGGATAAAAAGGAATTTTTCATTTCATCTCGACTTTGAGATTGGAAACAGTCCTTCTTTGGTCTCCGCTGGTTGCCTGGCAACCTCATGGTAACAAGTCACTCCGCCAGGATAAGAAATAGTCCAGCACATAAACCCCCCATAAAAACAGAACTTGCAACCTTTTTACACTCTGTTTTATTGTTAAACAAACAGGGTATAACTTTATAATTTGTGAGATTTAGAGGTGCTGACAGGCAGATTTTTTTTTTTTTTTTTTACATTTAGCCAGAGCCAGGATGGTTAATTCCCTGTTTCCAGTCCATTTCAATCCCTAGATGATTTAAATACATGTGAGAGGGAGAAAAAGAAAAAGAGAGATGACTGTTTGTTGTTATTTATTAGTTCTTAAAAAGTTCATTTCTTTATTTAAGGCCAGCCAACAGTGAAAATATTTGAATGTCCATTTGGGATTTGATTAAAAAAAAGTCAATCAATGCAATGTCATGATAAAAATCAACGACTCAGCTATCCACAGTTGATCAATAAATAGTGGTTTATTTTAACAACAGGTATGGCTTATATACAAGTGCATTATGTATGTTAAAACACATGAAACCAAACAATCGGAAATTATAAATGGTACAATCCATGGTTTTTACATTCATTCAAATCTCCCTTCAAGAGATTCTGAGTCGCATGGTTGAGAGAAGCAAAACCTGAAATGTGTACACTGGGGACTTCATGTCTCTGAGACTTTTAAGTTCAAAACAATTCACTAGTCCATGTTAATGATCTATGATCCTTCATATCATTGCCGCTGCGTGTTTCCTCACATATTTACAAAGGCATAACCAATGTAATGACAGTCTAATGTACTCTGTCTTATCACTCTTTTCTTCTTCTTTTTTTTTTGCTTTTTCACCAATATCTGTCTTCTAGTCTACACTTTCGCTGGTGCTAATGTTGCTTTGGATTGTTGTTTTTTTTATTGATTTCTACCTTAATTCTACTCCAAACCAAGTTAAACCAATTGCTTATTAAGAAGGATGCAATAGCTCCCATCTGCACCGTAATAATAGCTGCATGGAAGTTGTGAAAGTGGAAGCAACAGATCTCAGAGAAGACATCGGTTGTATTGTGCTGTGTCATTGTCTTTACACTGGTGACGCATGGGGGCTTGGCGATACACAGTTTCAATTTCTGCAGCCACACACACACACACACACACACACACACACACACACACACACACACACACACACACACACACACACACACACACACACACACACACACACACACACACACACACACACACACACACACACACACACACACACACACACACACACACACACACACACAGACAGAGACACTGACACTCACAGGCAAGGAGGAATCAGAGTAATGTGAAGCTACTGACCACTGCAGTCAAGCCACTCTCTACTGCAGATGCCATGAATTCCTTATTAAATCCAGTGTCAACCCTGTTCCACAAAATAGATCATATATGGGTCTATTGCAAGAGTTACTAGTCATTTCTGTATTGTATTTAAATTCCAACTCCATTTTCCCTTTTTTTTTTTTGTTTTTACTGTCAAGACAGCCAAGCTCCACCAAATCTGACATCACATGATTACAGGGCATTGTGCTTTGAGGCGTAGCAGCATGGCATAGATATGTTAACACATCAAATGCTCAATATGAATATCTCGACGAATGGAAGTTTGCTGACTTGATAATCTATTAAAAGATCACCCTGAATCAATCTAAAATAGAGCTTTCATACTTCGACTCAAGCTGCATTTGAGGATGTCATTCACAGGAAAACAACCACAAGAAGGTTCGCTCAATCATTCAGATACCTAAAGATATGTAAGCCTTTCGTCAGTGCACGTTTGACTTGGATTAAAAGAAAGAAGTTTGGTGAGTACTTGTAAGGTCACAAGCGTACCACAAGGTTGTGAGAATGACAGAAAGTCTTCTGTCATGTCTGGCGTTGCCTTCCAACTCCTGAATCACACATTATTAGATCTCCAATACTCCCTGGATGAGTTACTTGTAATATGATATACTGTGAGAAAGTTGTTGTTTTTTTTATCACATTTGAAATGACAAGACATCATTCAGTTGGCTCTAAAGTTTTACAGTACAGTGTAATTACTATTGTTATTTAGCATTTTTTTTATGAGGATTTTTGTAAACAGTGGTATATCCGCAGTTATACATCTTTCTCAGACAAATATTACAACCTCCAACGCTTGAAGTACTACAACTGTCAAGTTATACACAGATCGTAGTCAAGTATAATGCTGTCCACAGATGGACATGGGCTTTGGAAGAAAAAGTACCACCTCAGAGTCTGTAAATTTAACAATGTGAATATGTCAAGATCTATAAGTAAGAATTTGACCTGTATTTTCACAAACATGTGAAGTATTGCATTTTTTTTTTTTTTTTAAGGTAAACTTAGTTGCGTGTGTGACTGCATGAACACAATGACATACAAAAGCGAATGTTAATGCCAGGTAATGATTTGGAAAACACACTGAAGGTTAGCAATGCTGTGACTGTTGGCAATCACATCAAACATTTTGTCATCCACGGGTTCATCTCAAAAGTATCATTTGCGTCTTTTTAAGGTTGCTCGTTTGTTTTGCTGACACGTTCACAATTATTTTTCATGCTTTGTCCCCACTGCAAAGAATAAGGTGCCACCACACTGAGGTGTCACGAATACTGCAAGAATGAAGTATAGCTTTGTACAGTAAGGGCATGCCATGGGAGATTATTCAAAAATAATACTTTGAATTAAAAAAAAAAAAACAACAAAAAAACAAAAAAAAACGGAATCAAGCTCAACAACTAATTATGCATTTACTTACAATATCACATTTACAAATAAAAGCATTTGCATACCAGAAATTTCATTGACTGAAACATTTGGAAAAATAAAACAGTTTTTCAGACCAACAAAATATGGGTCCCTCTTTTCTCTGATGTTCATACAATGAACCACATGTTGATGAAAGCAATTTGGTAATCTCTCAATTCTAATTGATCAAATGGTGATACAGCTTTCAGGCTTTTATTACTTTGAGAAATAATTTTAAGCCATCTTTAGAATTTCTGAACTTTGAAATCGGATTCATCTGATTCACTTATGCACATACAGTCTATGGCAGGGGACTGCACTCAACAGTATTTCCCCAAACAGGCAAATACTGTAATTATACTAATTTTTGGCACTATTTATTTAATTTTGGTCAGAGTAGTTTTTGGCGCTGTATTTAGAAAATCCATCCAATTAAGAGTGTTTACCTCTGTAACGGCAAAAAATACTATGTAACATTCAGATGTTTTTTGTCCATAAAGGTAAGGCGATATTTCTATACAAATATGTTAGACGGACATTTAATTTGAGCAGAAGTACCAGTGATTTGATTTTTTTTTTTTTTCTCGTTTGTTTTTTAGCATCATTGCATTTCTCACCAGCCCTGGTGACACATCTCAGTGATTGTGGGTATAGTTTTAAGTCTCTTTAAAATGACAGACAGTGATTTCCCCATTCATTTACATCAAAGTAGTTTATAGGCTGGTGATTTCCAGTGACATTCAAAAAAAGAGCAGAAGATACTGTCACATTGTCACAAACCAGCCTCTGGCACTCTCTCACTTGCGTGGTGTCATTTATTGGCTAAATGCAGGAAGGGGGGAGATTAAGAAACATACAGCAGCTCTGTAAGACATGTCTACTCAACTCCAGGTGGGGACAGTCTTCATTAAGTGCCTGAAGTCTGAGCAGGACAGTTCCCCCCTTCCACTCCCCTCTGATTATTCATGTGGCGTGGGCTGTTTCCTGTTGCAACCGGAAAGCTTCCTCCTGGCTGCAACAGTGGATCACGATGATGCGACTCCATTGACGGTGTTGTTTTCTGTGCTGGCACTGTCCCTGATGGAAAGAACACCAGAGTCTATGGGGGAGGAGATGGTGCAGTCCATTACAGAGGGGGGGGCTGCTTCTGTAGGGACTGAATCCGTCACGGAAGTCGGTATTGAATCTACAAGAAGGGAAGCAGGTGAATCCTGTTCGGGCTGAACAATGTCTGTGACGGTCAGAGCAGTAGACTCTGGAGTGGGGGTGTGCACAATGTCTGTGACGGGGAGAATGGAAGGAGACGGCGAAGTGGTGTTGACAGTATCTATGACAGGAGGAATGGAGGAGTCCACTGCGGGCGTGTGGCCTGAGTCAATGGTTGGGGGAGGAGTAGGTGAAGGGGAAACAGTAGCTGGGCTAGGGGGGGTAAGGGAGGGAGGAGAAAGGTCATTAACACAGGGAGAGGTAGAGTCTAACTGTGATGGTTGGGAGTCTATTACAACCGGTATGGGTGAGTCTCTAGCGGAAGGAGTAGATGTAGATTCGTCTACTATTTCTAACTGGATGGGAATGTCAGAGTTTGCGCTAATGGAGGGTGGAGGGTCAGTGGAAATGTTGCAATCTGTCATAGGAACAGGAGAGGGAGCAGTTGATGGAGGGAGACTGTCATGCAAAGATGGAGACAGGGACTCTGCTAAAGGGAGACGAGTGGCCTCTAGCAAAGGTGGGTTGAATTCAGGGGTGATGCCGTCATTGCCCAGCGGGTTCGGGGATTCTAACGTGGAGCTAGGCAGTGGCTCGATGATAGGTGTGGTGCAGATCAATAAGGAGGCAGGCACAGTTTGAGGGACAGAGTCCAGTGAAGATGGGAGAGGAGTAGCTGATTCGTGTGCAGGAGACGGACCGGCGTCATTCATCTCAGGAACAACAGAATCCGCTAACGGCTCAACAGAATCTAGGACTATTGTGGGAGGTTCTTCAGAACTGCCTAAAAGTGGGTCTGTGATACATGAGGCTTTGTGTAAAGGAGTGGAAGACAGCAGGTGCTCTTTACTGGCATGCATGATGCCGTCTTTACCCAGGGCTTCGATGGGGGTCGTGGATAAGGACGAAACTGAGTGACCGTTTCGGTCTTTTGGCCCAGGCTTGCCAGGCTGCACCTCCATGAACGTTGGGGCAGACGTATCCCCGGCCGACGGAGCGGTCAAATCGACAGCCGAAGAGGCGGTGGAGTCCATGGTGGACACTGCTGTGGCGGCTGCCTCATGGAGTGGCGTGTCATGCACCCTGGTGTAGTCCCTGCTGCTCTCAGATTGGGCCAGCAAGAGGCGCTGTTCTCCAGGTTTCCTCGGGGGAAGAAGGGGTTGACGGGTGTAGCTTTCGCCGTCAGCCAGGGTCTCAGGGAGGGGCTGGTAGCGCGTCTCGGGCAGCAGGAGTATGCAGATGATGCAGATGAGAGTGCAGCAGGCGAAGATAATGTGGTGAAGGAAATAGCCCTTCTGATTGTGGAGCTCCATGATGGGTGCAGTCAGCATGCCGAAGCCAGCACTGGCCAGGACCAGGCCAAGACCACCGCCCCTATGGTGAGAGGGAAAATGTTATTACCTGGCAGGATTTAGGAATGATCCCCTATACCTAAAAAAAACGTGTAAACCACCCAAAGGAAAGACTAAATTCACTACAATAAAAGAATGTACATGTATAGATGTATTGTAACTGCCACCAAAATCATCTAGAAAAGGGGAAACTCTCATTTTTGCTTTGTATGCTTCTGTTGACGTATCACTGCTACTTTATCAAACAGCAGCAGAGAGTGCTGCAGTACCACCAACGTCCCCTCGTTTACATGCAGTCCCATTCCTCTCCTATCATTGCCTATGTTATCCACCAGAGGGCACCCTTCAAGCACTTTAAGCAGAACAACACCCCTTACATAACCCCAGATAATGAACATCCAGTGCTGTGTCATATATTCTCAGAGGGGGATGGCTAATTTGTACAAAATGTGGATTACATTTGACACTGAACTGTGAGAGTCTGTTGTTTCCAGCAGTTCAATAATTTCATACCCTCCTTTAACAAGAGGTGGAACAGCTAATCCATCTGTAGGAACATGTAATGTGGTCAAAGCAACCTTGCATCTTAAAACCTCTGACTAAACTATGAGGTGACCAGGATAATAAAACAGGTAGAAAAAGAACAGATCAGAATTGTTTGCACCATATGCATTTCTTGCAACCTGACGGCTGATACTTATAAACTGACATTTATAATTTAGGAAACATTAAAACTACAAGAGCGAACACAAACACAGACTAATCACCAATGGCAAAGCATGTGTTATGCATTAGAAAAACACCTGTTTTACTCCTCTGAGGAGTAAACCTTATTTTCCACATTTCCTCCTCCTCCCCCTCAAAGCGCTCTGTTGGTACAGTCCCAGTCTTTCAGTGGGCTTACCTGATCACAGTGGGTGTGATCTCAGCACAGAAAAAGATGCTCAGGTTGCTGACTGCGTGGGAGGAGAACATGCCGATGATGGAAAAGGCGATGGAGAAGTTCTTTTTTAGTGTACCTGAGTTATCTGCAGACAAAACAGGAGACACACACGTGTGGGAATTTGTACTCAGTAACCTGTGTAATCAGTAAAAGCACAACAGTTCTGTACATGTAAATAAGGGTTGGGAGGGAAAAAAAAAATGTGCAGAGGGTGCCGTATTTTTCCAAAAAGCACAGCATATTTTGAATTATTAAGAAAAGTGACATTGGCGTGCTGGGAGAAGAGAATACCTTCTAATAATGATTCCAAAGGGTGAAAATGGATTTATGGAAGCAAAAACAGGCCATGATAATTAGATTTTTTTTAATCAGCAGCTGCTATAATTGTAGAAGTTAACCACAACTGAATACTTAGTATTCAAATATTTTTTTTAAATCGGTTTGAATATGTGTGGTTTCATTTCCATTCTTCCATTCTCCACAAAATGTGGTTTACAAATTCAGAAAATTCCAATGTTTAAGGTTTCCAGTCACTCATCTGACCCTTTCTGTCTAGAATCATGTGACTGACAGGGTGCAACCTTACAGGGCAGAGGTCTCATCAGCTCCTTCAGGCTCCATTAATTATCCTTGTCCAGATACTCAAGGTTGATTTTTTTATCTCAAATTTTGGTGCCTGAATGTAACCAAATTTATAGCCTGACTTGAATTTTGACATCAGAATTCGACAAACTGAATTTGAGAGACTTATATGGAGTTTTTTTTTTTCCAAGTTTGTGAAATTGTACATTTTGAGAGAGCCTTCTGGAAATTCCAAAGATGGGGAAATGAAACCACAGATTATTCAGATAGATACTAGATATTTAAAAAATAGTGATGCTATAAATTCAGTAATATTGGAATTTTAACATTATCAGTATTCAGTAACAGTTATATTTCACAATTAGATATACAGTTGCTTATAAAAATTCAAATTATTATGGCCTGTTTTTGTTTCTGTATAGTAAACAAAATATAAAATATATGTATATAATATATATATATATATATATACATATATATATATATATATATGCATAATCTGAGTCTGCAAATAAACTGGATCTTTCATGGCATTTTAGAGTGTATCATCATTAATTTCAAACTGCACATTGCGAAAACATCAATTTAAAGTGCCAATAAACTCTGGTGAAATTAAATTGTTCTCCAGCGCTAATGTTTATTTGGATGAATCACTGAGGATTAGGCTCACATACAGAAAGCCCATTCAGACCAAAGATGGTTCGTTTTGGTGAAGACAGCATAAAGAGGATCAGAGGAGACTGCTCTGTGATCAGTTCCTGCTTCCCACTGGGGGATTAGCGCAGAGAGAATAAAGAGATTGATAAACAGAGGAGAACAGTAGAGGGAGGCTAGTTGTGAGACTCACCGCTCCATGACAAAGAGGCTCACCCTCTTCCACACAAAGGGGATAAATAAGTGAAATGCTAGCCTTAATTACATCTCGGACTTCATTATGTGTCTCTGCAGGGCTTGTATAGCCCTAATGAAATACTGCACGATATCTGCATGCAGCACATATCTCAAACCTCATCAAGATAGCACAGCAACATAAGTGATGCAGTAAAAGTCGTGGTGTAAGACAACTCCATTCACTCTGAAAGAATGCGGAGCTGATAAAAATTATATATCTGACAAAGAGAAATCAATTATTGATTGATTCAACGTTTATCTACCCAACTGAAACATTGTCTGCAAATACAAGACTTGAGGAGTAGAACTAAACAGATGGTCCTACCTATATTCAGATGGCCGCTGTATTTCCCCAGCACTAGAGGAGAATAAAAGAGAAAAACAGATGTGAGAAACACAAAACGGTCACATTTTCACATTCAGTCAGACAATAAATTAAAATCCGGGGGTCATGCACACGTGTCGAGCAAAGCTTGTCAACACACAGTTACAAACAACTTCAAAGGGGGACATGAAACACGAGCATAACCTTGATGTGTTGACTCTGGTTAAACATTAAGTCAGGCTCATTTGTAACTCGCGGACTTGTGTACTGTTTTGATCATCTGGAGCTCTTTTTGGTACACATTGACTACAACAGCCGTTTGTAATCATGTTCGACTGCTCCATTAGAAACAACTAAAAAGGTGACGAAGCTCTCGCGTAGTACACTCAACACACCCCGAGTGTTAGCAGTGACAGCACATGTGCTGGAGACAGAATTTAGACTAGAAATGATCAAGACGTCTCAAATGTCAGTTTGTGTTACTATGAAATGGGTTTAAACTGCCACATTTGGCTGATATTTCCTCTATATGAAACACTGGATAGGAGGGAGCAAGATGGTTCAAATCAATATCATGATATAAACACTTTTTTTCTAATATGGACATATATTGTAATATGGTAAATATATTCACACACAAGTCATATATAAAAGAATCTCACTGACCTTTGACTCTTAAAATTCAATTTGCCCAACCATAACCCTATTTGAATCATTCATTTGGACAGAACAACAACATAATATGATCATATTATTACACTGAATTTCAACACTGGCCAGTCATCTCCTCTATGATGAAGGTTTCTCTCTGACTACGCTGTCTGCAAAACCTTTTCCCTTTCCACATATTTTATACTCAGTTAATTGTTTAATAGTCCATTTATAGATTCATGGATAAAGTTGCCATATATACTTTCCAACTTCCCTATGCTGGCACTCTTCCCCAACCTCGTTCATACTGAAGATGGAAATCTTCAGTATGAACGAGGTTAAAAAAAAAATACAGTTTCATTTTTGAAAAAGGCTTAAGTAGTTTCCTAAAACTGCTGGGCACTGTAGTTTTTAGCAAAAGCTACTCAAACAGCAGTAAATAGTGCATTTGTTTGGGGACTATTTTCAGCTGCGGATTAATACACATTTCGTGCGCTGGTGAGTATTTACGGCACTCTGTGACTGACTTAAAATAAACTACAGTGTCCATGTTTACTGTAATGAAAGATCATATCACCAAATGCAACTGTGTGCCACATTTATGTGTTTTAATAGTTTTTGGACAAAAATAATTGGTTTTGACAACAATAAAAACACAGAATGACACCAGAGTTATGCTTTGATTCATTTTTAAGGCCTAATTTTGAGAGAATTTTATGCCCCCAGAGTTTCTTTGATATGGAGTACTGACACAGAACACAAGACATCTGAAGCCAGTAAACTAGACGTAGGCGTAGACGTAACTAGACAAGACCTGCTTCAAGAAAGAGTAGAATTTCACAAGTAAGTGGATGTGCATTCTTCATGAAGTACTCACAGTTGAGCAGGCCCAGCTGCAACAGTGATGCCAGGGCAGTTATGATCATGAACATGAGAAGGCCACCCCGCCGTCCCATCAGGCCCACCGCCGGGCACAGCGCCAGGCAGGATGCCACAGCGATGCCTGCCATGGTGTAATAGTCTGCATAGAAGTTATGAAACATGGTCGTTTCCTGGGCTTCGGGGTCCATCATGCTGCGGGCGAAACAGTGGTGGATCCCATAACCTGTCAGCCTGGGTAAAGAACATACATAATGCAAAGTGGTGAGGTAGGAGGCAACAGAGGGATATCAGAATACAGTGGCTAGATTAGGAGATACTGGACGGAACATGTTAGAGGAACGTTGTGAGAACAAAGGAATCCACTCTGATCTAAAAGATGAAGCAGTTGGGAGGAGATGGGAGAGGAAGAGGAAGAGGTTTATTGTGTTTTCTCTCATCTTGAAAAAAAAAAAAAATGCACAAATGTAAATACAGACTTACTGACACACAAGCAGAAAGGCGAGCAAACACTCACACCCTTTCTCCTGCTTGTCTAATGTTTCATAAGGACACAGCTCATGTAAAATTTATGGTGACTTAGGGAGTCAGGGACACCAGGCGCTGAAGCAGAGCTAAAGCCGGGTCTGCCTAGATAAAGCTGAGGTCTGGGATAGAGAGAAGAGGAGGGATCCCGCTTGAGATGAAAAGGCGGAGCAAGTATGGAAAGGTAGACCGCTCGGTAGTGACGGCCGCTGATCAATGCCGCATCGAGCTTCTGGGTCAATACTGGCATCTTGACTGCACAAAATGGCGCGTCTGACTGGCATTGCCTCGCCCTACACACACACACACATATACAAGCCCTCACATGCATCCCCCGCCCGCCACCCCTTTCTCTGATTCAGATGCTCCCACACACATTAGCACCTCGAACACAGAAAACGACTTTCTAAGCAGCAGTACGTATATGACAAACACTTACGAGTTGACGCACAGCACAACAATATTCTTCCACAGGTTCCTCGTCCCGACCATCTTCACAATGCACGTCTTTTTGGGTTTCTTTTGAAGAGCTCTCTGCAGTTCTGGAAAGCAAGCAAACTAAGTTAATATTAGAGCCAATATGTGAGGCTGATAAGTTATGTCATGACTTACTCAAATAGTCTAAAGCTCAGCAGTTTTTAAATCACCTTAAGACTCTCATGGTCACTGTACATAGTGTAATGCATTAGTGTTGCTTCTTGATCATTGTAGTTTGTAACTGCAATGTATCAGATGAGCATGTGGTCCATAAGTTGCTGGTAAGTTTTCAACTGCCCCCTTTTTTTTTTATCATTACATTTTTTATCTTTACGTAACAGGAAAAGTCTATAAAATATTATGCACAAATATATTAAATAAATAATAATAATAACAATCTGATGACAACACACGGGCCGATATTCATTTTCTACACTAAAACTAACACAAAATCACACATCTTTTGCTAATTATCCCCCATTATCACAGATCATTGTGACAAACATGTACTGAGGAAGCATATTCACATCTGCACAATAAACCTTACAAGTAAGATAACAGTAAATTCTGATAAATCAACTTAACTGGAAATTAAATAATCACACATGGTAATTCTAAGTAAAATATAACACATATTTCAAACTTTAATTGAGAAAAAAAATACCTAAAAATCAAGCATATAAAACATTTACGTGCTGTACTGCAGTTTCTACATGTGTATCTGCCTTCATACCTTCAATATATTTGATAAGTAAATTACAACAAAAGTATGTTAAACTTTTCAGAAAAATAAGAATAAAAAAAAAAAAACTATGCCTAGCCTATGTACCCCAAACATATACACAACACCAATATAATTGTGATATACTGATATCAGCCTGCTAATATTTAAGTCAGGCACCACTTAATATAATGTTGTCGAATTGACTTTCAAAGGAAAGTTCGACAGCAGTATGGGTTCCCCCCGAAAAGTCAAACAAGGACACCTCTGATTTATCGCAACCAGATATCCCACATGTATTTTTAATGAGTACATTTCTTCCCACGCGACTGATCTCCAGCTGCTTTGTGAGACAGGTATGACAATGCTCACAGGGGATCAGGAACAATTCCTGAGAGGGCAACACCCCTGAGCTGCTGGTGTTACGCGACCTGGCACGAGGAGGATGTTTT
The DNA here is from genome assembly GCA_038419695.1 of Scomberomorus guttatus. Taxonomy (NCBI): domain Eukaryota; kingdom Metazoa; phylum Chordata; class Actinopteri; order Scombriformes; family Scombridae; genus Scomberomorus; species Scomberomorus guttatus. The sequence goes on along the minus strand of CM076457.1, from coordinate 16,727,511 downwards.
GGTATCAAACCGCGGGTTGCCACAGGAACACTGCTTTGCGGTACTGTATGTGCATGTTGACTCAGGCATGCGACAGCATTCCACACCTCCGCCTCAAGGTTATCTCCGGCAGTATCGCTCAGAGGTTTGCGGCTTTGCCAGAGGATCACTGGAAAGCCTGTGTAGGACTATCTCAGCCAAGATCTATGCACATCTTTCGGCTCACTTTACAATCAGTATCAATTTCTTATCAGTATCAAACATGCATCTGTCATGGCTCAATGCTTGTAAAATGTTTCTCAACTAGTCTGCAGCAGTGAATACAGAATATACTGTCAGTGCTGAGTGCTTGGAAGTAGGAGGTATTACTGTAAAGGTTGGGGACAGCCAGTTACTATAAAAACAGGAGAGGATAAATGTCTATGGCAATGTACTTTTCTCAATGCTGCATAAGCACGCAGTCTCTGAGTTCTAAAAAAGTGCAGTCAATTTCACACTGAGTGGTTCCTCTTTAAGCCTTTTTCCCAGAAGAAGCACCATTTTTTTTCCCAAATGTATTGATAAGTACAGTGCCAAAAATGGAAAATGTATACCGAAGTAAACAGCACTGTTAAAGCTTAATACAAACACAATCTGCTATGACATTTTGACAACAACACAGTTCACCCTGCTCTTTGCTCCCTCTACTAGCAGGTCTTCCGAGTACAAACACTAACAGTTAACCCGGGGTCAAAGTACCTAACCTGCGTCCATCTGCCATCTGTACACCGTCATGTCAGCTCATGTCCACCCACCTGAGCTGTAATGAAATTAATGAAGTCCTAGAGTGTCATAATGCAATGTTCAACACCCACTGCTACCGTTTGAGTGGTCTGTTACTATGGTAACCAGACCGCCAATGGATATAACCTTGTCAATCTGCCTTATTTAGGAAAGCACAGCTGGGGATACTACAACACAGCCTGTCCTTGAAAAAAAGAAAAGAAAAATAAGCTTAGAAGGCAGCACTGCAGCAAACATAAAAAAAACAAATACAGTAACAAATATATCATCCACATCAAAACGTAAAGTGTAGCCTATATAGTGCTGATTTCTTTAATTAGCGTCAGTGTATTCATTACCTGTGAGGATGTTATCTGCGTCGAGCTCCATGTTCGCCCGGTTTTTCTTTGCTATGTGTCCCATAATCCACTTGGACCGGCAGTACTGTTGAGTGGCCAGTAGCCAACGCAGTGACTCAGGAAAGATCCTGTCAAATAGACGGGGGATGTCCTTGTTAATAAGACATGAAATATGACTCCAAATGAAAAAGGAATCCTCCTTTTAAGAAGGCTGATTGAGATCTCATTTAACCGGGGTTAGCAGTATTAAATCTTGTTTTTGTTAGTGTGTCATATCAACACATTTTACTCAGAGTTAAATGCATAAAGAAAACGATACTGGACTGGTGTCCAATGTGTATATTACTCTATCCTTTTTCATCATGGTTAACATCCTTAACAGGAAATCAGTCCATCACACACACAAACCCTCACACACCATTTACAGGTACTCAAATTATCTTAAACCTGAGGTCTGAGGGAATAACAAATAAACACAATTGCACACAGTCGTTTCCCTCTCCTTGCTTTCATTTGCCACCCTCCATTATCTGGTAGTTATGTTGCCCACATTTCTCTGAGGGGACAGGCATCTGCTTTGCAGAGATATGCTGATCTGAAGATAGTCTTCGAAAAGAATGCCAACATCTCTCAGTTCGTTGGATTTCTAGGAAACAGATGTCTATGCAGGTAAAAGTGCAGCTTTGCAGCACTGGCTTTGTTTTAAATCGTTTCTCTAAATCAGCAAACCGAAATCACCTGCAGTATTGAACTGTTCAGCCCAATCAGCTGTATTTGTAAATTTGCAGAGTCAGCCGCTTTATCAATGATGAATTCAGTTTGGGCCCATAAACGCTGTCTGGCTTAATCAAGACAAGTCACCATGCATGTGCTAAGTCATACTTTCCTCTTGTAAAGGTTTGCTAATGTATTTTCACATCTCAGCAGTGTATGTTGTGTGGACGGCACTATAACATGTTTAAAGAGGGGGGGTTCCAAAATGTCTACAACAGTTTCACTATCCAGTGCCAAGTTATGTATGAGAGAAAGATCAGTTTCACAACCCATTTTATGTTCTCTGTTTTGTTTTTCAGCCAACAAGGCCTTATGATTGCGTCAAAGCAGACGACAAACACATCTTAGCCACCTAACCGCTCAGTGGTGAGCGACATATCTTTGTATGTGAAGTCCCTTTCATCAGTGCGTCAGATGTGAGGACAGCCCAACCTTTAGAAAAGAGGCTTCAACATTTTTCTTCTCTCACACATCCACTCAGCACTGACTACACCGCTGTGTGCCTGACCTCTGCACTATATCATCCTCCTTCTGCTGTGGAAATCCCCTCCGATCGGTTCCACTCTCTGTATCCCACACTGATTGAAGTGCATTATATCACCAATATTGATATTTGATCAGATTAGTGCTTTAAAGTACTATTTCTGAGGGGAAACCCCCTCGGTTCTTCAGGTACACCATGGAAGGATGCCAAGGTCTTTGAAACTCAATAAAATCTATTTTCTTGGATTTTCTTCTGCTGACTTTGTACACGTCAGCAGTGCTGTAAAGCCCCGTGCGCCATGGTAGAATAAATAGAGGTGAACACACATATATTTATTGCTTGAGCTTTAGCAAAAGAAACTGAAGTCACAGTAGAGGTCACTAGAAAGGAGTTAACAAAAATACTTTACATTTAATTCCGCTGGGAATTCAGTGCTGGAAAATGTCCTTTTTCCCCAGTTTTATCACTGATAAACACTGTACATCTCTTGGCTTAACAAGGTTTTATTTGGACTATACAAATGCAAACAGCATCACAGATTGTAGCAGCAGTACATAAAATTCAAACTAGAAAAAAAAACACATCTAAACCCTAAACAGAATAACAGAAACATAAGCCAAGTTTGTGCCAAAGTGCGGCAGATGCTTGGGTCTTTTCCTTACCAGATGTATGACAGCATAAGCAGCAGGGGGCAGATGATAACAGCCTGGAGTACCTGCCAGTCGCGACAGAGGTAGGCCACACCTGGCATCAGCAGCTGACCTCCCAACATCACAAAACTGGCCACCATGGTCATGGAAAAACGCCACCCTGGTAGGCACAGCTCAATCCCTGGCAGAGAGCAAAAAAAAGAAGAGGGGCAAGAGAGATCGTGTGTGTTATTAGGTTTTCTGCAAAGGACAAAGACACAAAATGGGCGTGTGCTGTATGACATCAAAGGGAATGCTACTTTTTTCCCCCAGATTTTCTACCCTCACCAGGAGAATTTATGTCAACAAAACATTTGATCTGATTTCTCCTTGTGCTGACAGACACACTCAGCTCTGACTAGGTGAGGCAGACAGACCAAACATGGATTGCAAGGGTGATGTCATCCTCATGAAACCAGTTTTACAATCTGATGCAACACAGACATTATTCCCAAACCATTGTACATGATGACTACCACTGTATTTATACTGTGACTTCTACCGCAGAGAGACACCTGGGTTTACACTTTTTAAAAGCTAAACCAGCACTGGAGCCAGTGCCAACCCAGTTTAAAAAAAAAAAACATACAGAAAATGTGTCAATTACTGCTGAAATAATTTGTTGACTGAGATTAAATTAATTGCTTATAATTTTGATAATCAATTCAACTTTTACGCCACTTATGCCAAACATTTACTGGTTCCAGCTTCTCAAATGTGAGTATTTCTGCTTTATATCTATAATTTTCGTGGGTTTTGTACTGTTGGTCGGACAAAATTTGAAGGAATTTTGAAGATGTCACCTTGGGGCTCAGCACAGAAGTGTAACGGGAATTTTTCACAATTTTGTGACATTTTACCGATTAAAACAATCAATCAAAATGTAGATTAAATCAGTGCCAAAAACACTCTTTCAGAGCTACAGTATATGTATAATTTTGTGACATGAAATAAAAGCGATGAATCACCGTCTACAGTTGTTGTTCAGAGACAGTAGACAGACCAAGACAGTAGCCTGCTGTGAGAGTGAACTAACTAGAAAGAGGTTCCTTGTGCTCATTTCTCCTCTATCAGAATGGCACTGATTCATTCACTCAGTCATTAGCATGCACACCACACTGGCAGCCAGCAACCACAGACAGTCAAGCCCTTTAGTTACTGCAGCGTTGAGGACGGGTTCACATCAAACCACAGAAAGTGAACACTACTGTAATGCTGCTATTCTCATAGTGCCCCCAATCATTTGTCCGGCTTCATTCATCCCTTTTTGTTACATGTCACTTTTTTCCCCCCCTAATTAGTCTTTTCTGCTGCCCAGGAATGTGAACAGTCTCCAGATGGGCCTTTCAAGGTGACAGGGCCAACATAATACAGTGGGTGTCGGCAGCCCCGCTTCATTCCAGTGGAAAAGACCGGAATTTCAATTAGGACTTGCCCCCTTCTGAGGACATGAATAATGCTCTCTGTTCACAGACACTATCGCAGCTGGAATGACAAAGCCAATGAGTGGAGAACAGGGCGATGGGTGCAAGACCTGCTGAGTTTGAACCAACTAACCTTGAGTTCCCTTCTCTGTGTGCTGCTGGGAGAAAAGTGACGGTTCACTGGTTATGGACTGCATGGGATTTGAAATTCTTCAGTTATGTATAAGGCGTCATGTGCACCAAACAGGTCACTGCATTGTGACCGGAAAGTACATCCTGTGGTGAGCTATGGAAAAGTGCTCACACATGCACAAAGATACAGATGTATAATAGTACAAATTATATTATTAATATAACCTTGTGAATATATATAAAATATGGCACGTTCTGGAGACCACACTGCAGAATGAGGACCAGAGGTTGCGAAAAAAGGAAAGGAGGCCTGAGCTCCTTACTCTTGTTGATCCTAATCCTCCACAACCCACTAGATCAGCATTCCCACAATGCCCTGCTGCAGTCTGTGTCCCACTGACATAAATCTACCACTAACTAATCTGATGTCACACAAGAAACTCACAAAAGATGCTAACACATGGTCTCTGGGGTGACAAAGCAAGTGGGATATACACATTAATAAAAACAAAAGTAGACTTTTAAGCACATTTGGCCCCATACTGAACATCATGCGAAAATGACGTCATCAACAATAGCCAATAGCCAATTAATAATGACAATAATCCGCAAAGAAGCTTTGGCTGGTTTTGCTGACTTTGGCAAAACAAGAAAATGAATCACAGCCTCTGGTACACGCCACGGCAGCTCACTAGCCTTCTATCCAGTACACAGCTCAGTCAAGGGGGCCCATTGTTTTACAAGTGAAACAGATTGGTTGACCACTATAGGCACAGTGCAGCCACTCCCTGAACCCACATGCTAAGGTCATAACCTTTTGCTGGTCATATGAGGTCCTTATGGCCCTATGCCATGATTTCACTGCCTGATCCTGGCCACTGGGATCCTTCAAGTTTATCTCATACAGCGAGTCTGTGGTATTTCTCTATACTGAAAGATAATGGATTTTTGCCCTGTGGGACTATTAGCACAGATGTTTGTTGTGATTAATTTTTATGGCATAATTATGATTTATTTTTAGTTGGCTGTACAGTCTGGAGCTACAGGCCTTCCTGCAGGAGTCGCAGTTAAAAGCAGAGTGCAGCTGTATTGCAGTTGATTGCAGTCATCTTTGTTACCTCTTCTCCTCACGCATCTTTTACCTGCACTGCTGTGAATTCCCATGCCTCAGGATCAATATTAGTCTGGCTCTAGACCTATGAATCACCACCCCAATCCATTTATCAATTTATTGAGGGATTCAAACATGTCTGGCTGCTGTTGTGCTAATTAATGGCTCTAATCCCACCAATCAGAGCTTTGGCGGGATTAAGGGTGGGGATGTCATCTTCCTAATTAGCTTGCTAGCTACCTAGTCACACACTGTACATTCATTGTTGGTTTGGCTCTGCACATGAGATTAGTGACAATAGGAAAACATAGACAATCACCAGCTATATCCTTTAAAAGTAGTGACAGAAAAATGGCACCAAGCCTGCCAGGTCTTTGAGATTTAGTCATCTTCCATTTGGCCAGAGCAGATGTCGCTGAGGAATGCCAGCATACGTAGTAGATGTGATTTTGGGTAAGGACCTCTTTGTGACCTCTCTTTATGATTGTCATGATTCATTTCACAGCAAAGTGGTAGGGGTTGAGGTAAAGACAGGTGACTAAATAAAGGAGAACCCAACATAAACTGTCCTAGCAAGGTGTTAGACCACCACAAGCTGCCACAATAGCTTCAGTGTTTGTTGGCAAACTGTAGATTCTACAAGGAACTTTACTGAAGGTTAATACACAAATCTTCCAAAAGATATCCCCTCATTTTGTGTTTCAATGATGGTGGTGGAGAGCACTGACTCTCCAAAATCCGCAATCTCCCATAGGTGTACAGTTGGGTTAAGGTGGTGGTGATTCTTAGACCATTCAGTGAGCCCTGTGTGGAAGCATCTGCATTTGTTTTTCCACTCATTTACTCAGTTTTTTCTTTAATTTGTAGCAGAGCCAAGATTAGCGAACTGCCAACTTTCTAAGCCATGGTCACAGATGTAAATTCTTTGTGAGACCAAACTCAATTTAAGCATGTGCAAAGCTGCTCATGAGTTTTTGGAGTGCTTCCTCTGAGTGACAGGCCAGTGCAGCATTGTCAGTAAATAACATTTCTTGACAAGGACCCATTATACCTTAGTTTTAGGCTTTAGTTACAACAGATCGAAGAGGTTTTTGTATGAAGGCAAATTGCATCCTTGGTGGAACACAGTGGTCCATATAAAAGCAGCAAGGAGGAGAAGATACCAAACAGTGTTTAACCCACAGTTAATCGGGAAAGTCTCAGAGAATAGGACACACCGCTCTTAAGGTGCCATTCACATGTACAACATAATCATCCAAGAGCCCGCATGGCAGTTAGCCATTGCCCTGATGGAGCATGATTAGACTTCTTCTGCTGACAAAGTGAAGGCCTTTGTCAGGTCAATTAAGGCAAAAAAGTAGTCTTCTCTTCTCATGGCATTTGGTTTCGAGTTGTTGCAGTGAGCAGATCCTGCTGATGGTAGATCATTGAGATTCTGGGTACATATAGGCAAGAACAAAGTGCAGTTTATTTGCAATTACTGTGGCAAATAGGGAACTCTCCGAAGGGATATTCCACAGTATTTTTCACTCTCCTTTGATTATATATAAGGTGACTGTGTCAGCACACAAATATCCTGAGGTACCCTCCCTTCTTCTAAGCACTGAAAAGGGGCTATTGACTATGAATAAGGTCATACTCATTGATTAGTCCCTTATCTGGAACTGCAAAGAATGCCAACTAGCCCAACTAGCCACAGGCACTTTCCTTTGATCTGTGTGCTGATATTCTCAGCAATCAAATCATAAGTAAAACAACACCAGGAGAATATTTTCTTTTAATAATGTTTGCGTGTGAGTGTATTTGTATGTTCTAACCCCTACGCCCTTCCTCCCACACACAGAAAGATCAGCACATAACTAAGCTATCAGCTCTCCGGGAGATACCAAATGGGAATACTGACTGATGAATAGCTTCTACTATGACACAAATATAACAACTGGGACCCAGACTGTCCAAACACAACAGATTCATCAGCCAGACCAAAGAAGAACTCAAACAGCTTTCTTTTCTTTTTTTACACTCATCAAAAGAAAGTGCAAAGGTCGTCCATGCTGATTTGCCCAATCACTGGACTTCACTCAGGAATTTGTGGCGTGAGATAGCTCGGGGTTATGTCATGCACTGTCTTTCAGAAACAATAAGGGTCAACCATGATTCACACTGTGGGTCAATTACAACACGATCATTAGGTCAGCCAGTGGGAAGCAGATTTCTACAGTAAAGACAGAAAAAACACAGATGTAGCATGGAGCCTTAGCCTAAGCTGTGTTAGGGGAGGAAGTCTGCTGAGCAACCAAAAGCGCAAACTCTGCACAAAAGGGAACTTTAACCCTTCACAGAGGGAAATAAACTGAGTCTGCACCTTAACCCATTCATCAAGAGACTGCTAGAGCAGATAGTGGGGAAGGATGAGAACAGGTCAACCTGTGTATCATGGAAAACACCTTTCTTGGGCTGAAAAGCATTTGTACCCTGTACAGTCCACAGTCCGCATCCTTCCCTGCCTCTCTGTATATTTCATCATCCTTTTCAGACCATTTTTAAAAAAGGTCCTTCTAATGGCAGTACAATATTTCTGCAGTAGTGTGAGGCAGGCCTGGCTGCTATCCTCAGGGAGGCATAGCCATATGGCGGGAAGTTAAAAGCTTCTCTCTACAGAGTCCAGATCTGGACAATGTCTGGCATGTGCTACTCAAGACATACACACAAACAGCAAGATCAAGACAGGTAAATAGGGGAGGGCAAGCAAACAAAACATGCTTCCTGTCAGACTGTACCAACAAACAGGAATCTGACATTCAATTGACACAAAAGGAAGCCATATACCCAGATAAATATACACAGAGCCTCCGTCTTTCTGTGGTTCCTCTTGTGTCTCATGTGTGTGCAGAGAGATTAATGCCTGTGGTAAGAGGAGGGCACTGCTGACAGAAAGCACTTCATTACAGACAACACAGTGCAGTGAACAGAGGACAAGACTGGCCTGGCCAACCTGGCAAAACACAATAGCACTGCAGCAGGAAGGATATGTCGCAGATCATCCATTAACTCCAATGTTAAAAAAGGAAGAAAACACAGGCAGCTAAGGAAACACACATGACCATATACTAAAAAAAAAAAAAAATTTCTGTTCTATATACCGTCCACTCATATAAGACCACGCCCTGTCTCTAAACACACAACAGTCCACACAAATATATGGTGCTCATTCAATCTACATTGCTTGCTACTATACCACTGCCCACCTTCAACATTTTAATCATTCCACCTCCCCTGTCATTAGCATTTCTATTTATGTGAATTTTAAATGTGTATCTCAGGCTGTGCCCGAGGGGTTGAAAGCTCAGGGACAGTCTGGGTCAAGTTTGCTTGGATTTGTTCCAAAGAATCACATGAGCAGAGCCACACTGCCGAACTGATATGCATATTATTGTCACAATAAATCCTTGAAACCTCGACTGAACTGAAGTAACAACTAACACTAAGGCCAGTCAAATTATAACTTCAACACACTTCAGTACAATCTTAAAAAACTAACCATTATGATTAACTGCATGCATTACAAAAGTATAAGAGAACAGGTCACATGCAAAAAACTCACTTTTTCAGTGATTGTGCACATACATTTGTGTCTCTGATGTGCCTACTAACACACAAACTGTGAAATTAGACAACCCAGCCAGTTTTTTTGTGGGCTGCCAAGGTCAGACAACATGATTCAACAAGCCATTCAGATTTGCCTCCCCCTCCCATGCCAAGTGGGGGATCATTAGAATTATACCGACCCCATCTGAGTATCTCCAAGGTGGCCAAGTGGCCGGGTTTGAAGCCAATTTGACATAGTGGCCAAACCTTGTAATTACAACTTCCAAGCCACTATTTAAAGTCAATTTCCCAAAGTCCAAGAAGGGAGTACCACTCTGAAAGCCCCAACACCAGCTTACAAAGCTTCTGTAGGCCAAGTATCTGTAATGGCTGAGCAAAGTGTATATGATATTTAGTAGTAGTTTTTTTTTTTTTTTTAGTAGTTTTTAACTAGTTTGGCTTCTGTGAAACCTAACTGATAACACAATATTTGTTGTTTTTGTAAACAATATTTTTTATTAGCATTTTTTCCTATTTTTAAACAATCAGGAATGCCGTACCAGGTACATTGAATAACTTTGTTGTGTGTTATTCACTGTAACAATCTTTGACAATAAAAGTTGTTAAGGCTATATAAACTGTTTTGTGTGCTTGCAGTCTTTGATATGTAACATGTTAACAAATGACAAACAGTAAGCAATGTAAGATAGAGGAAACTAATTTATTGTATTTATTGTATAAAGTTAATAACCAACTAACGATAATGAGCTGCATCATCATCATCACAATTTAAAGAAACAGGCTCTCAAACCAGCCATTCTGAACAGGAGACAGGGTGAGAACCCTGCTGCGGTGCTTGATCCTTGTGGTATTTTGACCAAAGCATGTCAGACATTTTATTAAGACCCCAGGGAACTGTGTTAACTTGTGGAAAAGGCGGTATAATATGTCACCTTTAATAGCATCATATCATCAACCTCTCTTCCCTGTGTTTTCTAGTGAAGTTTATGGATGTGTGTACTTGATCTCTACCCATCCTAATCCAGTACATGTACAAAAGGAGTGACGGCAAATACTATCCACACAATCAATACAGTCTGACTGTCTGGGGTGTGTCAACAACAATGTTACCATACCGACACAAGCAGAAGACAATGGGTTTTCTTTTCCTGAGAAATTACACTTGCTACTCTACAGTGAGTCTAACATTCGTGAACTAGACATAAATATTGTGATATATTTAACATTCTGTCTTTGCCTCTCTCAGAGCGTGTGTTTTTGTGTGACCTGTTGAGGTCACAGCTATTATTTATGTAGCCACAATATTGTCTGGAAATGTGTCAAACAAATCCTGACTAAACTATGGAGATTGTTAACAGTTCTTGATATTTCTTTTTAACTTTACATGCTTTTCACAGTACACGCACTGATAAATCCGACCATGATTTTCAGGTTTCCTATAGCTGTAACCTTCTTAATGGGAAGACCATTTCATGTCAACCTTCTGAAATCTGAAAGAAACTTGTCCAAAACATAAGATAGTAGGAAATATCCAGTGGCTAGTTTAAAGATCTCCCCCAGACATGTTTTAAGACAAAAAAAAATACTCTTTGATGACTAGTAATTTGTGTCTGATAAGGTTTTTTCACAAAAAAGCTCATTACCTCATCAAAATTACAAATTATTTCCTGTCAATCATAAAAAAAAACGATTAAAAAGAAAAAAAACAATCTATGAATATGCCCATTTCAAAACTTAAAAATAACTTTGTCCTCCTGGATTATGACACACAGAGCCGTGATGAGCATTTATGTCAAAGGTCACTGACAGAAAAAGTCACTCACTCTTTGTGATACATGACCCGAGACCATGACAGAATCATGCGGTCAGGCTGTGGTCTTCTTCCCGTCTGTCTCCTCTGTATTTGTCAAAACAAGGCTCCTCTCGCACACACCCAGGACATGCATAGGCATGCAACCTCTTATTCAGACTCGGAAAGTGAGCATGTTCTCTTCTTAAGATGAGTTTGGAGACATTTGTTCTCGACTGTAAGGTAATTATAGGGACGCCTCAAAATAAATATCCTGCCTTTTAACAACACTTAATGGTTGCGTGTAGGAAATTAAAGGTGCATGCATATGATCACACACACACAAACTGGAAATTACTCTTCCTTCAGTCAGGATCATCTTTCACATGTAACATTTTTATAGAGGGAAACCTCACTTTAAAAACACACAACTCTTTCACAAAGGGAGTTACTTTATGTGTTCTGTATTTATGCGCACTATAAACTGCTACACTCATATTTGGTGTAAATAAATACTTCAAGGGAAAATAAAGCCACGTATCTCTCTTCCCTCCTAGAAAAGCAACTGACTTAAGCCCCAAATAACTGATGATAAAGCATGATATAACATGTGTAAACAAAAAGCGAGCTCTGGCCCACTGCCCCAGAACACAATCACCTCATCTCAAGCTGATCACAAAATTCTCACACAAACAACCCAAAGTGCAGCGAGCTAGCATGACTCAGCTAGTTGATGTGCAGTGTGTGTGTTTGTGTGTGAGGGGGGGGTGGGAGGTGAGGGTTGGTAGTGGGTGTGGGAGGCTGGGGAGGGGGTTGTGTTTACTGTAAAAATGCATTACTGAGCAGAACCATGAAGCTCAGCTATAGGCACTATGAACCCTGCCTGGCCCGGCCTGCTGCTTTGATGCTACAAAGGCTAGCACACACTGATGGAGCACTGTGGTATAAATAGCGGCGCTGCATTAGATGACTTTCTATAGCTATCGGCTTTGCCTATTTTACTGTTTGACTTTGGAGCCAACATGCTGTAGATCAATGTAGTAAAGAGATGCATTAGCTTGGTTTATGCAAGGAAGGGCTCAATGTTAACATGCAGAAACACTTCATTTGCAGTGGTGGTGTAACTGTATCACACTGCCTCTTAAGTCTAGCGCTCCTCAAGAATCAGAGGTGAAAAATCTTTTTTTCCTTTTCCTCATACTAGTTGCCGGTCCCCATTCTCTTTTCCATTCTCTCCTTTCCCTTTATTTCTGTCTCTCTGTGTGGCAGTTAGCTTCAGGAGCCGTATTAAGTGTCACATCACATCAGCCATGTTGGGCCCCGTGGTGGGCCCCGAGTACGACAGGCCTTTCTGGCGGAACGGGTAGTAGCTGTGCGCAAATTGCTCTGCACTCTTGAAGAAGGCTCACCCGTTTCCTCACAACTCATTGGATTGGCCGCTTTTTGCCTCCGGAGCACGATGGGTTAATGTGCAGGGGCGTTAGGGAGGTTGCTGCTCTCTAAATTACTACGCCACCTTATTCATAAGGATTTACAGAATTGTCCTGAAACGCAAACAGAGAAATTGTCATCATCATATTGCTTTTTTTCTATTTAAAATGATAGAATAAAATGGTGTCCAGCACTTAAGACGCAGGATGTGAGATTTGCAGTAATTGCACATGGATTGATGAGAAAAGGGGGGTGGGGGGGGGTTAGTGTTATGTCTCCAGTGCAAACACTACAAGCTGGGATTTGGCTCCGACTTTCCTTTGTAAGCAGAGTCAAACAAAGCAAGCAACTAAGGAGGGTCATGTGGTTTTCTAATGTTACATGCAGAAATGTCATATGACTCACACACACCGTCAAGACTACAACAAATATTAGCTTTTAGCTAAATTCTTAGCATATGGCCAACTTCAGTTTCCATGCGAATGCAATGAATACCCGAAACAGAATGCCTTAAAGTGGAAGGATTGATTCTCTCCAGTAATGCGTTATTGAACGACTGTGTTCCTACTCTAGTGGAGTTTTGTCAATACAGAGTGGCTGCAGGGTAAATATCATGTGACAGAGGCCACGCATGATCAGGAATAAGGGCGGCAGTATAGCAACACAAAACCTATACAAATAAGCAAGGCTCAGACCAACATCTGTCCAGCTAAGCCCCTCACAGGTTGAGTTTACTATATAGTACTGCAGCAGGCTTTTTTTCACAAGGACATGGTTGTTTAGTCAAGACAATGGAGCAGCTTATGAGTGGAAATGAGTTATCATTTTATGTACCCAACTGAAATGGGAAATCCCGCAACAAAAGCAATAAGGAAATATAACAGACTGATTGGATGACATGTCTGTAGCCGACTGCTTACTTTTATGCTTGTTAAATGGGGAAGTGCTAGTCTGATTTATAATTACCCATTTCAGCCTGAAGCAAGAAACCGTGAAGAGCCTGTTTTGCTGTTGATGCAAACAGATCCACATGGGTTATCTAACCACACTCCACAGCCCTCGTCCCATGTACTACCTGTCAAGGGCGTAGGTTTGGTTTTAACTTTGGTCGGGACATTTTTTGTCGGGCGGCCAAAATAACTGCGTATGTGTACTTGCACTCTATAACTCTTTTCTCTTTCATAGGCACACGTGCACACACAAAGAGCCTGGCTGCAAAATGTTTACTTTACTGAATATGCATTTGCTGACTTGCCCGACACCGGACTTGTATCATTATTTTATTTTATTGATAGACTGCTTAACTATAAATCTGAGATCAAAATTAATATTCAAAAAATAACAATAAATGTAACAAGCTGCTGTAACCTCAGCTGAGATTCTTTCCTTCTTTCAGTTCAAGCTGTGGCTAATTTAGCTTATAAATAAAAAGTGTTCATGTCTTAATTGGCTTTTGGGAGGAATTTTCACCAACGCTAATAAAGTTGTTTAATTAAACAGCAAGTCTGAGCAACAATAACAAATTAGCTAACAGCTAAAGCCTGAAATTAAATATAACATCAAATGATCTCAGTTTTGTCCAGTGAAGTCGTTTTCAATTCTGTGACGTTTAAACTATAAAAACTAACCGCTTCAGATTCTCCACCTCACCGACTCCACTACTACTACTGCTGCTGCTGCTAGTCAACAGTGCACACAGCTTCAAGTTGAGGGTTGTCAGATCATCAGGTCGAGTATCCCCCATATCCTGCTCTTTCACTCTTTTCACTTTTTTGCAGAAAAATCTGGCAACTCTGCAGAGATCTTACTGTTAACTGTACGTGGAGTTAAAGCGGCTAGATTGTTTGAGATCGGTGAGAATATTTGTAGGGACAATCCAGCAACACCTTGATATTGGTAAGGACATGTCCCCACCATCCATACCCAAAATCTACCTGTAGAGTTACTTTTCTACAAAGCAACAGAGACTTTAACTAAATACTGAAGACATTCTTGCCAACTTCTACCACTCTCAGCCATTGCTCAGGTATTTGAATATGATTGCAGAAGGTGACTGAATAAATAAAAGAATGTCTATAAAATCACAACAGGTTGTTCGTAATCACTTCATTCACTCTGCAATCACTGTGTTGCAGATTTGCAGACGGCACTGTAGAATTGCAAATGCAAAGAATGTAAAAATAGGGTAGGCAATGAGAAAGCAGGAGTGGGAGGCTCGGAAAGGTGAAGAGTAGGGACTGAGAGAGGTAGTGGAATAACAAAATAAATTAAAAACCACAGAATGAATTATAAGAAGGAAATAAGGAAAAGGAGATGTAAGAAAAAGAGCATCATTCTTCATTCTGAGTCACAATAATTGGATTCTGTAGACACAAATGTAGATAAAATAACACAGATATACATATTAAGAACCACCTGAATCGTACAATATTGTAGTGATCCCTTGCCTTTGTCTTTTGCAACCCCTAATGTGGGGCTTATAATCTACTCATTCAGAACATTTTTCTCTTTTTGTTATTCCTTAATTTGACTTTCAGAGGATATTTACAGAGAGAATACTATTCCACTTGTCAAAAAATACGAGCCAGAATTTGAGAGAAAAAAAAATAAGCATGATGAATAAGTTTGTAAAGGAGGAAAGTAAGATATGTAGAAAAATATTGACCCTTAAAGAATTATGGCGCAGCCCCCCCCCCCACCTCCTTGAGCTTGAAGAGGGCTGCTGAGCTATTGAACCACAAACCGTAAGCTGATGTGAAAACAATAAACGCTGATGTCAAGTTCATTTAAATTTGATAAGATGCTGTAGAGTTTAACTCCACCCTTTTGCCTCCTTCTGTCCCGCCCTCCCCTCCTTTGTCCTGGGAGCGGACTAAACGGTCCTTCTATTTTGGGCGCGCGGTGGAGCTTTTCAAGGTACAGAATACAGTGTGGAGTAAATTAGAATGACAAGGACACTGAGGGCCCCTTCCTTCATCATCCTGCCCTTGCTCCCTCCCCTCCACTTCTGCAACCTCCCTCTGCATTGGTCAATCACTACAGCCAGAGAGGCTTTTAAGGATCCATCACAGAGACCACAATGTGCATCAACTGCACAGCCAATTATCAGGTCACAAAAGTCCCATTCTTTGGAATTTGCTACCATTGCACTGATTATTTAAACCTTTTACTGTTAAGAGAGAAAAATCAATCAAAGGGGATTCGTTATAGACTGCACAGACTCTTCCTGCAGCGACGGGTAAAGCAAGAGTCACCCAAATATCGCCCCCACCCCCTTCAGTCATTATCAGATTATCGATTAGCAGTAACAAGAATTAAAATCTCAGGGAAAGACACATGCTTGTACACTTAAATGAAAATTAAAGAGTTCACTTCAAGGGTAAAGAGGCTGGCAGTTGCTCAGTAATGAGAATTTATACCGACAATGACACTCAGTTTAATAAATGTTCGAAGGTCACTGCAACACAATTACTCCTCTTTCAGCTGAATGCTACACTCAGCTAGGGACATGAATTAAAGTGAAATAGCCTTTTGATTAGGTGTGTCTGGTTGTTAATGTGAAGAGCAACAGTGGGAAAATACGGAGGATTAAGGGTGGGCAGCGTGGGCAAAATGAATATTGCAATAATTATCACAGTGCTGATATGTTACAGTATTCACTTTGATATTCAAAACCACGTGATAACAACTCAAAATCACATGAATTCAAACAGTTATTTAGTCTTTTAGTGGAAATGTGGAAATTTTCAAGTATAAAAATTCTGTGACAGATTTTGACTATAATCCAGATTATCTTTCCTTTATATATTGAGATTTTGATGTGAGATTTTTTTTTCTCTCCAATGATATCATTAAAATATTTACTCAGCCCTAACAAAGAACACTCCCTTAACTTTCAACCTTCAGTGCAACAAGAGCAGCCCTTAATTCCTCGACATGGAGCCAAGTCTCAAACAAACCAGTTTACCCTACAGGTAGCTAAACAAACCACCAATTTTCCATGGAATAGACCTGCATTTTCTATGTTTAATGCTGCATTGCTGCTGCGACCATGGATCTTTATAAAGCTGAAACTAATCAACAACTAGCTTTCAAAAGGGCCTACACAAAAATGACTGCAGACCAAGTTTATCAGCAAAACCAGACATTCTGGATATTATGGTATTAGGGAAAATATTCACTTCACAAAGTCAACGCAAAGGTGTGCAAACAGTGACTGTTCAGTCATAGCTTTTCAACCATAACTAGCAACAGCCTTGCTTAAAATGAGTTAGCCAGAAACGTTAAAAAGTTTTCAATCAGCTCATAGAGTTAGCATTTTTTAGCTAGCTGGCTACAGCTGATTAAATCTGCTAGCAACCGCTGTCATTTAAGCTAGCAGTCAAAATAGACTGTCGGCTTGAAATGAGAGGCCTGCTTTTGTTTAATTCTGTGTCAAATCGAAGACCAAATATTTAAAAGAAGTTTGAGTGGTAAACCTGCTAACGTTATCACTCACTGCATATGTGCCATGCTAAAATAGAAAGCTTGACAGGCATAGAAACAGGAGGTAAAGAAGGCAGGGTTTAGCAAAGGGTCAGTTAGCACAGGACTGTTAATGGCGAGTTAAAGACTTACTGAGGACGTAGAGAGACAGGGTGATTCCTGCCAGGCAAAAGCCTTCAAAGAAGCGCAGGGTGCTGAACATGGGGACGTTGACAGAGAAGGCCACAGTCAAACCGAACACCAGCATGAACAGTACCGATATGATCAGCACCGGGTGGCGGCCAAACCTACAGGAATGAGGTAAAAATATATTTTGTGACTCTGGACACTTTCAGTGTAAAAACAGGGGTTTTTTGATCCTACACGACTGTCAATACGACTTTGCGAGACATCTTACCAGTCTGCAAGGATTCCAAACACCAGGTATCCGAAGATGGATCCCACCAAGAGAGAGAATTTTGCGATGTGGACTTTCCATGCTGAGTTACACACCAGACTCCACTGTAGAGACAAATAAACACAGGATTTAGTTCCAAGACATTTATGCTGTGGAAATGAAAGATAAATATTGTTTTTTGAGAGAGAGAGATTTTGAATCTACTATCACTCTCCACTAAGTCTGTCTTATTTATAGGCCATTATAACCACTCAAAACACATAACACAGAAATATGAGAAGGGTACATATCGTCCTGATTGTCACTAGCTTTGCCTGTCTGCTGCATGGTGCTCTGCGGGTAGCGTACAGTCGGTGTATCTGATTTTTTTTTTTCCTGCGAACAGCTGCCTGTTGCAACTGAAAATGCTGCCGATGAGAGCAATGAACAGTTATGTTTTGGCCTGTGAACCCAAAACAATGAGCTGAAAGATGCTAAAAGGCTCTGTACAGCTGAGCCAGATGATATTTCTCTTTGATTCTCTAATCAAGTATCAAAAAATGATATAAATTGTCAAAATGATTCATTGGATGTTTCTGACTCTCTAAAGCCCACATCATGTATTTGATTCAAAATGGCACCAGGCAGGTCGGGAAAGCTCATTTATCATCCATAAATCATCATTAGGGATTAAATAATCCCTTATTTCCTCATTCAAAAATCACTGGGTCTACATTTAAAAAAAAAAAAAAAGTTATATTTATTTATGCATCCTCTCATGTATGTTTAGACGGAAGATTACAGTCAACAGTGACTGAAACTTTCCATCCCAGCAGTAGTGGGATTCCTAGAGTGCAAAACAATGCGGTATGTGCCTGCTTTGCGTGTATCAACCTGGTTTTTTTCCCCCACAGCAGCAACAAATTGTGACAAACGGACCCCATAGACAACACAAGCACTGATCGTAGCGAGGTACAGGAGCAAATGGAAAGCTCCTGTACCTGCTTAGCACGAAGAAATTCACAACCTATAAAAAAAATGCTACCTGAACCTGTGACCAGGACATCTATTGATTTTATTATTCAATAATCCTAGTAGAGTAGCTCATCCCGACATGAAAAGGAGATGAATTTGGCAACCTGTTTGTGCTGAGAAATGGTGGCCACAGCAGGTGGATAGCACGAGAAGACCTGCCGCGTCAAGAGAAATCATATTTGTTTCATGCAGCAGCTCTGCCGTGTGATGAAACACAAAATGTAGTTTGTCCTTACATTTTTCTTAGTGGGGCTCTAACCTCTCATGCCCTCTACCACAGTGACTTGTTCAGAATGGAACGCTCCAGGATTACTAAGAGCCACCCAGCCATCACATGATCCAGGCATGCCACTCATTCATGGTTTCAGTATCGATGTCAGCAGAGAAAAACACACAGTAGGCAAACAAGTTCCTGTTGCACAACCAAGGGTATTTAAAAGTCTGGAGCTGCCCTCCTCCAGGACTGTGACCAACTGGCATATGCACTGAAATGAAACTCTGAGTGTGCGATTACATGGGGACAGGCATTGCGCAGCTGGATGACAGCTTGATGACTGTGCAGAACAGACATCTCCCGGTGACCACAGACAGATGACCGATATTGTAAAATACTAAACATATCAGCATTTCCAAGTCACATGCCGGAAACAAAGCGGCAAACGTCTCAAGTTTTTTAGTGCTGTTGAAACGTGTAGCCGAATGGTTGGTTTTGATTGCCAGAATATCATTAATGCGCCTTATTTAAAAGCATTTGCCTCTTCACATGCATTATTAACTGGGTCTCTCTCCTTGCCAACACTGACCGAGCTCATACGCAATCATTAATGGACAATGCTTTTAGCAGTAGTGGAAAAATATGGACAGACTTTCAGCTTTAGCAGAGCAGAGAAATCCCTGCAAACTGTGGCTCAATCTAAGCACGAGTCAAATTAATGCAGCTCGTCTGTTATGCGCCTATTATTTCTGTCAGTTGCTCGCTTGCTATTGTCCTGCTCATTTGGGATTAATGAATAGAAGTCAGTGTGTAGAGTTGGGTTAGAAGCATAAATCTATTAGCGGAGAGAAATGCAAAACAATGAAGGGCCAGAGGCAAATCAGTTAAAATCCCTGGGGTGTCTGCTGACCTCTCTCAAATGACTGGACTGCAATGATCAGCCTACACCACCAAGTCTCATTAGCGCAGATGAAGACACTCTCAACTACAGCTGCACATTTATGCACTCGTTGAACTATAGGGTAGTGGGTGGGGGTTTTCAAAGGGAGGGTGCAGGCAAGGAGGAAGAGAGAGAGAGAGAGAGAGAGAGAGGTAGAGGAAAGCACAGGAGGAGAGAGGAATGAAGAAAATGAAAATACCAGCTATAAAATGTAGGAACGGAAGAGAAAAAAAATAGAGATGAAGAGATATGCAAAGAGGGGAAAAATATGGAAATGATGACCAGGCTAAAGGAAAGGGGGATAGAGATGCTTAAAAGCAGTTGTGAGGAGAAGACAGAAAACACATGGAGAGACTGCTGCATAGTTACTGCCTAGCAACAGACCACTGCCGTGGTTATCAGACTCTTTCTGCCTCCGAGTGCAAGTTTTAGCACCACTGCCTCACCCATGGGTTGAAATCCTATAGTGTGGTGGGCGTAAGTGAGGGTAAAAGAGAATAAGAAAAAGTGATGTAAAAGGAGGGTGAGTGAGAGCAAAAAGATAAATCTTTACAACACGTACT
Organism: Scomberomorus guttatus; assembly: GCA_038419695.1. NCBI lineage: Eukaryota > Metazoa > Chordata > Actinopteri > Scombriformes > Scombridae > Scomberomorus > Scomberomorus guttatus. The sequence continues at coordinate 16,707,355 of CM076457.1, read as the reverse complement.
TAAATTCCATTGCAGTGTTGTAGAACAGAAAAGTCAAGGAGGAAGCAATACTCTTATCTGACATTGGAGCCTGAGGGACTTACTGCCTGATCTAGTCGTGACCATGTCTCAAAAAAAAAACTGTCACGCTAATGTAGCCTCTGGACTATACAGTACTGTACATCAGATGATAAACACACACATTTTTGACAAGCTGGAAGATGGCAATTATATTTTCCCGCAACCAACAGTGACAGATGGGGAAATAACAAACCTTTGCCTGTCAATCTATTATTCATTGTCTCCTTTTGTTGACAGTGAAATCATGACTACTGTACACATCTCTGTCACGAAAGAGTCCCGATGTGTAACCACTCCTACAACCTAAATTCCATCACGCAAATCCTAAAAAACAATGTTAAAACCGTGTCCAAGGGTCAGACACCCCAGTGTTAACCGCTCCCAGTTACAAAACAGCACTTATCAGAAAGCCAGAAAGCCTGCAGCACACACACTCCTGTCACACACACACACACACACACACACACAGAGCCTCAACAGAGTTTTATCTCTTGGACACACCAGTGTCTTTTCCTCCCAGCTGACGCTGTGAGTGGCTGTCATTGTGTGCTGACTGGGTATCTGCAGTGGGGTCATCGCCTTTCGACAGCTGAGACTGTTTCAAAGTGTCCCACACTGATCCGGGGTCTGTGGAAGGAGCCAACCAGCTGGGTAAACAGTATGAAGGGACACAGTGCAGAGAGGCCTGCATGGGTGTTCATCTTCAGTATCATCTCTCAGATCTATGGGTGTGCAACCTCCAGCACAGTGATACAGGGTCTGAGTGTACCCACCGATGTACTTTTACAACATATCTTTCTTATCACTTCCGTACATTACTCCAACCTATATTCTTAGAAAAAGAATACAGAAATGGCACTAACATACTGTATAATTGCACCAAGTGGGGCTGCAACTAACGATTAATTTCATAATTTCTCAATTAACAAATTTAATCGTTTTGTCTATAAAATGTCAGAAAATAGTGAAAAATGCCTGTTCTTAGAGCCCAAGCTGACATCATCAAATTTCTTCCTTCGTCCACAGTCCAAACAGCATTTCACAACTGAGTATTACAAATAGGGGAAACCTAAACTTAGTTTCAGGCACTAAAATTATCATCAACCGCTAAATGCCAAGTGTGTCTGACTAATAGAGAAGAACCTAACGGTCATAGGAGATCCATGGAGAGGTTATTCTTTGCTTTGAAGAGGTTCTCAGGCCACTATTTCGGGCAGCGTGTGCAGCTGCTACCCATCTGCATGGGAGCGGAGTAGGGGAGGTTGCAGAGAGACTGGGTCTGTCTCTGAGTAATGATACATTCTCATTTCTGAGGCTCAGTCCAATTACGGCAGACCCTGAGGAGAGCTTTGACTCAATTAGAATGGGTCTCCACATTAACCACTTTGGATCCTTTACCACTACCTCACCCTTCGCCGCCTCCATCAAAGCCTTCTTTCTGTGATGCCCTGAGAATGAGGAGCGAGGGGAGATGTTCAGTATTCCTGTGCTACTGATTCTAGAGTTTAAAAAAAAAAAAAAACTATGCGGCACACAGTGAAAACATCTACATCGACAATATACACACTGTCCACGTGTGATAGTAAAGATCAACAGCATAGTATGGGCTTAGAGTGTGTTGGTACACTTTGACAGAGAGACACTACTGCGTTTCGTCAGTGTTGGCACCCTGCTTTTTAGGCATCGGGTGTCACAGAAGCTGCACCCAGTCATGTGAAGTTATGCCTATGCAATCCAAACACAGGGAGAAATGCCAAGTCATCACTTCCTGCTCTAGTGACACATCCCACTTCCTGCCCTGTGGTAGGAGACAGGGGGATTTGCATGGGTGAGAAGCAGGTCGTCAACAGAGGCGAGGCGGATGACCAACGGGAGAATCGATCCCGCTTCGGTTTTGGCTCCGTTTGGATTCGGATTCGTCTGCATGCAGCTCGACTCAATTTCTCCTGACGGTGACCTTGTCAGAATGTCGGCTGCATGGGTCAGGGAAGATGAGCACAGTCGGACACTTTTACCAACTGCTCAGGCCTGTCACTGATCTGCAGTGGTGGTAGTGTCAACATGACATTCTCTGTATGTGTGCAACGGCAACACAAATATAAGTGTCTACAGGTTGCAACGCCAGCATAAGGATAGCTGCAGTGTTTTCACTGCTAAACCTGCATAAAAGAAGAGACTTGTGTGTTTTCGACCCATGAGAGCAGAGACATTTTTTGGTCATTTGTAATATGGAACCACCCAATCAATTTCCCCTAACTATGACTTCATAATCAGCTGCAGTTTAAGAGTATTTTAAATGCACTGACCCACAAAACAGTTTATCAGCCTGGCTTCAGTTCATGCGACCCCACCCCCCAAATTACTCTGTGGACAGAAGATTTAATCAAGATGTAAACTGTCCCTCAGTTCACTGCTGAATTAAAATGCCACAGCTGCATTTTATTTGCTTTATTTAAATGAGGACATTATGAGTGGGTTATAAGCAGATTGGCTGTTGGCATCACAGAGGACACAAGTGCAGGGGTGCCACAACCCCCTCCTATTGCACTGAGACGCTTCAAAGCCCGTCTTCAGATCAAACTCGTCCTGATAAGCCTTTTGATTAAGGCATGTATGCCAAACTCTTCAGAGGAGATAGATAGAAGATATAGCAGACTGATGTGCAATTTACTGCCCCTGTGTGTGTGTGTGGCGTTGCCAGAAAGTGTATCTAGATTTTAGACAAGCATTAACTGCACTCTGTGAGTCTTTTCTAGGAAGATTTAATCACATTATCCTATCAATATTCAAGTTTACACAGAGTTCAGTGGATCAAAGTTTCATGCTTTCTTCTTGTGCAAAAATAAAAACTTGATATCTTTAAATAAGCATGCAGAATCCACAATAGGAGAAGAGCTGATAGGCGTAATGAAATATAAAACCCTTCCTCCTCCAGTTAACACACTCTGCAGACCAACTAAGATGACTACAGGCCTATACTGTCTCCTCAGCCTGGCCTGTAAAGATAGGAATATTACAGCGTTATACTGATGTGATATAGAGGTAAAGACATCACTGACAGGCTGAAAGTGCCCAGAATGACACCTATAAGAATACCTCACTGGTGTTTGGTTAGGGCTGCGATAGGAGAGAGGGGGGGGGGGTGATGTTTGGCCAGGGGATGGGGTTGCATTATTCTAGAGAGTGCACTAATGACCTTTGCTCCAAATCAAAAGGCTTCATGTCTATTATGTCCATTACGACAACCGGCAAATTCCACCAGCCCTGGCAGTTTTGCCCAATGTGCCAATGGTGGCGTGTCTCTGCACTTTGTGTCAGGTGTTGCGGTGACTCACAGTCAGCACGATGCATGCTCTCACCTATACAAGCCTACTACTTTTTGACGTTAGCCTATATGCGTGCTGTGTGGCAGTGCTAGACGAGCCACTGTGGAGAAATGCACGCCTTGGATGCGATCATGGAGGCATAAGCACATCTACTATCCAGATTCTGTCAAAGGACATAATTAACATGCATGGAAATTCAGCATGAACGTGATGTTTTCATGCATCTCTGGTGTTGATAAGTGCCTGAATTTCTCCCTCTTGCTGAAATGAATCTATCCTAATAGGATTAGAGCGGATAGGGTGTCACAGATGCATAACACAATCTGATGGAAAAGAATATCCATCCTTTAAGATAAACAGCTTACCTTGGTAACCACATTCTGCACAAGTCCCGTGTGCAGCTCAAATGTCCACTCGCTGCACCCACACTGCGTGCTGGTCGTGTCATTGTGGCTGCCGTAACTTCCATTGGCATAAATAGGAGCCGGCCGCGCGCTAATGTTTTTTGGACTGTCTAACAACGAGGAATGACTTGAAGTCACATTAGTCAGGTTTGCCAACGGCTGTATGCATGTGTTGTTTGGCTGAGCGAGGAGGAAATTATCAGAGTACTGGCTGAATCCAATGAATAACGCCGGAATCCATGTCAGCACAATCAGCTGTCTCTGGTACTTCCCAAATCCGCCGAGAAATGGCAGAACAGAACCGTCGATGCGTGTCAGCAGCCCCGGCGACGTGGTTTCGGGGGACACGAAGCCGTTCTCCGGTTGATGGTCCTCCGTGTCGAGCTGCACCACGGCCATCGCGGTCTCGCCGATAGATGCCTCCGTTGTGTAGAGAAGCCGGGGTTGCAGTGCTACCCCCTGTCGACTCCACAATGCGTCAATGCCCGCAGCTCCGGCGGTGAAAGCCGTGCGCAGTCAATCACTGGAATGGAAATAAGACGCACCTCTTTATTATCAGGAAGCACTTCCCTCCGTTTGCCAGCAAAAAAAAAAAAAAAAAAAAACCCGTGCGGGACTTCACTGCAGGCTCAAGCTCAGATATAAAATGCAGATGGTAACGACGAGGAAAACTATTTCATGATCTTTTCCGTCGTCTGGTTCATTGTGTCTCTGCCGGTGAGCCGCGGCAGCAGAGCCATAGGAAGTGTTTTCCTGAGGGAGCCACAGGTAACACACCTGCCCATAAAGGCTGTGTGCTGTTGACTCAGCCCCAACATGGCCACCTGTAACCACTGGTAACCACTTTGAAAGGAAAATGCTCATTCTCTGTGCAATAGCTGAGCATGTTAGACATGTTAGGGAAAACTCTTTATTTTTGTTCCACTGCGACTTATAATAGTCTGTTCAGTAATAAACCAACACTTTTCTTTGTATGGGCCTATTCCTCACAAATGAACACAATATTGACTCTGTATTATCTGCATAGTGCACAATATGTTGTATGTAATTTGTTTAATGACAAAATACAATCAAACCATGACAACCGCTCTTCCACATATAGTAAACTATTCGATTTTTTTTTTTACAAACAAGCATTTTGCTAAAAACTCGAAAGTACAATATTCCTAAATGTTCCACATATACATAAGTAATAAATACATTCACAAATAAATACATGCAAATAGTTTAAATGCACAGCACAGATGTCCTATCAGCGTGGGGGCAGGAGGAGGGACTAACTTTGTCTCCGCCCATTTTTGTAGCAAACAACATAAACATGTCATTTATAAAGAAATGATGTTTAAGGAAAGTACCAATACAACTATGTAAAAAAAATACTCCATTACAAGTAAATGTCCTGCATGAAAAATCCTACTTAAGTAAACGTACATAAGTATTAGCAGCAAAATGTAGTTAAAGTATTGCAGTAAAAGTAGTGGTTTGGTCCCTCTGACTGATATATTATTATATATGACATCATTAGATTATTGATACTGAAGCATCAGTGTGTAAGCAGCATGTTACTGTTGTAGCTGCTGGAGGTGGAGCTAGTTTCAACTACTTTATATACATTATAAGTGTACACTATATACATAGTTAGCTAGTTTAGTCCAGTGGTTCCCAACCTAGGGGTCGGGCCCCTCCAAAGGGTCAGCAGATAAATCTGAGGGGTCGTCAGATGATTAATGGGAGAGGAAAGAAAAAAAAACAAAGTTCCGATACACAAATCTGTTTTCAGTTTTTGGACTTTTTTTTTCTAATCTTTGATTTTTATTGGATCCTTTGAACATTTATGAAAATGAAACCATGTGAGACGTTTAGAGGGAAAAATCACTATTTGGTGCAGCTGGAAACAACTCATAGACATCTGAAATGTGACCCTGACTACACACTGCTTTATGTAAGACGTCAAAAGCCAAAATAGTTGGAAACCACTGGTTTCATCTTTAACAATGTGTTGTATTTTAAAAGCTTGTTATATTATCCATTGTGTCAAATCTTCATCTGTAAAGTAACTAAAGCTGTCAAATAAATGTAGTGGAGTAGAAAGTACAATATTTCCCTCTGAAATGTAGCGGAGTGGAAGTATAAAGTAGCATCACATGGAAATACTCAAGTAAAGTACAAGTACCTCAAAATTGTACTTAAGTGCAGTACTTGAGTAAATGTACTTAGTTAAGTTCCACCACTGTGTTTAGATGACTTGTAATAATTGTTTTAAACGTCAGATTTGAACAAAAACATGAGCTGTACAGGAAAAAAAATTCCTGTGATGGTTGTTTAGGGACAATATTATACGTGCAGTGTGTGGAAGTGTGTTGAATGAGGTTTGGTCTTGATAGTGTTCATCCATAGCTTGTGCCTGAAGGCTGGAGAGGGTTACTTTGTTTGTAGCCTCTATAGGTTTTAGCATGTTTGGTGATTTACTCAGTGGTTTCTTGACAGAGGCTACTGCTGAGTGTCAGATGTGTCAGAGTCAACATTTAGATGCAGTCAGTCCTAATTTTAAACAGTTTCTACACTTGTTTTATGTTAACTCCAGATTCCCTTTGAGGATTTAGCCCATTTTGGGGCAGCAATATAAAACTCTTCAGATACATCTTTCAAAAATTGCATATTTTAATAAAAGTTTACGACCAGACCTGTAACTAATGGCTTCATCCAAATTTACTAAAGCATTTATTAATAGTGTTTAGATCAGCAATACGTCATCTGGGTTGTCTGGTGGTGAAACATTAAATGGATTTCTAACTAACAGACCAGCAGTTATAAATGTTCGACATTTATTAATGGATCATTTCACCACAGTGATCCATCAAGTCTGGACTTGTGAATTTTAGTAAGTAGTTAATAAAAGGATTTTGTTAAGCTTGACCTCAGTTCTTTTTCAGCAGATAAGTGGCTGAACTGGACAGTGAGTTGTCTTCTTTGTGAACTAAAGAGCTAAATGAACAAAGAAAGTTATGTTGGAGGAAGAGAAACTGGCAAGCCTGAACTTTTCCTTATGAATGGGTTATTACCAATCTATAAAGCTTTAATAAATAATTAACTATCAATTAAGCCACAACTCATAAAACCTTTATTAAGTATGTCCTATTAGAGAGTGATACCATTCTTTACAGCAGCAACACATTATTATTCCATCAAATGCTGTGTTAGACATTTTAATCAGCTAAAGATTTTGACCAATATATATTATATATAATATATATTATTTTAATATTTTATAATCTGTTCCCCCAATTTCACTGATATGACCCGACTTGTTCTAAGACATATAATCATAATCACTGTATTATTGTTAATGTACTGAAGGCAGATGGTCGCAAAACTAAACTTTGCACTTAGTTGTAGTCGCATTTTGTTTAGTAGCGATCCCTCAGATTTGACCTGAGTGCACAATTTAATAAAGCCTCATGAAACTGGGTGAAATGAACTGTATTTATGTTAACAAAGAGAAAACTGGTAAGGTTTGATTCACACCCACCTGCTTGGTAAACTATATTTATCTGACCATGTGACAGCAGACTCCCACTGCATCTACACAACATATGTGTTCAGCAATGCTTCACCCTTCTGGCCATAATGTGCTAATACATACAGTTTCACAGTTATTGACCCAAGCCAGAACATTTCATCTATTTTCTCAAAGATCCATAAGTAAATATATGTGTCTGTTTGTTTGTTTTTTTTTGTTTGTTTTTATAGAATATTTGTTTTATAACAGTTATCACTAAAAGAAACTGCCTACAATTGTGACCCGTTAGAGTAGAAGACCTCAGTCTGACCACAGCTTAATTTATTTGACAGGTCATTTTAAGAAGGAACTCACAGCTGTTTTTATGCATTATAAGCATAAAAGATCCTGAGCCACCCCAGGAATGCTGACTGAGGTCTCCCCGACAGTCCTGCAGTGTCTTGCTGCTGTGTTCTGTTACACACTGATGACCTCTGCAGGCAGAATGAAACAACCGCTTTTTAAATGTTTAAATGTTTAAATGTTTAAATGTTTAAATGTTTAAATGTTTAAATGTTTAAATGTTTAAATGTAGTGGGAATTGTCTGTTGCAAGCAGGTTCAGAATTCTCACCCAATAAATGTCAGGATATAACTGTAAAATAAAGCTTTGTAAATGCATAATTTGCTGCACAACAGCTAATGAATCAGATATAAATGTCTTTTGTGAATGAATGAATGAAAAGTTTTCCATTGTTCTTCTTTTGTTTGCTGCTGTATGTTCTATTGTTTGTCAATAATTAACCAAAAAAAAAAAAGCAAACATTAATGACCCGGACCTATTTTATCTGCATCCATTACAAATCTGTCATTCAGACAATTGTTGGGTGTGCAGAATATATTGCGTGGCCGTGAGCCAACAGAAACCAGTCGACTGTTGTACCGTCACACTATCTCAATGTGCTGTTTGTTATCGTTCAAACCTGGTTATTACGCTTCCTAGCAACTTCAGGTGTGCCAGGACCCGCCCCTGTGCGACGCTATGAGTCAGCTCCAGTGTGTGTGTGTGTGTGTTGTGTTATCTGTCCGTCTCTGTGTCATAAACCGGCTGTCTGAACTTTCACTCTTATACTGTTCTGCTGTGAAAGACAACACATTTATTTTCTTTCTTTTCTCAGTCAGATAACAGTTTGTGTCTATGTCAACATTTCTACTGATTACATTTTGATTGTATCATAGTGAATTTTGGTTTTAAAAAAAAAGCAGGAGAACAATACAACCATATACAGTCTGAATATAGTTTTAGTGCACTTTCTGATTCAAAGTCCAAGAGATTATTGCCTCATTGTAAAAACACTGTGTGATTTATTACTTTGGGGTCAACTTAGGTAGTGAAAACAAATATGTATACCCAGTGTATGGACTTATAACCATGCAATGATATACAGTACACACAGTAATACACACATTACACTGCAAAGAGTCTTCGATTAATCTTCTTGTAGATGTTGTAGCAAAAAATAAGGTTTTCTAGCTCAAGATTACTGCCGAAAAATCTGATGTTGTAGACTTTTCTCTCAGTTGAGGCTCTGAGGCTGTAATCTTCTTGAGAATTTGGAGAAGTTCAATGACTTGAGAAGGAGTTTACATTCTATAATTACACACATGCTCCATAACTTATGCTGATTCTGATATTTTTATACCATATTGCTTAATATTTTACTGTATGTAGGGTTTCTGGATTCTAGACTATTGGCTATGGACCTGCACTATATCGCACCCTCTTTTTAGTGTTCTGCCAATCTATGAAGCAGTGGAAAAGTCTGAGGAGCCACCTGTATGTTAACAAGCTGCTGGGGGGAAAACTCAGGTCAGGGCACATTAGTAAGCGAGACAATGTCAGTTGTCTGTACAATTTAATACACCAGCTATGAGACTGATGTAATCGTCTCTTTCTGGAAATGATATCATACGTGCGTCTGCAAGTGTCAGCAGGTCTCACACTCACTGTGAGTCACTACATACCGTCAACAGACAACCTGATGTGAAAGTTTTGTTTAATTGTTTTTGATTAATCATATTTAAGCCACAGTTTCTGGTGCGAGTCCTTTAAAGGTGAAGTTTTATATGCCAGATGTCAGTGTTAACACATGCTTGAGTGACAAATTCACCTTTGCGGCTACTTTCTTCACAGTGACCCGCACTGGATTCCAGAGTAGAAAGCAAACATTTTGTTAAATATTTACTCTCAAGCTGAAGAGACAGTGACCTAAGCTTTCTCCCCATAATCCCCTGTGTACATCTGAATGAATTATGCTGACAGACAGTATAGGTAAAAGAGAGATATAAAGGATGAAGGTGGCTTAGCCAAGGGTGGCTGCCCAGGTGCATGATGACAGACAAGTATTACTAAATCTGACAAAATGAACCATCCCTCCGGTATTTGTCACACCTCACTGTGACTGCTGAGACTCCCAGAAAGATTCTTATGTTACAGACGGCAAAAAAAAAAAAGATAAATTGTCATACTGACAGAAACAAATTGCCTGAGCAAGTCAGTTATGTGCAAGGTTTTTCATATAATGAGGCCAAACCTCGCCTGTTGGAGAGAGCCTATAATTAATGGCCTGGTTCCAATTAACATTCACTATCTCATTATGCAGCAAGGTCCTACTGGTTAGTCCATCTCGTTTTGGTGTGGGAGCAGACTGAGGTTTGGAAAATCATACATGCTCAGTCTTGCAGTGTGCTTTGTTTGGAGAATGTGAATTAAGAGAGGGGGGGAAAAAAAAGAAAGAAAACACGTACAGCAAAAACCACCTGAGCTTAGTGGGAAGCAAATGTAGGGTGTGTCTTTAGGGTGTAACCGGTGTGAGACTGGCCTTTCAAGAAATTGTAGTTATAGCAGAGGAGATCGTCATCATTTGACAGTGAAAGAAAAATGACTGTATGTGCGCAAGCATGTCCTGCCAAGTTTGTCAAACACGTGTTCAAAAAGTGTGATTTTGATAAAGAAAAGCACAAAAAAACTAAGCTAATGCTGAAATGCCACTTTAGGGCGTTGGTTTCTTCACGTTATCAGATCACTTCTTACCTATGACCATGCTTCCCTGTCCTCCTCCTTTTTTTCTCTTTCTTCTCACACTTTTATGTGATGTAGTGGAGCAGTTGTGTGTACAATGGCTATAGCTCGGAGTTATAACACCAGAGGGCACAATATGTCCATCAGCAAAGTCAACTATTGTTTATTAAGAGCAAAGCATTTCCGGCATCGTGTGCAAAATTGAGCCTCTCACACATGGGATAGTTGTTTCTTTAGTCAATTTGCTGATTTTTATTTTTTTACCAACCCATTTATAAAAAAAAAAACCCCCGCCTCATAATGACACTAGGTCCCTGCTCTGTCTCCATGTCTTTCACGCTCCCTTTCACTTTTCAAAACTCGGACACGCCTACATAAATGTGTACAGACAAATGGAGGGATAGTAGAGAGGCAGAGCCAGGGCAGGAGTAAAGGGGAGGACGGAGGAATGTGAACATGTATTAAAAAAAACCCCAAACTTAAACCAAAGAGGATCATCTTTATTTTCATCCAAAAAAAAACTTGGTGTCACTTGGCTGTCAGCTCCAAGTAACCTCACAAAACACTTAACTCTCAAATGGACTGACTCCTTTTGACCTCAAGAATGTTGAACCCAGGACAAGAAATTCTTTGCGCAACCACTGTGTCCACTCTCTCCACTGTGGATTAAATGTTTTTCTTTAATTGCTGTCAACTGGATCACTTGCCAACACTTGCCAAGTCCACATTGATTCTGTAGTTAATTATGTTTTAGTGACTCCCAAAGGTCCTTAAAAGGTCATCTGCAAAATTAAGAACTGGATTTTTTTTTTTTGGTAGTCAGATTGACTGGATGTTATTCCAGATACTGTATATATAAAATAATCTATTCATTTTAATTATATATTTCACAAAATAAGCTTATAGGGCGTTTTGGTGGTACACTTTTGTCACAAGGTGTACTTGTTATTTTATAAATAACCAAGAATAATGGCAAATCAGCATTAACTTCATGTCACTCCCCCAGCTCTTAAATAATTATTGTCATCATCATCAACCAGTTATGATTGCAACATTACATTTCCATGGATGTTGCAGGATAAAATCTTCCCACACAGGCCAGTTAGTGCAGGAGTGTTTCGTAAACGCAGTAAAGGTGTGGTTTCTATCCTCGCCAAAAGCGGCCAGCTTCCGTCTATTCAGACTAGACCATTATCTGCGCAACAGGAGACGGGGAGGGGAGACGGTCTGTCCTCCGGACAGCAGAGCAGAGCTACTTCTAAACTTTCTCAAAACATTTTCAAGAGAACTCGGCAAAAAATGAGTTTGTTCGGCGGCTCCACGTCGAGACTGGCCCCCATGGCCCAGAGAAGTAATTCGCGACCGGATTTGACGAGTGCGAGTTTTAGAAACGACGTTTTCGTCGGTGGAAACCAGGGAGATTACCAGGCAGGAGAGGTCGGATACACCTACAGCTCCACCTTCACTAAGAACTCCATGCACGGCGGCACTGGGTTCGGAGGACAGAAGGGGCAAGTTATCATGGTTGGAGGCGGAGGTGGAGGGATAAGGTAAGAGCCTCCAAAGCACCTGTTGCTCTCTTAAATGAGTCCAATGGCGTGAAACATTTGCATAAGTAAGTCATTAAACGAAGCCCTACGTGTACAAAAATACGACATTGTAACAAACACGGTCAGGTTTTTCCCTTCCAAAGAAACAGAAGGTAAACTAACATAATTATAATCTTAAAACACAAATTTAACAGTTTTAAGGCCCATATGAACCATTTTGGGAAAGCTTCGGAAGATTACGTGATTATTTCTGCCTTAAAAGAGGAAAAAAATGTGTCGTCATATCGAAACTGTATCAATCCAAATACATCCAAGGTCATAAGCATTACACTAAAAACACTTTCTAATGTGTTCAGTGAACGTTTGTATATTTGTCTTAAAGTTTAGTCACTTCACCTTTTGCCCAATATTCTGAGTATTCTTCACAGTAGAGGAAATAATACACACCCCATGATCACTTTACTTTCATTATTCGTGATGTCAGTGATGTCTCAGTCTATCCCAGAGCTTTTCACACCTTTTCCTTAAAAAAAGTGTTTCACTTTGACAACAGTTTGTTTGTTTGTTTGTTTGTTTGTTTGTTTGTTTGTTTGTTTGTTTGTTTTTGCATTGGTGACCCATTCCCATTTTCCATGACGCATAGCCAGACTTTTAAAGACAATGAATGAGCTTGTGCTTGTGATGACTAGTTTGTCCTTATCTAAAGAGTAATTTGATTTCCACACATTTTGTTTGCTATGATCCAAAAAAGCTTTTTCATGAATTTAAACAAACATTCACAAGCATTCATTACAATTGAGTAACATTCTAACTACATTTACGGTATCCGTTTTTTAAAACTTTGCTTATCAAAAGCTTAAAAAAAGACGGACAGCGTTTTTATCAACACATACATATTCTATTGATGACATCCTTTACTGAGCAATGTCATAATTCCCAAAAATATCCTCTGTGTATACAGTATATAGAAACTTAAAATCCACTGATCGCTCTGTACTTTGTGAAGCATGTCTTTATATTTTCTCTTCACATCCATATACGTAAAAGCTGCATTATTGTTCCTTTTTTCTCCCGTGTAGTGTGCAGGCTATTCAGCAAAAGTCAATGTTCCTGACAGACCAGTGTCAGGAATACCTGCAGAGAGTGAAGATGATTCTCCAGGGTGTAAGTGCAGCACACGTATCACACTGAACATTACTGATCTCATATGTTTGTTTTGACCTCCAGTGGTAGGAAAATAATGAAAATAAGAAGAAAATTGGCTGTTAATGATCTTGTGAAGTTGCCGTTTTGTCGACTGTACAACTTTGTTAAAAGGATGTGTTACTGTGATATTACTGAAAAGCAGATAACATGAGCCACATTTAAGTGAAGTATAAGTTCGCATGAGGTCATTGTCTGTACTGTGTGACTGTGTAGGGGGGCACAGCTGTGGAGGCGGAGAAGCTGATGATCATGGCTTCAGAAACCATAGAGCAGTTGAAGTCCTGTGGCAGAGACTTGCATCAAATGCATATCCCTAATGACATCTTCAGAAAGTAAGACAAAGTGCAGTGTGTGTGTCTCTGTGTGTGTGTGTGTACAGTCTTTGCGTGTTTGCATTTGCGTGTGTTCATTCATGACTGTGTGTAGACCTTTGGCTGATCCTGTCTGCAGCCTAACACGGATAGGTGGTGTCTAACTATACAATTCTATCTCATAGAAACATGTAGTATCTTTAATAACCACAGACAGGTTGCAACACTGTAGAGTTCAGTGCCCGCTGCAGATTATTTTTATTCTGCCGAGCTGAGCCCTTTGAAGTTGAGTGTTCAGTATGCTCTTTGAACGATTCACAAGTATTTCCCTTTTTTTTTTGTAAAACCCTACAGTGTGGATCAGTTCCAGCACATGCACAGCACTCTCCAACAGCAATTAGTCGGTGGCATGACCATAAGAAGGAACAGCGAGGGAGGGAGGATCTTTAACGATGCCATGGCCTGGATTGCCCAACAGAAGGTGAGACATTAATACAGTAAAAAAACACAAAAGAACGGAGGTGATATGGTTGAAATCAATATCACAACAAGAATATTTATTGATACACGTCACAATATTATAAACGTATGCAAAAATCACTCCGAAAATAATCAGTTTGATGTTTTAATTTGGACATTTTCATTAAATAATGCATACATATCTTTGTAAACTCGGACTCTATGCCCAGCAGTTTTTAACCTGTTCAGACAGTATGAATAATTGTGTCCGCTTCTGTGTGTGTATGCATGTACGGGCACGATAGTTTGCAGTTGTTTTTTTTTTTTTTATGTGAAGTGAGGAGGAGGAGGAGGAGGAGGAGGAGGGGACGCACTTACCTTATCACTTATTCTGACCTCCTGTAACTGAAACCATCTGGACACGCTGCCAAAACCTGATCCCTGAGTGAAAGAGGCCGACAGAGGTGCAGAAGCATTCAAACAAAGAGAGGAGGAAAGAGCGCTTCCATTTGAGAAAGAGAGACAGAGAGAGGGAGGACGGTAGAAGGGAGATGGAAGAGGCAGGCAGCGGTGTTGATAAAGCGGTTGTGAAAGCGAGAGAAATGTAGAAGTAAAGGAGTGTGAAATCTGACACTTTCTACTGAGTCAGTTGTTATGGGACAGGGCAGTTCAACATGCTCATGGGAAAACGCCCTTCTACTCTCAACTTCCCAAACCCTCCCACCCAACCAAAAACACACCCTGTCATTCTGTCATCACTTCGAACCTCACCCCTCCATATTTCCCCATCTACAGTTGCCCCCTACTGTTAAATATAGAAACATTTCTTTACATATTTTACCTTTTGTCTCAGTCTTTTTTTATGTTTTCGCCGATTATAAAAGTCCCAAATTGTTAATATATAACTAGCTGACATACTGCTTTTGTTTACAGCTATTGTCTTAATGTCTGCTGAGCCAACATTTCAACCATTGTCTAGACTGTTCTGTTCCAGACATTAGCTTTAAAAGTCAGCTCAAAGTCTCTCAACGGCAGTGTTGTGTTTAGCTTCAGCCAAGTAACCATAAAGGAAGGGAGTGGTGAGAGGACAAAAGCTGTGAGAGAGAAGAGCGAGGGGAAAAAATGCGAGTAAAGAGCAGGGTCAGGCTGCGGGTGGTTCTCTCTTATCAAAGCTGAGCGCTGTGAACAAGGGGGGGATAGTTGGAATAGTTTCCTGCCTAACAATGGCCTTAATGACTATATGCTGACACCTAGAGGGCAGAGAAGGGATGACAGATTTAAGGACTGAATTAACAGCAGGGACAAACCTGTATTTGTTGAGATTTAGAATCCTGTTGTCTTAAGGGATAGGGCAGGTGATATTCTGTTTTTCTTGTCAACTAATCCCATGAAAAGACAAACTTAACTGATCTAACTAACAAGTCTTGCCAGTACAGCTGAAGCCTGATCAAGCTCCCCTGTGCCATACACCTCCAAAACTATGAATAGTGAGACACACTGTCGCACTCTGTGGCTTGTTCCTTTATTAACACTGGAGTTTATTTGAAGTCAATCACATTGACTTTGACGACGTCATTATATTTAGCAGTTATTGTATTTCAAAGGGTAATAAACTGTAATTCTGCATTTTGTAGCGTATGATTGAGACAGCTCCATGGGGGGACGACTCAGCCGCCATAGAAAAGCAGATCATAAGCCACAACAAAAACCACAGCTCTATCCAAAGGAGCCAGGAAGTGGACCGTGCCAGAGATGATCTGGTAAGTGGCCTTTCTTTACCGTTATACCCTGAGTATGAAATCGTTTCACTCCTTGAAAAGTGTAAACCAATGTTTTGAAGCTCTTATTAGTTGCCCTTAATGCTCATACTTCACATATCTATGTATCATATGTACAGAATCTCAATATATTGTCATCCTATTTAAAACTGAGAAAAACAAAAGCAAAATCTCTTTTTCTAGATCATGAGGAATGATAAGTACAATCTCTATACTTTGGAACAAGAATGGGACAGCCTGCAGGTAAAACCAAACTCTCTTACCAAAACGTTTAGATTTGATCAGTTTTTTTCATTATCACCATAGCAGCTTTTTTTTTTTTTTAAATCATATTCATTCATTTGCCGTGCGTCCGTCTCAGAAAATGTCCCACAGCCGTGTGAGTCAGCTGCGTGAGCTTCAAGGCATCATCGAGGAGATCTCCCGCGCCATCATGTGGGTGAATGAGAAGGAGGAAGAGGAGCTCGTGTTTGACTGGGGAGACAAAAACATCGACCAGTATATCCCCAAGAAGCAAGAGAGCTACTCAGTAAGGATCTCTGACTGAACTCCTCTTTTAAAATGAAGTTTTTTTTATTTTACCGTTAAAATCTTGGTTACATATGTTGGTGCAGCGTGTGACGTTTTGGCTCCCTTACTTTCTGTTTCTCTGACAGAGGCTGATGAGGGACCTGGAGGAGAAGGAAAAGGAGCTAAACAAGCTTAAAGTGAAGGCAGATGGCCTCGTGAACAACAACCACTCTGCCTCAGATAAGATTGAAGTAAGGTGTTTTTTCTGAGGGTTTTTCTATCCTAATCAGCATATTATTCAGTGCTTTTGTACTGATAGCTGCGTGTGCACCCACAGGCCTACATGGACACCTTGCAGACCCAGTGGAGCTGGCTTCTCCAGATCACTAAGTGTATCCATGTTCATTTGAAGGAGAATGCTGCCTACAGTCAAGTAAGTGCTCCGTCCAGCCGTTGCTCTCGTGAAAATAGAAATCCAGCATGTTTCAACACTGATCAAAACCTTTTTACTGCCATCTTCAGTTTTTCAAGGAGGCCAATGAGACCTATGCGAAGCTGCAGAAGGAGCACGAGACGATCCGTAGCAAGTTCATCTGCGACAAGAACACCCCGCTGGATAACCTTAGTGAACTCCTGAAAAACCTGGAGGTATACTCATTATATTATACTATAAAGTCCAGGACATACGTATTTCCCTGCAGCTGCAGAGCACAAAGCATGCTCAAACACTTTGTTCTGTCGAGTGACATGGGTGTAAATAAATTGCATGTCTGCTGAACTGGTTCGGCCAGTTTCTGAGAGAGTAAATGGAATGCTTCTGCATGTTTCCATGTACACCCTATGATATGTTGTAGAGTTTTTAATTTTAAATTGACAAAAGACAAAAAAAAAAACAACCCAAAAACTAATCAGACTCCCAATGGTTACAGTGTACAGTGGCTCAGTTGTGAACTTATATCTGATTTGTACACGTTCACAGAAAGAGAAGGAGCGGATCATGGAGAATAAGAGGCAGGTCCATAGTCTGGTCAGCAAGTCTAAGACTATTGTTAGGCTGAAACCTCGCAACCCTGAAGAGAAGAGCACCAGCCCTGTCATAGTCCAGGCCTTATGTGACTTTAAACAAGACCAGGTGAGATATATGCTCTCTCTCTCTCTCTCTCTCTCTCTCTTTCTCTCTCACACACAAACACACACAGGCACGGAGTATGAAGTTAAACATTGCAAGCATAATTCCGTCTTTTCTCTTTTCATTTTGTGCTTCAGAAAGGGATTTTGAAAGGGAACGAGGGCATACTGAAGGATAACTCGCAGCGCAGCAAGTGGCTTGTGACAGGACCTGGAGGTCTGGACATGTTGATTCCCTCTGTGTGTCTGCTGATCCCCCCACCAAACCCACTCAGCATCGGCCTCGCCAGCAAGTAAGAAAGATTTAGTGAATTCATATATTGGATACATTGTGGGACCTCAAATCTCCCGGAGCTATGAAAACAGCCTTGTGTTTGGCTTGGTAATATATATTTCATTAACATTATCCAAAACGTGTTTTTATAAGCTTTAGAGATAAAAAAATACTCTTAACCCACAGAAGAGGAAGTAATAACATACCGCGTTATCGTGCACTTTCCACATTGTGTCATATCTCACATAGCACATTATAAGTAAAATAGAAACCCAATAAATGTGCAAACATGCTTACATATTCTAGTCTAGTAGTTATGTCTTCTAGGTTTTGCAGTTTCTCTTGAACTAAGTGAGTGATTGATGGCTTGTGCTGTTCCCTAGGAATGACCAGTATTACGAAGCCATCATGGCCATCTGGAATCAGCTCTACATCAACATCAAGAGTCTCATCTCGTGGCAGTATTGCGTCAAAGACATCAATTACATCAACTCTCTCACTCTCAGCATGGTAAATATCACAAAGAGTGCACTAACACTTTTTGCTTTTGCTTTTAAGAATGACTTATTCTTGTCGTACCAAGCTTTCCGTCATCTGAAACACTGTCTGCAGGAGTTTGCTCACCATCTGTGTCTCCTGCTTAACCTGACCCCTTTTCATTTTCTTGCAGCTGTCTAAGATGCGTCCTGAGGAGTACCGCAGTATCATCAAAAGACTGGAGACTCACTTCCAAGAGTTCCAGCGTATCAGCCAAGGTTCTGAAATGTTTGGGGATGACGACAAGAAAACCATCCAGAACCACTTTGATAATGCCCAGAGCCACTATGACACACTGATTATCCAGCTGCCTGCTTACAGTGAGTGTAAAATGTCTTTACCTTATCCCTTAAATTGTAAGGGATCTATTGTCTTATTGTTTGTTAGTCCACTGACTTTGCAAAAATACTTTAATTTTTTTTCCACTATAAATTGATGTTCTCTATATTTTCTCTAACCAATAAAGGGGACGGGGGGGTGAAGCCAGAGCCCCCAAAACAGGAGATAAAGAAGTCCTCAACTTCCAAGATCCAAAATACCACTGTCAAGATTGTTAACCAGGCTCTCCCACCCAGTTCTACCCTCAGCCTCACCCTGATTAATAGTCTGCAACAACTTCGACGCAGGCTGGAGTTGGCTGAGTCTGACCTCACCAGTCATCTCCACATTCCCCTGGGGGAAAACAGCGTGCATGAGTGCTCACTGCACATTCAGAAGCTGCAGGTATGTAACTTCTCATTTATTTTTCTGTCTAATTGGAAGTGATGTTCTTAATTTGCTGAACAGCACAGTGTACAAAATCAAGAAAATTACAGTATGATTTAAGGTAAAGATAAAGGACACTGATTCTAACTTAGTGAGTTAAGTTAATATCACGTAATCTTAATATCACATCATCTTGATATCCAGACTGTGCACCAAGATTTGGACTCGATTCATGATGAGTACCTGCGGATAAGAGAAAATATTATAAAGCAGCTCGAAGGGATGCCTGCAGACTCCGAGCAGGCCAAGTTTCTACGCTCTGAACTGGAAATCATCAACCAAAAACTGGCAGGCCTGCAGGGTCTCTACTCAGTCTACCTTCATAGGTATGTTTTTTGTAATTTAATCGTGTGACCTTTTTGTTTATTCCGCAATGTTTGAGTAAATACTGCACAAAACAAAATGGCAGAAAAATGGGGTGAGCGCAGTGACAAGACTTCATCTCATTAAATGTAGTGAAAGCAATTTGCAGGAGCAAAGTGCATTTAATGTAATAACTGTGTGTCTTCAACAGACTGTCTGCTCTAAAGGCCTTGCTCCAAAGCCTTCTCCAGGTCGAGGATATCATTAAAGTCCACGAGGCTCGACTGACAGAGAAGGAGACCACCTCTCTGGACCTCCGGGAGGTGGATGACTATCGGAGCACACTAAAGGTTTGACGCTTTCTATATTTAGTTTAAAGCCAGATATTAAAGGAATAGCTCAATATGGCAAAATCCAACAGTTGACACATTTATATTGTCTTATACAGTAGTATGTATCGTCATAGCGCCCACCACTAGGTGTAAATTGACTTTATTTGACATTAATATGATGTAAATGTGTCAAATTTAGTAGGCTTATTTCCATCTGCACTTCATGGGCAGGTTGAGGTTTAAATAGGATGTATTATTATCATTGAAATTTAGCATTTGAATCTATTTTTGCATTTCTCTATTAAAGCAAATGAAGAGCGAGCTGGAGCAAAAAAGAGACTTGCTGATAGCTATGGAGTCTGACCTGGCTAAAGCGGTGCACTGGAACGGTCAAATCTCTGAGTCTTTCCACAAGTGTGATGTTGACTTGTCCAAGTACTCAGACCTGGTGGGCCAGTTGTCTGACCGCTGGCGCCGCATCCAAACCCAGATTGATAGCAGGTAGGATAGTCTGTACATGTACACACACACTCTTGTTCAATTTTCTTACCAGTGGATATTTCTCATTGTCCTGCATTCGTCATTCCTGGTAACCAAACTAAAAACATCCCTTCATCACCTTCCTCTTCCTCCCACTCTTTCCCCCGCAGAGTGTGGGACTTGGAGAAACAGGAGAAACAGCTGAAACATTATCAGCAGAGCAGCACTTCCCTGGAACAGTGGATAGACAATGCCAGGAAGCGCCAGGACAACCTTCAGACGGTTAAGCTCAGTGACATCCAGACCCTAATGGACCATCTTAACCAACAGAAGGCATGTCTTTCCTTGTTTACGTCAACATATGGTAATAAATAATAGGTTTGATCTTAACTGAACTGATTTTGAATTGGAAATATATCATTTACACTTCAGTTGAGATGTGGACAGCTATGAACATGGGTGTAGGTTTGGATTTTAAACATAATACAACAGCATAAGTGGAAATGGTTGCAAAAGAGTTCTGAGTTTATTTATTAGATTTGATTTATAAACTGTTAATAGTGAGAAAAGCCAATCCCAAAATCTAAGGAAATTATTGTGCTGCCTTTGAATTAGTTAAAAGATAAAAACATGTTTTTGTTGAGTAACAGCTTATAATGTAATTAGAGTTCTTATATCATAAAGTAATGGATGTTTTAGAAGAAGCACAGACAAGACATCTGTGAATTTAATGTCCCTTTTGTGTACTGCACAGGCACTTCACACTGAAATTAAAGGCAAGAAGGAGAAAGTAACAGATGTGCAGAAAAACGCAGATACCTGTGCTGCCTCCATAAAGGTTGGTAGTCAATTCATGTGTGCACTGTTTCAATTTTAAATATTTTTATACATATTGCCAAGCTGGCACAACTAAGTATGATGCAAAATAATAAAGTTCTTATTGTGTTGTGTTTTCAGGACTATGAGCTTCAGCTGGCTTCCTACAGTTCAGGCCTGGAAACTCTGCTTAATATTCCTATCAAGAGAACAATGCTGCAGTCCCCTGCTTCTGTGGTCAGACAGGAGGTATGAGCATTTGCTCTCCATTAAGTCACACTAATCCAACTTAAATAATATTAATAACCAAAATGATACAAGCTATTATGTACTTCAGTAATTATTATCCATTTATTAAATATCATTTAAACCGTTGTCTTTCCTTTGTATTATGAGCTGGTGTAATTTAATCTCTTAATTGCATGTGTCATTTAAGGATCTCACTGGTATGTTATTAAAACCTGAACCTTTGACATCAGTATTCATCCACTAATTTTGACTCCCATCAGGCAGCTGACCTGCAGTCCCAGTACATAGAGCTACTTACTCGCTCAAGTGACTACTACAAATTCCTGGGGGAGTTGCTGAAGAACATGGAAGAGCTGAAGGTAAGTATTTGATTTGTATGATGCCATTTATGACATCATTGTGTCTGTAATTCAGTAATACTGTAGTAAAATAAATACTATGATAAACATACGATAAATTAACAAATAGGTTTGTTTAACAATATGAAAGTAGGTGACTGAGGCTCCTCCTGTTTTTGTCATTGCTGTCCCCAGATCAGGAACACCAAGATTGAGATGCTGGAGGAGAAACTGAGGCATCTTAATGAGGACCTCCAGAATCATTACCAGAAAAACAAATCTCTGGAGGTTACTTTGGCCCGCTACAAGCTGGACCTCACTCAGTCAAAAGGCCAGCTCATTTCTATGGAGGAAGAGAAAAGAACCACAGTAATGAAAGAGAACGCTGCCAAGGAGAGCCTGGGCAGTACACAGAAGCAGATTCAAGATCTTACGGACGAGTTGATGCGCATTAAATACCAGCTGGATGAGGAAAAGAGAAAAAGAAGGCTGGCAGAGGAGCGCTACACCAGCCAACAAGAAGAGTATGAGGCGGCGGTCCGCCGCAGACAGAAAGAACTGGAAGAACTTAACTGGAACAAGATTGACTTGGAGAAGGCTGTGAAGGACAAGGAACGTGAAGTGGAGAGGATGAAGATACTGCTAGAGGAGGAGGCATCACGTCGACGAAATGCTGAAACAGATATCTCAAAGGTAAGAACACAGTGCATCCAAGAGGTTAATCAGCTCAAACAGACATATGAGACAGAGATCAATGTCAACAAGACTATGATCCTGAAGGTCTCACAACAGAAAGAAGATGACGCAACAGAACTGAGACTGCAATGTGACAGACTCACTGCTGAGAAAAGAGATCTGGAAGAGGAGTTGAGGAGACTGAGACACTCAGTTGCTCACACAGAAGAGCAGAAAAGCAGAGCAGAGCAGGAGGCCAGCCAGCAGAGGGCCTCAGTGACACAAGAGACAAGGATTCGCAGTGAGCTGGAGGTGCAGCTGAGAACGCTCAAGCAGCAGAGAGGAGAGGATGATCTCAAACTAAAGGAGGCCACCGCAAACAATCAGGAAAAGAGCAGGCAGATCAGCATGATAACATTTAACCTGGAGGAGGAAAGGAAGAAGAGGAAAGCTCTGGAACTGGAAATCAGTCACATGAAACAGGCTATGGCAGAGCTGAAGATAAAGAACACCTCCTATGTGGAGACAATCAACAAGCTTAAAGTGTCTGAGCAGGAGACTCACATCACCAGAGTGGAGCTGGAGAAGCAGACCAGTGAGAAAACCAAGGCTGAGCAGAGTTGTGCCAGGATGCAGAGCCGTATCCGGGAACTTCAGTGCTCTCTGGATGGGAAGGAAGCTGAGTTGGAGAAGCAAAAGAAAGCAACCCAGGAGGAGTTCACACGTAGAAAGAGAATGGAAGCAGAGTTGGAGAGGATGACACACACCTGCAGAGAGCACACCACCACAATTAACACCCTGAAATCAATCCAGATAGAGACTTCCACCTCTAGTAAGAAGTATGAGCAGGACCTCAGGGCCCTCCAGGAGGCCCTGGACAAGAGCTTAAGGGAGCATAAAGTCACCAAGGAGGAACTGGCAGTCGTGACTGTTGAGCTGAAGACACTGAAAATGAAGCTCCAGCAGGAGCAGGCCCGGATTCATGAGCTCACCCAACGTAACGAGAGTCTGTATAAGACCATTGAAGAGAAGAGCCGCCAGATTAACGATTACACTACTGAGATTGAAAAGCTGAAGACTCTGACACAGAACCTGACAAAGGAGAGACTGAGGATAGAGGAGGAGCTGAGGACAGTTAGACAGGAGAGAGATGAGCTGAAGCTTAGCAAAGACACCATTGACGGAGAAAGTGCCACTCAGATCTCAGCACTGCATGTCCAGCTTCAGAGTAGCAACAAGAGGACAGCGGAGCTCCAGGCTCTCATCAATGACCTGACCAAAGAGAGAGAAAAGCTTAAATTGGAAATAGACAAATTCCAAAAGCAATCGATTGAGGTATATTTGATTGGATTGAAGGATCATCTCTACATAATTCAATTAATTTCATATTTTGGCTGATTTGCATGTGCATGTACATTACTGACGCTGATTTCAAAGTAGCCCTGTTGTATTTGATGACAGAACTCAAGATT
This sequence comes from Scomberomorus guttatus, assembly GCA_038419695.1. Taxonomy (NCBI): domain Eukaryota; kingdom Metazoa; phylum Chordata; class Actinopteri; order Scombriformes; family Scombridae; genus Scomberomorus; species Scomberomorus guttatus. The sequence goes on along the minus strand of CM076457.1, from coordinate 16,683,802 downwards.
ACTTAGTTTAGGGATTTTGCATGAATTTACTTACCAAATGCTTTTACTTAGATATGCATGTCTGTTACACTTTTATACTACATTATACCACTAAACATACCTCATACTTTAATAATAATCACTTATTTAATCACAATATTACAATATTTATATGTTCATAAGCTCTAATAACAAACTGCTGAGTTCCCTTGTGTACCCCTCAGAATAATTCATTAATTAATTAGAGTTGTAGTCGTGGCTTTTTTGCAAATGTGGCTTTTTGCTCCGTGCATCACTTACTGGTATTTTTGTATAGACATAATAATGTGTTGTCTTGTCTCTCCACAGACTTCCATGATCGTGCATGAGTCCCAAAACCAATACAGTGAGCTGCTGTTGGAGAGGGATGGTTTGCTATCCAAGCTTAAACTGCTGGAGCAGGACAAGAACCGTTATCAGCGCCTAGAAGAGGAGTTCAACCGCATCAAGCTCACGCTAGAGACTGAGCAACGCAACAAACAGCGCCTACAGGATGAAAAAAATGCAATCCAGAAGGATTTCACCTATATGAAGAGCCAGTATGAGCTGAAAGATAGCCAGATTAGGCAGTGTGAATCAGACAGGGACAGGGCTGATCGAGAGAGGCTCTCCCTGAAGAATGAGATTGAGAAGCTTATGAGGGAGCTAAAGAGTGTTGAGCAGAGGTACAAGAGTCAACTGTTGATCTCTGAAAAGGAAGCATCAGACCTGGCTCTCAAGAAAGATGCCCTGGAGAGAGAGATAAAGAGGCTGCAGCAGAGACCCAACACTTCATACAAGCAGACCCAGACAGATGAGATGGTCCCAACAGTTGATCCTTCCAAACTGGTATTTGATGGGGTACGCCGCAAAGTCACAGCACATCAACTTTGTGACTGTGGTATAATCAGTAAAGCCACCCTAAACCAGCTCCTAAACGGAAAAAAGACAGTGGATGAAGTTGCTGTGGACATCCAAATTAATCTCAAGGGTACTGGTGTTATTGCTGGCATGACAACAGGTTCTCAAGGGAAAATGCCATTCACTGAAGCCAAAAACAAGAACCTCCTCAGCCCAGAAAGTGCTCTCATGCTCCTGGAAGCTCAAGCAGCAACAGGCTACATAGTGGACCCCACTTTTAATGAGAAGATGCCTGTGGATACTGCCTGTTCCAGAGGGATTGTGGAGACTAAAGACAGAGACACCTTGATTACAGCTGAAGCAGCGAGCACAGGTTTCAAAGATCCATACACTGGCAAAGTGTTATCTGTGGGCCAAGCTTGCAAACAGGGCCGACTGGACAAAGAGACAGCCATCCGCTTGCTCCAGGCTCAAGAGTCTGTTGGAGGAATATTGGACCCTGTTCTGAGTGTGTTCCTGCCAAAAGATCAGGCCTTGGATCGCAATCTCATTAATGAGGAGCTCTACAGGGCTTTGAACAAAAAACCCACCTGCTACCTGGATCCAGCAACAGGAGAGAAGATAAGCTACAATGACCTTAAGAAGAAGTGTTCAGCGGAACTTGTGTCTGGCTTGCTTCTGCTCCCTGGCCCAGAAAAGGCCATGACAGTAAAGGGTCTCCGTGGCGAAGTCTCTATCTCAGAGCTCGTCAATTCTGAACTGCTGGATGAAACTGACTTGCAGAAGCTTAACCAGGGTAAGCTCACCGGCAAAGATATTGAAGACAAGCTGAGGGCTTATCTCTATGGCTCCACCTGTATTGCAGGGATCTATGATGAGGCCAATGACAGAATATTGCCATTCTATCAGGCAATGAAGGAAGGTCTGCTCATGAGAGGAACCACCCTGGAGCTTCTTGAGGCCCAAGCTGCATCTGGCTTCATTGTTGATCCAGTCAACAATGTCTTCTTGACAGTAGAGGAGGCCGCAAAGAGAGGCCTGATAGGAAAAGAGTTTAAGAATAAGCTGCTGTCTGCAGAGAAGGCTGTAATTGGATACAGAGACCCAGCCACAGGAAAGACAATCTCCCTCTTCCAGGCTATTGAAAAAGATCTTATTGAAAAAGGTCATGGAATCCGTCTGCTTGAGGCCCAAATTGCCAGTGGTGGAATTATTGACCCCAAACACAGCCACCGTATTGATGTTGCTGTTGCCTATAAAAGGGGATATTTTGATGAGGAGATGAATGAGATCCTAACCTATGAAGGAGATGACACAAAAGGGTTCTTTGACCCTAATACCAAGGAGAACCTGACATATCTTCAGCTGAAGGACAGGTGCATCACAGATAGCAAAACAGGCCTGATACTCCTGCCACTAAGAGACAAGAAGAAGCCCCAGACGTCACAAGAGAGCCGTACCAACGTCCTTCGCAAGAGGCGGGTTGTGATCGTTGACCCAGACACTGGGCTGGAGATGTCAGTGAGGGAGGCCTATCACCGGGAGCTAATTGATTATGACACTTTCCTAGACTTGTCAGAGCAGGAGTGTGAGTGGGAGGAAATTACTATCAAGGGGTCAGATGGTTCTACACGTTTTGTGATAGTGGATAGGAAAACAGGAAACCAGTATGACATCCAGGAATGCCTGGACTGTGGTATCATTGACCAGAAGTCTTTGGATCAGTATCGAGCTGGAACACTAACCCTGACACAGTTTGCCGACCAAATTACCAGCAGAACCAGCTGCAGTGAGTTGACCATTGCAGCCAGCAATGTTGATGACATGGTCACCTGCACCAGTCCCAGCCCATCCTCTCCTACCGTTCGCAAACGCTTCAATAGTATTTCTATTACAGTCTCTCCCCCAGAGATGTTTGATGACCAGAGCCCTGTGGCAGCCATATTTGACACAGAGACTTTGGAGAAGATAACTATTCCAGAGGGGTTGCGAAGAGGCATAATTGATACTATTACAGCGCAGAGGCTGCTGGAGGCCCAGGCTTGCACTGGTGGCATTATCAACCCTGCCACTGGTGAGAGACTGTCGCTGGAGGATGCTGTCCATCAGAGCATCATTGACCAAAGCATGGCCACTAAGCTGAAACCTGCCCAGAAAGCCTATGTTGGATTTGAGGATATGAAGACTAAAAGAAAGATGTCCGCAGCAGAGGCAGTGAAGGAGACATGGTTGCCTTATGAGGCTGGCCAGAGATTTTTGGAGTTTCAGTACCTGACTGGAGGCCTGATAGAACCTGGCTCTAGACATCGCATTACCATTGAAGAGGCTATCCGCCAAGGTTGGCTAGATGGTAAAGGGGCCCAGAAGCTTCGGGATACACACAACCACCAGAAGAACCTAACCTGTCCCAAGACCAAACTGAAGATCTCCTACAAGGAAGCCATGGACAGCTGCATGGTGGAGGAAAGCAATGGTATGAAGATGCTACAGGCCACCTCAATGTCCACCAAAGGAATCAGCAGCCCTTACAATGTCTCTAACCCAGGATCTCGCTCTGGGTCCAGGGCTGGTTCCCGTACCAGCTCCAGAAGTGGATCTCGTAGAGGCAGTGTGGATTACTCATCTTCTTACACCTATAACTTCTCTTCCAGCAGCACCACCTATAGCTCCAACACTACTTCTTAATGCACTGCATAGAATAAGAATGAAACTAGTTATTACTAGCAGTTCCTATGCAATTTGAGTACTATTTTAACAGTTTGCTTTTCTACTACCTATGAGATTTTGAGTTTAAAATGTTTAAAATCTGATTTATGTTTTGATTGTTTGCAGTTTTTGGTAATTTGGTGTTTCATTATTAACCTTAATGCTGAGTATAATTAATGTTTGTGTTCTAATGCATACATGTTGAATCAATATATTTGTCACAGCTCATTTTAATATATGGCTTTTTTAGAATGTAACATTTTGATTTTGATTTTAAAATATGCTTGTTGACCCCAGCTTCAGCATGCCCTCACAATTAATTGAGCTTTTTTTTATTCATAGTTTATTGTAGCTTGACTTATATTGTCTTTTAGAAACATGTTAAATGATAATTGCAAATGCTGAAGTTTGGCTTAAAATACTGACTTGACAAAGTAATGATCAACTATAAAAAAACAACTTTGCCACGAAAATGTCCTTCATATGTGATTTTAAAAAATAAAAAAAATAAAGGTATCATTACACATTTGCTTCATTCATTAATTTACCTGCTGGGTATCTCAGTTTACTGGGCTTTCTATATTTGTATCAAAAGCAGTACCTATTGTTGCCTGTGGATGGCGCTAATTGTAATGCTTAAACTATTTAATTGCAAACCTGTTTGCTCATCACAGCACATTTGACATGTTATCAGAGGTATAAAAAAGAAAATTGTAAACTTTGGCTGTAGCACAGTATTAGCAGGACTGTAGCAGTTAGAACTATTAACACACTGAAAGGGAATTTCACCAGCAATGCATGAGCTGACCTATTTGAAATTTGACTTTATCCACAAGGCCTTACCCATATATAAATTCTCAAGCCAGTTTCTCTTGTGCCCTAAAGATAATCAACGTGTTCAGACACCACTTGAGAGTCAGACATACATTTTATAATAATATATATGATAGTACATTGGGGTAAACTCTACTGTTACATGTACGAATCCCAGAGTAAAGCATATTATTTTTATATTTACAGAGAATTTTGAACATAGACATAAAAGTGAAACATATAGGGCAAGCTTTTTTGGACAATTTGTAGTTTTGTATAGATAAAATTGATTTGACCAGACTTGAAACACGAATCAATCTTAATTTTAGGTAATAATCAAGTTTTAGCTGGGCCAAAAAAGAAAAAAAAAAGAAATGTCTGAGCTACAACAGGTATGTTCACTGGGTTACACCAATGTCTGCAATTATATTACGGTGATTTCATGTTTTTAAAATTCTATATTATGATAAAATTGACTAATACGTGAACCAACCATCAAAATATGTCACGACTTCTACCGTTTATTGTCCAGTTTCCACATTTTCAGTGGTGAGTTTTTGGGGGGTCCTTGGGGTGGGGGGGGTTGCTGGAGGAAGTCTCCGTCTGCGTGTGAGGGGTGAGGGTGAGAACAAATGGAGAGAGGCAGAGGGAGGAGGCCAAAGAGAGGGGAGGTAGAGTGGAAGGGGGAGGGAACAAGGGAGACAGCCCTAGCGGCGCAGTGGGAGGACTATCCCATGCCAGGACTTGTGGCGGCTGCAGCGGCAGCCTGGACTGGAGGAAGTGCGCTTGGGGGGGGGGCTGAGCAGCAGCAGCAGCAGCAGCAGCAGCAACAAGCAGCAGGAGAAGCAGCAGTTCAGAAACCGAGCAAAGGACTTCCATTTTTATCACCGACAGCCACAGAAAAGACCGAGGAAAGCACCGGGTCCAGCTGGGACAAAGTGAGCTCACAGGAGCGCCTCTGAGAGCACATTCCAGCAGAGGAAAATGAGCCTCTCAGTCTGCACTAAGCCTGTATGACGGGCTGAGGGCTCTTTGACTCAGGACTTTACCCCCTTACAGCAGCTCTGACTGACAAAGGGAATCAGAGGGGGGGGAAAAAAAGAAGAATCAAAATACTCGCTTTCATTTTGAGAAGGTAAGGCACAGTGTCTGAACTTTTTTCACGGTCAATCATTAGCAGGGAGGGTTTTAAAGTCGGGCTGGTCAGTGCAGGATTAGAGCTCCACACACTGGAGTACCTTTTAACCTTTTTTCTCTTCTCTTTAGCCCTTTGCTCAGTCACATTTCATTGGGTTTGCTCATTTATTCAAAGTGCAAAACAGGGCACTGCTCTCTGTATTTACCTTGGCTCTGTGTCCTACTAAAACCAGGAGTGTGTGTGTGTGTGCGCATGTGTGTGTGTGTGTTTGTGCCCAACACACACACACACACACACACACACACACACACACACATGCAGGACCCTGAAGACAGAGAAGGGAGTCATTCAAACTGAACAAGCACTGATCTTGTGATTTTTTTCCCCTCTTTTTAATATGAAAGAATATTATTGAAAGCCTTGACTTGAACTCCCCTGAATCTTGACCTCGGAGTCTTTTTAACTTTTAAATGTCTTCCTCAATGAATTGTGTTTTGCAGTGGCTATAATTTGGGGTTCCTTGCTTTTGTGGGCTTTGGTGAAGTGGAGACCTTTTTTATAATGTGAAGCATATGGGGCCATTCTTGTGGAAGACTTGTTACCCAGTAATCTGTCCTTTGTTGACTGTTGGGTCTCTTCTGCCGGTGGATAAAATGATGGAGACCAACAAATCGAGAGAGTGTGGCTGTTTTCTTTGAGCTACAGCTGCTGCGTGGTATTTGCGGCCTTAGGGCTATGCTTCTCAGGCAGCCATTGTTGATGACATGTACAAGCGTCCTCACATCACAGCAGCTACAGTCCTCCTCACCTGAATATCAGTCCCTCCCTTTCCCTGCTTGCAGCTTGAAATCAGACACACACCTGCATTTACACCCTCCTGCGCACCTTTCTTTTCAAGCAACATAAACCATGCAGGTTGCTCCAAACATTTTGCAGGCTAAACTCTTTCAAGATTAGCTTTAATTACAGACCCAACGAGACAGGAGAAACACTTTTTTTTTTTGAACTGGCAATTATAGCTTTTGTTGCTGGTTCTATTTTGAGGTCAGAGTCGTATGAACAATAATCTGTCCCTCAAGGCGAAAGAAATGTGTGCCTGAGCAAAGTCAGACACCCAAAGTGTCCGTTTTTCTCTCACTGATAACAGGCGGCAATTACAAAGAGTTGGCAGAGTGACAATTGAATGGGGATGCTGATAGTGTGGTTTGGACAGGTGGGTTGGCAGAGGGTTGGGGTTGTGTACTGTAAGCAGAACACTGTGATCTAACTCTGGGAAGAACAGCATGGGCCGGAGCACTGGGGCATTTCACTTTGTCACAGCGGTGCCACGGCCACTTGGCTGACATGTGTAAGCCATTAAACGCAGGCGAAGGAGACCCGGGAAAAGGAAGGAGAATGAAAGCAATAAAGGGGCAAGAATGGCAAGAAAGAGGGGAAAGAAAAAGAGAGATGGAGAGAATAAGCGAGTGAGAGTGGGAACGTAATCCATTTTGGAACACATTCCACTATGACCTTGGGATAGAAAACAGTAATTAGGGAGTACTTTAGGAGCCTTAAGGGCGCACAGATTTGCTCAGAGCCAGGGCTGTCATTTTTATTCCCTTCAAAATATCTCATGAAAATGTGGGACAAATACATGTTAGACTTCCAGGGTTACTAAATAAACGTGCTAAAAATACCCGCTCCCCTCTTCCGCGGCTTCTTTCTTCTATAGATTTCATGGTTTTGTTTATTTCAGTTCTTCAGCAGCAGTGAATGGGTGTCAAAGCCGCAGCGTAAACATATAGAGCCCCTGACAGGAAAAGGCCAGAACAAACTGTGGCCTTGTCCCTCTCTGGGCCCTGAAACCAGCCTGTTATGTCACTCTGGACATGTTATCCCGCAGTATGAGGCAAACGCTCCTGCCAAGTATAAATACAAGGCGGTTTGGAACAGTGAAGCTGATGGTATCAGAGTTATTAGGTGGCTATTAGATGTGAATGCTAAATACCAGCTGGAGTCTACAGCCAGAGGATAAGGGCAAAAAACAAATGTGGTGTGGTTGTGCAACCACTGCCATCTGATGGAGTGGTAAACAGGCGTGAATAGTTCCTTTTATGTGCTGGGCAGACAATGAAATAAAGCTGATAGGAGAAAATGTAGCCTAAATATAGTAAAAAAACATTTCAGTGCAGCAGGCCCCCGCAGGCAGCCAGACTTCCTGAAGCATTTATGGCACTTTAGGTGTTACTCAGTTTTGCAGACAAACAGCTTAGGGGATCATTAATCTGTCCACAGGCTCCCAAAGAGACAGTAGTGTACTGTATGTGTAGCTTCTTTTTTCATAGAAGAAATACATTTCTTACAAGATTGTTTGGATGGGCTTTATCACCCCACTTTGAATTAAAGCTAGAGTCTTAGCCATAACAGCAGTGCAGTCTGTACCAGATAAGGTTTGTGCTGAAGTGTAACAGCGGGTTGGGTGCTATTTGGGAAATGTTTTTTTTTTTTTCTATCAGTGATGAATATCAGTGGACCTATTTTTATTTCAGTTTAATGGACCTATAAAAATATTCTAGTTGTCAGAAAATGGAGGCTGTTGCCATAACATGTCAATCATAAACCAAAGGCGAGAGCCAAAAGAGGCAATTTCGTTTGATTTCGGAGTGCGAATGGGGGGGGGGGGGGGGGATCCCCTGATTGCTTTCATATGTGTGCAGGAATAGTTATAGTTTTCTTTAACTAGTTTGAAAACACAGAGCAACTCTTACTAATTTGCAACCAATCCATTTAAATACAGATTAAACGATAAAGGCAGATTTAAGTTTTTTTATCCGGTAAAACTTCACCAATGTTTGGTTGTTGCAGCTGCTCCATTTTCGGCTTTATAACACTGTAACATTGAATACATTGAATACTGGCTTCGGGATGTTTGACATGAAAAAAACGTGACGGGAATTTGTCAACATTCTCACATTTTACAACTAAACATCAAATCCCAAAAACTGATAGACCCATCTCATGACGGACGCTATCTTCAAAACAGTGTCTTTACCGTAAACTTTCCTCATTTGACTTCCCTTCCCTCCCTTGTCTTCCCCTACTAGATTGTACAATTATGTAAAAGCAATCTGTGTGATGATGACCACACAGAAATCACTCTTGGAAAATGCAGGCGGGGAGCCTCTAGACATGTAGCAACCAGCCTAATCACATAGAAACACACTTTCACGTAAATGGATTTGGTTGCTTTGGCTCAAGCCGAGGCTCGGTAGAGTCTTATTATTTGTGACAGACAAGTATGCAAAGTTTTTGCCAACTGTTGTCACCACAATGGGCTCAAAAATGAAAACAACCATGAGGTCATCGTTCACATGATTAGGCTGTGATTTAACCCTTAGGGGCTGACTAACTCTGTCTGAGTTTTGGAATTGCTCTCTCTCGTGTCTACTTACATGTTGCCGTCTTCTTTCATCTTGCGGTTCACCTGCTCGTACAAAATGGAAGATTCCATACAGTGCGGGCCAGGTGAAGGGTGTGGCTCCTGAAATAGAAGCATGCTGCATCCCAACACTTTAATTTGGCTCCCTACTCTGTCTTCCTGCATTTCTTTGCTCATAAATGAAACATTTTATTAATTTATCTTTCAGTGTTGTTCAGGGTGATTGGAAGGAAGGCATTCGGAATAGGTCCCAGCAGGTGATGGTCATGCATGTGTGAACGTGGCTGACAGCACCCACGCAGCCGAGTCAAGCTCTTACCTGCAGGGGTTGGAGCTAGGGGAGCCAGACACACCCTAATCCCCCAACATCCTGACCTTAGTAAACCTGTTGCAGCTTGTTCACAGTAGACCTGGCAAACAATTTTTTTTTTTTTTTTTTTTCAAATCGCTCAGCCTACCCATGTCCTCTACCAGCCTTGCTCTCACAGTGCCATGGGTGGGCTCGGGATTTGGGTTCCTTGGCACTGCTTATTCTGCCTTTGTGAGCTAATGCTGTGCCTCAAACCAGGAACAAAAGCAGTCAGTGCAAATTAAAGACCAATTATCTTTAGTGCGTGCTGGGGCAAGTCGCTCATGTTGGCTTGAATGATGAGTGGGAGAAATGAGAGGTCTTGGTAGGAAAAGGATGTTGGTTACTGCAGCGCTGCACATGAATTATTCATATGAAATTAACAAACTGCAAGTTGATAGAAGTTTTGTGAGTTATTTTATAGTGATTTATTGGCGTCTTTTGTGGATATTAATGGCTTTTAATTGAATTGATTGGTTAGTTCCCTTGAAATTGCCCAGTATGTGTGTTAATATGAGTAATAACTCCCCAAAAAAACATCATTTTTGCCTTTAAGTGTTTGTATAGATGAAACAAACGAGATATAACGTGTTAATCAGTGAGCTTTTTGAACGGCCAGGCTAGCTGTTTCCCTCCGTTTCCAGTCTTTACGCTAAGCTAAGCTAAGCTAACCGGCTACTGGCTGTTCCTTTATATTTAGCATATTGAACGAATTTGTGTAATATCACCCCCAAAATGTCAAACTACTCCTTTAAAACAGCTCTGTCCAACTCATGACCGCACCACCAAATTAATTAACAGTCTCTGGGTCACATAGAGGGTAAGTGTTGTTTAGATTCCCTTCTAATCTCTAGTTAGCGTAGTACTTTGACACTTCCAAAACATTACTAAGCCCTCTTCCCATGCCTCTGCCCTGGAGATACACAGAGCCTAAGTACTGGCCGACCTGTTCATTAATTTCCCATTAGTCAACAGTTTTGCCTCAGAGTCTCAGGGGAAATAGACTAACCCCGCCATTAGTTCCAACAATCCCCAAGGACCTCTTCCCCTTGCTCCCACCTCCTCCAACACACACACACACACACACACTCACAAAACACCCAGCTCCGTTTCCCCGAGTGATGACCTCTTCATACACATGGCCTCTTTCATTCCGCTCTGAGGGTTGGTTTAAGCCGTGGCTACAATGTGCTCTGGTTTATGGCTCCCTCTCTGGCCCCCTTCAAAGTGTTGGGCTGTAGCCTGCAGTCATTTCAGACTTAATTGACAGACGCATTCTTGACTGCGGATAGTTTAATCACAACAAACAATCAGGGTCATTCAAGAAGGATGATGATATCTTTGGCAGCATTTGGAATGTGTGTCTGTTTGTTTGTGTGTGTGTGTGTGTGCTTGTGTTTGTATAATATCTGAATCATTAATTAACCAGAATTGATTACTTATCTCTTATAAATGCTGCATAGATCAATGTTTTTTCTTTTTTTAGCCATTGACATTCAGGCTAAATCAGGCTCAGTCAAAGAGTATGAAGTAGGTTTGTTTGGTCAGGGAAAGAGCGATGAAGTCCTTGACTTACTTCCATCATTGTCCCTGGTGTTTTCACAGTCCACCGACCTTTATCAAGATGGAGACTGGCGTTCTGTGTCTGACAGTAAGAGATAATAGAAAATTGGAACTAAAAACTAGAAACCATTGAACCATTATGAGTAATCTCACAAGGTAAAATGTATCGCAGGCACCCCAAAAACGAAATCAGATCATAAAAGACAACAGTTGACATAGTTCAAAAATGTAAATATCAATGAATGAAAAAGAAAAACATGAAATAGCCACATTCTACTAGGGAATACTATCTATCATCTCCTTTAAGGTTGGGGGATTTTACTCCCCCTTAATTAAATGAAGCTTATACCATTAAATGGCACCAGCGTACAGAAAGGAATCTCTACCCAAATTAGACTTAAATCTATAAAGATTTAAGATTTGCTTGACTGGCTCTGATGTGGCTATCAACATCCCTCACTGCCTTGAAATAATTGGGGGAAAGTAGCTGGGATCACTTCTGTGTAAAATCCTCAAAATCTCTCACAACACAAATCAGAAACTGCAATTTGCTGCACAGCCTACTTTGTTCACACACACACACACTATGTGAACACTATTGGCTGAGGTCAAACTCAGGTTTGTTTTCATTTTTTATTCAATCTGCTGGTTATTTCTTTGGTTTATCGATTGTTTAGTCTATGAAATATGAGAAAATAGTGAAAAATGGCCATCACAATTTCCCAGAGGCTGAGTTTGTATCTTCACATGAAAGAAAATTGGCGAGTTATTTATAAGCTGGATCCAGCTACTTTTGGCATGTTCACCCTAATAAAACACAATTATTGTTATTCCCGTCAATTGATTAACAGACTAATTGTTCACCGGTGTTGGCGAGAGGCAACGGTTTGCTTTTCTCCAACTGACAGGCAGCGACAGGGAGGCCATACAGAGATGACTAGATAAGAGAATAAGGGATGTGACTGTGGGTGTGGTAGGGCTGCGGGGGGGAGACAGGCTCTCTCCAGACCACCACTGCAGGAAGTTCATGGCCATGAGGTCAGAGGGACACGCCATCACTCAGGGATTTACAGCAACTGGTTTCAACCGGAATTCTTTGAAAGTTTTTTTTTCTTCTTTGTCATTGTTACTTTGACTGTGGTAACTAGCTAGCTGGTGTTCAATCTTTTGATACCACTGTACTGTATTTCTCTTTGCAGGAGAGATAAGTGGCAATCATCTCTCGCCTGTTAAAAAGCTGTTGGTATATTGTGGCACACACTGTTGGCCGTTGCTGCGCAAACAATACACCCTCTGTCATACAATCTGGTACTGAGGTCATTCTCTAAAGATATCTACAGGAAACGTGGACACAATGACTAAAAGCTGAGGACTTTGACCATCAAATATTGACTTGAGCAAAGTCACCTGCTTAAAGCGGGAATGATGTGAGGTAGTTGAAAGGCCTTGAGCCACTGCTTCTTTATTTTCCACAGGACGGCCCCAGATTCAGGATGGAGGAGGGATATGAGCTCGACCTGACCTACATCACAGAGCGCATCATTGCTGTGTTCTTCCCCCGGGGATGTTCAGAGGAGATCTACTCGCACAACCTGAAGGATGTCACGCGAATGCTCAAGTCCAAGCATGCAGACAATTACCTGGTCAGTGCTTGCGCATGTGCTGCTCGCTGTCTCTCCGAGCCAAGTGTCAAAGTGCAAACAGCATTGATGTCAGGGCTCATGGGCTTTCAGCGGATGTTGACAAAGTATTGATCTCAGAGTGCTTAGCTCATCTTTTACGCAAAGCTAATGTAAGAATCGGAGTCAAAGCAGAAGTTTGTTTTAGAAATGAGGTGCAGTAATCTTGGAGGCAACATGTTAAGTCACAGGCTTTGTTGTATGTTTTCTTTAGATTATCAACCTGTCAGAGAAAAGACATGATCTCTCTAGAATGAACCCAAAGGTAAGTTTGACTGTCACAGGATGAGTATATTAATGTACATCTGTCTGGAACAAAGTTAAAAAAAGATCTCCAACTGTGTCTATCCAGTTCTGGTAAACACTATAATATTGATTGGTAATGCAGAGGATGTGACTTCTAGTTGTGCACCAAGATGTGATGTATGTTCACAGTGTATAATGTGTCTTAGACGCTGGATACAGGCTGGCCGGACTTCCATGCTCCACCTCTGGATAAGATCTGCACCATCTGTAAGGCCATGGAGAGCTGGCTCAATGCTGACCCTCTGCATGTGGTGGTTATACACTGCAGGGTGAGCATTCACATGTTTTGTTGTTTTGTCAGCTGTATTTCAGTTTCTTGTTAATAATTTAGCCCTCATAATTTGCCCCAGATTGGACTGCAGTGTTTTGTCATTACACATTTCTAAAGTCCTTTTTCCTTAAAACCCCCAAAAGAAAGAAACAGTTGAAGAAAAAAACATCTTTAGGTGTTATTTATGAAGAGGTTATCGCATAAAAATAAGCCAATCTGCTTCACAAGAACTGGTGTGGTTTGATCAAATTTGATCGGAATCTGATTCAAATGTTGCTAGATATTGTTGGTGCACCAAGCCTTTTTCTAAATGAGCCCTGCCCACTTCAAACCAATGAAAATAACACTTTTCTAACTTTGGCAGAAAGTAGCGTGTTTATGTAGGAAGATGATTGAGAAAAATACGTTTTTGGGGCCTTTGAAACAGAGTAAAACCCGAAGTTGTGTAGTAAATCTCCTGTCCTCTCTTGTTTCTTCAGGGCGGCAAGGGTCGCATCGGTGTTGTCATTTCATCCTTTGTGCATTTCACAGATGTATCAGCCAGGTAATTACTGCTATGTGTCACATTCTTAATGCTATGTTACTATAATTGTCATTGAAGTCGGGATTTATCATAATACGCCCGCTCACTGTTGGCAGCAAACGATATCAACAGCAACCCACAACATTTCATGGAGACTCGTTTCGTAGACCACAAGCAAAGTCATTGCTCAACCATGCCTGATTTGTTTACCTCCTTTAACTTAGGGTCAAGGTGATTCAGAAAGTGAGTCAAAGAAAGTCATCCCCTTCAAATACAAAACCACACGATTTGCGCCGTGAATCATCCCATATAGGGTTGCATGAATCAACTTGGAAACATGTTAGTTACTGCAACAGCTTCTGGCCACAGTTTCAGTTTCATAAAAAAATCTATTCATCTTGGAGAAAAGCTAATCTTCAAACCATTCAGTCAAATAGATTCAAGCCAGGCTGCCGCTTTTGCTAGGCCCTAAAGTCAAGAAGTGCAGCAAACATTTTGAGAGACGGGCCTGGTGTTATGCCACTATGTAGCTCCTTTATGCACACAGCACTCATTGTGGCATGAGCACACATCAGCCTTCGGGTCTGACCAATCTCGGCCTCCCTTGGTGTTTGTGTCCCACTGAGGAGGACCGGGTCGGTAAGGTGAATGTGAAAGACAGAGGGCAAAAAGAGGTAGAGGAAGAGATAGGAAAACAATGAGGCAGAATTACAATGGAATAGATGCAGGGGGGAGCAGAGGGAGAGGGACGACGAGAGAGAAACAGAGCTGTGGTGAAAAGGCTCCAGCGCCTGTTGGTTTTAGGGCTGTCTGAATAGCCGAGCTGTGCACACACTCTGGCCTTTCTCTGTCCTCTTCTCCCCCTCCGTGTTTACTTAAGGCTGGCATTCTCTTCCTCTCTGCTGGAATCCCTTGTCTCTCCGGTTACTTTCACTCTTGTCCATTATGCATGTGTATGCATGTGTGTCTGTGTTGTCCTAATTTAAGTTAGGGTTAACACCATTCAATTATAGAGCAGCAGAGTGTAATCTCTCTCTTAAGTCATAATTACCTAAAGTGTTTAATGTGTCTCCTCGTCTCCCTCAAAGTGCTGATCAGGCGTTGGACCGCTTCGCGATGAGGAAATACTACGATGATAAGGTCTCAGCTCTGATGACACCTTCGCAGAAGCGGTAAGACCCAAAACATAAGCACGCCCTTCTGTATGATAACATACGTCTATCCATCCGTCCAACCGGTGCTTTGTTGGCCCATGACTCCGTCCAAACACATTCATGTCCCAGACCCACCTGATTCAATACAAACTTTGTGTGCCCTGGTGTTGTTTGTCTATTTTTTGACATGGTGACCTAGCGTGATGCTAACTTTTGTGTATTACAGTGAATCATCATCATTGCTCACCCCGATGTCTCTTTGACAGAACTGGTCTCTCAGATTTGTTTTGTTATAGTTTCTCCAAGCTGTTTTGTCACCACGTGGCACCACGGCTGGGCATTGTTTGAAATTTTTTGATACAAGTGCTGATGTGATGCCTGAGTTGATACCAATGCCTGAACGATACTTTTTGCGATGCCTTACCTTGAGGAATACGTGTTCTTCCAATCCTCTCGAATGTTTCTTTATGCTAAGCTAAGCTAACCTGCTGCTAGTTGTAGCTGTAAGCGAAGAAAGCGAATGAGCATATTTTCCAAAATGTTGCCCTGCACCCATCTAACATTTTAACATCATTTTACTGGTGATGGGGATTAATGAAGTTTTGATGGAAAGCCTGCATCACAAACTATAGGGACTGAGTTGCATTATGTGTGTCGGATCCAGTCTAAACTTGGCAAAAAATAATATTATTTCAATTAGTAATTTGTCATTTAATTATGATGTAAACATCTGTCTGTCCTAAAAATGTATTGAGGTTTGAGACACAGCATGTTTAACGTGTTTTTGGTTTTGGCAATACACAGTATCCCTGAATATTATTTAACCTCTGTGCTTTCGTGTCAGGTATGTTTGGATCCTCAACAGTCTTCTAAGCGGATCCATGAAGATCAACACCTCCCCCTTGTTCCTGCACTGCATCGTCCTTCACGGGATGCCAAACTTCGACGCCACTGGAGGTTAAGCTCATATTGTTTACCGCCACACACAGCTGCGACTCCCACTGAAAATACAGTCGCTGCTTCCAATGACAGCATAAAAGAATCCAGACACAACCACATCAGTGTTGGGGGCAGTAAACAAGATGGAGAGTTATCCGCACTTTATATCTTTCTCTCTTACCGACACACATACACGCACGCAGGCTCAGACACATAGAAGCGCTTATACTGTACATATAAACAGAACTGAAGAGAAGAGCGTCTTTATGGGCTCCCAGTAAATCCACGGCAATTCACACCCACGTTTGCATGTAAATTGCTGTTTTCACTAATTTCGGTGAAACAACAAAGCTCTTTTCGTCACAAGTTGAAATCTCTTTCTCACAAGAAGAGCTTATCAGCTGTGAGCGAAACCATCTCAGAAGCTTCTCATGAATATCCTACCTAAATGCACTTGTAACAAACATTTTTTGAGAATTAACCTTTTTTTTTTATTTTTATTTTTTCAGTATGTCGACCGTACATCAAAGTCTACCAGGGAATGCAAGCAGTGTATTCATCTGGAGTCTAGTAAGTAGCTCTCACATGTGGTATAGTAATGGAAACATCAAAGAATGCTGAAATACATCAAATTAATTTAAATTTAATTAGGAGTTACTGCTTTCTGTAAATATTTAGGATTGCTTCCAAACTGCGGCTCACTGCGCCTGTTGTTTCTGCTTTCAGTCACATTGGTCCGGGCCACAGAGGCCGTGTATGCATCACCCTGGAGCCTGCCCAGCTTCTAAAAGGGGACATCATGGTAGGAAAACAAACAAGATGACTTTTCAGAATTTCAGTCCTCCATTGTAGCAATCGCCATATTTTTTTCTGATTTTTCTTTTAGATTAAATGTTATCACAAGAGTGACATTTCCTCGGAGCGTGAAGTTATTTTCCGGCTGCAGTTCCACACGGGAGCAGTGCAGGGCTACAACCTGATGTTTGAAAAAGAGGACATGGAGACTGCCAACAAAGGTAAAAAAAAAAAAGAGAACAGGTCTCAACGTGCCGCTAGTTTACAGCAACTCCTCTGCTCCTCGCTGCATTTTGCGGGGCCCAGTCTGGACTTAATTTAGACTTGGCACTTTGAGACCAATAATCTTGTTTTCCCAAACATGTTACGTGTACTGAGAGAATCCTAGCTGCAAACCAACAACACCATTCATCTTCCCAGTTCGGCCACACTCATGCGCATTCCTGTGTGCTAACGTTTCAGATCCCAGATTTCCAGATTACGGTAAAGTGGAGCTGGTTTTCTCCGAAGGACCAGAGAAGATACCAGGTAGATTCCTAACTCTTCGGTGTTTTTAATAAGTTGCTGCAGGGTGAGCTGGTTGGGAAAGCAGACACAAGTGCTTTCCCCATTTCTCCCCTTCGTGCCTTCCTGTGCTCTGTTCCTCCCCCTCTGCCCCCCCGGTGAGAAGGGATGTGGAATGCTGCAGAGGGGAAATGTAGTGTGAAGTGTGTGCTGACAGAGAGGTAAAGAAGCACAGCATGTGCTGCCTCAGAGCCCCACAGGAGTGAAACTATGTTGTGTGGGTCTGTATATGTGTGTCTGATATTGCATGTGCTGTATATATTTTCCGCTGTGTCTATTAAAGACATTTTCAAAAACAATCCTCTATGTTCCAATTACACAATGAGGATATTTCTGTGAGGGTCAGAAAGATTTTTAGGTGGACTTTTTGGGCATGGGTGGGTCTGTTTATCAGAAATGTGACATTTCCAGTCATTGTTGTCCCCCAACAATATGATGTAGATATGATTTCAGTCAATGGCTTCAGGGGTCACAGTAAGACCTCGAATAAAACCTGTTTGGGCTTTATTTTTTGTTACTATCCCATGATATGTTGAGGCCATTTTTAAAGGAAAATAATATTCACTTTCGTGCCAAGAGTTTGATTGATATCACTCTCATGTCTGTATGGTAAATATATGCTGGAGCCAGGAGATGGTTAGCTTAGCTAAACATCAGCTAGCCTGGCTCTGAATAAATGTAAAAACAAACCTGTAATGCTCAATAATTAACACATTATATATAGCTAAGCTAACTCTCTGCTTCTGTACAGACATGAGAGTGGTTTCAATCTTTTCATCTCACTTTTGGCTAAAAAACAAATAACCCTAAATATCTACACAAAAAAGTCCAGCTAAGTCAAATCCTACTTTCTCCTCACTCGAGCCATTATTGAAGTTACAGTTAGTGACAGTATTTTGTGCTACTCCCTGTACTGAAAACACACCCAGACACAGTATCTACAAAGAAATGCTATTTTTGGGTCCAGGTCCTGACAGGTGGCAAAACGGAGCGGATGTTATTGTGGACTACAACACAGCAGATTCTCTAACCCGCTGGGACTCCTACCAGAACATCTGTGATGGTGAAGGTAATGTTGCTACGCTGCATTAGTCACTACATGACTCACAATACTTTGTTTTAACAGCCTCAACCTAATGAATCAGACTGCCATCTGAGGGGAAAATATCAGTCTGTTTTTTTATGAATGGGAGAAGTATCCATAGGGTGTTATTTAGGCATTATATGAGGTCCCCCCCCCCCCCCCCCCTGTTCTCTCGCTATGACTTCTCCTGTGTTCAGCGTGTTTCTCACTTACACAAACAGACACACACACGCTGTATTTTTCTATCAGGAAATTAACAGAGCGTGACAGGTCCTGCTCCATTCCCTGTTGAGGGAATGCAGTGTGATTGCATTAACATGCGCACACAGTCGCCGCTAGCTTGGTTTATGTTGCAATCGTTGCTAACGGGAGGACTTCAAACCCCCGGACAGGCCTTGTGGAAGCAAGACTTTAATTATGGCGAGGAAAAGGAAACGAAAGCTAAAATTTACCGTGGCGTAAGAAAGTCTTTTAGGTTGCAGTGTGATGAGTATGACGAGCAGTGTCGTTTCTGTGTGAAGGACAGGGAGGAGTGTTGTTGTGTGTAGGGAATACAGGGTTCAAAGGAAGAGCTATTCTCAAGAGGTTTCTATTTTGTTGTTTCATCAAATGAATAGGCATGCTCTAACCCTCCCACACACACGTACACACACACACACACACACACACTCTCACTAGCGCCTGCACACACACACACACACAGGCTCACACTCAGAGCCACCCTGTCGGGGCGTCCCGTCCTAGCTGCGGTTGTTGCTCTCCACTCGACCACAGAATTCACAACAACCTCCCAGAATAGAGCGACTTGGTGGTGGCATTAAAACACAGATCCACCCATTCCCAGGATTCATTGAGTGTTTTTATAAGCGAAGTTCAGCTTGATGAAAATGAGCTGCCTATTTTTATTTTCATTTAAAGTACCCCAACACATTCATATATAGTTTTATGCTCACCTCTGGGAAAGCAATGAAAGAGGAGACACTCAAATTTAAGAATTCATCAAAGCAAAGCAACAAAGGAGCAATTTTTTTTTTTTCTCTCTCCCCTTGATTCCAAAGCATTCATGTGGGATATTTACAACCTTGTTTTCTCATGTAAACACTACATCTGAGAGGGAAAGACTGGGAGCTTTGTTGGAATTCTACATCTACTTACCACCAGTCCTCTAGCAGGCCCGGTCTCCCTCTGAGAGGCTGTCACTCACAGGCTGGTCGGGAGGAGGAAGTCTCAAAAAACGTTTGCCACCGTGATGCTAAGGCTGTGAAAAGAAAACCTCATTTACTTCAATGGGTTCTCTTCAATAAGCAGTGAGCTTGTGTGTTTATCCCCATGTGTGAATTAAGAATTGAATTTTAAAAGATTGTTGCTGACTGTAGAAAAGAGTTGATTGATTGATTGATTGAGAAATGCTGAATAGTTTTTCATAGTTATATCAGATCCAATTATAATCCAAAAACATCAACTCAATGTCTGTTTTTAAGCAGCTGTTCCTGATCTTTCAGTTGTATCACACAGTATTTGTCAGCAGATGAGATTGCCCAGTTGTCATGGAATGGCTGATGTTTGAAATTTCCATTTTTTTGGAGCGTGTTAAGGACTTTTTATCCGTGTTGGCTTTAAAGTTGTGCTTAGTAGTTCATTCCTGGCCACAGAAAAAGTGGCTGACAAAGCAGCTCTTAACTCACGGTCCATTTAGTAGCTGTTCCAGTTTGGGCGAGAAGTCCTTAAAGTGCTCCGAAAAAATGGAAATTTGAAATTTACAATTTCATGAGTTACTGGGCAAAACTTTTAGGTGAGATTATCAACTGCTGCTTCCAAGGTCAAGAATGAACTTAGAAACTCAGTGTTTCTGTTGCTCAGGAAAATCAACAATTTTTAATAGAATGTAGTTCCAATTAAATCTGCTCACAGTGACGTTTTCTGAAAAGTTATGTTGTTTTTTTTTAATAGAATTGTTCAATACTTTGCGCACGACAAGAAGAAATTAATTCATGTCCATTGTGTTGGAGTGGACAGAAATGTTAGAAGCGGATACCTCAAAACCTGGGCAAGTAAAAGAAAAAACTTTCTGCATGGCTAAATACCACCGCAGGTATGTGACCAAATGTTTTTGTCCAAGCAGTTCTATAAAGGGGTTTCCCCCTCGACAGTGAATTCCTCTCTATGCTTTCTGTATGTACAGTATGTCCTGTACAAACTGTACACATGACTTTTAGGGCTGTCCTCTACACATTCGGAGGCACATGTAGAAGCTTGGCTGGCAGAAAATGAGGATGATCATCATCATTATGTTTTTGACTCACGGTTTTGGCATTCAGGAGGTGCGGGATGGTAGTAACTGAGAGGGAATGGAATGGGAAGGGTTGGGTAATTGCATGGCCATACATAACCAGACCTCCTCCTGTGATACGAGAGCAGCCAGAGGAACAGTTCTGGTTTTGCTGCTCTCTGCGCTGTAATTGGCAGATTATTAAGGGACTGACCATATCACAACAACAACATGATGAGTGCTAGATATAATTGGTTTTGACAGGTTTGTTAATGTCAGTGCAATCCTGATAGGTAAAACGGGTTTTAAAACAATCGCAGAACCCCATAATTGAGTTTGGGGCACATCTGTTTCTTTGCCGATATTGTACATGAGGGCGGCAGGCATGTAATTTAATGACACAGGAGAGTGAGAGAAAAACAACTTGGCTGCCGCTTTTCGTGAAAATTGCCCAGAGCTCCAAGTAGAAGGCAAGGATTGCTTTAATTAAAAAGTGTCTTTTTACAGAGTGAAAAAGTCTGGAGCTGCAGGAATGTTGTTTTCATTCTCTGATCCTCTCTGGGCCGCCCTCTTTCTTTCTTTCTTTCCCTCTTTTTTTTTTTCCTCCCTTTTCTCCCCAGTGGGGTAGTCCCCCTGATGCAGGGCAAGAGGTCGGGTTACTGCTTTCCTCCGGCCCGCCCCCACGCCTAAGCCCCGCCTCACTTGTTTACATTCCTCTGCCCTTATTTGGAGATCTCAAGGTCCCCCCTTGTGTGGAGTGCAAACACTCTCACCTTCTCAGCACAGAAAGAAAGCAGGGCCAACTCATTCGAACTCACTTAATTTGACCCTGACCATTATCTGCTGGGTAAAAGCCATGTCCGCTCTCGTGCGCCTGCATGGCCTCTTCTCCTCTTCTTTTGTTTTGCTGGAGATGGGGATTGTCTTGCATGCTTACCTGGCAGCGGCGGCAAAGGTAGGAGATTTTTTTTTTTTTTTTTTTTTTTTCTCTTGAGACAGATGGGGGGCCATGAGGAGGAGGGGAAAAGAAAAGACAGGCAGGACGATGACAGGGGTGCAGAGAAAGATGGGCAGCGTGGATGGAAAGGGGAAACATCTGTCTTAAAACCTGCTTGCACCTTGCCAAGAGGAATGTTACGAGAGGGATTTGTTGGAAAACTCCCGGCGGAACTGACCTGCATGGAGGCCTGAGCCGACGCTGCTCAAGGCCGGATGCAAGTCCCACCAGTGTGTTTGTGTAAGCGGGGGGCAAGTCATACATACAGGAGCTTTTGGGGAGGAGGGGGGAGCTTTTATCATGCGTGTCTGGTATTTAGATCCTGCGGTCATGGTTTGACTGAAAGGCAAGTACTTAAGGCGGCAGATTGAGGGAGAAGTGTAGGAGTCATGTTCCAGCTCTCTTTTGTTGAGGCAGAAAGAGAGTGACAGTGAAACAGCAAGTTTTACGTACTTGGCAAAGCCGCTCACACGCACTTGGAATTCTTCTCCAGCCCTCATTTTGCGTAAGTCTATGCCATGATGGATTTGACTCAGCGTTGCAAAATGACTGACCTCTGTGATTTTTCTTTGACTTCTGAGGATTAAGGCGGTTGTTTGGACATATGCTGGGGGGTCAAGGGGCAGTCGAGAGGGAGTAGGGTGGCTTAATCACAGCAGGGTGAGGAATGCAGGGGTCAGACTCTGAAGATCCACCGTCTGACTCTTGTAGCAGCATACAGAAGACTCTCAATATCTCTTATATAACCTGAGCGTGAGGAATACCTTTGTCTGGTGCGCGCGCTGCAGACACTTAGCACCTTGCTAGTTCACCTGGCAGCCTGATCGCAGAGGAGAAGTTGTTGTGGCAAGATGACTAGAATACTTTTTGTTTGAAATAAACTAGAATATCAAAAAGACAAATTTGAATAATTTGGTTGATTTTACCGAGTATTTTTTTGCACATGTCATTAGGTGATTTGTTTAAATTCATTAACATGTTTTCTCTGTCAATGTATTATTTTCCTAGTTAGAATGTAGCAGTATTTCAGTCTGATGTGAAATGTTGCTCTGTAATGTCTGCAATGTTGTCTTTGTCAGGTGCTGTGTGATTGTAAGTGTTGGGTTTTGTCAGTACCAGATTCTGAATGATGAAGCTTGTGGGGTGACGTGACTGTGCATGTTAACAGAGTCTTGTTTTGTCTGTGGTTGTGTACCGTTTATGTTTGTCCGTGTGAGTTCCTGCTGCTTGTGTGTCTTCTGTGTGTACGTGTGCCCATACCAGCTGACTGTATGAAGCGCTGCATCTCTTCTATTTTACAGCGCCACGCTCTCAAGGCCTAACCCAGGACAAAGCGGCTAACAAGCGGAGCGCCAACGGAGGAGAGGCCACGCTGGGCCGAGGGGCCCGCACGACCTCCGCCACCTCCAGCCCCGACCACAGCGACCACGCCCTCTCTGTCAGCAGTGACTCGGGCCTGTCTAGCACTTCTCTGTGGGCAGACAGACCCACGCCTATCACCACCACCACCACCACTGCCACCGTCAAGCCCAACCAGGGTCCCAGCCAGCAGGAAAAGGTCCAGCTGAAGCGCCTTCTAAGCGGCTTTGGCGTTGAGGACCCCTCACTGGAGGAGATGGATGATCAAGGCCCCAGAGTGGGCATGCAGCAGATAGTCCCAGCGCAAGTGCACATCAACGGAGATCCCCGTCCCCGGGAGAGGGAAACGGACATCCTGGATGATGAGGTCATTACAGGTCATGATCTGCACAGTGTGGACAGCTTAGGGACCTTGTCGTCCTCCTGCCACAAGAGCAGCCAGAACTCCCTTCTTTCAGATGGCTTTGGGAGTCCTGGAGGAGAGGAGCAGCAAAGCCAAAGCCAGCATCACCATCTCCACCACCCTGGACCTCCTCCCATGGAGGAGTATGAAAGAGCCTATGCTGAGGCTAGAAGGGGCTGTCTAAGCTCCAGGAGCAACTCTGTGGCCTCCTCTAATCCCAGCAGTGCTTCTATGCCAAAGCAGCATGTCTACAGACAGGGAAGCTATTCCACACAGTCCTGGGTCCGCCAGCAGCAGATGGTTGCTGCACAACAGTTTATCTACATGCCCGAGGACGGAAATGATACAGAAAGATACCCAGGAAGCAAACAAGGGAGCAGTTCACCCAAAGCCGGCCTGCCGAGCGAGCCACAGGTCCCCACCAGGGACACGACGGCGGATGCTCTAAGAGACACAGCGCCTCACAAGGAGCAGGCGACGCTAAACAATAACAACAACAACAAACGGGACGAAGAGTTCAAATCTCTAACGATGGACATTGACAACTCCATCGACCAGCTCAACCAGCTGATCATGGACCTTGATCACGCGTTCGTGCCGGTCTCGAGCCACACAAGCTCCATCAAGAGGAACGGCGGGGCGCACGTGAACGGCTCGGTCGCCAAATGCTCAAACGGCATCAATCTCAGATTCAACGATAATAACGCAGCAACCCTGAAAAACACGCAGCAGACAGGTAAGATAGTGAGAGAGTCTGGCTGTGGTGGTGGTGGTGGTGATGTGGTCTGGAAGTGTGGTCGTGAAAAGAGATGTGTGACAGTCATTATGAAATCGGAGGTTGTTCTCCTAGAAATTTTTTTACGAACAGAGAAGCTCCTCTCCTACAGCATCAGCTTTTCTTCTCCTTCACTACAGAGTTAACTTAACAAAGCGCACCTTCTCTCCCTCTCCCACCTGGCGTGTTTTAGTGGCAGAAATAGCAGGGTTGTTGCCAGGTTTTCAGATGTTTTCAGTATGTTTCTGAGGAAAGAGCACTGTCCAGACTTGCCTGTATAGTTATCTTGACTCGGGGATCAGTAAGGTACACGAAGAGAAGGAGAGCAGCTGTCATCGACCTTTCTGAACATTGCCGTCTCTCAGGGTTAGATTATAGAGATTGCGTTCTGAGGAATATAGATATTTACGAAATCTTTAAACTCGTGTTCCCCTCAGACTTACCCGCAGACTGGCAGCTTATTGTTGTGTGTAGAAGTATTACTCATTTAATATTAGTCATCTCCAATAGATGCTCCCCTATTTATTGACTCAGGTTGTTGCAACATCACACCTCCACCTGCCCAGACTCTTTTCAACATATTGTGATTTGGAAATCGCAGTCCAGTGATATGATCCAATCATATTAAAATGTGTCCTGTGATTGTTGTTGTTAGGTCTGTTGTGTACACAGATTCTAGATTATGCAACATAATGACTCTTGTATCTACAGGCGATATCTACCAAAGTTATTTCCACTTTGTTCATGTCGTAACTGATCCCAAGACTGTTTTGAAGGACGTAACTGTGCAGTATGTCTGCCCCGAACCAAAAAGCTGTAAACTTGAATAGAATTCGCTAGATTACGAAATTCGACTATAACAGCCCTACAGTGTGGTAAACATAATCATCTCACGTAATGTTTTCCATGTTACAACAGGCATAGCAAACTCTTACAGGTAATCAGATTTGATACTCTTAACTCAAGGATAGGCACTTCCATGAGTGTTTTTGGCTGAAAACCAGTGAGGCACAGAAAATGTAGAAACCTGCCTGGGTGTTAGCGTGTATCACACTCCGCCGTGTGTGTACGGTTGCAGGGGGGCACAAGATGGGGAGGCCTGAGGAATTTCCAAAGGAAGAACAAGTGAGCCCAGAGGCAAATATTTTTTCCATTTGATTCCAAAGGCATACCTGTCTGTGCATATCTGCTACACATGAGCGTCATTCCAAGGATCAAACACCGAAGGCTATAGTTTTGCTAATTTGCAAAAGAACCTGTAGGAAGTAATGGATTGTTTGCTTTTAATGTAGGTTTTAATAATTTTGTACTGGTGGCAGGAGCTGTGACTCTTGGAGATCACACAGGGAGGCAGGTTGAATTATTTTGATTTACTGGATGATGCTTCATGACTTTCTAAAGCCTTTCAAGCTCTAATACTGCTTTGTGGCTAAAGTTTGCATCCGATATCCATGTAACTAGACTAATCAAGCTTTCCTGTCTGCTCATCATGTCGTTGCACCAAGCCTCCATGTTACTATTTTCACTAACTGTTGACCATTTTTTTCATAAATTCATCTGTTCTGCTCAGTTCATTTTAAACATCCTTAACTGCACCAGGGGAAAGAAAACGAGGAGAGGGAGATGCCAGAGAGAGGTTACAGTGTTTATGTTGTGCAGGGTAACTGGGGTTGATGTACAGCAAGTGATGAGAGGTGGTAAAAACTCAGGGAGGTGGAGGATGATCTCCATGTGAGGCTTGAATAAAGCCTGCAGAAGGAATTTGGCCCAACACTAATTCTTCCTACTTTCATATTTCCGGGAGGCAGTAAAATGTTAATTATGTTGTAATTACATTTGGATTATATATATTATAATCTATTTCATTGCATTATAGTAGCAGTGCATTTTAGAAAAATGCTATTATACCGTAGCACAAGATCCAAGATGATAATACATACAGTATGTGCACGTTTCCAGCTCTTCCTTCTGTTGATATCAGAGTTACACTATTACTTCGATGAATTATTGTTTTTTATTATTTTGAATAAAACGCATGTCACAGTATAATATTTCTCTTGAGTAGGATGTAAATTTATATCACCATAAAGATGTTTAGCGCGATAAATATCTGAGTAAGTTCTCCAAAAATTCAAATGACAAATCATTTGTAGCTAAAATGATCAGATGGGATAGAACTGAAATCAAGGTACTTATTCACCTTGATGGAAAAATCCTGTGCTCACTGATTTGCAGCATTGCTAATATCAGCCAAATATCAGGGGTGTTGCCTTGGTGGAAATGGCATAGCCAAATCTCTGCTGCCTCACAGTATACAGTTACTCATCATATTACTCAACACTGCTCGTGAGGTTATCCGGATCAATTGCGGATGTATGTAATGAAAAAGTAAAAACGTGCATCGCTGCGATGCATGCGTGGAGAAAAAAATGCCAAGTACGCATGACGCTGTCTGTGTCATCCATACCTGCCCCAGACAGTGTGAGTAATGATCCCCGCCATTAGCACTTCTGCACTATTAGCATTCTTCAGAGTTGAGAGGCCGGAGCTCACTGGGAGGGCTCAAATTAACACCCTGGTGCTGAGTGGAAGCACTCTTCAGAGTAGTCACAACATTGAACCCCCCCCAACCCCCCCATACGCACACACACACTCCACACCCTTCAGACCACCAGCCAGACCCCTGGCATTCCTCAGCTGTCCTCTCAAAACATCACTGCAGGCAGCACCTCTGGGGTTAGATACTGTTCAGATGAGCAGTGTGGTCCTTTTCCTTTATGGAATGAGAAAAATGTCGTCAACCCCAAACTTTGTACAGAGAGTCGCCATGAAAGTAGCTACCCCACTATAAAAAGACGTCTACATTGAACATGGGAATAGACTTTTTTTCAATTTGAAAATAATAATAACATTGTTTATTTACTTTGAGTGAGATCGTGTGATGATATAACCTTATTTTGTTATAGTTCTACAAATTTCTGTTGCTTCTGTTATTGCTGAACACTCTTAAACGTACCAAAGGTCAAAGAGTGTTATTTTAACTTTCAGTGTTTTTTTCAAGGTACTTTACTTCCTTGAAATCAGTCATGCCTGTAAATCTCTTAACATTTAATGACCTGCTTGCTCCTGTCTACCTGTGTGTATCCAGCTGTCCAGTCCAGTGAAGGACGTGGGGTTGTCACGCGGAGTCTGAGTCGTCAAGGAAGTGATGTCACGGATCACCCGGGCTTCTGCGGCTCCGGGTGGGTTGGGGCAGAGGAGTACAGGGACCAGCGGGCGTACTCCTCCTGTGTGCCACAGTCCCAGGTAAATTCAACCTGTGTGCACAATGTCTATGAATGTATGTATCTGTTCTGTACGGTTAGTTACGTGCATGTGTGTCTGTGTGTGACTGACTGTGTGTTGTTTGTTCCAGCATCCCATGTTGTACAGGAGTGACAGTGCGGACTACAGGGCCCAGGGCCTGGACATGGACTGCAGGGTTGAGGCTGGGAGTGACATGACTCCACCCACGCCTGCCTTCCCGATCTCACCGCCTACACCTTATGGTAAGTACTGTATGTTTAACTGTGCAGTTGATTTTGCAAGCGTTTGTGACCGGGCTCTCTTTGTTAGGTTTAATTACATGTCTTGTCATTGTTTGCTTTGTGTTTTCAGTGAAAAATATATCGGAATTGAATCACGTCAGGCAAACTCCATCTCCCAGCATGCAGTCCTATGGAGGCTACAGAACAGACCACGGTAGGGTCAGATTTACTCAAAATGCAAACTGGAGTCACTGTCCTGAACAAACAGATTATCACATAAAGCTATTATGAAATTTTTCCACCTTTAGTAAAGCAAGTGGACCTTATTGTGATAAGTAACATAGTTGCTGTGAAGATATTTAAACAGTTTTCTTTGTGCAAACACTCTTTGCATTCCCCACATTCTTCTGTTTACTTGAGTTTTTTTTCCCCCTGAGCCAATTAAAGATAGTGAGCGACAAAAGTTGGGATGTCATTGCAAGAGTTTTCTTTCACTTCTGCCCTGTGACTTCATGTTAGGATTCACTTTTCACATTAGATCCCCCCCTATTTCAGAACCCCCCTTGCCTTACCTGATAATGGTGACTTTGTTGTCCGTGGAATTTTTGAGGTTTTCAGAAAGGGTCTAAAAAACAAAAGACGTCTCAAAAACTCAAAAGCAGGGAGATTCCTAACCACTCTCTGCCCTTCATGTTTGGTTTTTGGAGAATGTCTGCGTGGTCGTGGCCTGAAGAATTGAAGTGGCCTGTGTGTGTCTGGATATTTTGTCTTGTTTTGTGGGGTTTATCTGAGGTAGAACACACCCTGGGTATAAGATTGTTCTTAGAGATGGGAAGAGTTAGGCATTTACAGCCCTTTGTTTGCCCCAGCATTTAAGGAACCTGATGTAAATGTCCAAATCCTTTCAAGTTGAACGTATTGTTTACTCTTTTTCATACATCTTACTTGGAATAATTATAAAATTGCTTTAGAGCCTGTCTGCTAATGTACTGCGCTGATCAGTGCTGTCACTGAAATTCACTGGAAAAACACAAGATTGCACATGTCTGGCACTACCCACAAACAGATCTCACCATGAACCTAACCTTTACTTTCATTTTGATTCTGCTTTGAGCCCTCATTAGCTTGTTTCCATAGTGATCTACAGTATGTCTAAGGTTGTAGGGCCTGGGAGCAGATCTGTGCCCCTGCTGTGCCTCTTACTACCTCAGACACCCAGGCGAGAATCACTACATTCAGTCCTGCCACGTCTCCATGGTTACTGCGGGTCAGGAGGCATGACAAAAAAACTTTTCTTCTTTCCAATGAAAGTGACTCTGTGTACACAGACGGGAAAGAGGAACAAGAAGAAACCAGCGATTCTTTCAGCTTTGCACCTCTCGTTCCTGTAAAAGTAACTCTGAAAGAACCCGGCTGTAAGCTGAGCTGGAGCATCAAGTCTCCAGGTTACAGCTGTATAAAACTAAAGCTTTTAGCTAATTAGAAATTAAAAGCTGTCTGACATAGAGTCTGATTTGGTGACTCTGTGGGTTGTGGCAGGGATAATTGGTGATTGGTTTTATATAGAATGATGGCTGGGTTCAAGGGTGTGGAGTTTCATTTCATTTCAACTCCAGTATTTGTTTGTTACTGGAAAAAATCCAAAGTTCTCTCCCGAGGGGATTTTTCCATATTATATGGCCATTCTTTTTGCATACAGTCCTACTTGTTACAGCAAGTCATGTTTGTATTTGTTTTCATGTAATAAAACATTTCAAACAAACACAGCTCCACCCTGACAGCTAATCCCTCACTATTAATGCGTTCATGAATGTGCTAGAGGTGACACCCCTAATTTCTTTTCTTGCTCTCGCACAGAACCCCGGGGATATACGGAGATGATGAGTCACGTTGGCGTTGACGGTTTGCAAGACTCCTCCATCAACTGCCACAGGACGCTAAGTGCTACACACTCTGCCTCCATTGTTGGGACCCTTCAGCGGACAGAAAGGTAGAAAATCTGTCCAATCCAGAAGCTCAAAACAGCATTTTCTTTGACGACTAGCAGGCAGAATGTCCAAAACAAACTTAAGACTTGAAGGAGTCTTTGATTTTGATTTCAGTGTTAATACTGTGTGTTTACAATCCTCTATCTTTCTTTTCTTAACTTAAGCTCATCAATAAACCAGTCTTGGCCAGAGCATCCCGTCCTGAGCTGCCACTCGTCTCTGAGCAGCTACCCCTCTGCCAGACAAGCACCGCCGCACTCCATGTCACTGGACTATGGCCACCACTCTCCCCCACTGCACCACCCCCACATCCACCCGGCCCCCAATGCCCACAGCTCACCTCGAAGCAGCCAGCGAAGCCGCATGGCTCATTACGCTCTCAACCGCAGCCCTGCTCAAAGCTTTGATGAGCAGGACGACTCGGGTCTCGGTTATGGCATGGACTGTCCCACCTCCACCTCCTCTCTGCTGGGCAACGGAGGCATGAAAAGGGATCTTCTCAACTCCATGGATGGGACTCCGAATCAGTCACAGCCGCCCCAGATGCAGCCGCCGCTTCTGCCTGAGAAGAAGAGGGCGTCAGACGGGGAGCATTCGCTGGGAACTGCTTCTCCAGCTCTCAGTGGGTTCTCGAGTCCCCACAGCGGGAGCTCCCTGAGTATTCCCTTCCCCAACGTCTTGCCTGACCTCTCATCTCAGATGCCAGGCACAGCCTCACCTCTGCCAGGTGAGCTAAGATCCGTTAATGATGCTAATGGACTCACGGGTGTCACGTCTCGATAAGCACACACAAATAAATACCGCTATCGTTGTTTTGTGTGTTTTCCAGATGTACTGGCCAGCAAGCAGGTTACTGTAAAGTTTGTGCAGGACACATCAAAATTCTGGTACAAGCCAGATATCTCAAGGGATCAAGGTAAGCTCACAGTTTCTGTATTTTGCTCCAAAGTAATTAAAGAAAAAGTGTTTTTTTTGTGTGTAAAACTATATAACAGCCTCACATCATTATGTTTTTTTCACTCAGCCATTTCAGTTTTGAAGGACAAAGAGCCTGGCTGCTTTATCGTGCGGGACAGCCATTCCTTCAGAGGGGCCTATGGGCTGGCAATGAAGGTGGCTACACCCCCACCCTCAGTTCTCCAACAGACTAAGAAAGGTAAGATAGATGTGTAGCACCAAGAACAGATTTTGACCTTTTGTGTAAAATGGTTTTGTTATTCATAATTGATTTAAACTGAGATCCAGTTTGGTGAAAGTATTACAGAGCACGTTCACAAGGAACATTCTTATCTGCTCGTTTTTTTCATGAGGTCGACATTTTGGGAAATACACTGACTTGCTTTCTTTTCCGGGAGTGAAGTGAAAACGTATAAATCACTTCCTGTCTGTGTGAAGTATACAGCTGATGTCTGACGTGGTTAGCTTAGCTTAGCATAAAGACTGGAAACCGATGGAAGCAGCTAGCCTTATTTAAACTGTGGATCTTGTTTGTTTAACCTTCACATGAACATTAATATAAAAGCAACAGCTGTGATTTGAATTGGATTTACTTGTTCCAGCACATAATTTCTTCCCCCTTAAACAACACGTTTTTATATTCCCCCTGTTTTCAGTCTTTATGGTAAAATAGGTTAATCTCCTATTTTTGAACTATTGTTGAACTATTCCTTTAATTCCTTTAATTCCTTTAATTATCATAGTAAAGACATCAGGGATTAGTCCAGTAGCAGGGACATGCTGGGAATCATACATAACACAATCACTCACAAAGCCATCTACAGTTACAGCTCATCATACTCGCCTGCATATTGGAACCTGAGAGTCCGTCCCTCTGTTTGTGTGTGAGAGCTCCTCACTTTGTGTTTCTCTCCTGGGCATCATCATGATGAAGCCAAACAGACCCCTATTGCCTGATAGTCTTAGATGTACAGCTAGTGTTTCACCCCTTAACAAAGGATGTGCTGGGCCCATAAGCCTGCTCTGATCCCAGGGCCTTCTCCTGGGAAGCTCCCTGCCCCACATAACTTGGGGCAGGGATATACAGTAGATGCCTGATATAGACCAGGGGGCTGGGGTCAAAACAGGCTTCTTGATTATTTACTCTGTGGTGTGTGTGTGTGTGTGTGTGTGTGTTTGTTGTGCATATTCAGGAAATACAAGGAGGGATTTTTTAGAAAGAAAACAAAGTCTCCAGTGAAAGCTGGCCAGACATTCTCTGGCCGTGTTTCAACATGAAAACAAAGGCCGACTGAGTGATAATAGAGACTCGCACATCGCTTTTTATTATGCAGAAAGAAGCCCAGGGACATTAAATCCCTCACAATGTGTGTCCAAAACAAGTTGTACTATTTGCGAGGTATATTTCTGACACCAAGTGTGCCCTCACACCTTTTCCTGCACCAGACCACCGCCGTGTTCAGCCCGTTTATTTTATTACCCCCTCACACCTGTCCTTTTGTTAGCCTTCATCCCTTTGCAGTCCAACGGCACCTGTGGTGACATCATGACACGGTCCTCCTCCACATTCTCAGCTTAGGGCATTGTGGCTTCTTCTAAGTGTGAAACCCAACCCACCTTAAGGAGTGGGCTTTTCTCCAAGCCTTTGTGTCAAGACATTCCTCACATAGACTCCTCCTGCCCCCTCAGAGGCGCTTCTGTTGAATCATAATCCCATTCATCTCTGGAGAGATTGAATGTAGCAATTTAATATGTTTTATGTAACTCCTCAAGGCTGGGAAATTACATGTTGACTGAACAAACACTCAAAGCTGTTATTTAGGTCAGACCAAACATTGTGTGTCAAATAGAGGACAGTTTTGCTAAAACAGATCAGACTATTGTGAGGAATTAACTATCTCTTTTATCTCCTTCTCTATCTTGTATTTGTTATTTTTTTTCTAACAGGAGGAGATCTATCCAATGAATTAGTACGCCACTTCCTGATTGAGTGTACACAGAAGGGGGTTCGGTTGAAGGGTTGCCCCAATGAGCCCTATTTTGGTGAGTGCCCACTTTATTACAACCTCTGCCTACACTGTTGGCTTACAACAGTGACACCACCTGGCTAAATTACAGCACAGATCAGGACTTTATGCACAATACTGCCCTCTATTGGTCTGTGCTGCATTGTACCATTGGATGGTGGTTGGTTCTGCAGCATAACACGACAGATTAATGCACCTTACATTTCTAACCTGAATTATGTGGTATTTTCCTGCTCAGAGTCTTAAAGTTGCATGATTTTATGCTTTTATGAGTGTATTACAGGAAACTATTTGAGCTGATGTAGCTAAATAATTACATGGATGATCAATGAAATTAGATCGTATTTACTTTCATACAGCTGTATTGCTTATTTACTTTAATTAATGTGTTTCTATCTTTATTAATAGCATTGTATTCAGCATGGTGTGTTCTTTTTTCTTTTTTTTTTAATATATAAGTGATGATTTCTTTTTCTTTCAAAGCAAACAATTATTGCAAGACTGCAAAAATGTTGTGCACTCTTGCAGTAAACTATTAAAAATGAGAAACCGATGTGTCATCGTTTTACAGGAAGCTTAACAGCGCTGGTCTGCCAACATTCAATCACACCCTTGGCCCTACCCTGTAAACTTATTATACCAGACAGAGGTAAACATTCACACACACACAGTTTTAATTTCTGCTTGATGTAGCTGCGGTGGCTTTCAATAAATCATCTCACTGGCATTTTTGCTTTTCTTGTTTATAGATCCTTTAGAAGATGTCGTGGAGAATACCTCGCAATCAGTCACCAACTCTGCTGCTGAGCTGCTAAAACAGGGAGCAGGTAATCAGGCGTCTGAGATCACTGTGAACAGCCACTATGACAAAGCAACAGTAGTGGGACTGTACACAAACGCTGACACAATCAGTGGGCAGTTCTGTGACTTGGAAATGGATGCATGTACTCATATCTATTTTCCTTGTCCTGTTATTATGGTCTGTGACACCTTGTCAGCATGTTGCTGAATACAATTGCTCTCCAGTCATCTGCTTTTTGGTTCCTACAGCCTGTAACGTGTGGTACCTGGGCTCTGTGGAGATGGAGTCCCTGACGGGGGTCCAGGCGGTGCAGAAAGCCACAAGCATGACTCTGAGCTCCAACCCCCTACCGACTTCTACCGTGGTCCACTTCAAGGTGTCTTCCCAGGGAATCACCCTCACTGACAACCAGAGGAAGTGAGTGCAACGCGCACACACACACACACACACACATCATACATACCTGCAAAGACACGCTTCTTACAATAAATGTCACCTTGTCTCTTTTTAGGCTCTTCTTCAGGAGGCATTACAATGTCAATACAGTCATATTTTGTGCTTTGGACCCTCAAGATAGAAAGTGAGTATTGCTGACTTGAAGTTAAAACACGTCATTCAGAATGCTGGTCAAGATTATTGTCAGACCAACCTGTTATTATTAAGAATGTGGGGTGTGACGAAATGTCTCCTAGATTATTACAACCAGGGCAGGAAGTGACAGAAGCAAAGGAATATCGAAAAACTTACTATGAGAATAAAATGCTAATCTTGTGTTAAACAAGTTCTAATAAATCAATGACACTATCCTCTTTTCGCTGATCACAGGTGGAAAAAAGATGGCTGCCCTTCAGCAAAGTAAGTAAATTATTATTATTTTTTGCATACCTACAACCAGAACGGCATCAGTCCAGTTATTTTTAAAGGGATTTTGGGTCAGTTTGAGGCAGATGACGGTACTGCTATTAAGTTCTTTGCTCCACCTCCGCAGGATCTTTGGCTTTGTGGCGAGGAAAACTGGCACTTCCATGGACAATGTATGTCACCTGTTTGCGGAGCACGACCCCGAGCAGCCAGCGAGCGCCATCGTCAACTTTGTGTCCAAGGTGATGATTGGCTCGCAGAAGAGTAAGTAGGCCTGCTTCAGACTGAGCTGATCTCCTGGAGAGACTGGAAACAAGAAGACTGAAAGGCCGGACGGTAACTAAGGACGTTTTATGAAATTTAAAGACTGAAGATGTCGATTACCTGGATATTAATCCTGGATATTAACTGGATAATACATTCAAAATGATCACTTACCAGCACCAGGACATTCAATGACATATTTTAACAGAAAAAATGTAAAAATCCTTCTATTGTGTAATTTTTTTAATCAACTGTAGAGTAGCCATTTAAGAAAACAACAAAATCATTAAGATGTGTGTAATCCTTTTCTACAGGTACAACTGTCATGACTTATATATTTAGAAATATTCATTCTCAAAACAAATTTTTAAAAACATAACACAATAGCTGGTTTTCTTATCAAGCACAGCATTTTGTTTTTTCTGGAGAAAACCCTACCGTGTTGCATGTAAAACCTTTTTCTAATATTAAACCAAAACAAACTTCAATAAAGGTATTAACATTGTACAAAGTTGTATCTGATGTAGAAGCACCTCTATGCTGCTGCATCTGTCCAGCATGCAGTATTTTTTTTTTTTTTTTTTTGTGGAGTTACAAATGTGCAAAAGCATTACAGCAAATATGTATAATTTGGATTTTTGGGAAAGCTAGCTACATCACGTACATCTTATTTTATCTATGCAATGTAAAATGTCTATTTTTTTAAACCATAGCCTACTATACATGTGCAGCACGTGGCTTCTCTGAACATGTTAAATCATTTTCCTCTATTAAGATGTATGTGAATATGACCACTTTTAAAGCAACATTTTAATGAAAATGTGTGTGTGTGTGTGTGAGCGGGTGTGTGTGTGATGAAATGAGAGAAACCATAGAAAAATATTATAAGTAAACCCTAATATATATATATATATATATATATATATATATATATATATATATATATATATATATATATATATATATATATATATATATATATATATATATATATATATATATATATATATATATATATATATATATTGACATGAGTTGGTTAAAAACACATCAGTACTCGTAGTGGCGTTCCACTCACCGCAAACAGCACTGCAGTGTTTCAGTATCAGAAATATATCAGTATCCATGATTTTGTACATTATTTGATTTTTTTTTTTTTTTTTTTAAAGATACAGGCTGCTATTATTGAGAAAACAAATGCTATAATTGCATTAGTGTTTCTACAGTTTCTTAGAAGAAGAAAAAAGCGCTCAGTGTTGGAATTGCACAAATACATTTCTGATTTGAAACTCAATTAGTCATCTGTCAATGATATATACAATAAACTTGCTCGGGGATGAAGCTAAAGCTGTTAATTATCGATTTGCTTGTTGATATTTGTATACGAGATGATGACCATAAAAAAAAAAAATTCATCCCTTACCTTTGTGTTGGGCAGCCATTTTATCCAGAGAGGGACCTACCACCACAATAAAGCTGTGTTAATATTCTTACATTGATTATGTACGCGTTTGTTATGTTGTTATCATATTCATGACCTTTAACCTGTACCTCATACAGTACTAATCGCATACAATACTGGACCTCTGTTTATAACATGCTACATGTGAACAGTTTATTTGTATATTGATATTGCATTGTTTGACGTGTTCTGTAAATAAACAAAAGGAAACATTTATGCAGACTTGTGGATCCTTGCTTTAAATTTCAGCCACAACAGCTGGAGTCACAGGCAGGTTTTTAGCTTCAGTGTCTTCAAGTAGTCGCTAATGTCGCAATACAAAGATTGGAAAACAGTATCATGGCACTATTGCCCAAGGGTCAGTGATGAAGACCCCCTGATGGAAACACCTGAATTAGTAGCTTCAGTTCAATTTGCAGCCAGCAGAGGACACTAGCAACACAAAACATTTGAACCCTGCACAAGATTGTGGAGTCAAGTGGCTTAGTGACGTGGCTCATTTCCCCAGTCAAAATTAACTTTTTTTTTTTAGCTGTTGCTCAGGGGTGAAATAGTCACGGCAATGGACTTAAGTGGACCACCAGCACATCTTTTAATAAGGCCTCTTCGCCTCAGATGTCTGTTTCTCTCTCTGTACTTGGGCACAGATGCAACACGCACATGTCCACTGTCTCGTTTGTGAAGTGCAGTAAAAGAGGATTTTACCCTCCTCACAAGCCTGGACAGGTTTGCTCTAATGGTGCTGAGAGGGAATAAAATTGCAGAGCCAAGAGAGAGGGAGGAAAGGTGTAAATGGGGTGCCCCCCCTGCCCACCCCCCCCACCCCCTTCACTACTGTCCCTCTGCAGGTGGTGAAAGTGAAGAATTCCCGGGGAGGGCAGGAAGGAAGTGAAGGCCCAGGTGTGGCGACTGCAGACTGCTGCAGAGCCCGTCGTCCTCTGTTATTTAGTGCGGAGTGGCCTTGAAATAAAAGAAGCCGGGGAAAGTCCAGAAAACCAGGCAACATTATTAGACTACAGAGGAACCTGTCAGGAGAGACAATATTTCACACAGGTAATAGCAGTGTGTGCACATGAGAGAGTTATGTAGGCCCAACTCTCAATAATTCCCTATCAAACTTGATTTACATGCCTTAATATATACTATTACCAAGCTGATTAATGACATAGGAGAAGTGCTTGCGAGAAAAGCATACAAGAAATTGCCTAAGAGCAGAATTAGACTTATTTTCCAACCCTTAATCTAACCATGGCCATTGCTGGTGAGCTTCTGTAATTATAATAATAATGCTATTGTGTTGACATGTCTGACCTGACCAGAGACCCATAACAGCCACTGATTAAGCCTTTCACACACAGCATGTCTGTCTCAATAAATAGCAGCTTTCTCATAAACTTCCCAGATTTACACTGGTCACTTTTAGCCAATCAAGTTTCATTTTGCAGACAATATGGAGGTGAGAGGCCCTGTTTATCAGGCCGACGGAGCTCATTCTCATTCCTCCGAGCACCCCAGCTCGGCAGCATTTTACGGCCACTTAATTAGAGGGGCAAGGCTCATCTCTTTCCTCTGAGGCAGAACAAAGGTTGGGGAGCAAAAAATAGAAAGTGCATTCTGGGATGGCTGCACAATTTGAGGCCCCTGTTTGGTTTGTCAGCAGACGCTGAAACCTCGAAAAACGCACTGTGAGACATGTGGGCTTTCTCATCAGGCCGAGTAATAGTTCAGGTCAGGTCACGATGAGGAGATGTTATGGAGAGATGTTGACAACAACATTAATGGATCAATCGTTAGTTATGAATGAATGGTTGAGTAAATCTAATATTTTTCTCCAGAATCAAAGTTCACGCGTGTTGTCGAAGCTGCAACATTTCTGTTCCCAACATAGACTGACTGCACTAGAAGTAAAGGTGACCCATCCAACTGGGAGTTCACAAGCTGCTTTCTGTCTTTACTCCCAGGTAATGACAGCCAACTGAAGCCTTGGAGGGGTCTCAATAGGCCATGGTCACTGAAGTGGAAACAGCAAGCAGTGAGGTCAAGTGTTGCCTTTGTGAAGTGAATTTGTGTTTACGTGGTTTGAGTGGAGATGTAAAAACTTGTTCCCAACCTTTTTTTGTGTGTGATCAATTCGTTTTATTGCGGTTTAAACACAGTTATACTGCATAAGAATGGGGCTGGAAGTTTGTTAAACCACAAAAAAGTAAGTAAATGTTATCTCAAATGCCCATGCAATCAAAATAAGATTAACAAGCAGGTAAAAATGAAGAATTCAAGCCTCTGTTTTGAACCCTACTTGGTTGCCCATGAAATCGGAGATGATTATTTATGAAATATGTGGCGATTGGAGACACCAGTTAAGAATAATTTTGCAGAGATTTTCAGGAAATG
Organism: Scomberomorus guttatus; assembly: GCA_038419695.1. Taxonomy (NCBI): domain Eukaryota; kingdom Metazoa; phylum Chordata; class Actinopteri; order Scombriformes; family Scombridae; genus Scomberomorus; species Scomberomorus guttatus. The sequence continues at coordinate 16,645,557 of CM076457.1, read as the reverse complement.
CCAAACAGTGATTACTTCTTCAATAATACAGCCAAATTTCTTTTTTGATTGTTGGATGTTGGAGTGGATCGGGTCTTGTAACGTGAGGATACACGATGTTCTCTTCTATTGGCCTCAAAGACACACGAGCAGTAAGATTGAACCATTTGGAGACGGGACGCAGTACAAATGACCGGTAATACCACTGGAAGTTAGACCAAATCTCCCTTCGGTTTTTGTTTTTTTGAGGGTTGAGAGTTTGAGTTGAGAGTTTTTTTTTTCCTCCCATAGATATTAGAGAGTGGAATTTTTCCCAGTGGTCTGTAGGTGGTGGTAAAGGTAACATAGAGCTAAGAAAATTGATTTGAGGGAAGACATTCATTGTAATAAAGGAGATGTGAGAGTGAAATGATAAGGGAGGAATTTTCCATCTTTGTTAATCAGATTCCACCTCTTTTTTTTACAGAGGTTTCCATTTGTACTATTCATAGTTTCCATCTACCCTTGGGAGAAGAAGAAGAAGAAGAAGAAGAAGAAAGAGCCCTTATTTATTTCCAAATATATTAGATTAGTACATCTCCACAGCTGGGTGAACCTGTCAGTGACAGTTTAAACTTTGTATTCAGTGCTCGACATCCAACAGTGATAACTCTCTGTCTTTTCTCTCCATTTCAGCATCAAACCACATCTTACAACCACAGACCACCATCACTTATAAAGTAAATGGAGCATTATAGGGTCTGCATCTGTAAGGGATATTCCCTCCACCACCAGCTATAATTTTGTCTTTGATGAGTAATGGTGTGCCGGTGTACCATGGTACTGTGCATGACTTTGCAAGAATAAATGACTTGTATTGCTGTCTTTTTCATTTTTATTTAAATCAATTGACACCATTGTTGTGGATAAAAAACGCTGAAGGAAAAGACTTATATAATAATTAATAGATGAAAAAGTACTTTGTATGAACATGTGAGGAAATGTACATACATGTGTAAAAGCCCTAATGTGTCTGTACGAGACAAACAAATACAGACATAGGAAGCGATGCTGTCTGGGGGGGATTCAGGGGCCCAAAGTGAGCGGCGCCACTCTCAGCCCACTTCCGAGCACTCTGCAATCCGTCAGACTGAATGCTGAGAGCTCCTCTCTCTCCGTCCTCCACTTTGCTCAGGCCTAATTACAGCCTTGGACTGCCTCGGGGGCCAAGCCTCCAGAAATGGGGACCATGACAGCTCCTCGAACAGACCACTCCAAAAAAATAATTAACCGATCCTGGAATTAGATGAAAGGTGGCCTTTGCCCTTTTGGCTCTTTATTTTGTTCACCATTCAAACCGCATCTAATAATCGCCGTTGCTCCGTATGAGTGCCAGTCAGAGCAGAATCAAAGGGGAAAAGATGATCATATTAATCATAATAGAGACCTTTGCATCCAAATCATTTGTGATGAGGGTCTGCTCAAAAATGTCTCAGACAGGGGCAATTATACGAGAGACGGTCATGAGACTATACGGGGGGAAAAGAAAAACAGTGACCATACCAGACTTGTCATGGGATCTGCAGCAGCCTCATTCCCCAACAGTCCCACCCCTCCTCTCTTACTCTAGCACACCTACAAACGCACCCACACACACTCTCTCCACACACAGTAACACACTGGACCCCCACCGCCATCCCAAATTCCAAATAAGAATGGGAAAAGGGTTGATTGGTAGAGAGTGAGGGGTATGCACTCGCACATGCATACACGTCCTTCTCCTGGGTTAACCCAGACATGTTTTACAGACCTCCAGCTGATTAAACTATGTGCTTTTTCGATCTGTGAGCTTTGGCCTTTGCTGCAGATTCTTGTGCTTTTCCCCGTCACTACAGTAACACCGTTCCCTCCGTCTCTACAGTGCACTTGGACAAGATCACACTCGCAGCCAGAACTGAGAAGGGTGCAGAAAGAAGCATTGTTACATATTACATAAATCAAAGTAATACACAATACTTACTTCCTAATGAAAGGAATAACTCTCTGTATGTTGAATTTAAGTTACTTATCCGCAGATGACTAATAATACAGCAAGCTGATCATCCATCAGTAATGTAAACCATATATTTTTCCTATCCGCCCCTGATTAACTCAAGTGAGACAATTCATTCTCAGAAGACATCACCGTAAATTTTGTTAAAGGTTTAAGTCACCCAAACTACATTTTCATACTTTTCCTTGCAAATGCACCATGCAAAGAGTTGAATGTATCAATTTTTTCATAATTTAGGTGAACCGACCCTTTAATGCCTGAAGTTGACATTATGAAAATAATGTCTGGGCATCAACTTAAGAGTTTAATAAGACTAAAGGTGAAAATGTATGTGATGAAATGTGTGACTTCCAGTGGCAGTCATCCAACAGCCAGTTTATATTTAACTCCAGTGCTGTAAGCTACAGCCTGGCTGCTGTGGTCAACGCAGGCCGCTCCGCAGCCGCAGGAGCTTCAAGCGGGTGTATCTGATTTGTCCACATCATCTTAAAACAGTGGAAAATTGCTCCGGATTAGGATTTGACAAACAGTTGTGGTTGGCCAGCGTAGCCTTTGACAGCAGGTTATGTTAAACACATGTACAGTAATATCCTGTGTGTGCAAAAGCACATTCTTCACACTCCCTCTTTATTGAGTGGCTGCTCTGCGGGACGACATTCCTCCAGTACATTACTCCCTGTGCCCGACGCTCGCTTCTGCTATGCTGAATATGCACAGGTGGCTGAGAGACCCCCTTCCAAGGAGCTCTGAGTGGAGGAGAGGGAGGAAAATCAGCAGGCTTTTTTTTTTCTGCATATGAAACAAATGTTTGGCATTCCACTGAGCACTGCTCTGCTGTAGACCTGTCTGTTAACAGGCGGCAGTACGCCAGGGCTTGTTGGCAACTGATTTGACGCTGGCTTCCAAGACATTTCAAAAGCAAAGAGGAACTGGACACCTCGCCTCTCCTGCTGTTATTCTTTTGAGGTATTTTGGACATTTTGTCCTCTCTCATCTGTAACCAATTAATAGTGGACCTAAAAACGCTACAGATGTAATTAGTCAGGAATTTTCTCACTTACATGTGCGGTATGTGTCCTTATTTTAAGGTCTGCTTTGTAGCACTGACAAATGAGCAGAACAGGCCCAACTATGTCACACGTCCTAACAACAAGACCAATGCTTCACTGTATGTGTGAGGAGCAGGTACATGAGGTTTTTGCATGACTTAGAAACACTGAATACCCTATGGGCAGATCACCTTGTATTATGTCCAGTTGGTAGTTTTCCTTCATTTTATGAACAAGACTGAGTGTATAGAATTATAAAAGCAGCAGATCTTGTGGCTGAGTTATTTCCGGACTTTAAAACTCACTAAAGAATCTCATCTTTGTCCCATTTGCAAAACCCAGCCTTGCATCAAACATCTAGCTCACTATTGAGAACAAAGATGTCCATCCCTGCAAATGTATAGTTCATGTGACAATGAGGTGATGTGAAGCAAAATAATACTGTGAGGTCTCCAGAATGACTTGAAAATGCCAAGACGTGAGAGAAATAAAATATATTTACATCATATAACCTGCACGCAGCCATAAAGAGATATATTGATGTCTAAAGGTTAACAAGGCAATTAGTAAAATTATATACAATGTGTATAGATGCATGTTTTGCACAGTGGTCTGTACTGTACAGTCTATAAAAAATGCATCATATTTGATAAGATAACCACATGTTTTGTATGCAAAATATCAATCTGCAAAAGTAATATAGTTGTCAAATGTAGTGGAGTAAATAGTACAATATTTGCCTCTGAAATGTAGTGGAATAGAAGTATAAAGTGGCATAAAATGGAAATACTCAAGTGAAGAAGATGTACAAGTACAACAAAATTGTAGTAAAGTACAACACATGAGTAGGTGTACTTAGATACATTCCACCACTGGCTTTGTATCGTGTCATTTGTTGTAGTGCTGCCCTGCTGTAGTTTACACTGTATCAAAGCTTAAAATGATCAGCTTACAGTAGGCCATGGATCGGTCACAGTTTATGCGCTGAAACCATATACAGGTCATTTAGGGTCATGTGCAGCTTCTTGGGCTGCAGATCAGTGGACACACACACACACACTCACGAACAGTTGTACATGAAAACTTGTACAATCAGTAAGCAGACACAAGCACAAATACACCACCATTATAGCAATTGCAGGTAACAGTGACTAATTGCGAAGTTTGATTTTTAGCTGCACCAGTATGGAGATTGCCATAAATGCCTGACACACGAGCGCGCGCGCACACACACACACACACACACACACACACACACACACACATTTGGCGCCCCCTATGAATGAATCCGCGCATGACAGATGCTTGGATCTTCTTCTGTGTGTGGGCTCTACAAACTGAGACCTGATGCACTTGATTCACATTTAGAATATTTCTGTGGATTTGTCTCTTGGGCAGCATGATTATTCCCTCGAGGGGTGTGTTAAACAACCTTACAACTGCGTTATTTAATCAAATGCATTCAGAATATTAAGAGCCAACCCAAATCTCTCGGATGAAGATAAAGGCAAGAAAAAAAGTAAATTAACTTATAGGCTTATCTTAAAAAAAAAAAAAAAAAGTGGGATTTCTGTTAAATGGACACTGTAAATGTTTGACTGGTCTGAACCCCCCCGCCCCCCCCCCCAACATATTACTCTGATGGTTTTTAAAGAAATAACGGAGTCGAGGCAATTCATCAGTAGACCACAAGCTATTCGGGGGTGTGACTACAGTCACTGGGGTCTATATATTGAGATGTTTTGTCCGGTAGCTTTATGTGAATGAGAGAGAGAAGCTGCCCAGTGAAAAGTCACCACAGCAGGACGCAGTTGCGCTTCCTCACTTTTTGACACTATATGCTCTCAGACGACACAATGGATTCCTGTTTCCGCGCACTTTGCATGTCTTTTGTCCTGGCATCGTTTACCCGGAGGTCAGGTGCGGTCGGACCGGTGATCAGATGCGAGCCATGTGATGCTGGAGCGCGGCTTTTGTGCAAACCTTTACCCAAGGACTGCGCCGAGAGAGTCCGCGAACCCGGCTGCGGCTGCTGCATGACTTGCGCGCTGAGCTTCGGCCAGCCGTGCGGCGTGTACACCGGGAGATGTGGCTCCGGGCTGACATGTCAGCATCAGCCCGGTGAGACGAAACCTCTGCAGGCTCTGCTGGAGGGACGGGGGATTTGTGCAAACGCTACTAATAAACGACTTAGCCCCAGACCAACACCTCCAGTCAATGAGCTACCAGGTAATTCTTGTGCGTGCACCTTCAGTCCTTATTTACTTTAGATAATAGGTTATCACAGGTTTAAGAACGTCTTATAGGCGTTAGACAAGCATGTAAATGTGCAGTAAATGTATGCAAAGTGTTGTTTATTTCCCTCACTGAACCTACAGGATACTAATCACAAAACGAAGAGGTGTTTAAAAGTAGTTACATGGTGTTATAGGTGATTTGGGAGCTTCTTTGTGGGAGATGACAGAAATGACAGAAATCCAGCTTCACCTATTAAAACCTCTTTCCACAGAAAAGAAAAGGTTGCAGGATGAGGATAAAAATGATTTTTAGACCCTGTTGAGATTGTGTAATTGAAAGTTGCAATCCATTATCAGAGAGGTGTAGAAGACCTTAACCTCCCTGACTACATGTAGGTTTTCACGTTAGGGTGAATCCTGGAGGTCCTCTTGTATATTTTTTATTCATTTCCTGCCAAAATTGAAAGACGTGCAGCACATTATCTCACAATTATGAACTGTCAAACTGACTTCCCACAGTACATTTGAATGAGCAGGAAAACAAAAACTCCCTTAAATGTAAGCTTATGTATATCTTAGTGTGCCGTTTTGTGAATAAACACATGTTGTTCTCAAACTTTAGCAGAGACTATTGAGACTCAGGACGAGGAGCGGAATTCCACCGGCTCAGGCCTCCAAACATTGTACAGCACCCACAGACCCATGGGACCCCTGAGACCTCCGCCTTACCCCTTTTTCCCCTCTGCCAAGTCTGAAGTTCTAAGAAGAGAGCAGCAGAAGAGAACCCAGAGCTTTAAAATGGAGGAGCTCCCGGGACCACTCATCACAGACCAACAAAACTTTTCTCTAGAGACCAAACAGGAGCCTGAGTATGTAAGTACCACAACCAATATTTTCCTGTCTTCAGAGCATACTGGAGGAATGTTTTTCTCCTCTTCCTCTGTGTTTGGTGTTTTTCTCTCCCTGCGGGTGATGAAATGTTTTGGGTAGCGGTGCTGACGGTTGGCAGGCATCATGAGCAATAGAATGGCATGGCAGCGAGCGGGTACGATGGCCCTGCGGCTGACCTGGGTCAGGCGGTTGTTTGGCCACAAGGCGTCCGCGTGCCGGGTGTACTGAGAGCCAGCGAATGATGGATTGGCCTATGTGAGTGCCTGTTGGGAAGCCCTGCTGCTATTTTGATCTTCTCTTTGGCCAGAGAAGTGAGCACACACTAGTAATGGGCTTTGACTGGCTGCTTTGATTAGTGACTGGAGTACTTGGACTTGAGGACAAGCCTTTTGGCTCCCTCTTTGAGCTTTTTGAATTCACTTTATCCCCCATCTTTTGTGTAAATTGTAAGAGTTCTAAGCAGCTTTGGCAGACTGTTAAGCCTCTACAAGTCGGTCAGATGAATTCATTTCTCATCCGTCACCTCTTTCATATTGCTGCCACCATTGTTTAGGCATTACAGCAAGGCAGTGTGATGCAGCGTGAGTCAGCTTTGTTAACGTCTTTCTTCACAAAACCCGGGGGAATTCATGACAAAATCACTCTGCGAAAGGAAATAGCTGGTTCTAACAGCATCAGCCGCGTTCAGATTTTCTTAAAGCTTGAGCCAGTGATGTTGAAGTATTGGAGAAAGTGCAGTAACTGCTTATGTGTTCCCTCATGTGTAGGGTCCCTGTCGGAGAGAGATTGAGAGCATTCTCAGCAGCCTCAAGATTACAGACATTCTCAACCCCAGAGGTTTCCGCATACCAAACTGTGACAAGAAGGGCTTCTATAAGAAAAAGCAGGTAAAGAAGCACATTCAGAGCAAAGACACTTGATACTTCATAAATAAGATAATAATACATTTCACGAGAGGCTACACATTATTTAATTATCATGATAAAATCTTGTTGCTTAGCTGCAAAAAGGAAGCACGCATTTCCTTTTTTTACAGGCTACATTAATAAAGATTCAAAAGCTGAAGTATAGTGACTCAAACTTTAGGTCTCCTGCAGCCCAATTACAGATTTGTAGCTGTCCTCCTGTATTCATTGGTAGTTATTAGAGCCTCATCATTGCACCACCACACCAGTGAGGTAGACCCTAGCCACTGGCTCTGGAGACAGGAACCACAGGGGCCAAACCCCAGTGGGGTTGACGGCTGGGACGATGGCCGTTTAATGGGAACCCTCCCAGGGAGACAGACGTCAAGGTGGCCACCGGCACCCGATGCGCTCGCCCCATAATTGCTGGACTTTTGAGAAGCAGGCACAGAAATAGAGCTGCAGCTATCCCCACGCTCACATGGTTCACCCACGATCGGGTTGTAATAAATGAGTGGTTCTGACGCATTCATATGGAGGCACTTAGGGCTCCCGCGCCACTGCATCACCAAGGCAGCTTTTCTTATTACATAGCAGTCCCTCCTGCTTAATGGAAGTGTTCTCCTTGACCTGCAATCATCTCATAACCAGCCACACAACGCCAGGCTCATTGTCTTTGTTTATATAGAATGGAGCTAGTGCACCGCGTGGAGCCCTCAGGCGCTGAAGGAGTGGCTGACATTTCACTTTGTCGGTCACTTTACTTTGGACGTTTGCATGATTTTAAGCAAAAGAATGTCCTAATAGCAGTAAATGTCTCTGTAGAGAACAGACTTCCCGGTACAGAACAAATGTTGGAAATGGCACGTTTTCAGTGAGCTGTGCTTTAAGTAGCCCAAGTTTTGATTACTGTACTAGTTTTTTTTCCTGCAATACTTTCATATTTGCAGCTGAAATTGAAAACCCCTTACGACACATGCTTTTGTCCACACATTATGCACACTATGTATGTTTTTGAAATTGAACGTGTAATCTTCATCTCCTGTACCTCCTATGCAACAGTGGTCTGATAGCAAGATCAGATAGTTAAGATCAGACTCAGTCAAACCCCCGGCGAAATATTGAACTAAATAAGGATGTCTTCCATCCTGATCAGCTCTGACTCCTCTGTGGAGCAGCAGCACAGTTGCTTTAGCCCTTGAAATGAATGGCTGCATGTTTTACTAGAGTGGAGGTTGACCTTTAGTAAAATTGGCAGTAAAATAACAGCCCTTGGGTAGCTCCACAGACTCTGTAAGTCATTTGTAGTACCCATAATTTGGAGCTGTGGGGTATAATCAGCAACAGATGATTCGTACTGGCCACCAGCTTCTGAAAATAGATCTTGGTTCTCAGTTGTTCACAAACGGGACTAAGCAAATATTTTACCAGGTTTCTGTTTACCTTAAAGGTCTCTATATGTGTGTGTAACAGGAGGTAGACCATAAAAGCAGCTCAAAATACCACAGCGTGTTGGATAGCCAAGGCTGCGTCGACTCAGCACAATCTGACCATTAATGCCTCTTAACTATTGCTGTTCTACTTCATTGACTAAAGTGGCTTGTTACCCATAATGCTGCATATTCAACTGGATTTGCACATTTAGCTGCCCCCCCCCCACCTCCCCCCTCCATTTTTCTTCCCTCCTTTCACCTTGTCCCTTCTCTCACTTTCAGTGCCGTCCATCCAAAGGCAGAAAGCGAGGCTTCTGTTGGTGTGTGGACAAATACGGGCAGCCTTTGCCAGGTTTTGATGGGAAGGAGCGAGGAGACGCCCAGTACTACAACTCTGAGAGCCAATAGGAGCAGAGCAGGACGGAGGGAGGGAGGGTGGGAGTGAGAGCAAGAAGAATTGTAAACAAATGGAGACACTGAGGATATTGGGAGAGAGGTCAAGAGATGGCTCAGCCGATATATGGATGTTTGCTATTTCTATCTGTTGCCTGTGGGACCTTTTTCTGAGGCAGAGCAAGGGGCACAGAGGAAGAGTACCAGGAGGAAAAATCCTCTGTGTCGCAGATACATTCTGTACTTTTTCTACGACGGGATGGATTCTTCATAAGCTGTTTGTGTCTGAACGCAACCGGGATGGCGTCTGAGAAGAGGATTCACTTAATGAATTTATCTCAGAGGCCCAAAATTTTTGATTATTATACACAGAGACATTTTGTTCTTGTCACAAGCATTGATGAGAGTACTCCTCATTTACGCACAGTTACGTGGCATTACACATGTGTACATGCTTGTGATGTTTAATCATAATATGTATGCTTGTGATTTGTTATAAAGACATTGTGTGTGGTCATGACAACGATAAATGTATGTTTGAATATGGCGTTCGGAGTAAGCATGCAGTACCTTCCTGGTTGCCTTACAATGAATTCCTATTCTTATGAATTCCGTTTTTTTTGTTTTTTTTCCAGTTGCTTCCTGCTCCTCAGGGAGTTGGACAGGACTGTGCAGCTCAAACACTACAGTGCATATCAAGTTTTTTATGCTGGATTTTAAGCTACAGACAGAGGAACATGTCCTTTCATCAGTACTGTGGTCGTTAATGTTTTTATTGTCATTTTGCATAAGCTGGATTCTTTGGGATAAAGGCCACAAACCGTTATCTCTGATCTCTGTGTAGCCAGTGATAATTTTTCTTACCTTGGTTTAAGTAAATACGCTGTTTGCATGTACAATGCAAATCTCAGAGGTCTATTTTTACTTAATAAAGGCAGTATAAAATTATCCAGGTGTTTAAGTTTCCTTTTTTTTCCTCTCTATCTTACCCTCTCTTGGCTTGAGTGTGTATGGGAAAGACTGACACATTTATACATGAGACCATCAGGATGATATAATACTTTAATTAGATGCACAGTCCACAGAATTACAAGAATACAGTATATACATTGTTTCAACAAAATAATGAAATAGCAGCAGCGTTCCTGGCAAACAGCATTCACGAACAGTTTTGGTCAACTGCACATGACCTCAACGACAAAAGCATAAACACATGAGTGAATCATAATAAATACTATAGAACAGATGCTAGAATAGGTCGAAAAAAAAAAGAGAACAATGACCCTCTAGGCAAATAAAAGTCAGAAAGGTGTAACTGAGAAGAGCCCTTCAGCAATCTTCTGCTAAACCTGCGGACCTGCAGAGACTAGTAGAGGTAGACAAATGCAGAACAACCCATCCCAAACCTCACGGTGGCTTGGATGAGCCCTGATATGTTTGTGCTTGGCCACCGTGCACATATTTGCGGCACTTTAAGTATTTCCCCCAATACCCATTGAGGAAACGCCAATGGAGATACATTCAGACAATGTCAACATGTTGAATGAATGAGCGGCTGTGTTGTTTCGTGCTGTGCACAGCTCCAGGTTTGAATGAATTGGAAAAAAAAGAAAAAACTGATCCTGAAGACTCTGAAATGGGCTTGGCAGAGCTGCGGACCTGTGGTTTTTGAGCAATGGAGTTATTTAGTCAGAAATACAAATGTATACAGTGTTGCCCTATTTACAATTGAAAAAATAGGCAAACATATAAAAAATCTAAAAATGACAAATGGTTAATGCTAGTAAGAATATACAAGTACTGAATAAATAAGTCTTGATACATACATGTAAATAAAATGAGAGGAAAATTTCCCCTCGGAAATAGTATTTTACATTTTATGTTTTTTAAAAGGAAGTGAATTCATCAGGTTGTTGCATGTATATTTACACATTCGCCTGATGTTAGCTTAAATATAGGAAACACAATATGTATTTTTGTGTTTGCTTGTGTCCACGTGTGTGTGTGTGTGTGTGTGTGTGTGTGTGTGTGTGGGCAAGTGTGTTTATGAGTGATAACAGAGTCCATCCTTCAGTGAGTGACTTCTTGATGACACTCTGAGTCACCGAGGAGGTCACTCGAGCCCGGGATCTTCTTCCCATTCCAGGAAGAGACACACCAGCAGCGAGCGGGCGGTCCAACCAGAGATGACTCACACTGAAAGAGAAACAGAGATGGGAACCGCATGAATAAATCACTCAGTAGCTTCAGAGGAATCCCTCTCAACAGGCGGAATGAATTGTAATGTGAGATCCTCAAGTTGTCTCACCTGCTTGGCCTTGTAAAAGCCGTGCTTATCGCAGTTGGGGAGGTAGAAAGTTGTGAACTTCTCTCCTAGTTTCTGCTGGGAGCTGGCTATCATGTCCAGTGCTGCATGCAATTCAATATGACAAGGACCCTGTGCAAAAAAAAAAAACAACAAAAAACAAGACCAACGGTGAGAAAGACACCCACACATTCACTGTAAAATGACATTAATCCTAGTTCTCCCTCTCTCAGTTGTCAGTACTCCCTCTTGTGGAAGGAAGGTAAATTACTTTGCAACATCTTGCAGCTCTTCCTCACCTGTTGTTCCAGTTTGTTGCGGATGGCATTGACTTTGGCCTTGATGCTCTCCTGGCCCTCAGCAGTGTCTTGGTGGTCCAACGGGAGGTTGAGCCCCAACAGGTGCAGGGAGCCGTGGTCAAGGACTCCATCAGCTTCCTCTGAACAAGTAAAATCAATGTTTGAGAAAAAAAAAACGTTTGACTTAAATGTTGAAAATAATATTCTCTCTGAGGTCACATTTTAACTTTAATTAAATAAATTTTTAAGAAAACCATGAAACACTGAAACTACCTTGGGCCAGGTCTTCAGTGCAGACCCCCTGTCCTCTGGTCAGAGCATGCAGAGGCATGGCCTCACCAGGCCTGGGACTGCAGCGGAGACCCTCACCACAGTGGGCTGTGTGAACCCCACAGGATGCCCCTTTCTCCAGAGCGCAGGCCATGCAGCAGCCACAGCCAGGCTCCCTCAGCACCTGCTTGCAGTCTGCTGGAATGACAGGACAATGGTTCAGTTTCTCCTGGGTGCAGGGGGCACAGCGGATAGGCTCCGGTCCCACCACTGGGGACGACCTCACCACGGCCAAGACAGCCAGTACTACTGCTGCCGCGAGCGTCACCTTCTCGTATAATCCAGGCATCTCCAGTCGTCAGATAAAAATTCTTCTTTTTGGACTCTGCAACCTACTCAGTATGTCTGTAGTTTTCCTTCTAAAGTGAATTCTCCGAAACAGGTGTATTTATATGGCAACCTGGCCTCCAGAGGGGTTAATGATTGACACGGCGACTGCAGATATAAAATATTTTTGACGAAGCTGCTGTAAACGGTGGATGACCCATGCTTGACGTATATCCAGGTTCACAAGGTCTATTGTCAATATTGACTTTGGAACATAAAGTGATTATACATCAAAACAACCCTGTTTTTTGGGCGACCAAATTACTGATCTATGACTTTGGGGTTATGAAAACAGTCACATGAATGCTGCTTTTTGCAGAAATGTTTGAATAAAGTAGTGCATAATGATTAACATTAAAAAGAAATACTAGATAATCCAAGAAGTTATAGGCTTTGCAACAATGACTGGTGATTATAAAACTGAGGTGTGACTGTTGTTTTCAGGGACCTGTTTTGTAAAGTAATGCTGAGCGATGGTGCTTTGTGACACTGTTTTGACACTAAAACCCTATTTGTCCCTTTAGTCCCTTTGGTGAAGGTTCATCTTATCAGGCAGACAGAAAAACAAGATCATTCCCCTTCAACATTGCATAACCCTAACATTATGGATTGCTATGCTAGAATCACAACATGTTTGTCCGAAGAAAGATGGCAGTAATTGGTTGTTTCCTTGGTGTAGTATTTGTCATAACTACCTATGGCAAATGCCAGATACCTCGACACATTCCATGTGTCATATACTGTACACACCAGCACCGCTCGGGTTTTGTAATGTGTGTGACCTCCTGGCTTTTCAATTTTTTAAAATTTTTTTTATTTGTTTGTTTTTTAACAAACATCTGACATTAACTGTTGTGTCACTCAAAATGTAACGTGACTGATTACAAGAGATGCAAGAACAGCCAATTTCATTTATTTCATCAAATTGAATTTGTGAAAATGAATCTTATTTATATATATTATTATATTTATATAGATCTCAAACTCCCAAAAACACCAACATACAAAATCTTAAGGACACACTGCTTCCAGCAAAGATAACCTTGTCCCTATTGCTCTTTCAAACTTAAATACACCACTATCTACTATATATGTGTGTGTGTGTGTGTTTGTGTGTATGACTGTGCTTTGGCCTCTCAAATAACATTTTACACTGGCATTCAAATCAAAGAATGCCGACTTTGAAAAAGGTAAAAGGGTTCAGGCTGAAGCTGATAAGTGCAGCCTGAAGCTTACAATAGCCTCTTAGTGCCAATGAATACAGAGAATGAACACGCTGAGTTAACAGATAAGTCTGATGGACAGTATGGGGAGATGAACAGGGGAGTGATGGACGAGGTAAACACGCAAAAAAAGAAAAAAAAACAATTTATTGAAAATAATAATTACAACAAAAACATTATTCTGTGTATTTTTTTCTGGATTTTTTCATTATTCTGTGTATTTTTTTTATGGGCTCATTCTTTTTTTATTCAGTGATAATGACAAAAAAAAGAAAGTGACTTTCTCATTGCACATGGACTTCACTCTCTGGCAGTGCCAACCCTTAATATGGCATTTAAGTTGGTTTTACATTCACTACTCATCAACTAGGTCATTGTCTGGTGTTCAGTTACTCGACCACCAGCTGGTGTGTTGTTGCTTCTTCAATGTTGACCATCAGTTCCACCAGCCACTGAGGAAGAGGTTCATCCTTTGGAATCATGTTTGGGGACAATGGTGAGAAGGACAAAACTATATTACTGTATAATCCTACTTTTTAAAAGTTAAATTTCTTAAAATGGTCACTCACAGCCAGCGTCCGCGTCTTGTTTATTTTGCTCTTCTTCTGCACCGACTGTTGAGCTGTTTTGTGTTTTTGCCGTCTGATTTTGGTGACCTTAAAAACAAAAGAGCGTCACCTCTTTCCCGTCTGAGCTGTGTGTTGTCAAATTTGAGTATAAAATGAGAGAAAATACTCACCTTCCTCAGCTCCCCGCTACTGGATCTCTTCTTAAATTCTAACCTTGTCTTCCCAGGTGGGTTAGCTTTATCACTTAGACGCACTGCAAATGTGCTCAAATCTGACTCAGAGAAATTCTCCATTTCTTCCAGGTGATTATTGGAGGACTGCATTTGAGGGAAACTCTCACGGCTTAAGGAACAAGACACTCGCCTCGGTCTCATGACCCTCATTGACACATCATCATCCTCATCTTCTTCTCTCTCGTCTTCTGCCATTACCTCCTCTGTCTCCATGCCTGCTTGAACTTGAGAATCCTCCTCCTCCCCTTCCTCTTCTCCTGTTTTGCTTCCTGCAGTTTCATCTTCCTGCTCTGACTCTTCCTGGATGGGCTCCAGACGTGGTCTCTGTTCCATCATTTACATTCACGTCACAGAGCAGAACTCACAAAACAGGACATTTTTGTACTGCTAAAACCTATTTTACATATTAAGATAGCCTCTACTTGAGCAAAAAAAAAAAAAAGTGAATTCAAACTTACATTTTGCTGCTGAATATCCATTAAGGTGGATGACTGAGCTTTCCTGATATGTACAGATCCTGCAGTGTTTTGTGTGAGTGCTGCCAAGTCTTCATTAGTGGGTTATTCAAATCAGGTGTGAAAGCTTAACTACAGGCAGATAACAGGTGGAAGTGGATGTCTTGCAAGTCCACATGTTGACACATAAAGCTAAGTTGTAATAAATATCTATTTAAAAACTGCTCAAAATACTAAACCTTTATTTTATTTTATTTGAAATCTAATAATTTTTCTAATTAAAAAAAAATCCTGGAAAGAACAATGTGATTTGGTAGAGAAAGAGAGATACATTTGGTAAACTTCTCATTAATACATTTCAACTAACTAGTGTGACCTATAGAGTGTTTTTTTTAAGGTCAGCTGTGATGTGAAATCTACAGGCAAACATACAGATCAACAGATATGACGAATGAAGTTTCAAGCTAATATGTGAATAATGAACAAATATTTACTGATATTATTATATAAATATATTTTTAAGGAGATTTCTCAGAAACTGCTCATAAACTGAACACAACTGGACTTCCAGAAGAATTTCTAGCAAATTATTCATTTACCCATCTGTAAAAACCAAAACATTCTCTTGTTTTCTTGGTTGCTGAAATCCAACTTTTTTTTTTTTAATGCAACAACCTAATTTACTCTCGACCCTTTTTAGCCCCGATGAGACCAGGGGGAGTGTTGTTTGTGAACCGTCATTTACCTTGGATCCCATTTATTGCTTAATGCCAACTTCAGCTCAGGAATGAGGGGACTTGATCATGACGCTGATAACAGCTGCGCATTTGCTTTTTTCTTTAAAAAGAAACATTTTTCTCAGGACGCATCAATTTTACATTAATTGTAAATTATTAATAACTGACCAAATTCTTGAATCAGGTGTGTTGTATTTCATTCCCAAGCGAAAATAATTCCAATAGTTTGTTCGCCTGGGAAAAGAGTTGAGCAAGCCAGGACGTTTGTTGACTTAACTGTTACACTGAGTGAACCCTCAGACAAACTCTATATCTATGCTGGGAAAACAATTTTGGCCCCTGCTCCGTGTTTGAGACATAGTGACATCCATCTGGCTGTGGGCTGTAGAAAGACACTGATTGGCATAATAAACCTGCCATATTTCGCTGTGTCAAGTGAAAGCTGTTAATTTAAGAGTTATAAACTAGAGGTATGAGAAATAACAGGGAAAACTGTTTGTAACAAGTTATATTTGTTACCTGGTGCTGTGTTTGTGGGTTGTCCTGCCACTTTCCCTTTCTCCTACTTGTTTTATCTCTTGGTAGCCAAAAACAGATAGTATTTATTGACATTCATAGCCGTACCCATTTGATATTTTATACACCAATATTGTCTTTATTACAAAATAATCAATAACCCAACTTTACACTGTACAAGATACAACATAGTTTACAGCTTTTGGCTATTTACAAAAAGTATGATCTGCATATCAAAGTGAATATATCTAAAAAGGCAGGTTGCAATCACTGTAAGCTTATTGAGTAAGGCAAAAACTTGAAACATGTTGTATTTACACATTTGCAGATCAAGTGAAAGTTCTACATGCTGATAAAGATATAGGCTATAAAGATCTATCTGAAGCGCCTCGCAATTTCGGAGACCGGTATCTGAGAGACGCGCTAAAGCTAATACTCTCTGAGGAAAACTCAAAACATTGCTTAAATAGAGCTAAAAGCTGGAGTATAGTAATGTATGCCTGAAGGACGACAGTAGCCAGATGCTGCACCAAAGTTTCTGTGGCCACTCGGAAATGTGTGAATGTACATGGAGCTTTTGCAGAGGCCGGGGGTGAAGCACTAGGTTACACCTTTGTGCGTGTGTAGAAGTTGTGTGCTTACTGCGTGTGCTTAAGTACTGTGCTCTCTTTTGTGTGGATGGATATCTACGTGTGTGCATCGGTCCTCTACGTGATGTCCATAGTATTTTGTGACTGGTCCAGTTTTGGCATTAACTAGTTTCCATAGAAGCATTCAGTAGAATTACATGTACACACCTTCCCGCTGCCTTCCCATCGATCCAAGCCACCGCTGCCTGTGTGTTTACTTACACGTCACATGACACCATTGTGAATCAGGGCAATGTAAGAACATCAGGTATGGGTCAAAACACCTTTCTGAAATTTTGTCTGTTGAGGGTTTAAAAAAAAAAGACACATTTTAGATCTTCTCATGACATCTGAAAGAGTCACGTGTGCCGCATATAGTCTCTCTTGTATGGTGAGGCAATATAACTGAAGATCTACGGAAAGCTCGTTACTTTGGTTTTCATTCAACAGGAGTTACTATGGCTGTCAACTCTTAAGAAGTCATGCACTATTAACTGTGAATATGTCTCTGAGTATTAAAAAAAAAAAGAAGTATTTTTGTGCTGTTTTGTTACAATTCAGAATTAATCACACATGCATACACACTCACAAGTACACACATGCATGCTCACATACACCAAAAAAGAAACACAATTTTACACTGTAAATAAATGCAATGTATCCTTGGCATAATCAGAAAGACAGTGCAAAAGCAAAATAGCGAGATCAGTCTTTTTCGCAATATCAATGCACACATACAGTATCCCCTTGTACGTGGAATATGTACTGTACATGTAAAACCAAGATGCACCTGGATCTGAGGGAACCCAGGAACACCACGGATCTAATCATCTGGTGAAGAGATGTTAAAGGAGGATTTGAGATTCCCGGGTACCTGTCGTCTTCTTTCCACTTCTTTATGCTCATCTCCAAAACAGTGGCAAGCAGTTTAAATTCCATAAAAGCAAGTATGATTGTCTGCATCACCATGTGATGACTCCAGAAGTTCAGATCCTGAATGAGCATAATCTGTGTTGTGCCAGCAGCTCAGGATTTGTATGAAATACCCGGATAGCCCTGTCTTCTCTAGGCCTGCAACCAGGGTTTTCTTTCATTTTTTATCCGTGCAACTTTACAGTCTTGTGTGTTTCTTTCTACATCGCTACATCCGCGACAGCTTTCGCAGTCTCAATCTCAATCTCAGTCACCTCTATATCCTCCTCGTCCTCCTCGCCCACAGCGGGCACGCAGGAAGAGGGCAGGCATGTTGCTTGGCTGTTGCTGCTGTTGGCAGTGTTCATCTGAATGTTGCTGCCCATGCTGGCATGAGCAGTCAGGCTGGCGGCTGAGGAGACGCTGCCCAGATTGGTCGGGACGCTCGTCTTGCCACAGGAGTGGATCCGGCGGGCCAGGCTGGCGGAACGCATCACTGAAGAAGTGGT
This sequence comes from Scomberomorus guttatus, assembly GCA_038419695.1. NCBI lineage: Eukaryota > Metazoa > Chordata > Actinopteri > Scombriformes > Scombridae > Scomberomorus > Scomberomorus guttatus. The sequence goes on along the minus strand of CM076457.1, from coordinate 16,627,594 downwards.
TACGGTGCCCAAGTCTTGAACCTTCCCTTCCAGGAAGTAGGTCAGCATCTCACCTTTACCCTTGACACTGACTTTACCACGACACACCAGGTCGTAGTTAATATCCAGTAGGCGATAAACTTCTTCGGTCACCTGGATTATACAGACGGGGAAATTAAACATATGTACATTCAAATAAATTAATATAAGAAAACAGCCAGTTCCTTTTTTGGGGTTAAACCAAGTTCAGTCCATTATAAAAATAAAACACAAAATGTATAATATTCATTGCTAATAAAAAGAGAAACATGCCATCATCATGACACTATTGGGCATCTACTATACTACTGTATGTATGTATGTTTTGTATTACATTGTCCACTATTGAAATGTTAATAATATTTCCAAATTTGAGGAAAAGGGACAAAATGTAAACAACATTCAGAATGAAACCCCTTACATGTTTTTTTTTTTTGTATTGAAATGAACCTCAAGGTCGTGGTTCTTCTTCCACCCACCTACTGTCAATTTGCCGGTGTGATATTTATGAAACATCTGGATAAACTCCTTTACATGTACCCACATCTGTTACAAAGGAAATTTGGCTGTAGCGCTTCTACCGATGCAAAGGTAAAGAGGATACTGTCAAAAGGCTTGGTGATCAAAGGCAGCGGGGTTACTGGTGTGAGCCAGGCACAATGAACTGAAATCTCTTTGGTTCCTGTATTTAAAAAGCCCAATTCAATTTACGACCAACCTGGTCGCCTCTACAGAAGGTACTTTGAGCTGATGGCTCCTGGCAGCCACATTAGAGGGCCTAAACTAAATAAAGGTAGGCTTTATTTTTACCTTAAATTATGCAATCCTTGTAGAAAACCTTTCTATTTTACGTCTTTTATTGCATTTTATCTAGATATTAACTCATTATCTCCTGATATTGGTGTAATTAGGCATCTGTAGTGACTGTAATAAGTTTAGTGTTTTTATGAAATATGAAATTACCTGTTACAACTGTGTGTTAATGTTTTAATCATGTGTTTTTCCTACAAGCCTCATCCGTAAACCAAACTTCCCCTGTAATACAATGATCTTTAAATAGAATTGGTAATTGAAAAGACTTTGGATACCTGTATCTTTCCCGGTACTCCAGTGCTGTCCATCCGACTGGCCACATTGACCGTGTTCCCCCAGATGTCATACTGAGGCCGCCGTGCCCCGATCACCCCTGCAACCACTGGACCCACATTGATCCCTGAGCAAGCACAAGAAAATGTTAGAACGATGTTTAACACAGTCACATTTTGATGTCTTTGTTGTAACAATCGAATACAAGGGCAGACGTACCCACTCTCAAGACAAACTCGTTGTACGACTGATAGTTGATTTCATCCAAAACGTCAAACATCTCAATGGCGTAGTCTGCTATCGTGCTCAGATGGTCATAAACTGATTTTTTGGCCTAAAGAGGGAAAACACAGAAAGAGATGAGTTGATTCAGAACTTTTTCCTTCAATCCACACTAATGAGCAAATACAAACACACGCAAATACAAAATAATAGGCTACCTTGGTACCAATGGTGGGGACGAGGCCCACAGCTGCCATGTATGTACTGCCAATGGTTTTGATTTTCTCTATGTCTCTGTAGCACTCCTTATCCATGAGCTGAAAAACAGATGTAAAAAAACACACATACATACACACACACACACACACACACACACACACACACAAAGCTACATTTCAAACCAACTCCAAACTCCCAGCGCTGTAAGTTCAAAGTCAAGAAAAATAAAAATCAGCATCGCACCTCATCAAAGTCAGCAATAATCTCATTCAGCAGTCTCAGGCACTCTACTCCCATGTTGTTGCCGTCCAGTTCGATGTAGAAATCGTTGAAGTTTGGGATGGAGGCAAACAGGACGCCTACTTGAGCGTAGGACTGATAGTACAGATCCTTATGGAAAAAGAAAGAACGCAGTATAAAATATCTCCTCTGACGTCGTCCGAAGTCATTCATTTGTTTTTCTTCTGTCTCTTTATCTACCTGTTTGTCTTTCTGTCTGTCTGCCTGTCTATTAGCGAGGCTCACCATGTTCCTGGGGTTTGACATTAGGAAGTGTTGAGCCACGTGTGCGGGCAGAAGATTGAAGAGAATCCTCCTGTTGTCCAGTTTGACTTTTTCCATACCGTCCCTTTCCTCCTCCGCCTGACAGAACATAGCACACATTAAAAAATACACAGAAACAGAAACAGCAGCTTGTTCCACATTGTCACCACCTGGGGTCAGTAAAAAACTTTATGAGCCTGCTGCTGTATGTATAGTTGGCTTTTGAATGGAGTTGGGTACATGAAATGGCTAATGCTGCTAGTTAAATGGTTAAATAGTTTAAATTCAGCTTTTGCTTCCCACTATGCAAAATAGTCCCTTTTTTTACACTTCTGATGCCAAATGAAACCAAGCCAGAACAAGCTTCTTATCCTCCTTTTTGCCAAAGAACAGACAGCTGGCAGCCTATAAATATAAATCCTCCACAAATAACCCAATAGTTTACACATAACAATCCCCAAATGGCAGTGCACGTCTATGAAAACGTATATTATGATAATGAGATTTAATCCACAGCCTCTCTCACGTGCACGGACACATACAGACACACACTTCCTGACCTGCACAGCCCATAGGAAGTCCAAGCGTAGTTTGAGGTCAAGTTGCCTGGAGTGAAGGGCCAGGGCACTGACAAAGAGCAACAGAGACAGGATGGGCTCATAGCCCCGGATGTGGAAGGACCCCCCACTGTGGAAGAGACCAACACACAAGTCAGCACTGGACCGGACCACACAGAAAACTACACAGGAGGGTTGAACGGACCCCCCACAGTGTCAAGAGCAATCATGAGTAAAGTTATATGTGTGAAATAATGAAAATGTGGATTTTTTTTTTTTTGAAGGGCCAACATCAAATTAAAGCATTAAAATTTAGGAAAACTTACAAATCCAAGAGCTTTAAATGTGGTTGAGGATTTGAATCATAGAATATTCATCATCTACAGATGCACAAGTGGATATAAACAAAATTAATTTTTCCAAAGAGATCTTTAATAGCCATGACAAATTCATCATAATCATTTTTGAGGGGCATATTTATGATCTGAGCTCCAATAAAATTGGCCAGGTCCCTCGATGCTTGGGGTGAAACAGCTAACGCTTTCCCATCATCCAGCCCACATCATCCTTTCAGGCTTCTGATTTGGAACTAATGAGCACATGTGCTTCTTCAAAGGGTGGAAAATGAAAGAGTGTGTGGGCTGAAGACAAGCAAAGACTCCACACACATACATCTCAGCACATGTACTGTAAATGCTCTCCTAACTCCCGCTTATTTGTTGCTCCTCTGGAACAAACAAAACACGAAACCGTTGCTTGACATTCACAGCCAATCACTGCTTCCGATACTTGAATGACGCAAAAATCATTACAAGATCCGGAAGATCTTCTGATAGGATGTGTGTTGTTGTTGTTGTTGTCGTCGTCTAACTTCAGGAAGTGACAAAAATAAAACGTGCAAACAAGCTGAAATGATTTGCATGACTGTGTGCATCTGGTGGTCATGCTGTGCCGTGAACCTCACCCTGCAGTCTTGCGAAAGCCACTGAGCTCCAGCACAGTGACATACAGCACTCCCAGAATGAGCATTAGCGCCATCTTTGGCAGCCAGGAGATGCGCAGGAAAAGTGCCAGGGTGAGCGTGCCAACCACGCAGGACAGAAAGGCGTAGCGGGCGCCGTCGCAAGGCAGCTCCGCCATGGTGTGGTTGGCGCCGCTCTCCACATCAATGATGACGATGGAGCTGTTGGTATTGGCACTATCCCACAACCAGGGCATACAGCCCACCTGTCCAAGGCAAACAGAAAGATTACCATAAAGATTGTAAGACAGTGAAGTAGAGAACAGTTCAGCGGATAGCGGGCTGGATATTTCATAATATGACCAGTTTTTTAATTTTTGTCCATCACAAACAAACTGGGAATGTTTCAAACTTTACATATTTGTTTGTCGATTGGACTTCAACACAGATTTGTAGACTTGAGAATACTGTCATAAGTGACTATTGTTAACATGAACTGTCTGTGCTCATGATAAATGATTTATTTCAGCTTTTTTTGTCTCCCTAATTCACTAAACCACCATCTCAAGCACATCCCATACAATATTTGTAAAACCTGGGACAGTAATGCGTGTCACCGCTGCAGTCTAGCATTTAAACCAGAGGGGAACTACAATTACAGCTCAAAACAAGGTCACTTTTTTTATTTTTTTTTATTGGTTGGCCAGTAAGTTTGGGTAATTTGTGGCGGGTGACATTTTTACTGTTACCTTGCCCACTTACCACGCAAGCCTGGGCCACAGCGTAGATTAAGAGCACTATGAGGATACAGAGAGCAGTGCGAATCTGAATGGTCAGGCACCCTGGAAAACACTGGGTGACAAAAAGAGAGAGAAAGAAGATAATAAAGGAGAAATACTGTAGCATCAAAACAAATCCATACTGTACATATATGAAATTATATATAGCCGTACACTGGAGAAAGTGTTAATAGCAGCAAAAATATGAGGAAAAAAAGGCTTGAATTCATATATTAAGTGGATATTGTGTTCACTCATTTGAGGGGGTGACAGTTGTATTTGTCTGTTTGTATTGTTTGAGTTTATTGTTGTAACAATGTTTATGCTGCTCTCTTGGCCAGGTCACTCTTGAAGACTTTTACCTACCTAAATAAAGGATATATATGATATATATGAAATCAATTACTACCACTCGGTCACTTTAAGGTTTTATCCTGCCTTTAATGTATAATTATTGTGTATGGTGTGCGTTGTCTTGTAAGCCAGTGCCAGAGACGAATTTCCATTTTATGTAAATTTAAATGACAATAAAGTAGTCTGAACCTGAAACACTGTGCAGATATAGATCGAGGTAGCATGAGGTAAGTAAGGTGAGTAAAGAACAGAAAGAAGAAGAGAGACAGAACCTACAGTATATATATACAGAGCATAAAAAACCCTGTAAAACTGATGCTGTCAGGAACTTTGAGGGAGACCATCAACCTCAACAAAAGCTGAAATTAATAGACTTGGACTTGCCATCTCAGTTTGAATACAACATAGCGGCTTAGAAAGTAATCTTGAAGCCAATGAATATTGAATCACTATTACAAGGCTTTATAAAAAAAATACATTTACATATTTCCCTTTGGTCAGCAAAAAAAAAAAAAAATCATAGCAAAATGATAATGAAGAAACTTTAACTTGCCAGCTCTGTTAAGCACCAGATCAGACAAAAGTTGGTGTGAATGAGAAGTGAGCGAAGAAAAGCAGATGCATATCCACGTAAGGATAAGAAGGCAACTATATTTACCTGTATTCTAGTGATATGCAGATACATGATACAAGCTACTAGGAAACAGATGCAGAAGACGAGAAGGACTAGCACCACTGTGCCCCTGAGTGGAAGAAAAGAAGAGGGGAATACAGTGGAGTTAGTAAGAAACCTGAGTAATAGTCAATTTAAGAGCTAAACATAGAGAAAGAAACAGAAAAAGCAAAAGAGAAAAGAAGGAACAACAATGGAAACTTGTTGTACGTACTGCGGTATGATGAGAAGATAGACAAGGCCAAACAAGGCAGCTAGGATCAGAGAAAGGACCACTGCACTGGTGAAGTACTCATCAGGAACCTGGTGGTACTGTGTGACGCCAGAGTAACAGAGTGAGTAACATACAGTAACAAGAACATTCAGTCAGCAGCTTCATCACATTACAGCTTGACATTTGCAGCGTCTCACTGAGTGCAAAGCCCCTCACCCTCTGCTCGCGCTCAGAGCACTTATACATGAGCGTGAGGAAGTTGAGGTCGGCCGTGTCGGACTCGGTCTGGCGGGCCTCGATCAGCCGGCCGATGTAGCGGTTGACCCGGGTTCTGGGGCTGCTCTGGATCAGGTTAGCCTGGTTAGCGTTGGGACGGTTCCTCAGCTTCTGCGGAGCTGTGCGCATGGCCCTCCGCTGGTGGGATTACAAAAAAAAAAAAAGAAATCCTCACCGAAAATGCAGAGCTTGGAAAACAGTAAGTGTGATACATAGGCTGCAATGCGGCGCCCTGTATTCTCTGCACTGCTGGAGTATTGTCATATTAGGAACAAGGGTGAATAAGAGTCAACAATAAACACGGGCAGCTGATTAGACTTTTAAATCATGACATTGCCTTCACACTTAACTTCATTACTGAATGCACCCCGCTGTGTCTAAGTATCTTCGGCAGCCAAAGCGAGCAGCTTTGCAAAACATTGGGCACTGGAGCAAAGCCAGTGAGTTAACATGGAAGAGTGCATGTTTGTGTGTGTGTGTGTGTGTGTGTGTGTATGTGGGTGTGTGTACATGTAAGTCAGTACGCTGGATGAATTGTACAGCTCAGTGGCGCAGTAGGGGGGACAGAGGGTGAGCAAGGATCACCAGAGTGTTCATAAGTTCATGACATGACATGAATGTACACTGACTTCTATCTATTCTCCCTTACTTCCTGCTTTCCTTCCTTGCATCCGTCTACTCTTCATTTCTTAGATCCTTCTTTTCTCTCCTTGATTCTTTGCTTTTTTCTACTTCCTTCTTTTCTTTTCTTCCCTTTCCTTCTGCCTTCTTGCTTACTTTCTTTCCTTTCTTCCAACTTTTCACTGTTCTTCCTTGATTCTGACTATTCTTCCTTACTTCCTTCCTTCCTTTCTTGCTTGCATTCTTTATTTCCTTCTTTTCTTTCTTACTTCTACCTTTTCTGCTTCCCTGCTTGCTTTTGTTCCTCTCTTGCCCCCTTCTATTCTCTTTTCCTTGTTGCTTTCCTACCCTATATAATATAATAATCTATTCTTTATTTCTTATTTCTTTCCTCTTCTGTTTCCATCTATTTTCATTCCTTTCTTGGTTCTGTGTCTTCCTTCCTCCCTTTACTGTTTTCATCTATTCTTTCTTGCTTTTACATCTTTTTCTCCATATCCTCCATCTTTTTTTTTTTTTGCACCTCCCTCACATTTTTTTTCCGTCTTAATCTTCCTCATGTTTCATATTGTGCTCAATGTAGCACAGGACACATCATCTAGCCATGTCTGCCGCACCAAAAATCCTATTCATTCATCCCCTGTCCCTCATATTGCTCGTCTTCGTGCCTCGAATGCATATGTCATTTCACACAGTTTAAGAGTGTGTGGTCTGAATGTGAAATTACCATTCGGTAGAAGGTGTGTGTACGACTTAACCTGTCACCCGTTTTCCCTTTTCCATTTGTCTGTTTCATTTTAATCTGCCTTCCGTCTTTGCAGTGAGGGTGTTGTCATTTACTGGTAATATAGATATAAGTGGGGGACACGATCCTGTTGCGTGAGGTAAAGATCTACTGGATGCAGCGACTGAGGGCAACATAATAAAAGCAGGCACATGATGCTTAGTCAAACTTTCAGAAATATTTGAAATCCTTGACATAAATATAACACTCTCTCTGGTGTGATTCTATCCAAAATATCTGGGGTCATACACAAACACGCACACACGCACAAATCTGCACTACTATACCTTTAACCAAAATTACTACATGCATAACCAACCCTCGCCTTAAAAGTCTGTCATGACCTAAACCATTAAACCAAGTCTTAGCCCTAAAATAAATTATTTAACTTGTGGGGACTATTTTGGGGTGAAGAAAGTCCCCACATGTTAGATATGAGATAAATGCAATGAGATAAATACATAGCGCACACAAACACACCCGCAAATCAGGATTAAAACAGCTGGTGCAAAAATTTTACAGCTGCCAGACCGCAGGATTTCTTTCTAGGCACACAAGGTCAAATATGTTCTTTGATATTTAGCCAGACTGCCAGTGTTACTGACAGTATATGGGGGTAAATTGGTATGTTGGTCTCTGGCAGGAGCAGCATGCTGAGGTCATTATAGCTGACCATCACTCCCTATCATCTTGTGATTTTTTTTTTTTTTTTTACTGACTGTTTTTGCTCTTTAGCTGAGTTATAAAACAAAATATTACCTAATTTACCTACATAACACACACAAAATACTTTTCCTTTTTTATGTTTTCATTGAAAAAAAAAACCTGTTCTATAAAAACACAGCAATAATACAATTCATAGTCTACAACAGAGATCTGTGGAAGGGAAACACGCCCAGATTAAAATCATGTTTAAATGTGTACAATTAAAAGAGGACCTCTTGCACATCATCAAACAGCACTTTAAGACTTTAGACTGGCTACTGCAAGAGTGCAATGTCCAATGAGGTGACAAAGAATACGAGAGCATCTCTTGCACTTGTTAATATCTTCAGTATGTCCATGAGTTCACATTAAGAAAGCCACTGAATCAGGGAGAAAACAGTCATGGTTGCTCCTCTAATGTTTGCCAAAGACCCCTTGGATGTTTGCATAACCTGAGGCATGACCTGAAGTGTGGCTTTCTTGCAAGAAAACCACAGAATATAAATTACATAAAAATGTTAAAATAAAGAAGAATGGTTCCAAAAGGCTGTGCAGTTCTACAGGAAACATTTGCCTAAAAGATATTATTGCTAAAGAAGATTCCACCACTAAATGAAGACAATAATGATTCATATTATGACTTAAATGGAGATCTGGCCACATTTTAGGAGGATATAATGGAAGAATCCAGGTACAAACAGGGGTTCACTAAATATTTTCACAAATGAGGGAGTTCTTGGCATACAGACTATTCTGTACATCTCTTTTGTCTCTAGTTACCTAAATCACAGCACGAATACACACAGAAACGTGAACACATACACTGAAAGTTTATACCTTATCACCGTCCTCGCAGTTCATGACATTGGAGAAGGGAATCTCAGCCTTGAACATCTTCCTGCAGTGCATAAGCTGCACTAGTAAGTAGCACACAGTTTTGAACTTCATCTTTTTGGCGGGCTTTATATCCGAAAGAATCAATCCTGGGAATATCTGTGCACCAGATAAGAAATGGGAACAAGGATTAAGTCATGATACCCCACACAGTAATATATATCTTATGTAAGGGTCCGTAATTCATGCACAGGCACTGGACAGTATGCAAGTGCACCACATGCTCATGCACACACACACACACACACACACACACACACACACACACACACATGCAATCATTGTTATCAGGCTCAGGAATTTCACTAGAAAGTAGTTAAAATAAGGTAGGTCAATCAGTCCCTTAGGTGTAGTTTTAGGACTTTAGGAACTGCCCTCGTTTCTCTTTCATGAAGCTATTTTAGAAAAAGTGCTAAAGCTTAAGAATATAAAATGTGTCACGAGTAATAAATACGTGGTTTGTTTGATACACAAAGTTGGATGTGTGTCCCTAAGCAGGAGTAATTAAAGGCACCATATAGCAGAGTGAGTTGCAGCCTATTCAACACAGCTTAGTCAGGGCACATCTTTCTCTGAGCCATGTCTTTGATGAAGTCTAACCATCAGCTCTATTAAGAGGATTAACAAAGTCTGCCGCATATCAAAGAAAAATACACGCAACTGGGATGTTACAGGTTCTCATGAGGACCCATGTAACCTATGTGCAAAGTCGTATCTTGCATAACATGAAACCTGCTGCAAGAAATAATGACGATAGGAGAGGGAGAAGGGAGAGGAGAGAGGAGGAGAGGAGAGTTGAGAAGGCCTGTACTAAAACAAGACTGAAATTCCCTCTCCAGCAGCTTGTGGCACATCTGTTGTAGATGTGCGTGTTTACACCGCCACACACATATCTGTATGTTTGTCGAACTGTGCAGATTTGAGATGATAGGTGCCACAGGCTGTTTTTTCTCTCTCTCTTTACAGCCCCAGTCCAATCCATTACAGGCTGGAAGTGAGATCATCTCAACAACAAATGTGTGTGAGAGCTCCATCATAGGATGCTGGATGCTTTATATTTCTACTTGAAGGATGGTTCTTACTGTAGATCTTGGCACAGAGGTAAAGGCTGGTCAAGATAAGCCTGCTTTTTCAACCTAGCCTAGTTTGACTTACCACGTAGGTCCATTAATGTGGATTAACATAAGACCTGTAGAAGCTTTGCTAATGTGTACAGTACACTTTCTACGTATTAAAAGGTTTACTAAAGGACAAGGTTTAATAGGGACTGTTATCTGAAGATACAACTGATGCTGTCATCTGAATCATTTTCCTCATACACTGTGTTGAAAGTTCCTCGGCACAGAATTAAAACACGGTACCTTCCGTCGGTGAGATGGCACTATAAAGAAAGTTTCAATTTCATGTTTTTGGAGGAAGGTGTTCCTTTCGTGTCCGTTTCCAGGCTCCACCTCATAGTCTCCGTTTAGGCACTCCAGCGTAGATCTGGTGATGTGGACTTTTCTGTGGAGTACAAGGGACAGATGGGGCAAAGAAAACACACAACACAGCAGGTCTCATTACTACCACTTACAGCTGCAGCCATTAGGTGGATTTGGCACATGCAAAAGTAGTTCTGAGCAGGTCAACTGTACAAGAGTCAAGCATTACAAGAGACCGTCAAAATCAGATTTGAAATCCTGCTCCTGAAGGGATTTTACGAACATGAGGGGATGACAAAACTGCTATGGAACAGACAAAGCGGTCGTCCATAGTTGTTGAAGCTGGTATTCATAATGTCCAGTACTAACCCAGGTAGTCCTCCAGCCTCCATCACATTGGCCAGGGTCACATCATTTGACCACACATCATATTGCCATTTCCTGAGGCCCAGCACTCCACACAGCACCCGACCTGTATGCAACCCCACGCGCATGTTTAGGTTGACTTCTGTGGCCTCCGCTACTGACCTGCAGGGGCAGAACACAACGAATTACGGTGAGAGGTCCTAAGGTCATATGAATATACGTATATCTATATCTATAATTAGGCAGGGCATAGAAAGGCAGCACAGAAGTTACAGAAAAAAATTAGAGCACGATTTTACGTTAGCAATTACTGTAAATGAGCACTATACAGTTACTAAATAAGACATATATATATATGAATTATTTATTTATCAATCTATACTCACAGACAAATAAATAATCAGAGAAACTGTGTAAGAAAATATTCTCTTTCATAAGTTGATGAAGGAATATTTGTTCTCACACACTCTTTTATCATTATATTTTTATGTATAAATCTTAAGGAAAATCATCAGTGTTACTTTTAAACAGCACTGCTGTTATAACACATTTGTAAATAGAAATCGGTCAAGAAGTGGACGGCAAACAAACACTGATCACAAAATGCTCTACTCTGCTCTAAAATACCAAAGCAGCCTGAAGAACCAAAAAAGACTGCAAGTTGCGCACTTTTTATTTGTTCAGTGTTGAGAAAAAGTTCTTCTTAATCAACAAACTTATAGTCAAGTCATGAACGCATCTGATTTGATATGTTGTTGCATCTCAGTCTCTTACTTTCTGATGGTCCTTTTGTCCTCTTTCAAACTGTGGAGGATATGCAAGGAAAACAAGCACTTTCAAGCTCAATAACGGAGCTTATTTTCTGTCGACACTGAAGCCTTTTTCTCGCCGCCAAACTGTAGTTCTGCTCTCTCAAATGTTCAGTGTTAGAATGCGCTCACAGCACACATGGCTAATCAGGCTGCTAATCTGGCTAATCTCTCATTATGGACTCATTTAAACAGCGTGCTTAGAATAAAATAGATTTCATTGGCTTCTATAGTGTTGGAAAGCACATTATGGGATGGATAAATGGATTCCTGTACACAATATACTGTAAATGTTAATCAGTTCAGATACTAAAGTAATTGTGTGATTTTATTGACCACGTGTAAAATATCCTGGTAATCTGAGCACTCACGTTATGGTGTCAATCATATCTAGACCCATCTCTACACAGCAGTGGGCGTGGTCAGTCTTGGGTTGGGTCAGTCCAGACACACAGTAGTAACAGTCTCCCAGGATCTTAATCCTGCGACAGTGGTTCTCCTGTCGATCAAAAAGACAGAGCGGAGAAAGAAAAAAGTGATTCAGTGTCATCCGCCAACGAGGATGAGCCAATATGAGCCAGTCAGTAAGAAAATGCACGCTCTACGTTTCATCCAATACACACTGGTGCTACAGCAGCTGTGGCCTTTCAAAGTGTTAAAAATAAACCTTTAATGATCACGGCGAGGTCAGTCAGTGTTTAACCGCCCCAACAAAACACAACATTCTTACAGTTTAATGAAAATCACACCACGTTGGTGTCTGAGACCAGGTGTGTTTGAGTTTTTAAAAAATTGGACATTTAATTATAGTTGATCCATGATCCATGATATAATTTGTAGGTGTAGCTTCAAGCTATCCATTGCTTTAAGTTCCAGGGTCAGTTCAGTTTATGGTTCAGGAGTTATTGCCTTTCAAACTTAGAAGGACATCACCTTAAATTTCAGAGCTTCATCATATAATATGTCAAAATATGTCATCTGTCAGCATTTTATGCAAATTACATGCATGATGTCTGAGATTTATGATTAAATGAAAAATGTTATAATTAATTACAGTTCTCTCATTAGGTGAAGGTGTATAGCTGAGTATCATTGTCAGGTTTCTGGACTCGGTGTAGGACATATTTTATATATTTTTACCTCTAATAATTGTATGTCTATGTAGAACCTTTGAATACAGTGAAAAGATTTTTTAATCTATCTAATTTGTCCAAATAGGACCAGTGGTGTCTTTATCAAATCTGATGAATGAGGCTGATCCAGTGTTTCCCTCCCCAGTTTCATTGCTAACAGACACATGAACACAGCTAGTATCTTCCACACTAACATTTTCACTGCACCCAGCACCCCTTATAAAACTTAGCATTTTTACATTGGATTAAACAAATGAGATGTAACACGTTGAATTAGCGAGCGTTAGCGGTGCTGCTAGCTGGATTTTTTTAATGTTATGGGCAGGGCCCGGCTAGCTGTTTCTACTTGTTTCCTGTTTTTATGCTAAGCAAAGCTAAGTTGCTGTCTGCAGTTTCATTTCTGGCACACACATATGAGAGTGTGGCAATAAAGCAAAGAAGAAATAAATGAATAAATAAATACAGCTAAACAATCAGAGAGATAGAAGCAGTCAATATTTTTTTTCAAAACAAACACAAAAAAGGATTCCAAAAAGACAGATGAGTCAGATAAGACAGATAAAATAAAACATACATGACAATACTATAAATCTCCTCTTGGACTGATATTTGTATTATTATCACATGCAAACTCTTGAGACTTTGAACTGAACCAACACTGAAATGGTTCTCACAATGCGGCATTAAAACAACGAATGAGTCTCACTTTAGGGAATAAGGTGAGTCACTCTCTCACTCTTTAGGGACAATAAGCGTGCGGCATGAAAAAGGCGGCTTACAAATACAACCCATTATTAGAGGATATGAGCGACAGACATTCATTTTACCAGGGACACCGGGGTTACCGTGGACGCCTTCTCATAACCCGTTATTGTTTCCATGGAGGTAATGGGATCGCTGGCCGTGCATGTGAGGAGCACAAAGACTCGTGATTATGCACGTCGGCGGGCACAAGACAACACAGGGGCTGTATTTTTAACATGCGAGCCATGTGAGATTCAGAAAAGAGAGACAGCGAGGGCTTGATTGTAGCAACTGTAAAAATATACTGTTGGACACAAAGGTACATGGGAGAGAGCACTCAGCGGCAGAGAAATAAGGCAATAGAGAGATTTTTATTGTAGACTGTTGAGCAGCTCTGTGTAGTTTCTCTGTTAGAAAGACATTTTCTGTTGAAATATCGGTCTGAATATTGAAAGCATATTATCTGCTCTGTTTCTTGTGCTCAATGTTCCTCCCGGGGATCAAAAGGTGTTATCTTATTTTATCTTTATTATTATTGTTGTTTTGTAGGTTACTTACATGTTAATTCAGTGGTTCAATCCTGTTTTTATCATCTCAGAAACATTTCAAGGATTAGACCATTTCTTTCTGCCAAAAATCTGTAAACTGTCATTCACGCTTTCATGACCGGTCGATTGGACTGTTGTAACTCCCTGCTCTCTGGCATCCCGCCTCCAGCTTCATCCAAAACTCTGCTGCCAGGATTTTAACTCGGTCTAGGAAACATGATCACATTTCACCGATCCTGGCTTCCCTTCACTGGCTACCTGTTGCTTTTTTAGAATTTATTTTAAGATTTTATTGATTACTTACAAAGCCCAGAGAGGCCTTGCCCCAAGCTATCTATCAGATGTCTTATTGCCCGATGTCCCGTCCCGCTCCCTGAGATCATCAGATGTGTCATTTCTTGTTGTTCCAAGGTCCAGATTGATACACAATGGGGACAGAGCCTTTGCAGGCAGGGCTCCTAGACTTTGGAACGACCTGCCTGAGGAGGTCAAGGCTGCAAACACTGTCTCGTCTTTTTAAATAAACATTTGGTTGGATCTTAATCATTTACTTGTGAAACTGTTTTTGAAATCTTACTAAATCATGCACTTTGTGGTGGTACTTTCAGTGCGTACTCTTCACATCTATCTAGTTTTTTAACAATAAAAAGTTACCTACTGAGCTGTGAGGTCTCTTTGGGGTAACTTGGGTCATAGTGGATCAGTAGCAGATGGCGCTATAGTGAAGCACGGCTGCAGTTACAGGAAACAGGGAAGGCCCTGGTACTTATAGAGTCTCTTACTCTGTACTTTTCCTGTGCTAATCTGCACTGCGGGCTTAGGAGCTGATTCAGACCCAAGCAGGATTACCACTGTCATGTGACTGAAGCACTGTGGGCAATCTAGGTGGTCATCAGCACTGAAGAAAGATGGGTGCAGTGTATTGTATAGGGACTCTTAGATGTTAACACCTAGACACATTTTCTTTTTGATCATCAATGTTGTACTTTTTGGTGAGGTGACAATGAAATCCCACACTTTCACAGGTGTGGTGTAGTTGTATTACCAGGCGCCTTACATACAGCGTATCCATATGCTTGCATTGATGCAAATTAGCGAACACTTCAGCGCACCCAGACAAAGAGAGAGCCGCACACACACAAAGGATGAGACACAGAGACAAATAACAGGGGAAGGGGGAACATTCAGTGAATGATTATGAAGGAAAAGATGAGCCAGATGAGAGTAGCGGTAGTTCATTTCCTACAAGTCCCTGAACACAAATCAGTACACGCCGTGCTTTGTCTTTGCTACAAAGACAAAGATCAGTGCTGTGTACATATTATTGATGGGGTTGAAGATTAGGGCTCCGGTAACTTTGGGGGGGGTTGAAAGGACACGAGACAGAAGGTGTGTTTGTGCCGCTAACTATCTCTGAATCTGTCTTCTGTGGACTTGAACTGTAAGAAGTTGGAACATCACTAGTACCTGGCTGATAAACGCTTTTTTCTAAATCTAATTAGAAATAATCAAACTACTTTGTGCATTTTATATCAGGCCATTACATACATCGACAAAAACTAACCAACCTACCTCGGCATGTTGAAGTATTTCATGTCAAAATTTCATCGATGTCAGCAGACAGTTATTCATTGCAAGCGCTCTGTGTGGGGAAAAATCTTTAAGAGTGCTACAAAATGTTCTCTCAACGCTTCCTCCACAGCCCTGGCCTCTCTTCATCTCTGCCTGCATTCAGGCAGTGACTAAATATTTGCTTTTTGTCACCAGCTCTTTTATTGATTTGACTTAATGTACAATCATTTATGTGCAACAAGAAATTAATAATATATCAACACTTCCTCCACCCACCCCAACCTGGTGGGTTGACGCAAGCTGGTGCTGGAGATCTGTGAAGTAAACCTATTAACAGATATGATGGATATGACACATAACAAACGTTCGGTGTTCCAAGAATATTTTATTTACATAGATGGCACAGTTTTTTTAAACATTTGATAGAAACTGGAAACAAGGAGTATGGTTTTCTTGGAACAGATTAATAACTGGTGTTGTTTTCTTTACATAATTTTTTTTTTTTTGAATGATTAAAATACACACCAGGGTGGCCTGTTAACATACTTGAGAGTGCTGCCCAAGAAGCCTATATATGTGAGAAACACTGCAAACTGAATCTTGGAGGTTAATATTTGAAATTCAGACACGACAAGCTCGCAAAATCCATAATGAAATGAAAGAACACTTTCTCTGTCAAAGTAAATGGTAAATATAATGTGTGACAGCTTATTCTAATTATATAGATAATGTCAATGGGATTGAATCAAACTGACGCACTGTGTGAGAAATGTGCTAATGAGGAGATAATGTCAATTATTATTACATTACATACAAATTAGACGACTAAATATTTCTGGCAGTTTATAAGATGATGAAAAGGTGATTTTTTTCTTCATCTTTCTTTCTTTTTTTTTTTGCTGCATTACTGAAAACTATTACAAAGTAACTTTTAACTGTAAGTGTTCTTAGCCAGCGACATCCATTTAAAGACAAACAAAATGAAAATACAACGTGTTAACTGCTGAGCAAAGCCTGAACATGCCGACAGAACTAATAAGCTATAGGTTATTAAAAGTTTCAGTAACAGGAAAAACACACTCTAATTAGTCAAACATGAGAATACAAGTATAAATGATAAAAACGTGATTATTTTTATTTGTAAATGTGGGACTGTACCAAGCAAAGTCTATCACTGAACCAACAAATAAAGAAGGTACAGATGAATTTTGAGGGGATAGTTATGTACGGCTTTAAGGTTTTAAGGTCTACAGACTGCAATTGAGTACGTTATTCTTTTTTTTTATCAAACTGGACATAAATAGGCTTTAGTTTCAAACTACAGACTGGTTTCTTTGCCTTCCAGGTTTAGAAGATACTGGGAAAAATGATTTGCTGATAGACTGCACAACTTAACTTACTGGTTTTGTAGATCTTTCCTAGCAACAGAAAAACGTCTTTTTTTCTGACTCCTCCGTCAAAAACCAAAGCTGGCTTGTTTGGTTTCGGCTTAGCTTCAGTCCACAGTTTCTAGCACACAGGCGTCTGAGGGAAAACTGCAGGACTTGACAGTGATCCTTGCACCTGCTCGTGGGACAAACCCAAACAGGGTTATTTGAGTTGTGTTTACAGCCAGACTTTAATGTCTGGCATGCAGCTGTCACAGTGTGGGCAGTGAACAGACTGTGCTTAATTAAAAATAATTTTAAAAAATGGTTAGCATCCTAATTAATTGAATTTGTTTTGTGTTATACTTTTCTTGGCATAGGATCTTTTATTATATAAACCTGCATATGTGCAAATGATCACAACTGAACTTCCTTCAGGTTATAATTGTTTTTACTTCTACTTATTTCTCTATTTTTTACTCCCAAAACAAAGTGAATCTTTATAAAAACCAGTTTTCCTACAGATAATACAATCTTAGCTTACTCATGAGCAGATTCGTTTGTTTTGTCAGTTATTCCAGTGAATTAAGTATTTATAATGTTTAATCAGGGGATAATAGTCCTGAAAACTGAACATCAGAAATTTAAAAATGATGAAAATAAAGTGAAAAAAAACGTTGACTCAGAGAAACAAGCATGGAAATATATTTCAGTATGTATGTATGCACTATACGCATGACACCGGCTATTCTGTAAGCCTTCACAGCCATATATGTGTGAATGAAAAAGGGAACTCTGACTCTGAGAAAGTAAGAGACAGTAGACAGATATATCATTGAGCCATCCTAAAAATGGAAACATGAGAGAGGAAGAGAGTGCAGAGAACCACGGGGCATAAAAGACACAGTTGAGGGAAGTAGGCTGCTGCATGTCAATCAAAAGCTGAGAAACAAGAAGCGGAGGAGTCTGAAAGCTGTGATGCAGGGAGGTGTTGCGAGAGGAGAGAAAAGAGAGACTAGAATGAAAAGCTGTGTAAAACTCTGCCATGGAAACGGCACACACACACACACACACATCCATACAGACACAAAAGCACATCCAGTCCAGGGCTATTAATGTTATATAGCATCACAACAACCATAAATTAATCACAGAGTCCCTCTCGCAACAGAAACTGTTGTTTTGGGTGCTGGACAGACTGTTGGAAACTCAGCCAGGGAGAGGAAGTGTTTATAGAGTGAGGGGGCCTGAAGAAGACCAGTTGGTGTGTCGATTTACACTCTTGCTATCATCATGTTTGAAATGTATCTCCATCTCTCTACAGTCACGTTCGGACTATTTCTACAGTACAGTTTAACTACAAAAATTGTGATTTTATTAAAATGGGTTTTCGTCTTGTTGCATCGCCAGGTTTGACAAACAAAGCGGTGAGGTCTTTATTTAGCGACCCTGCTGTCTTCCTCTGACACTTCAGTATGTATGGGATGATTACTGCAGCTCTGTGTGTCAGTCTGTTGTTATATTTTCACTGTTTCAGTTAAGGCAAAGTTTGGCTAGTGAGAAGGTTTCAAAGCTTCTCTGAGATGTTTGCACCTCTTGTCTTCCCTCTCAGTGGTAGTCGGCAGATTCTCAGCCTGCTGGTGAAGAGTTATAATTACCGATTATAATTATAATTACCAGCTTGTGTTCTTGTGGGTGGTGGGAATCAAACAGCAAATACTGATCAGTGTGAGTGGGCTTTCTGTAAACTTAAATTTTCAAGCTTCCATGGTCCAAGAAGGCAAGACTTTTGTTTTTTTTATGTCTTCTGATGTAAATTGAATGCTGCTGTTCACAGTGAAGACTCACTCTGTTAAAACACAAACAGGTGCTAGGTGTGTGTCTTTTCCTCTCCCTCTACATAGATGTTGGCAACAATGGGAGGCAGCGGTAAATTATTGGCTTTGTTGGTAGGAGCCATTCTTGTGCTTGTAGTAGGTGGTGTTGAAAGGTTAATCAGGGCGCATATTTGATCAATACCCCAGGAGTAGACTTCTACATGGGGCTAAAACTGAGACTCGAACATGCATCTTTAAGGCTGAGCCTTTCTAAACACGGTGCTGCCACATTTAAAATCCACACCTACTGCTAGACTCAAGGCTTTTTCCTTTACTTCATTCCTTACTAAATGTTAGCTTGCCAGACTAATCCAACACATTGGCTACCCTCTGTTTCCCTCTGGGCATTGTGCACTACTGTCTACTTGCAACACATGACAGGCGAGGACACAGACTATTGGCACTGACACTGACAGCACTAATCAATAATTTTATATTAACAGTGCATCAAATGACTATGTGTAATGTGTAAAGTGTGAAATTGGGCTTACATTTGCCAGGTGGCCAGAAACAAGACTCCAATTGGATGCTAATGTGGTTCTGTGTCTGCTGCATCAGTATCTGCCATATTAATTTTATAAGGTGATAATTAGTCATTGCTGTGTTTTCAGCTTGTTCTGCTGCCCCCAATTGGCCAAAAAATGATTGTTAAAAAATGTTATGAACAAAAATGTTCCATTTTGTTGTGAGCTTGTGTTAAATTTGGAAACTGGTATCAGCTTGTTAACTACCTGAGGTTAACAGGGGGTCAGAATGCAGTCAGACGAGAGCGGAAGGTTTCTGATAAACCCGGGTTCATGTTTGCTGCCTTATCTTCATTTACAGTGAACAGGAGAAAGAGAAGGAGGAGAGGAGACTTGGTTTACTACATAAAAAGCACTTTAGAAGAACATTGTGTTCCTGGCCCACTTCCCATGCAGCCTGACTAGTCCAAAGAGTGGACAGGTGGTGTGGGGATGGTGCTGGAATGGTATCATGCGATGATGCCCAGTGGCCATGTGGCATCGCCCGCTCTTCGTATGGAACGAGAAGAGTCTGCGTGCCCACAGTGACCGCGGCTATGAGTCACTGGCACTGCCACTTCCTGCCAAAGTGGATCAGAATGAGTGGGGCTTTGGGTCAGGGCAAGGCTAAAGCATTTGATGACAAGTTTCATGGCTGGGGACAGCCTTTCAGTGTAACACAAGGGTCCCCGCTAGCAGCCAAGTGGAGATCAGACCAAATCTTTTCAGTTGTAACTGAAAAAACGAGACAGCTGAAATCACAACAGCAAGAAAATTGACGTAGCTCAAGATAGTATTTCTTCTAACAAGACGACTTTGGGAGATGAAAGTGAAAATGTATCAGTCATTGAATCATTGAAGCTAAATTAAATGCAGTGTCTTTGAAATGAAGGGAAAAAAACTTAAAGTTAAAGTGCGTCAACTTGTTGGCATGACTTATGAATGTGTGTATGCGGCTGTATGAGACTGCGGCTGAAATGCTAAACAGCAAGAGCCAGGTAAAGCAACCGATCCAAGATTAACTGAGAAGGCAATAACAATTATTTGACAATAACAAGTCAAATGAGGGGCTCTCTCTTTTATGTCATTTCTCTTTTGTGCACGTAAACAAACAAGTTAAAAATAGAGCTCTCCACACGGCCAAGAAAAACCTTCTATGAAAGCAAAAAAGGTTTAGATGTAATCCTGTGGATTAATGGATTTGACAAGGGCATGTGTCTAGTGTAAGTAATAGAGGCCAGATTACATGTAGATAAGTTTGTGGCAGGGTGATCTTCAGGGGCTCAGGGGCTCAACCTTCTCACCAAACAAAGATACTGTATGTGTCAGCCAAACGCACACTGGAGGAGAAGGCAATATAATACTTTTTTGGAGGTGTATTGATTCTAATTAACCTGATTTATAGGACAGGTTCCATGTTTTTCAAGTCTGTCTTAAAGGAGATGTGTCATGCACATTTCCAGCTCTATATTTATATTCTCGGGCTCTACTGGAATATCTTTGCATGATTTACAGTTCAAAAATCTCTCTTATTTATCTTATCCTGGCTCTTTATGCAGCCCCTGGCCAGCGTCCAGAAGCTGCTCCTTGGCAGTGTTTCCGGAGGCTAAGTTAACAAATAGTAGTAGAAGAATTTCACTTCTTTTTCTCGTTGTTTACTCAAAATGTCAACTTCTCAAATACATCTGTGCATGTTCGAACCCAAATTCAATCCGAAATATGCGAGTGGACAATGCAAACAACCCATGGAACAACCTTAGCAACAACCTTAGCAACAAAGGCTACGGAATGGACGGCTGTTTGTGGGCGTGCATGAACAATCTGATGTCATCATGAGGAGGAAGTAGAGGTAACATTGCAAACAAAACGTTCAGAGCAGGCTGAAGCCCCAGCTTTTGACTTTCAGGGAGCATTTTTACATACAGTACCAGTCAGCTTTGTTTGTTGTGATCAATCCTCCTGTTCATACTTCCTGTGACAAGATCCCTTCCAATGGACGTCCACTGTAAGTGATGGGGGATCAAATCCACAGCCCTTGTTCTGTGCCAAAGTTTGGGTTAGACAGATCAAGTGGATATCTTCCCAAGTGACAGTATTTTTAGCATAAAATTCCCTCTTTTTGTTATTATCCCTCCAACGCTGCTCTGCAAGGAAACACTATTCGGAGAAACACAAAGACGAAATTTTATAATAACAAGACTGTTTCTTTGGAAGATACCCACTTATTCTGTCTAACGCAGACAGCTGAAGCTCCATTTTAGCTTCAGTTGAACTTTAGAATGCATTTTTTCACAGAAGGAGGGCTTTTGTCCCCCATCACATCACATTGGAAGTACATTAGGATGGGATCTTTTAATCGCCAGTATGAACAGGAGGAATGATTACAGTAAGAAAAAACTTGTTTCAATGCTCATGGGCACTAGATTGTTGTTTTAAGACAGACTTGGAAAAATTGTGAACCTATCCTTTAAGCCACGTCAAGGCACATATAGTATTTTGATTAAAAGATTTTGTAATATCAGCGCTGGTAGCGGCACATTTGAGAGTGACTAGATTAACCGCAGCGGTCAAATTCACATTAAAAGTTGAGCGGATTTTGAGCACTGAAATCACAAAGAGTGAAATATTGACAGATGGGAGAGCTGAAATCTTTTCCACATGCGAACCAAGAGAGATTGGGTACAAGTACAACTCAGCGGCCTCTTCATTCAGTTCATTCACACAACCGGAGTGGAAGCGAGGTTTAGCCCTGGGTAAATCTGGCCTAGATTAAAGAGGTCTGTCAACTCTTCCTCAAATGAAGCACTGGATAATCATATTAACCATCATATGGGCTTCCAGTATTCACTGTGACATCATGCTAAGCTGGTACAATAGTGGCATGTGCCAGCAGCCTGTGGCCAAGGCTGTACACACACACACACACACACACACACACACACACATCCTTGCTGTGTCAAACTTTGGCTAATGTGTACACACAGAGAAAAAGAGCAGCTTTTATGACATCAGCGACTGTAATTGAGGGATATGTGCTCAGGGAAGGGAAACATACTCACCGTGGCAAGCTCATCAAACTTTCCAAACAGTTCATTTAGTAGTTTAACCAGTTCCTGGGCTGTACACTGGGAGGCCAGGCTGGTGAAACCTACTATGTCTGCAAACAGGATGCTGTAACAGAGACAGAGAGAGAAAAGAAGTGTTTGAGTCAATGCAGGTTATTTATAGCTGCAAGTTATACTGTATCAAGGAAACAAGATTATTGGGTACTCTCATCTGATGAGTTCTTAGCAATACGTTCAAAATGACATTTAGGAAGCCTCAGCCAAAGTCAATTGGAGCATTCCCTTTCGATAATGTGTTCACAGCAAACGAATCAAAGATTCAAATTAATGACCTGCAGCAGCAGAAAAAAAAAAAAAAACAGAGAGAGAGAGAGAAAGTCTGCTCCGTTCTCAAACTGACTGGCAGCGCAGTCAAGCAGAGTGACTCAAAATAGAAGCGAGAGCATTCTCACGGGGATCAAGGTGGAGTCATGTCCTGTTAGGAGCTGGAGAGAAGCCATTCTGCGATATAATGCAACCATCAAGGTGCTGTCACAGTCTCCAGGTGAACTTGTATTCCCTTTTGACAGCTGGTATACAGGACTGAAAGAGCTTGATGTTTAAACTTTGCATTCTAAGGGTGGCTGAGATTCTTTTTTCACTATAACCAAAGTGTTTTTTGCTGACTACCTTATTTGTAATGTTTCATTATAACTTGACAATGGGCCCCTGGGGTAACGGTTACTTGTGCCGCTGGTGTCTTAATATGAGAGACTTCTTCAACTATCCATCTGCATCGGAGCAGAACAGGAACTTTTCTCATGATGGATCTGTCCTGAGTGCTGTGTGGCAACGGAGGGTGTGAAAGGGGAATTAGTCATCAAACTCTGACTGTCCCGAACGACTCGCATGTCTGCGGCTCTCGTACTGACAGCAGACTGTCTTCATGTGGGAAGGCAAGTTTTCACAATGTGACAGGGTGCTGGATCTCTGAAGGGGGGAGCTGCTAAATGTCACTGTGTTGTCTCGCAGATGTCACCATAATGAGGGGCAATGGATTCGACTTGTGTGAATGTTTTAATTGGCAACCTTCTGTGGCTGACAAATATTTGGAACGTTAAATACTGTATTCGTGTAAACACTTGAAGTGTAATTCGTTAAAGCTCTGAAAAGGACCAAACTGATGCAATTAGCGGGCACCTCACTGCAGTATGGATACAGTGAAAGCAGCTTTGATGTGTACAGTAAATTGCCCAACAATAGAACAAAGAGCTGGATAAAAACCAAATTGATTTTGAGTGATCAGCCTACAGAACACATGCCCAGTTATTTAATCCCTCAAACTAACACAACAAATTCTGTTTCATGTCTGCTACTGACTCCAAAGCCAAAACAATTTCAATTCTTCCAGTAAAATTGTTTCGAGTAAACCATTTACACAAGTTAAATCGCTGATTAGAAATTTCCCCCCCAAACGTCTCCAGCCTTCTGTGATTCTCTTTAGAGGACTGAAATGTAAACTCAGACAAGCTGATTGTAAAATTAATTAAAAATTCATCAGCTCCACCTGCAGCAATCATGTATTCAAACGCCAGTTGGGAGAGTTCCAGAGTTGTAGTCTTTAATCCAAACAAGAAAAAATGGTTTTTACTTTATCTAAAAATACAAATGTCGCGCTTATGAGACAGAGCCGTAACGTGAAAGAGGACGGCTGCAAACAAAACTCATTGTGCGTTAACTTGTATTTTCACGTAAACCCAGTCAGCTGGCTACTAACTACACTTAGAGAGTAGATAGCGGATGGGATGTTCCCAAGTATGCAGCAGACAGTGGCATTTCTCTTTTTTTACAATTCTCATGATGACCCCAAATTTTAGATGTTATTCATGGTCAACATTTTTCCAGCGATAGCCATTCAGTGTACCCTTGCTGGACTCAGATGGCATGCATGTAATCAAGTGTTACTGTTACTGTATCGGCCTCACTGTTTACCATTAGCACTTCTAACGCCATACAGTGTAAGAGCTGTGTTTAGTTACTGTTACTGCAAACCAAACATTTCCTCCTGCTGCTGCTTCAAAGTGGAAGCACTCAACTGGTGAAATACTTTTTTATTGTGAAGCAGTCACAGGAAACACAGCGTATTTGTTGAGCACCAACCACATTCTTATTCATGTCATTTTCTGGATTCTTTCATCAGTGGTTCATTTTGGCTGGAACGAGAGGGAACAGCCGCAGTGAGCTGCAGGAGATTGTTACAGGCGACTGGCTAAGCAGGGTTTCTTCACATGCTGTAATGCTTTCATGTCAACATCCCAAGAAAAAGCAGGGAAAAAAGTAATCAAAGCCCCTGTTTGTTCTGCCAATACAGGAACCGGATGCTTATTCGTGGGTTATGTGGACAAACCTACATAATTGCGCTCCAAAACATAGGCTGCAACTGCTTTCTTTCAGCAGTTTGGTTGTATTTCTGTAGGAGGATTTAGGCAGAAATTTGCCTGAAGTGCCACAAAGGTTTGGGGATTTTTAGGGTAAGAAGCTTGAAGAAATCTGCAGCTCCTACGTGCCTGGCTGTGCATAAAGCATAAACCAGCCATGATGTGGTACAGAGAACATCCCTTTGAGTGCATGGTCCCAATATCTAATGTCCTCATGTGACCTCCCCACTGCAGCCAGTTATTTTTGGTTGTGTTTACCTCATTTCAACCACACGCACCCCATTGTCTCCACTTTCATGTAAAGCATGCACAAAACATGAGCTCTCTGTTCCATTCAAAGTACAATACAGGTACACGATGTTCTTCCATTGAAGATACAGTACACTTTGCAGGGCAACAGAAGAGCCCTTTGAATCAAAATGCTCAGCAGTAGAAAAAGATTTCTTAGTTGCAGGTTTACAGCGATACAGAAATCCATTGTCATGCTTTAAACCCCATACGAGCACGTATGGAAACAAAGAATGTACTATAGGTCAATAAGCTACACATTTCTGTTGGTAACTGCACATTCAGTCCACAAAAATGTTTATGATTAAGGATCTCACTAATACAAGCAACATGTTTCGCTTAGCACATCATCAAATGGTACATAAATCCAGGGATATACTGTATATTACATAGGAGAACACATAAGCTCACTCTGTAATTAGTAACAGTTCCCATATGTAGTATGACAGGCAAACTAAATCAAAAAGACAAATATAAATATGAATGTGGGGTGTGGGCTGAGCATGTGGTTCATATCATAAACATCTGTCTGCTTATTTTTGCCTACGCAGCATTACTTATTATCATTATGTGTGCAATTTCCAGCTATACATGATTTTAAAGGCATGTGGAAAACGGTTGCATGTATGAAATTGAAGTGCAACTGTGCATTTACTGTCACTAACACTTCATGTAAACTTGCCAGCTTATTGTAAGTTGGCAGGATTTGCAGCCGTGTGAAGAATAATTTTCTTTGAGCAGATTTAACTCTTTGGGCCGCACATGTTTTTATAATTTGGGCGCAGAGGTTGCTGATTGCAGATTTTACCCTCTGCGTCTGATTTTGAATGTCGTCAAGCAAAACCATCCTGATATAAACACTGCAGCGCTCTTGCTAAGTTGTCCTAGCCTCGGCCTCTGCCCACCAAACAACAAACTCTACACTATATCGCTACTCAAGGTCAAAACCCAACTCGGGTTTCTGAACTCTACAGAAGGCAAATCGCTACAAGTCAAATGATTAAGCTACATAATTCAAACATGATTATTTCTGAGGTAACCAGAATCTTCTGTTATCTAATATCGTCTAATAAAACCCCCCTTCCACACCCTCATCCATCATCTCCTCTCCAATGGCGCATATTCAAGGAGAGGTATTCCCCCAACTATGCTAATCTCTTCTTTCCCTCAGTGGGAGGCATTACTGAAGCTATTTTGGCAGTTACGAATTCAATTTAATTGCATACAGTATGTGGGCAGTGCATGCGCTGATGCTGGGCCAATAAGGGAGGTAACACAGAGGAGTCTACGCGATAATGTGGTGTGCAAGACGCCAACAACACATTTCAGGAGGATAAATTGTGTCTGTATGTGTGTTTGTGAGCATCAAAGAAAACCTGTTCTCAGTTGTTTCTTATTTTCCTCTCAATGAACTCAGTCTTTTATTTCTAGGTGTCCTGACCTCACCGCTTACTGTTCTTTTAACTGATGTATTACGAGTCTCCTTTAAAAGCCACTTACTTTATACTGGATTCAGTACATTGTCTGTTTTGTCAAGAGGAAGCCTTTGATTGTGAGGATTTCTCTTTAACCGGCACACTTTGTATGTATTTAATGTATGTGTGGGGGTGGAATTAGATGTTATAAATAGACATGGCGGAAAAAACAACGAGTGATGAAAATGTGTGTGTTGTGTTAGAGGGAGTGCTAAATTATAAGGTGATGTGATAAATCTGAAAGCTCTTTAATTAAAAGAGCAATATGATTTTAAAGTCTGTTTTTGCCTTATTTATATGATAAATGATACAAATATTATTTATTAAAGGTGACAATTGAATTACTGGTGGTCCTTTCCTTACAGTAATCACTTATAATGTCTATTTTTTTAACCATATAAGTTCCTATACTTCAACCCCTAAATGTTATTAAAACATACAGTACAGTACTGTATGTCAGTGTGGGGCAATAATATCCCACATCTGGTTAAATAAACTTCCGGTTTGTTACTTTTGAATCATATTCTTATTTTTAGTGACTGATTACTACAATATCGCCCTGGCTGGGTTTTAATCACATCAAACACTGCCCACAGTCTCAGAACATAATGAAAAAAAAAAAAAAAAGTAAAGTAAATTGTGCTGCACACTGTTTACTTTGCAGTCCACCCAAATCACATAAATCATGTCTGCATCCAGTTTAGATCACTCTCAAAGGGTGGCGCTATCTGAAGGAGTTCAAGGCACAAAAGTAATCAGCAGAGCTCCACTGAGATGAGTCCATATTTAACCACAGCGTGCGCACGCACACACACACACACACACACGCAGAGCGTTATGCAACAAGAATTTAGTCTCCATTGCATTTAATCCTCTGTAGCAACTTAATCCTGGGGCTAAGCAAACTCTCCTCCTCGAGCCTCCCTGCTGCTCCGAGAACACAGAGGAAAGGAGGAAGAGGAAATGATAAGAAATGTTGGAGCATGATAAGAGAGACTTTACATTACAGTAAGAGATTAAAGTCGATGATGAAAAAGAAAATGTTAAAAAAAAAAAACTCTGACTTTGACAGTGGAGCAGTAAACATCAGGTTTTCAAACATACTGTTTACATTTTTTTTCTAACAAAGGTTTAAAAGGTCAAACACAGCCAACTACAGCTGCAGGAGTCAAGAGGGGAAGAGCAAGAGTCATATGCTGATTTGCACTGATGGACTGTAACCAACTAAGCACTTGAGTACAAATTTGAGGTACCTGTTCTTTACTTAAGTATTTCCATTTGATGTTACTTTATACTTTGACTCCACTACTAATGTATCAGTAATAATAATCCAGTAATATAATTCAAAATAAAATGACACTGACAGGAGCAATTATGCTCCTGAGTACTTTTACTTTTGATTATTTTGCATTGTGAATCCAGGATTTTTCTTTTACAACTTCAAGACTTTAAATGTGCTTAAACGCTGATAGAAAAACAAACACCAGAGCTGATTAACAGACCATTTGTATTCTGTTGTTCTGACATGTTAGTTACTGTCATTTGAAAATGCAGTTATTGTAACTTCTCGAGGAGAGAGACACTGGGACAGACAGACAGAGATATAATATTCATTAACCGCCTTTTACAGCTAGGGTTTACACGGTACCCTGCTGTGAGAGCCAGTTTCTGAGGACCTATTAGCCACCAACCTGTAGCAAAGGGGAATGATCTTAAGACAGCATACAGCTGGGAGCTTGGCAAATGTGCAGCACATTGCATAAGCGCCAGAGGAAACTCCTCGTCAGTAAGCATCACTTAATCTGCCTTTCTCTTTCCCCAGTAGGAACCCTAACTCCAAAAGCCCTGTTTCCCTGGGAGGTTGCTGAGATATGATGGCCCTGAAGTTGGCATATGCACCACTGGCATACTATCCTTAGCCCTGCGAAGATGAGACCAGATTTTGATCTTGACATCAGTGGATGTTGGGTGAGTTCCTTGTAACCCTCATAACATTTCTTTGCTCCAAAAGGTGACACCAATAATAATAAACAACCGGAAAGTGCAACCTCAAGTCTTTGCTTTGATTCCAGTCATATCTGGAGTGTTAATAAACGAGCAAGTCAGGGGCTAGCCCCTCATATTCAACGTGGAGAACGAGACATTTTGGTTTCTGGAGCCTGGGGGGGTGATAATGTTTTAGGACAATGTTGGGTCAGATCACACTACATTGTGTAGCCCTCAGTTTTCTTTCCAGAGGATATGTTTGTTCAGGATATTCAGTTCATTTTAAGCACGCACTGTAATGCACTGAGACAGTATCTATTCCACTATTTCAGCTGGAAATGATCCCATGAGGAAGATATAGTATCTCCAAATGCCAGGGTTAAAAGTAGCTTTAGTAAAGTCAATTTGCAGCTAAGATGGGTTTACTGTAAATATCACTGGGATCAGTTCACACTTGTGTTGGGTTGATCTGAGGATCCTACCTGACGTTGTCATGGCGCTGGATGTAGATTTTGTGAAAGATCCTTTCTGGGGGCTTCAGGAAATCCTCTTTCATCTCCATAGCTACGTTCCTGGGCAACAGACTCATTAACAGGCGCTCCTGAGTGCATGTGTATGTGTGTGTATGTGTGAAAGAGACAGCAAGAGAGAGAGAGAGAGAGAGAGAGAGAGAGGGAGAAAAAAGATAACGTAAGTTTAAATATACATTTTTGTTCAGTCAAACACAGTAAAGTTATCACAGGACAGAGTGTTAGATAAAAAGGCATGAAATCAGAACGGAAAAAGGAAGGATGTGTCGAAATGACTCACGACACAAGTGAGCGAGAGAGAAAAGGGGAGGAAACACAGACACACACACACACACACACACACAGTGTGTCAGCAGAGTACAGGTGCCCATACCTGTTTCTCGTTCTCGTCCTCCATGCGGAGTCGCTCTTCGATGCAGTTGCGAGCCTGCAGGAAGGCCTTCCTCTGGGCTCGTTCTGTCAGGATGCGCACAAACAGCCCTGACAGGTTGACACTGGTGAACAGCACTGTGTTGGCAACCAACTGCAAACAGAAAAAAAAGACTTTAAATTCTGTAGTACAGTGTTTAAACATACCCAAACATAGTATTAGGACTATGTAAGTACAGTAATTGTTACGTGTGTGTCCTATGTGTCACTTTATGTGCATGCATGCTTAAGAATGATCAATTTAAAGTGAATTTGTATCTTCAAATATGTAACTACATTAAAAATCTGAAATATATAATTTGATTTATATATTACATGTGTATTTTGTGTATATTCTTGTGTGTACAGTATCCACAGTATATATTGGTATATACACATAAGCATGTATATATGCATATTTTTAAGTGTGTTCCTAACATTGTGGTTCTGAAACTGCTTAAATGTCCCCTGGTGAGGTATATAGGGGGTTTTGTAGAATTTAATTCATAAAAATACATTGAGTTAAAGAATATACAGTACATATACTGCACAGTACCTATTCTAATCACAAATTTCACATTTGCCACTGTGATTTCACTATGTACTATATCTACTATATCTCTATTTTGGGGGCTGTGACATTAAAACATTAGAGAATCTGGGCGCTGTTTCATCCATCACTGCGGAGCAGCATGACTGCTTTCAACCTTGTGCAGGACACAAAGAAAAGAGTTTTTTTTTTCTTTTTTTTTTTACTTGACTGAGGTTGGCTGACTTTGTACACAAATCAAACAAGGTCTTATATTCACTTCTAGAGTGTATAGCAAGCTGTCACCCTGGGCAATAATTATAAGAAATTAATTCTCTCCATATCTTAGGCCATTCATCATTTGTGTTCTCTACAACTGGAGTCAATGATGGAGAGTAGGTGACCTCAAGAAAAGCTACAACAAATGAATTATGCTTTACTAAAATGAGAGTGTCATTTCAGAGCATTTTACATTTCGATGAGCGTCATAAACACACTCTCAAAAGCTTCATAGGATGTGCGCACAACTTCTCAAACTTAACAAACTTCCAACACCACGGACAGGCATGTTTCCCAGTCCGATGAATAATAGATTGCCTTGAAAAGACTGTTTTTGGCAGTGGCAGTCTGCCTTTGTGCTTGGCAGCCCTGCTGGCAAGTATCAACATGTTCAAATGATGCTCAAGTTACTTTGGAGCTGTGAGTGAGTAAATGGACATTGGAGCTAAGTGGTGTAAAACATTCACTCTCGTGCTTATTTGTGGCAATAACCCCAATTTGCCTTCAGATGGCAATGATTGACCTTATTGCACTGCACTCACTTCTGCAGCTATCTCAGACATTCACTGACCTGAAAAATAGGTCCTTATAATCTTACACATTGAAGAAATTATAACCTTTACATCATCTGATTCTGTAGTATTTTTTATTAAGGTGGTTGGTGCATAGCTGTTAAAATGTGTTGAACAATTCCATTTGATAATACAGGCATGTTATCACTGTTGTACTTGATGTCGGTGGACATCATTACAAACACTCCCTGGGACTGGATACCTATGTTCAGGTTATAGTTGTAGTTATATGGGGGAATTTGCTTTGGATTGGGGTCTAAATTTTTAGTTTGTTCAGTGTTTTGGTTTCTGTCCAATCCAAGCTTTATCTGGAAATGCAAGGTTGTGTCATATAGCAATTTATCACCCCCAACTCTTTGAGGAATCAATAAAATGTGGCACTAAAAGAATAAAGATTGTGTCTATATTCTTCTTGACAGACAATGTTTAAAGTGTTATTGCCGAACATGTCAACACAGACACACAGCTGAGGAGCAGGGAGCCAGTAATAAACTAGTGTTGAAATGATAGTGCACACCTATTGCTTCAGAAATAAATTTCAGGTAGAATGAGCCATGAAGCAGAAGGTACTGTAGGCTCAGTGCCTGGGACCTAGGTGGGTGGTAGGTGCAAGCCTGGGCTGTGCGGGGTCATGTCACACAGCTCATCTCTAAGCTTAATGGATTAGCTATCTCTGGTCGCGCAGCTAACACCGTCCTTCACATGGCTACGCAGGTATCTCGTAGCCCACATACAGGAAAACAATCTCCTCCGCAAATAGACCGTCATCATCCAAGGGTGTGATGAACTGATGGAATCTCAATTTCGTTTTTTTTTTTTTTTCGAAATGCACAATCTTCATGTCATATGCTGCACTGGGGCAGACATGTTCCATTACCCCCGGAGGGTTTGACTGATATGACATATCTTCTTCCCCCCACACCTGGTGACAGTCAGAAATGTGAGTGTGTGTATGCCTCATTGTGACAGAATATGGGACAAAGATATACATGTAGAGGGTGGTGTACCATTTTCTATTTTAGCTCTGAAATTACATGCATGACTTTGCCCTATTTTTCATAACTGAAGCATACTGTATACTGTAGTGTGGTGAAAGAGTGATGTGTGTGTGTTTGACTCTGGTTCCTCATTCCCAGCCAGCTCCTTTGGGGCTGATTCATATCCCCAGAGAAACAGTCATGCTCATACACACTGCTTCACTCATTTATCCCCCCCCCCCCCCCCCCTCCTCCTCTTTGTTTGTTTTCTCTCTTTAGGCCTACAGGTATGCATCACCACAGCTACGGCCTGCACGGTACTGTACTATAGTTCTCTATCACTTAACCACAGTAAACATGTCAAATCACTCCCAGGCATGTGTTTCAGAGGTACCATGGGAGGAGGAGAAAAGATGTGCGAACAAATATTCACACAGACTCGCGTTGTGTGTGTGTGTGTGTGTGTGTGTGTGTCCACCGCGCGCCACAAGAAGTTAACGTCAAGCTTTTTCATCTAAAATTCTCCTTCATGGCTCACAGTTTTTTACTACTGCGTGTCCAGCGGATGAGCTGACAGGAACTAGGTTGTCTTTTTTTGAAACTAAAACAGGTCGTGGCAGAATTACACTTTGTCAAATTTGATCAAAGCCTGAGCAAATCCCATCCAGTCTAACCACAGGGAGCTGTCCTTAGTGCTGAACTGAAGTCTTGACTATGTGTTTCTGCATGGGCCTGTTATATTGTACTGTACTGGACGACGCTGGAATGAAGGTGATGATGATGATTATAGGCCCACTAACCGGTAAAAGTATCTCCAAACCACAACAAAGGCGCTATAATCGATGCGTGCATGTTGCAGCCTATACTTACCGTTCTCCATAGTTTCTGTGTTTTCACTGTGACAGAGGTGGCGGTCACAATCAAATGCGAGATGAAGACCATTATTCCAAACACAACAGCCAACAGTGTCCGCACAGGTAGGAGTGTGTAGGCGACGAAGGTGACCAGGATGAGCTGCCACATGCCTTGCTCCGGGGACGTCGGGGGCTCCATCCCCATCGCGCCCAGGGAGAAGGGACAGCAGAGGAAAGAGAAAGTGAAGCCGAAGAGCAGCGTCAGGTTAACAATCTGCTGGAGCTGTGTCACTTGCAGGTACTTGACGTTAGTTACGATGAACAGGGAGACGAAGATGACACAGTGGACCGGATGGGACCCCTTGGAGATGGTGAGACTGGGGCCGGACAGCAACTCCACTACGGCCAGCGTCGAGGACATGAAGATGAGGACGGCCAGGGCTTTGAGGGTGGACGTCTGCTCCAGTTTCAGGTTGTAGTTCTGGAAGAGAGACTCGAGCTCCTTGCAGTCGAACTCGTCCTCACACACGATGGTGGTCAAAGGGACGCCCGGTGGACAGTGACTTCTCTTCCGCCTGGTTTTGACTTTCTGAAACGGTATTTCCTCCATGTCAGTGCCATTCATAAACTGAATAACTGCTCACAGCTTAGGACAAACGGAACACCGGATCCCACGCCGACACAGACCGGAGCCAACTAAGACGCGCACAGCAGGCTGGAGGCTGAGCGTCCCAGATAGCGGAGACTGGCCGGTGGCCACAGACGCGCTCCACACTATCCACAGGTTGAATTGTGCTGTTCGGAGAGATCAGCAACCAAAGAAACCTTCATGTCCTGGGTCCCCCTCCCCCCTTTTTTTATGACGACGATGATCTGCAAAATAATATGTATCAAAATTTCAGCATTGGCTTGAGAGCTACATGAAGAGCAGCGCACACGACGTCTAGTTCAGACGGTAACAGCTTTTTGCGGGGCTCAGATAGGATCACGCCTGCGCATTATGAGGTGAAGATAAGACAGGTCTCAGCTACTCAACACACAGTCAAGACGATTTGACTGGTGCGGCTGCAGAGCTTCCCTCACCAACCTGACAGTACATCAACCACAACGTCCTTTTCTTTCCCACCTACACTGTTTCCATCATTAAACCCTGTGCAATCTAATTTTGACATTCATTTATGCTCTTTTTTTTTCTTTTCCTGTCTCCCTCACTCACACACACACACATGCATTCACACATGCACAGAAGGAGAAAGAGAGAGAAGCAGAAATTAATAGATTTCCTGTGTATCATTGTTTTCAGGCTATGACTATGATGGAATCCTCATCCAAGAGATGCTGCTAAGCTGGCAGCTACATGGTTGGCACAGACATGCTTGCATACCAGTCCTCGTATGATTTCTGTGTTGCCAATGAGGCAGCCACCCTCACCATCAGCACCCTCTTGGCATTCAGGGGGTGGTGTCTCATTCATTACCAGGGGAAGATTAGTCATCCATCACAGGCTGCCGTTACCATGAGCCGTCAGTGCCAGGGAGGGTGTAAGAAAGTGACAGATGGATGGCCCATGCCAAAGTCCAGCACTCTACCATGCTACCAGGACACTCACATGCCCTCTGTTCCCCTCCCTCTCAGCTGTTTGTATTCTAGCTTTCACTGATCTAATTCAGCTACTGAATGAGTGTAGGCTTATAAAGTGTGACAGGTAAACAAAGAGAGATAGAAATGGATGGGGTGAGCTGAATAAAACACTATAGTCTAGTCATGGAGAAACATCAAAACAAGTGTTTTTATGATTATAACTTGCAAACTTTTTTGTTTCTCTGTGCACAAACGGCTCACGTGAGTTGATATCAAAGCTGAAACGATTGGTTCATTAACCAATTAGTCAGTGGAGACAGAAAATTAATCTGCAACAATTTTGATAATCGTTTGAGTCAATTATCTGTGGTTACAGCTTCTAAAATGTTGCAGTTTTTCTTTGTTTCATATAATTGTAAATAAATCTTTGGGTTTTGAAGTGTAGGTTGGACAAAACAAGCATTCTGGAGATGTTACTTTTGGCTCTGGGAAATTGTGATTTCTCTATTTTATGATATTGTGATAGACTAAGTTATGAAAAAAAGAATCTAAAAATACAATAAAAAGAATTGATGATAGTGAAAGTAATTGTCATTTGCAGCCCTAGTTATATATATAAACTCTGAAATCTCGCAAAATGTGTAAAATGTTCGCTGTCACCCCAAATGTTTTGTCAGGATACAGCTCTATTGCTGTGTCCACAACAGTGGCCCTTACCTTTCCCTCTTGCCTGCCTGCCAGTCTCACTTTTCTGTGTTATCTATCCCTGCTCCTCTGAGAGAAAGATGTGGGACGCAGGATGTAGGACACAGTGCTTTTAGGCTGATATTGTGTCTCATCCACAAGGCTTTTACACAGAGAAAACACTGATGTGTGACTGTGCCTCCCACAAAGGTGATATGCAAATGAACCAAAAACAGTGTCATCATTTATAGCCTGTTGACCTGCGTGTAATGAATCTGGCATCGATTTACTGTCATTGCCTTAATCAATATTTCAATATTCCTTGTGTAGCCGCTCCGAAAATTAATCTCAATAATGAACGCTGCTGGGTTTTTTTTCAGTTTCGTGAGACATCTCACATTCTTTTGAAGCAAATGTCAAACTGTGCATTCAAACAAGATGAAAATCTGACATTCAAATTGCCATTTATGTATCTGCACATGCAGGTTTGTACTTTTTTTCTTTTCTGACTGCTGTTGATTGACAGCTGGTTTCGTTGCGTTTGTGTGAAGGCGTGTGGTATACCACGAGGACCTCTTGGCCTGTTTGTGGCCAGGAACATTGGGGAGGAATGAGAGCAGAGGCATTGTACAGTACATAAGTGTTATTCCGTCTGCTTTTTGATGGCTTCAGGTGTAAGTGCATGGTCACACTCTGCCAGCCCTCATCTTCTGAGAACAAAGAGAGGTCTTATGGGAGTTCATACACCAAAGCTGCACTCCAAGGGCATCGGACAAGGAGACAGCAGCCTGCTTCCTGCTGTGTGCCTCTCCACTAAAAAACCGTCTCCGCTTCCTCTGTCTGTCTGTCTATTTCTGTCTCTTGCTCTTTCATCTCACAAAAAAAAAATCCCCTCAGACTGAAAGATATGAAACAGTCGAGCATCTGAAATGATGTAAAAACAGCTGATTATGTATCTGACATATTTACATTACAAAATCGTTATCTGAATAACAGCTTGATGACTCAACAGCTTGAGCTCTCTGCAGCAATTAAAATCGTCTCCGCCACATGTCAGTTGTATAGCTTCTTTCCAAAAGCTGATCTATAACATTTAGGAGATCTTACAGTAGCAAATGCTTGCCACCAAATTTGTTTCTTATAGAGCCTTTTGGTCAAAATCTCAAATGTTTTCTTGTGAATTGAGCAGT
Organism: Scomberomorus guttatus; assembly: GCA_038419695.1. Lineage (NCBI taxonomy): Eukaryota > Metazoa > Chordata > Actinopteri > Scombriformes > Scombridae > Scomberomorus > Scomberomorus guttatus. Next base: position 16,591,513 of record CM076457.1, on the reverse strand, counting down.
GAGAAATGTCACCCTCTCCCCCCCCTCCCCTCTCAAAAAAAATGCTTCAAAAAGATCTTCACAGCCCTTCATTCTCCAACCAGCAGGGTGTTTTCGAATTCGAAACACATAGCTTGCATGCTATTGGTTTGGTCTGGGATGAAAGGATAAAAAGCGGATGAATGAAAAAAGCTGAGCACATCCAAAAGAATGTTCAGAGCTGCTGCCTCCATCTAAATAGTGCTTTACACACTCGCTGTCATCAAGTGATGATCTGTAATGATAGCCCAGCAGCTGGCAAGTCCCACCAGTGTCCAGATGTGGTTGAAGCATTGCTGGTCTTATAATCACAGACACATTGGCTCAACACCAGCAAATGAAACAGCCAAGGCAGACCCAAGAGGGACTGGCAAAGCATGTTGTGAATTAGCTAATGTCAGGCTTAATTAAAACGTGCTAAAGGAAGAACACTTTTCCTCAGCAGTCAGGTGTGCTGCTCCTCTTTCCTCAGAGAAACGGCCGCATCTTAGAAAGGCCAAGAAAAACATGGCCAACTGCAAAAGGTGAGAGAACTCTGCAAGAATATGAGCTTTATATACGTTATGTTGTGTTACTTTCACAATATGGTGATCAATCTATTTTCTTTTCCTTTGCTCGTGAAATAGAAGAGAAAGTATAAATCAAATATGGCCACAAGTCAGCAATTTTTCACATAAACTTAAAAGAAATGAGTCCAAATCCAGCCTTGAGCAGGAACCTGCAGAACTCCATTTGTCATGGCTGAAAACATAATGCACACATAATTACCAAATCAAAACTGGACTCAGGGAAAAAATCCACAAGCTTATTCTTCATTCAGCGCAGAGAATGATTGGTCCCCTCTTCAAAACACGTCCCATACAGTCACAACAGATAAATGCAGAAGCTATGTTATACCCAAGAGTCCGTGATTCAGATATAATTCATCTTTTGATGGACTGTTCAGTGACAGCAAGGTCATTGAACACGTTTGGACGGCATTTTTAAAAACTTTGCAAAACCAAAATCTTAATCTAACGCAGTTCACGTCTTATCAGGTACGTATTGCTGAAAAATGTGTTTGTCACAGATGCATTCTCGAGTAGACAGACGATGGCACAAAATGTTAACAGCTGGTTATTACTGTTCTGCTTTCAGGATCCTGTCTGAAAAGCATCAACGCTGTGTAATGACTGGAGATATGCGGCAAGTGTTACCTTTGAATTGTGATTCAGGAAACACATTTAAGTAAAATATTAAGAGCCCTCATCTACTTCCAGGAAATGATTTTGGGTGTCACAGGATCATTTCTGAAATGTGCAAATATATAATTTTAACATATATATAAAATAATCCGGCGAGTATTTTGCATTTCTTCTTCCAATAATAATAATGTGTGAAAGGTTAAACAGTTGTGGCCTACTGGAAGGCAAAACCTGCATGAAATATGAAATATTTAAAAATAGCACCAGTAAAATTCAATATTTGGTGTCAACATTCACCATCTTACATTTTACAGCTTCAACATGAGGCTGGTTATAGCTTCATCCACTCCCTTTTGAGGAGCTGTTACACAAAAACCACTGACACAGTCTACATTTTTACATTTTAACTGAGAGGGAAATGTAGGTCAAACCTGGCTTTCTTAAAAATTGCGCTTTATGTGTCACCATCAAACGTAATCCTGGTGCACTACCTCCCTATCCCTAAACAATATACATAATATTATCATGACATGACAGCTTGCTGATTGCAACCTTTTGCTTATCAACCTACATGTTTGTGGGACTCGTGTCTGTGTCTCCTCCATTACAGACAGCACTACCCTCCTAATCTTCCACTCACATCAGCATTGCTAATGAGCCCGACAGCGAGCGTGTGTACTGTTTATGGAGAGATTTATTTCAATTGCAACCCCTGCTGGAACCGCAATTGTGTAAAGAAAGTGTAATGCTCAGGATTTTACTTTTATTATTCCTCTTTAATAAGCTGTGGATTACTGTTTGGATGCTTTTCTGTCCAACAACTCAATCTGGTGAGTCGGTCAGATTAAAACTATGCTATTTTAAAGTATTGCGCTGTAGACCTGAATCCAAAGGGACGGACGACTGCAGAGTAGAACCTCCGACAACACTGAGCGCTGAAAAATGAAGCAAGGTCAGAAGCTTGTTGTTAATGACAAGAAGTAACAACTGTGCCCGTTTCACATTTGTGTCTGTGTGCAAGCTTAGGATGGATCAATAGCCATCAGGTGCATGAGATTCAAGTGCAGCACCCTCCCATTGTGAAATCCTCTTAAAGCCTCTGATAGTTCAAGTAATCTGGGAGAGGCAATGTGTGAGTGTGTATTTGTGGGTGTGTTTGTCTGTGTGTATTTGCGTCGGGTCCATGTGCCTTAACCCCTCCCACTATGGCTGTCTACCAAAGCATCACGTGCCACAGTGTAGGGTTAGTGTTCACTGAGAGAGACAGAGGAAACAAAAAGGTAGCGTGAAAATGCAACACTGCACCGACTGTGACAACCCGAGCATTGAAATCAGCTCTATTGCTTCTATTCTAGCCATTAGCCAGGCTGTGAAGGCTATCAAAAAGCGAGATTAAATCAAGATTCCAACTTCGGCCTTAATTTTGTAGATTTGGCCATCATCTCTATCAGCTCTGATAAAACTTTACTCAGCAGTAATTGCTGAGATCTGGGAACAGAGCAGTCAGACAATTAGACAGGGCTGGAGACAAGCTAACACTTTAGCCATAAACCACTTTATTTGGTGGTAAAACTAAAAGTGAGCGTGCCCAAAATGTTGGTCACAATCCTTCATTGTACAGTGGGTCAAACAACTACATGTAATATAAAAGGTTTCGCTTATAGAACCCACAGAGTTAACGCCCAATTCTGCAGTTCCTCTACGCAGCATTTTAGCATCTTTCAGCTCATTATTTTGACTTTACAACCTCGTTTCCAGTCGCAGCAGCCAGCTGTTTTGAGTGAAAAAGCTCTGATAAACCCTCTGTACGCTATATGCCCAGCACCAACTGGCACACAGACAAAGTTAGTAACTAGCTTGTGAACATAGTGGAGACTCTAGCAGCTAAAGCTAGTTTCCTCAGGAGTTGATGGAGACCAAAACGGAGCTGCAATGAGAGTGAATAATAGTCTTACATTAGTCAAGTAGACAAAACCATGACTCCAAATGAATACTAATGTTGCTCCGTGTCTACTGGATGTGTAAATAAGCAGCTGTCTGCTAACACGTTTGCCATATCAACGTTATAAGATGATGACGTCTTAATTTGGTTTGAATTATTCACTTTCATTATTAGGCCAATCTGGGACAAACGTTTGATGCTTGAGAGAACAAAAGTCCTCTATATTAGGTCAGATTTGTCCTTCACACTGACATTAAATAACTTAAATGGAATTATGTAAATTTATATGATTAAAAAACGAATTAGCTGTAAATCTCTTCATGCCAACCACATGTCCAAAGAATCTATAATCTTCTTGACCTGCTAGTAGCAACCTGACTATGTGGAAATCATACTACTTTGGAAGCACTGTGTCACGTAAGCTTATTTTAAGTGAACTGAAATGAGAAAGAGAGAAAGTGAAAGAGCGACAGTGGCAGACATGAGAGTGTGCGATCTAGAGACAGATGGAGATGCTAGCGCTGCTGGTTAACAGACACCTATACAATGAATATTGAGTGGGTCAGATGAGGTCAGTTAAAGACTACTGATCAAGGAAACCGGCACAAACACAGCCGGCTGATTGGAGGTCTAACGGATGAGACTCAACAACACTCGGAAAGGCCTGATGTTAAATAGGAACTGGATATTGAATTTCAAAGACACAAACAAGATTCAGCAGGCGGGGAGGGTGGCGCTCCCTCTTATGTGTGCCCTGCGCCACTCCCATAGGAGCCAAATACTTCTCTAAACGAGACGGGGCCGGTGATCAATAACCAGGAGAAAGTGGCTGCTAGCCTTGATCCTAATTAGTGCAGGGTTAGAGCAGATTAGCTTGCACCTGAGCCCCCTTCTTAGCCTTTCTCAAACAACAACTCTCTTCCAATCAGGCTACCTAGAAGCACCAGTATCAGCATAATTCGGGGATATGCTGTGGCAGAGGGAAAGACACCTCAGTTGGTATATGAAAACTAGCTTTTGGCTCTTTTCCTCACCTCTCTCTGACTGTTATTAATTGCTGGTTGTTCATCTCATTGTGGGAATATCAAGCTTTCATCACAGAGGTTCAAAAATAATAGGGGGGGCGGGGGGTTTCTCATGGCAACAAAGGGATTAACCGTAAAGCTTTGTTATCACAGCCAAGTCTGTTAAACACACATAGTTCAGGGAAAGGTTAGGAAGAGGAGACTGTGAGGAGATTAGTATGTGTTGCTAGCACTGGGTGTGTGTGTGTGTTTATGAATGTGTGTGAGTTTGCATGTGAGACAAGCCCTGCAGTGTTGTGAATTGACAGTCGCTATAAATAGAAAATACCTAGGCCTTCATAAGCCGCTGCCGTTCGGTTTTCTCTAAACTATACAGCTGGGCCAAGTATTGTAAGGTTATTTTTAAAATCTATTTTAGAAGCTCATCAACGGATGAAGCACGTCTTTAACATACGGTTTGGTCAGATGTAAATTCAATACAATAAATAACAATAAATATAAGTTATGTCCATTGTGGTCCCGACCTGCCACAAATCATGATAATAACAAAGACTGCTACTGCATTACAGACTTACCTGAAAGTTGTGACATGCCCGTTTAATTGTGGTAGATATTACTCATTATAGAACTAGTACATTTTTACTAAAATACTAAGGACATTCACCCATCTCTCCTCGTTTTACTAATACTAATTACTAATAGATTTTGAGTATCTCACATCATCTGGTAAGCAAGTTTTGCCCACCACACATTGAAAAGAAAAGATTTAGATTAAAAAATACGCCACACCTGACCTTCCTGAATCTGATAAGGGGCCATTTTTACTGTATCTGCATAATGAATATGACTACTTAGGTAAGATTTAAACCAACTAACTACAAGGTCAGATCCATAGTCTCTCATTTCTTGCATAAATGATTTATTGTATCAAATGCCTTTTGAAGGTCAATTAGAGCCACACCTTTACAGTATAACCCATTGTCCCATCAGTCAGGTGAACATGGGTTGACTGTGGAATATCATATCATACCCAGATTGGTATTAAAAATACAGTATTTACTTAAATAAGCAACAAACTGGTCATTAGCCAGTCTTTCTAAAATTGTTGCTGCCACAGGGGGAATTGAAACAGGTCAGTAATGCCCTTTCCTCCAACAGAACAACTCTGACCTGCTTTAAGGCCTTAGGAACAGTTGTCTGGCTGACAAATTAAATAGTATGAGTATGTAATGATAGAGCAGCCATTTATGCAATGTCATCAATCCCTTTAGCTTTATACACAATGTGTTATCCATCCTTTAAAATGTAGTTAAAATGTAGTAGTAGTTCTTATAGACTTGCTCCAGTAATGGCTTTGACTCTAGTATTTTAACAAAATGCCTGTTTCCAATCACAGATACTGTATTCCTGAATTGACAGAATGAGCCGTGCCATGCCTGACGAATGTCGACAAGCCCTGTGTAACTGTAAAGCTACAGTATGTGTGTCTGTGTAATGTTCATGGCTACTCACCCAGCCTGACCTGGTTTGGTCTGACACTTCTGCCAGTCTGCATACAGAAAGAAAAATCACACCACTGCACATGCAGGGCACACACACACACACACACACACACACATTCAGACACATTCTTCCCTCTGGTGCCACTACACACACAAACTCACACTCATCCAATTCCATCAAATAAAACTCTCAGCTTTTTCCAAACACAGAGACTCCAACAAAATAAGTCATGAAGTCAATCACATACACTCACATTAAAACCAATATATGCTCTCACACACACACACACACACACACACACACACTCTCGCCATCTCTAGGTCAATCTGCCTCCTCATTCAAAGAGACAGAGGGATATTTGCAGAGCTGCCACCAATGATGATGAGTCTATTAACCCCCGAGGCCTTCGGGTCAGGCAAGAACCATTCCGCTCCCACTTTTTCATCCCTCCCCGCTACATTCATGAATAAGCTGCAAGACTTGGGAGCAGAGTTGGCGGCTTTCTGGCAACCTTTTTTCACATCAGACCAGAAATGACTGTATCAGATGGCTGAGATTTCTCTTAAGTGCCTCTCCATGTACTTTTTCCTCCTGATGACAAATGGGACTTGGCCTTACCTCTCCTTGAAGGGAAGCAGCAGTAATAGAAGAGGAAATGAGGAAATCTAATCATAGCAATGATGATGATGATATACATTAACAGTTGGTGATACTCAACAGCAGGATTTGATTTGGGTGCTAATTGTTGAGCAGACAAAGTGGTGAGGCGCCACAGTGGAGACGGAATAACACTTCAGAGGAAATAGTGCCGGGTATTTTCGCAGCTCATGTGCTGTTTCGCCAATGTGGACCAACTGCGGCATGTTTGTGGTGCTGCAATGCTGTGTGGACAAAAAAAGGTAATTAGGAGAGTGCTGAAACTACAGTGGGCATGAAATGAACTAACCCTGAGTGACTCCCCCGAGATATCAAAGTTGAATTACGTACCCGTGTATGTGCACACCTGCACCATTCCCACTCTCACACACACTCTCCATAGCTCTCTTGAGATAACTCCTTTATGACTATCATTACATTATCATAACACTGTCTAATGAACATAACCTTCCACAACTAATTTAAATGACTCCTAGCCCTCTGTCTCTCTCATTTCCACTGAATGGCTTAACCATATTAGTCCAGTTAATGAAGATGAAACTCCCTTAATACACTAAACCACAATCTAAGAGCCTTCATTAGCCCTACAGAGAAGAAAAAATTGGAAGGAAACCCCTCCCATGAAGACTATTTTCTACAAACAATCATCTAAAATGAAAGATTTCAACAGAAAAACAAAACACAATAAAACATAATTTATTTAATCAGGATGCCTCTAAGAGATCAGCTGGTGCAATATGGGCCACCTTGTGTCATACACTGCTTTCCACTTCAAACTGTTTCCATTTTCAGCAGCATTATGATTGACGCCGGTAGTTTCCTCGGCTCTGCTCAGCCATAACAACTCTTGAGTTCACTGCCTCGGGGGTAGTGAAGTCTGTGTTTCCTCTCACTCATGCATATTAAGAGAAGAATCTAAGTGGATACGAGGACGCTGTCTGTGTTCCTCTCACAGCAGAGTTATATGTTACTATATAATTATACATTTGGGATAGAAAGCTACATGCTGGCATCTACTGTTCGTTTTGAGCACATACAGTAGAGTTCGCTGTGGGTCGACAAAAGCCATGAATAATGCAGGTAATAACACTCAAAACCAGCAAATGTACATTTAGTGTTTTAATAATTGTATTCTGAATCATTGCATTGGCAGTTTTAATAGATTACATTTTGAGAAATTGTGCATTTATAAGCAAACATATAAAGAAAAAAATCTTATTAAATATCATACGATTGCTTTCATTTAATTTCTAAAGAATGTACATCTACAGTGATTGAACACATTTTGTTCAAAAACAGGCATTTAAATGTGTAAAAATGTATCAAATGTATCATGAATAATCCATGACATGTTACCATACTGACAGAATAATAAACACAGCCAAAGAGCACAAGGAGGGAATAATGCTGATTTGGGCTATGCTTGAAAATACATGTCTGTCTCTCTCTATCCCCTCTGTCCCTGGTCAACAGCAAAACTCTCTACACTTGGCTAAATCTCTGTAACAGTGGTTGATTTGCACTTGAGGTTTGAAGCGAGCATTTGGTCAAGGTTGTGTAAACAGCGTGAAAGGCACAAGATTATGTTATGGTCTGTACATCTGTTCATTCAGTGGGAAGAGAAAGGAGGAATATTCTCCACTGGCACCGGGAGTAATGTGTTGTTCCATTCTACCGCCTAATTTTAGAGCACAGTATGTCCAAAATATAACAATTCCTCACCGCGAATACGTACGATATGTAAAGAATAGCAATACCTTCTGATATAAGGAGATAGTTTCCTATGCAAAGAACTACATACATAGTGCATTCCCTTTCTTATATCAAGCTGCATAATTCCTGTTGAAATCTGCACAGCAAAATATGCAATATCCCATTTCCAGTTTAGTGAACTATATATTCAAGTATTGACAGATCTAAAAATGTAACTTATATACAATCCTCCCTTTACCAAAACATCAAGAGCTGAAGTAATGTTAAGGCAAACATTTGGAATGAAAAAATGCTATGAAACACCACTGCTTTGGCTTGCATTACACTGTAGAAGAAGCCTCTGATGGTTGTCTGTCAAGTCAGTTTTAGGGGCTTAAATAACCTCTGACTCATGTCGCGCCAAGGCTGGAGGCAGCGTAGTTCCACATGGACCCTGGAAGTGGTACCTGTGCCACATCACACGTCGAAAAATAAGGAGATACTGAAGATTAGATTTTTGATGAACATTTGGAAGCTTTGCAGTCACGCCATGAGTTTGAAGAACCAAGTGACTGATTCAAGGTGACAAATACTGGGAAGAGGCCTGGATGTGCCTCTGCTGCTACTGAATCTCACTAATAATAAATATGAGCGTGCATCATTAGCCACTGGTCTAGTTTCACTTTTCATTAACATGTTTTCATGCTAACTTCATTCATTACAGAACCAAATAGATGGTACAGTATAGTTTGATCTTGTGCAGTGTGTACTCAGTTACTTGACTGACTTACGTGAAGTACTCAGTTTTTGGTGTTGTTTGCATGTTGAATTCCGCCACTGGGACGCCTCTGGATGCAACCCGAGGGCCAAACATGGCTGCTGGGTAAACGATTGAAGATGTGCCCACCTATAGGTTAACAACAGGGGACAATGACACTAAGGTTATCTTGAAATCCACATTTTTTGAGAGCTTCTGAACAAATACAGTGTTATATAGTAGTATTACACAAAAATAGTATATGGCATGTACACATGTAAAGATGTGGATAACTCACCACCAGACAGAGGTCGCAAATTTCCAGTTCTTTTTCCACTTTGGTCAGGATATGAGAGTCCAGAGTCTCCCCAAAAAACACAACGTTAGGCCTCAGCAGACCGTGGCAGTCACTTTCATCGCACCTTGATACAGCAGCATCAAACAGTCCTTATGTGGTTAAATGTGTCATAATCCATCACACAATAATTGGCCACAACACAGAAGCAGAAATCCACGCAGACAATGTTGCCTTTCTGCTATCTGTAGGTCGTAACTTTCAAGCAGTTTGCAATTCTAGCCAACGCACAAATCTCTGAACAGCAGGCGATTTTCCATCAGCTGCCAAGTCAAACCAATTGTTGTGACATCACTGATGGGGTGTAGTTAGAGGTGCAACATGCTTTCAAGTTAAAACCCTTGCAGAACGGTGAGGCAGTAGTTTTCTGTCCTGTGTAATTCTGTGATGATGTAGCCGTTACAGGTCACACATGACAATCAGAGCGACACTTTCACATTTCAACTCAAACTCAACCCAATGCCAAAGTGCAACTTCACGGCCATTTTTCAGTCACACTTACTAGTCAAGAGTCTAAGAAGAAAGTTGAAATATTCACACCACACCACTGCCCCCAAGTGGATGTCCTTACTTTAATATTAGTGACATGGGAATCAAGTAAAGCATAAAGACCCCCGGTTTCCCTGAAGCATAATGAAAACTCTTGTACAAACTTGTAGAGAGATGAAGTTTAGATGAGGCTGAGAAGACTAAGTAAAGATCCAGGGCCAGAGTTAAGTACTTGAATCACAGGGCAAATTTGCACTGCACTTTTCATTTAATTTGTGCTCAAACTGATTTACTAAGACAGCAGCTCATTACACAACCAGTGCCTGAGACCGTCCTCAAGCTACAATCTGTAAGTGAAGGAGAGCGCAGTGAGCACAGTTCAGTGGTTGGATTTGTCTGAGATCTCTACATTTTAAAATTATAATGCACTGATGCCGCGCAGAAATTCTCATTTAAATAATCCAAGGCATTTATCTACATTCATTAGATTACTTATTAAATTATATTATAATATGCAGGGTAATCTGTGGGTCTACTTATATTAGGATGCAATGCAACAGTGCAGTATTTATTAAATAAACTTAAAAGGAAATGAAGAACTGAGATAAAATGCGCAACATCACTGATAACAAATAAAATATATATGCAAGCCACTTCAAGAGATTGTGAGAGATCTCTGCTTCTGAAAGCAGCAGAAAGCAGAACAGGAAGGAGCAGCAGGGCCAACAGAAGATCAAAGTGGAGCAGGTGGAGGGTGGAGATGTTGGCTGATACGACCGATGTCTCAGAAAAAAACTAAAATAATAACACTCAAAAATGTCTTATCTAAAGCGTGCAGTTGGTAATATACAGAGATTTCACAGTTAAGTGAAGTTTATTGAGCACAAAATAACTTCCTCAGAAACATTTTTGTTTTTAGTGTTATAGATTAGTGTGTATGAGTATTATGTTAGTTTGTTATTATTGATCATATACTGTGTCACTTGTTTCTGCTACCATTGTGATTTTTGTAGAATTCTCCTCCACCACAACCCTCCTTTTTTATACTTCCTTTCTAAAACACTTGCATCTGCTCTTTAGAGGCAGAGTTCTCCATTTAAAACTGGCCCACACACAATTAAACAAACCTTTAAAGGACCAGTGTGTAGGATTTAGTGGCATCTAGTGGTGAGCTTCCAGATTGCAACCAACTGAATACCCCTCCCCATCCCCCTCCAAGCATGTAGGAGAACCTGAGGTGGCCGAGAAACTAAACAAAAAATGCGAAAGGCCCTCTCTAGAGCCAGTGTTTGGTTTGTCCATTTTGGGCTACTGTAGAAACATGGCGGTGCAACATGGCGGGCTCCATGGAAGAGGACCTGCCTCCTATGTAGATATAAAGGGCTCATTCTAAGGTAACAAAAACACAATGATTTTTATTTTCAGGTGATTATACACTAATTAAAGCATACTTATGAATATTATGTTCCCATTTCTGCCAAGTCCGTTCAGCTAGATGCCACTAAATTCTACACACTGCACCTTTAATATATAAATCCAAAGGAATGCACAATCAGCTTTACTTATATCAGAAGCAGTATGCATCAGAAACAGTACAAAAGGCTTTGTAAATCTGGCCCTCCATGTAACTGATATGAAGTGAAAGTATTCCCACCTTGGCAGTTTATCCACAGGAATCTGGGCATCAGCAACATCTGGGTCAGGTGCTCTGTACATGAAGAGCAAACACAGTGGGTTAAATGGCACTTTACCCACATCAGGCTCAATTTTACCCACATAAGGGTCAAGCTGAAGTGATAAAGCTACAAATCCTGCATGTTTATCAGTGTATGTGTGTGTGTGTGTGTGTATATACTCCAGAGTGGCTGCCTCTTACCCTTTGTCCTTTAGGGCAGCACATATGGGGCTTTGCTTGTTCACGGTCACGTGTCTACAACTCACACAGCGCGTCTCCATCAGACTGCCTGCAGTTACACACAGAAAACACAGCTGTTTTTCATTTGGGTCCTGTGGAGTCACAGACACATCTCCCTCTCTGCAGAATTTGTTGACAACACTAGTTTCATGTCTTGACTCATACTTCATTAAAGCAAGTCTTTTGCAAAGAATTTATCTAAGTATTAGTTTTAAGTCTATTTTGCCATCACGTTGGTATGATAAGGTAAAGGTGAAACCTGCTCCACGACAATATTTAAGAACAGAGAAGCCAAAAACTTCAAATACAAAAAAAAATGTTTCCTTAAGAGTGAAGTTAGAGAATCAGCGCTTGAACTGATTTTACCACAATACTTTTGTTGGTCCACTGACATTAAGTAAGTGAATAACTGTGGGCTCATGGGATGTTTGCTTGAGAGACTAACACATGTTCCATATCCCAGTTAAACCACAATGACGCTGTCACAGTTTCCATTAATCAGCAACTATGGAGCAGCAGATTTAGGTAATACACTATTCAGTTATATTTTATTAATCCTAAGAAATTCAAAAATGAAAACTGAGCTGTACAGTATTTTAAAAATATGTGAATTTTATTTAACATGAATTTTAACATAAGTATTTAGTGAAACTGAAAACGCCTTTTCCAATCACATAATTCTGCAATTATTATGACCATGACTGTGATGCTCTGTCTCTGCCTCTCACCATGAATCTTTAGCACGTGTTTGGACCCTGACTGTCGGTGCAGGTCGTCAATGCACTGGGTGATGACGACCACAGAGCGTCCCTGTTTCCTCAGCCGGGTCTCACACTCTGCTATAGCCAGGTGAACAGCACTGGGCTTCTTGCTCAATGCAAGCTCCCTTCTGTAATGGTAGAACTCCCAAACCCGTGACGGGTTGCGGGAGAAGGCCTCTGGAGTAGCCAGGTCCTGGGGAAGCATCCACATGGGCATGTTTTTAGGTGAAAGCTCAAATGCTAAGAAGGTAGCAATCAAAAGTGTATTCTTCTGAGGCAAGAATTAGACAGATAATGAAAGACAGCGGATATTAAGTTTAAACACCTCAATTAGGGAGAGAGATTATAATTTTTTGAATGAAAGACAATTTTTAATTCTTTCCTGAAGGGAAATCTTGCTGCAACCCACGACAAGAATCCATATTATGCAACCGTTAAGATAAATCCACTGAGCTGTGAAGAGGTATTATATAAACATAAAATACACCCACTCCACAGCAACAACTCTCCATAGCTGAAAATAAGACCAAACACAAAACTTTGACCTAAATAAAATGACAATAAAATAATCAATACAGGTTTGTATGAGTATGTGCGTCTGTTTTGCTGCTTTTGGAAATTACCTGTGACTGCCACTTCCTCCATTTCTCATTTTCTCCCCTGAAGGTTGGTACTCCACTCTCTGCACTCACACCTGCCCCTGTGATGATTGCTATGTGCTTGGCTTTGGAAAAGACCTTGCGGAATTCAGACATGTCTAGGAAAGTAAGAGGAAAACCACCAACATATGATTCTTGAATAGTATAGAATATATAACCTATATATTGATATCAATCAAAGGAAGACAAGTCACAGCTGAGGCGGCCAAAAGCCAACAACTTGTCTTAATATTTAATAATGATTTTAAGTGTTTAAGTCCCCTCCCAGCAATATTTCCACATGCAAAGTTGAGGTGATGGGCACCCTGGATTCTACAATATACTGTTTCAGTAAGTTTCAATCAGTACTTACTGATACTGTTACAATCTGAATTATTACAATATATCATTCATCCAGTATATTATAGCATTGTTGGTGCTTCTCCTACAGACTTTGTTGAGCTATGATTAATCAAATAATTAAATTCATCACCAACTATTTTGATAATTGATTAATCATTTGGAGTCATTCTTTAAGAGAAAAATGCCCAAATTCTCTGGTTCCAGATTCGTGAATATTTTCTGGTTTCTATGACAGTAAACTGAATATCTTTGAGTTGTGGGCAAAAGAAGACATTTGATTGACATTTTTCACCAATTTCTGACAGTCTATAGACCAAACAACTAATCGATTAATTGAGAAAACATCAATCAACAGATAAATCAATAATGAAAATAAATGCTTGTTGCAGAGTTCGCTTTAGCAGAATCAGGCATGATTGATTAAGAGAGTGGTCAGTTACATCGTTCTTTAAATTATTCAGGAACTACATGTTTTTTTTCTTCATTAATTAGTAGTTAATACTTTATTTTCATATGTAAAGTTTCTTTCAGGAAAGATGACCTGCCTGGCTGATATCCAAAATTTAAAAAAACAGGGACAATACTGACCTGACACATCAGCAAAGCTACATAATATAAACCTGGAATCTAATCATTTTCATTTTACCAGAGCTAGGTCTTGCTGCGTCCATCAAAGGTCCTCTGGTCACATGTGTAGAACACATGCGAAGACCAAACGCAATGACAGCTCGAGGTTGGACCAACATTGTCACTACTGAATAGAAAACAATTGACAAGAGAATACAAAATTAGTATGAAATGACTGAAAAGTTGTAGGATGTGTGTACAAAATGATCCACAAGACATGTAGAATATCTGCGTTTCATGTAAAAGAGCACCCATAAAGGCCATGTTTTCTGTTTTGAATATTTCACTCAAAGCTACAATAAAGTGTAGGAACAAGTCTGTATGTGATGTTGCACTACAGTGTGTAAAAATTAGGGCACTTAAGGGTTAATTTAAGTAAGAAGAGAAGTGAGCCTGTGTTTGCGCAAGTGACTGTACAAATAGGTCTTACTTCAAACAACACCACTTCAACATATTAACATGAATGCAAGAATGTGGCTGTGCAATCACAGCAGTGATACTGATCTGTAGTTCGATGTAGGCTACACTAGCTACAAAACTAAGGTAGCCCGGATTCTGGCACAGAGAAGGAAAGGTATATGCATAAAATACATGTTTACAAAAAAAATAGGTGTGCAGTAAAAATAAGATGCAGCTTTTTAGACAAACTATAGCCTACAAACTACTGGGCGCGCCCTGCAAACCAGAACAAAATGTGCAGGACGTGTCGAAACAGGTTTTCCAGGCTGTCCAACTTAGTGTATAAATAACTACAAATGAGTACGGCTACAACACTACAAAGTGCCGTACAGCTAACGTTATTTGCACACGTTACAACCACCGTTACGGCTGTTTGTTGGTCACCCCCCCTCCCCAAGGTAACCAACCAGCCACTTAACTTCAAATAAAGGGACATATCTTCAATGTGAACGTTAACTTTAGCTGACATTGTCCTTTACAAACTCCTACAACATAACGTTGCTTGTAACGTTAATCGTAAACTAACGTTAGCCGAGGGTGGCAGAAGCTTGTCGTGCTCGCTGTCACAAGAAGGAACAAATGTGCACATTCAAACGTGTGTGTATATTAAACGAAAACATGACCAGTGTGGTAGTATTTAAATGAACTTGCCTTTCTGACTTGCTCAGACTCACCTTGCTTGATAAAGCTCGCACTTTGGGGTCGGAGAGCGACGCAGAGTTCGCTTGTTTACCTCTATCACTGCAATTAACAGGAGATGTCGTAAACATTCCACACTGTCGTAAATCGCTTTAAAAATGCCGAGAAGCTGAAGTACAAGGAGAGAGGAAAAAATGTGTAGTTTAGGCGAGCCATCTGGTGGTAGACTGCAGTAAGTGTGATTCATTCAAGGATGATCCATTCATTCCCAAATTACTGTCAGTTTCTGACTTCTATTTTTGTTTTTCCATCTTGAAAATAGGTCTAAATGAGGACAGAGGCTACAACAGCATGTGTGTCTGTGGATTGTTGTTGTTTTTTTAGAATGACACTATAAGCAGTTCTGCCAACAACACGGATGTATTAAGGTGAAACCACAAAAAGAAACAGACAGCAACACTGCAGCTTGTGTGCACACTTAAGATAAGTTCTTTATCAAATATATAAGATATAGTCTATAATATAGTGCATGTTGTGTATCGTTGTGTGTAATCTGCAAGCTATTTGTTGGCCTGTCTTCGAGAAAATCATTTTGCATTATTAATGATCACAATTATTACGAGTATTAATATTAATTATTGTAAATCATTAAACATTATAAGCCTTGTACACCCTGCTTTGGAACAGCCTCTTTAATTATGGTCAAGCCGTAAAAATAATTTGAAATTAGACAAAATAAAATAAGGATAGCCTACATCATATGAGGATATAGCCCAAGATGTGTTTTTTTAATAGTCATAAGGCATAAATTAGATTTACTTGGATTTTTTTTAAATAGCTCTATATATTGCCATTTTTAGGCAATATATTTTTATATTTTCTCTCACTGTATCCATGCTATGTTACACCAACGCCTCCCTCCCTCTCTCTCTCTCTCTCTCCCTCTCTCTCTCCCTTTGTGTGTGTGTGTGAACTCCCTCCTCCCCATCAACAGCTACCTCCCAGAGTGCGAGTGGCCGCGGTTCTGCGTCTGCCCCGGTCGGCCAGCAGTCACCACTGGACACTGGTTCAGATTGATGGCGACTTCTCCAGACAGCAGCACAGATCGCCGACTGATCAGGAGACTCCGCTCAAAGAGCGACACCCCATATCTTGTTGAAGCCCGGCTCTCCTTCAACCTGCGGACAGGTAGGCGCGCATCCATCTGCCCCCAAATCTTCACGTTACATGTTATTGCCAGACGTCGCTATGTGGATGGACACGGGAGATTTATGAAATACTCTCCTCTCTTAAAAAAATATCACGATATCGCTACACGCTGAGGACTTGTGTTATAGTTTTGCTGTGAGATTTATCGCTCTAAAAATTTATTAATGGACTGCTGTGGATCTATTCCCGTAAATGTGACTGAAATGTTATGCAACTTTGTGGACTGATGCTGGTGGTTGCTGACGCGTCTGGCGCAAAAAAAGAGAAAGCATTGTAGGGGGGAAATTAAACTGCATTTTCATAGCTTTGGATGCTGTTTCATGTGTGAATTGTGATTTCGTCGGCGCTTGCTACCACTGTAATTCAACGATGTTACATAATATGAAGAAGCTTCAACGTGACCCGTAGTAGCCCAAGCTTTGGAAGTGGTTGTGGGGCGCAAAATCGGATAGGATATCCGGTTTGCTCTGCTTTTTTTTTTTTTTTTTAAGATTTTAATCATCGCGTTTTAAACAGGTGTAACAAATCCCGCAATGATGCTCGTGGTGAATATAGTCTTCTGTCTCCATCCTTTTACAAAGCGGGTTGCATCCTCTGTTACCATGGTGACTAGGCATTTTATGCTGACTGAGTCAACAGGATTCAGATCTTTTTCCACTACAGTGTAATTAGGATACACGCTACAACAACGAGCCTGTTTAACCGAAGATAAATCTCACGATAGTCATTTAACAATCTGTAAAGGATCCTTGATGTTTGTACCAGTCACCATCAAATACGCTTCTCTCTTATTAGTCTCATTCACAAGGATGATTTGATTGTGCCCACATGTGTAATGACTAGAATGACATCACAAGTCCTATGTTTCTTTGTTTTTTTGTTGCCTTCATACCAATTGTCTGAAATACAAGATGCTAAACATATTAGTCCTAAAGAGCAGCTTCAACGATATAGATATGTCTTAGCCCCAGCGTCTCAGCATGCTGGAGTCACACCCATTCATGCACTCAGCAAAATGTGTGAGAAGACTACCACGCCTATAATCCACTGTAGGATTTGGATGTTGGCCAGTCCAGTTGTAGGGCTTTTCAGTCTTCCAAGATACATTTGAGTCATTTCATCTTTAGCCTATATCCTGTAATGCCATTAGATAAGGGTGGTTTTTGCTCTATTGAATGTGTTGATGTGAAGAAACTGCTTTAAGCTTTCTTTGTGGATTTTTTTTTTTACAGTGATGCTATTGTGTAAAGAAAACTAATGTCGAAAACTTCAGTTTACATTTGTGACGCACAGTGTAAACATCCACTCTTCAACATCATCAGCTATTTTAATGACAAAGCAGGTCAGTCTATAGGGCTTCAACTAACAATTATTATTATTGATTAATTTGTCAATTATTTTTCCCAACTAATCGATTTAACATGCAGTCTATAAAATACCAAGTAGTGAAAATGTCCATCACAATTCTCACACCCCAAGGTTACATCTTCAACTTTTGTCTGAAAAACTGTCCTGAATCCCAAATATATTCAATTTACAAAGATATAAAACAGAAATGCAGCAAATCTTCATATTTGAAAATCTGCCAGAAAATCCATTAATCGTCAGACCATTTCAACATGACTGTGTGTTTTATTGTAGGACACTTAGAAGAGTTTGTGTTATCTTAAAGCAGTGTATTCAAGAGGTTACACCGTTTGTGCCCAGAGGCTTGTCGGTTTATTCACAGGGTGACTGCACCTCGCTCCAGTGCAGCTGCTTAGAGGTCAACAATGTGGATGCTGTATTTGCAGCTCCCAGGTGTGCAATATGAGCCAGGGCACTGGTAGAAAAGAGCAAAGGTGCAAAGTTGGTTGTGTTTCTGTGGATGAATAAATGTTGAATAAAAAAGGTCCCCCAGCTTGTTATCTCAGATAAGCATTTGCAGCTCTCTAGGCTGCTCTGCTCATGCCAATGAGAGTTTGCCCTGTGGAGACAAGCTTGTTGTCACTGGCAGGACACTGTCATTTGTCTCTATGATCCTTCTTTTTTTATATATATATATCCCTGCTCTACAAGGAGCTCATACAAAGCATGAGGATGGTACGGGGGCGATTTGTACAACAGCACTGTTGACTCACTTCCACCTGAAGAAGAAGTGTAGCAGGATTTAGCTTGCTTATTGCCAAGGAAACTAAGAGTCTTGTGGTTGTGTGCCCAGGTGCTTAATAATGATGAATGACCAGGGCTGCCAGGGACCTGAAACAAGAACTGAGCAATTAGCTTTGTGTTGTTCAGGACAAGACAATAGCTTAGGTTCCTCTTTGTTATGGTGTTTACTTTTCAGGGTCCGTATAATGGTTTAAAACGTAATATTCTACATAGATTACAAAAATGATTAAAGTGTGCAGAGAGACACGGGAAGGAGGCCAACATTGATCATTTTTGAGAGGACATTTATTTGTAAATTTATATGGACCGTATCCACATTTTCATCAATGAACTGCTGCTTCACAGAGAGCAGAAAGTGCACTTTAATTTCCAACACAGTCAGGTTACAATCAACATACTGCCAGTACAGCATCTGCTTCCATGATACTGAGTGGTGTAATTCAATTTGGTGTGTGGCGAGTTTATCTGTGTTATAATTTGGAGGTGAGTTGAAGATTCACAGCCAACTCAGTCGTTTAAATGGTTAAAGAGCTGATGCTTCATTCTCTGATGCTGAAACTGAGCTTAGTTAGCCCATACATGCACCAGTCGTCTCCATGGGGATTCGGTCTCTGTTGCTAGTTTGACTTTAGCAGAGACGAGGCTGTGGCATACAAATGATAGATGCTCCGTGGGCTTCTAATGGAATCAGAGAGCACGTATGAAACATTGTTCTATTGCATTGCCCTGCAATAATCTCATTTACCCCACAGTAAAATGGCCCTGTGCACCGTCACAAAGACATAACGATATAATGGCTGTCAGTTATTGTGCAGATATCAATGTTTGTGTCACCTGTCATAAAACATTATGGGATGTAGTTGTAGATGGGTGCTTGACCTACTTCACAGGTTTGATTTCAATCATTACTGCCTGTTATGAAACTGATTGTCAGCCCAGCCACACACACACACACACACACACAAACACACTGTCATCTGGACTAGCAGCTGAGAGATTATCGTGTTTGCAGAACAAGAATCATTACAGTTTACCTAAGAATCCTGTTTATGGATTTTGAACCAAAAGAAAAAGCGAGATATCATGCATGTGTATTTGGGAGCGCATGTTTTGCGCACATGTATGGCGCATGCATATTAATCCCTTGTTAGTGTGCTGTGCGTGTGTTGCCTGCTGACACAGCATCCGTCTCACTGGAAGAGGTTGTCTGCTTGTTTTTATTTGCCCATCATTCAGCGGCTTAACTACAGCCCCATCTGCGTTCTGTCTGCAGACTCATGCAGCTACACACAAGAAACTCTCCCAATTACAGGAGCTACCTTTCTTTGATTCTCCACTAGCACTCTTCTGCCAAAGAGAACAGACATCTTTGAGTTTGTATCATCTTTGTGCACACAATCAACTTAACCTTTTTACTCATGTCTGTGCCTGCATTCCTTCTTTCTTTGTCTACATTGTGCTCGTGTAATACTCCTTTGTGGTTAACACTCACATGAAAATGACTGCATGTCCAGGCTTATTTTGTCATCAGATACTTTCAGTGTGAGGCTGACTGACTAACTGGTGCAATTACAGTATGGAATGGCACTAGTAAGCATAGTTTTTTTTTTCTATGCACTTTGTAGACACAGCGCACAGGTCAGCTTGTCCTTACAGGCTTAGGGTCTTCTCAGGTCTGCTGTGGCATATGGAACGTTAATCACAGCACATCTACAACACAGATGTTAATTGTGCTGAACAGCTGGATCCTGTGTGTAGTCTAGTGGTGTGGGGACGCCGATGGCTGAAGCTCCCACCATTATACCTGGCCTAAAAGCAAACAGACGAAGCTGAAGCCCAGTGTTGGCTGCATTGCAGTTTTTAGAGGATGGACAATATGAGGTACTTGCCCTAGCTTTTGTACAGATGTGTATTTGTCTCATACAGCATACAGCGCACGTAATCTGTATTGAAATGTAAATACGTGGTGTCAAATTTGGATACATACACGTACATATGCAAAGAGATGCGAGCTTGAACACATGGTATGCAGATATATGCATGCATTCAGTGTCTCACAGTTCAATGTTTAAACCAGGCTCTGTGTTGCAGCCACATTAGGCTAAAAAAACTCATTCACCACCCACCACTACCTACCTCTCTCTCTGTGTGCTGCTCTGTGTTGCAATCTCTGTGTACAGTTAGCGCCGCTATCCAAAAGACTACAATCAATACACACCAGATGCATGATGGGATGGGACAAATTTCTGCTGCAGAGCCAGCTGGGTTTACACGTTTAGCAATGTTTTGCATGTAAACTAACGGAGTAAAATCTAGTCAGATTATCCGGTTTTCGTTTGAATTCAAAAGGCAGCTAGAGGTGCCTGCGAGGTGAAGAACAAGCAGAATTTGTCAGTTCTTTTTTCAAAAGGAAAGTCCATTTCAGATAAATTGGGCTGGGGCCAGCGCAGTCTGTTGAATTTGTAATGTTTTTTGCCGTTTGGTAGCAACACTAGAGGCTATTAGCAAAAGTGTTTAACAAAGTGGTGATAATTAGTGGCGAGAGATTTATATCAGTTCTCCCCCAATCTATCTTCCAAACAAACCCCATCCCCCCAAACGCACACAAACACAGCATATGGCTGACATTTCCAACCATCATATGATTTACTAACAGCCCTGCATCTCAAAAAAAAACACACCATCCATCTTCCCTACTTGGTTGCACATAGGCCTTCTTGTGCTGAAGCATCACAGGTCTGAATAAAACATGAGGGGGAGAGTGGCCAGAAAACCTGCCAACCTCTGTAGCAAGAAGGTTTAAAGAAAAGGACAGGCAGGTGTCTGCTATGAGAGCCTGCAGGCAGCTGCATCTTCCCAGAATCTCTCCCTCTCTCTCTCTGTGTCTCGCTCTCTCTATCTCCGTCTTTTCATCTCGCTCTTTCTCTGCCACACTTGGAAGTTGGGAAAAGCTCCTGGCTGTGATGTACTCTCCACGCGCCAGCTGAGAAATAACGCCTTTTTCAAAAGCCTCGCAAGCTGAAGAAAGCAGCATGACGATGTGCTTAGTTATGGGTCATATTTATAGTAAGTGTGGCAGCACATTGGCCAGAGAGGGGTAAGATACCACTGCAATCTGAAGGCAGCACTGCCAAGGACCAATTATGCTGGAGGAGGGCGCTCCGCCTGAATCACTGTTACTCTCTGTTACTGGTTATACTGAATTTAAAACATGCAATGAATTTTGTTGGATTCAAAGACATAAAACAAAGCTGTTGTATCCAGTCTATGTTGGCTTACAGGGTGGGTGTGGATATCCCTGATACCTACAGTGACAGTTAAAATGTATAATCTCAGCGGATAGCATCAGGCAGGTGTGGGGTATTCAATGGGCATCCATTAAGTGGATATGATGAATGTATACAGAGTGGCATTTGTTGCGGGCGTCACCAATGCAGCTCCCATAGTGCACCAGCTCTTTAGGACATTTCTGCTGAGTAAGAGACTTTACAGAGTCAGAATCCCTTCAACACTGCTGCAAACCTGGGACTCAATTCAATCAAAGCTGCATTGCACCACTCAGCAGTCCTTCAATACTGTATCCTATTTCTAATGATAAAAGTCAGGATACATTTCGGCTCCTACACTTCCAAACCAGGTCAATATTTCTATTATGTAAAAGGTGAAAAAAAAGAAGAAGAATGAGCAGCACATTAATAATAATGTTCCAAAATGCCATATCCATTTTGACAAAGAAATAGTATTCAGTCTTCTTAAAATATAGGATGCAAGTATAAGATGTCATTTGTGAATAGCCAATCTTCCTTTAAACTATTCCCTAATTAAGCTTTTTACTATCAATTAATAAAGAGTAGTTTTTTCAAATGTTATAGTACCCTATAAACCTTATTTTGGAGTGAAGCTCCTCAAATGAAAAATAGATTTGAGGGGAGATGTGCTGTGTGCACAGAACGTTACGGTAAATTATGCCTCCACTTTTCAGACAGTTATGTAAGTCTGTGCAAAGACAGGCTAATAGCCTACAGGATAAACGGCTAGGGTCTGAAGAAGCAGAATAATTCTGTGAAATTAAATGATTGAACCAAGGGGACATTACGCTCCAATCCTTTCTCCGGCAAATATTACAGATCCAATGTAGAATTGATTTTATAATCTCATCGCATAATAACTGCGATGACAAAATGATGACTTGGTCCAATGTTTGAACTGTGCAGGTTATTACAGTATTTTAAAATTATAATGAGAGAAAACATTCTCATAAATTGGAATAGAAGTAAAAGTGCTCTCTTTGTTACCAGTATTTATTTAGGGTGCAATGACTGATGTCTCTTTTGTAACATTTAGATCTGCAAATGTAAATTCCCAGTGTCATTCCCAGGATACAGTATCTGCTAAGTCAACGAAATATTATGCTAAGTTATTTAAAACTTCCCAGTAGTAGCATCAAAAAAGACACTCTGGCAGAAAGCACAGCAAGTTTAAAAAAAAAAAAAAAAAAAACATCTTTCGCTCTCAGAATAATTTGTAAAATTCTATAATCACATAAAAAATTCCACACAGGCTTTAAAAACTAACTGAGCAAAAAATCTAAAGGCGAAAGCTTAGTTTTCATATTGTTTTTATTTTTTTCATACAGTTTTCTACTGACGTTTTCTGGCTATATTCTACATTTTTGGTTTAAAGTCTGACATTGCTGGGGAGTGAATAAGTGGAGCCATATCTGAAAAAATTATAGAAAGCAGTTTTAGAATGCCTCTTACTGTATTGATCATTGTTTCACGGTCTATAGACAATTATTGTGTACTAAAGCTTACAATTACGACAGCAGTCATGGCTCATCAGTAACTGGGAAAACGCACGGCTGTGACATGTTATATAACGCTGAGCTACCTGTGCCTGAAACCGAGAGATATCAGTCTTAACTTCAGCAGAGCCGTAAGAGGCCAGAGGGGCCCTAAGCTCTTTAGTTGATAGTCCACTCCATACTGTGGTCTTCATTTAGAGAGAGCAGGACAGATGGAGGTTTCAGTCAGAGAAAACCAGAGTGTCTAAGCATAGAGACAACCAGAACATCCCAGAGGAATGGCACAGTCTGCCTACCAGTATGAGCAGAGCTCACTGGAGATTTTGCTCTTTTGTGGGATTTCTTCTGTTTGGATTCTCACCTGCTGTCAAGTAGTGTGGTTTTGTCAGCTTACAACCAAACATTATTACCTCAAATTGTAAAGCACATTCTGCCTATGACCCTTTCAAAAGATGCACTTACAGTAAAATAGGGAAGTCTACAGCTCGCCCTTTTTCCATTATTGCACCTGTCAATAAACAGGAATAACACAAACACTCTGTCCTTGCATCGCCACTGTGCATTTATTACAGAGATGTTCATTTCCCCCAAAAAGCTCTTGTCTGACACCTTCGATCACCTTGCCTGCAACCCTGGTTCTTAATTAGCAGACAAAATGGAAAATCCTAAACTGAGGTTTTCACTGTGCTCTGCAGAGGCAGGGCTCAGTATGACACAAACAAAATGGGTCTGATGTCTGAGACAAGAGACCCAATGAAAGCATTTGTCAGTTACATCGTTATCTTCGCAAACATGAAGATTACAGTCATACATAGCACGATGTTCTATAAAGAAAATGATGTAGGATATTCTGAAACAAGTATATGTTTCAGAATATCCTACGTCATCTTCTTTTGAATGTTGTTTTTTTTTTTGTTGCCTGTCTTAATTTAATGGGAGGCAGTCTATGAAATTAAGTATTAATCAACGTGTAGATACTGTACATTTGTACCCAGTTGATGGAATTGAAGCAGTTCCTGGAGCACCACTGCTCTCTGGTGGAGCAAAGCTTTTTCTGCAACAGTAGGCCACTGCACAAGTTTATATGTGCAGCACACACTGGTGCTGAAACAATGTAATCACTAATGATTTAAGGAGTCATTCATCAAGCAAAAATGCCAAATATTTTTATTATTATGAATTGAGTAGCTGGCTTTTTGACTGTATGTCCAAAATCCAAACACAACACAAGCAATGTTAAGAGTTCCATCACCTACAGCCCTGAGACGGTTTGGTGGCAAATTTTCATAATCTTATGGCATTTTATAGACTAAATGATGGTGGAAAAAGGTTGCTAAGTGCCTAACACACACAATAAAAAATGTGTGAGTGTGTGTTTGAATGCAATGACTTTAACTTGGAATCAAATGTTTTTTTACATTGTAGTTCAGTTAAGTAAAGGATCTGTAGCTGCAGACGTTAGCTTATAGCTATAATGTGCTAGCTTCTGGCATTGGCAGATGGTGGTATGCAGTCTGAAATTTCAACAGTAATGAAACACTGAACCTTGCTTTTATTTACATCCCTTGAAGTTCTTTTTCAGGCTTTCTGTTACCCTGTTAAATGTAGGGATGGAAATGATGATTATTTTAATCTGTTTAATGTATTAAACTGAAGTTATTTTCTTGATTAATCAGTTTATCAATTGGTCTATAAAACATCAGAAAATTGTGAAAAGACTATCATGAAGGGGACATCTGCTTGTTTTGTCCGACCAGCTGTCTAAAACCCCAAAACATTAAAATTCAGTCGTATAAAGAGCAGCAAATCCTCACATTTAAGAAGCTGGAACCAGAGAATGAGCAGCATTTTTGCTTGAAAAAAAAAAAAGAAAAAAGAATCAATTATAAAAGTAGATGCCCATTAATTTTCTGTTAATTAACTGTTTCAGCACTACTCTGTATGAAAAAGGTTCACACAAAAGTTTATCAAGAAAAGCACTTGTTAGACGTTTCCTGGGTTTATTTAGGCATGTCCCTACAGATGTTTCATTGTTACACAGCCCTGTGGGTGTATGTGTTACCGCTTGTTCCAACACTCTTTCTGTGCTATTTATTTGGATTGAATTCATCCAAAAATCCCCAAATTGCGAGTCTGCTTCCTTCTTCTTCTATTGCACAGCCTCAAGCTTTTTGTAGCCCTTAGAGAAACCTTGTCGAACCCATTTAAAAAAAAAGATGCACTCTGTATTACAAGACCAAATTTTTATTCTCAGTGAATGAAAATCATTCACAGTACCCGACAGTGTTGTAATTTATTTACACACCTTACAGTATATAAACAATATTGTGATATTGTTAAAGACAGAATATGTATGGTACATGTATGTACTGTAGCAAACAGCGCAGAGTTACAGACATGCCTTTTCTCGGTGTTCTCTAAGGCGAGATTTTCTCGTAAACGTTTTGCCACATCTTGGACACGGGAATGGCCGTTCGCCTGTGTGAACCATCATGTGTTTTTTCAGCTCATTGTTTAACCGAAAGGCTTTGCTGCAAACCTCGCACACGAATGGCCGCAACCGGCTATGCTTGGATCTACGGTGAGCCACCAAGTGCGATCCCCTCTTGTAACACGCGCCGCAGTCTTCGCACTTGAACGGCCTCTCTTCAGTGTGTTGGATCATGTGAAGCTTGAGCTGGGCTGAGTTCGGCCAACCTTTCCCACATGTGTCACACAGGTATGGCTCTTGCCCCGTGTGCTTGTACAGATGCCATTTGAGGTATGTTTTTTGATAGAATTTCTTCCCGCACACCGGACACGGGTAACCACCTGTGTGCCTCACCATATGTGCTCTCAGGCAGTCTTTTGTTCTGAACTGTTTCCCACAGTAGGAGCAAACACTAGGTTGCCGCTCTCTGTGCTTGCTCTGGTGCAGAATCAGATAAGCAAGAGATTTGAAGCTTCTCCCGCATGTTTCACAAATGCGTGGTGTTACACTCGCAGTGTGAACCTTTTCATGATGGTTCAATAGCCCCGGCTTTGTGTAACATTTGTTACAGGCAGCGCACTGGTACAATTTTTTGTTCTGCTGATGTCGAACCAATTCGCACAACCTCACAAATTTTCTCTTGCATAAAGGACAGGGATATGAACCTCTGACTTTATGCGACTTGGAATAATGTCTTTTCATGAGGACAATTTCTGAAAAGTTCTTCTCGCACATGGTACATTTCATGTTGCGATCTTTGTGGCTGGCAGATTTTGCAGTTTCGCATTCCTTTGTTTCAGAGCTCGTCTCAGCACTGATCTCGTTGGTATTGTCAGCAGACCGGAAATTACACGCACTGATGACAAAATGGCTACTGTTTGGTTGCTTTTTTCTTCGAGGAGTTCTTTTGGAACATTTGCTTTGGTGCTTCTCAAAACTTTTGTAATAAGTAAAACCCTGACCACATTCCTGACACGTCAGAGGCGATTTACAAGCCAGCATAGCAGGTATAGTCGGTACAGCCTGAGGGCTGGAAAGTGCTTCTGAGATTGTCGGGATCCGAGCTATACCGCTTGTAACAACTAGATTCTCCTGATTCCTTTTATTTGTGTTTCTCGAGTCATTCACCTGTAGATGTTGGTTTGAAACCTTGCATTTACCTTCACGGTGTGTCTCGCAGTCTTCATAACTCTCAAAGTCTTTTCCACAATAAAAACAAAGGTAAGAACTCTGTTCAGTGTGGCATCTCATGTGCCTTGTTAAGTCAGCGGAACAAGTGAAAATGTTCCCACATACGGCGCATGTTTTGATGCGGCTGCTTCTTTTACACATTTGGTCTTCTGATGAGTCGGAAGATACTGATTCCTGCAGTACAACTTCTGAAGGCCCAGTGTCAGTTTCACTAGGGAAAAACTCTTTGGTCTTCTCAACAGGGTTTGGTTTGGAGTGATGAGATGAGCTTGTGGACAACTGTGGGTCTGTCTGACTCTTCTGATTACTGGCGACCACACAAATCTTCTGGTGTTTGTCAAAATTCTTTGGGTATGTGAAAACCTTGCCACAAACAGGACAAACAAGACTACAGTTGTCATTTGACTTCTCAAAGCCTGGACTATTCATATTTGGTGGGTTATTTGATGTGGCACTTCCCAACAACTGAAGCTCATTCTCACTTCTAGAAATATTAGTTTCGGTACTAGTCTTTGGTTTAGGAGGCAAGTTAATCTTCTCAAAAAAGCTACTTTGGCAAGTAGACTCTGCTTCACCCAATCTGTTCACCAAGCATCCACTTTGAGCTATCTTGTGCCTCTTTAGTTTGCTAACAGAAGCAAAATCCTGGCCACAAACAAGACACTTGAAGGTTTTTGAGGATGTTCTACTGCAGGTTTTCAAGGGGTGATACCACTTTTTGTCTAAGCCATTATTATTAGACTCACTTTCATCAAAAGGAAGTATTACTTCAACAGAGGCTCCTTGATCTTCAGTCTGATCAACCCGTTGCTGTCCATTGCTCTCCACATTCCTTGTCCTTCCCGAATTTATCTCCTTGAAGTTTTCTTTTTCGTCCTCTTTAGTCTCCAGACTAGATCCAGGGTCTCCTTCGTCATTGTCCACTTTCGGTAGGTGATAGGACAGGCTGGAAAGGATGCAATCATCACCAGGGGAAGACAGAGCTGGAAAAGAAATGACAAAAGAAAATATTTATATAAAATATTTTTAGTATCTGAAACTGATAAAAAAAAAAAAACACAATCAGAAATTGAGTGACAATTCCCATGAGGATCTACCTTGTGGAACTTCATGCCCATGATGTTTGTGATGCTGAATAAGTGTATTCAGAGGCTCAGGTTCATTCATGAACTCCACACACTCTTTCAGGATGGAAGGGGAGAGACTGAGCCAAAGGGAAGTCTAAATCAAGGAACAAAACACTTAAAATCAGTCTACAGCTATGACAGTACATTCAAATCAAAACTTCATCCCTACGTTTCAGTTATGTTATGATGTATTTTTCCCTCATATTTCTCTGTGTGCTTTTCGATCAGTTAATGCTTTTCTACATTTCCCAGAATGTCTATCAATAGCTCCCTGACAATTGAACTTATTGCATTTAGGTGTGAGTTGTATGTGACTAGAGTTAAGTCAGCTTGATGTTGGATCTTAATATATTTTATGAAATGTAGAAACTAGTGATTATAAATTCTGCTTCTTCCAGTGACCACAAATATATTCATTATTTAGATATGATGGCTTCGCAACTTAATGAGGGTGGAAACATTAATACCCACTGGGTTTCTCAAATCGATTATAAAAGTAATTCCACACAAGGTTTTACAAGTAGGTTATAAGTAGGTTTCTTGCCACTCTCCAGCTCAGTACTACAGTACATTACTGAATTTTACAGTTGTATGTAGAGAATTTCAGAGGAGTATAAAGTGACAATTAATATGCTCTGTACAGAGTGGGATGGAATAACAACATGAACATTCAATTGTTTCCGGGCTAACGTATAAAATTACTGAGAACAAGATGAACATTTAACAAGTGCAGCTGTCAAAACACATCTGTGATAAATGTTAAAATATCCATTTTGTTCACTAATTTTGTCCCAGGATTGTTGTACATCAAGTACCCACTTGTTCAAGGTTTGGAACAGGTAGCAGCTTCTGCAGACTGACGAGGAATTTTCTCATTAGAGCCTGCAGGGCTGAATCATATTTGGAGCCAAACACTGTTGGAAAGATTTTCTAAAGAACAAAGAGAAATGTCTTCATTACATTTCACAAAACACTGGAAGACCTTTGATGCTACTTTTTATCTATTCAGGGAAATTTCACTGAGTTCCCAGCTCTTGTTTTGCAGGAAGGCTCTGACACTCACACAGTTACACACATTCACACCTGCAAGCTGCAGTACAACCACAGTCTGATCTTCTGGCCACTGAGCAGCTTCACTGGAGTGGTTGGGGTTAAGGGCCTTGCTCATCTCTGTGCCCTTTCCCTGCCCAGATTTATCTTGCAGTCACAGGCTCCCACACAGGTTAACCTTTAGGCCACCGCTGCCACTACAGATCTCGAGGGTTACATTTAAGCCTGTCATCCAAAAACTAAAAATGTAACCAACTTCAATTAAAATCAAAATGCTTCGTTACATTTTGATTTGCTTCACTGAGTAATTCACTGTTTAAACTAATAACATCTAGTGCCAACCAACTCACCTGGTAAAAGATATCCCTCTGGTATTGATCATCCACTAGAGTGTGCACAAGCTTCATGAAGTTTGTCACAGATGCCTTAATCTCAGAGCTAGAAGCCTTAAAAAATGCAAATAAACATAAGTAAATGCAAATGACATATAGAGTAACTGACGTTCAACAAGGGCACCTACCTGTTTCTCCTGCTTTGTAATGTAGGTGTTTATTCTGGTCAAATGAGGCTGGATGGCTTGTGGGCTGGCAAAGTCATCATTGCGGCACAACTCTAGCACCACCTGTTGGTGTTATCAAGAGATTTTTTTTAAATTACTGAAGGCCTATATTTTCTCAACAAAGTCACATGTGGAGGAGTGGCCCTGAGTGCCATACTGTAGGTCATCATCTCAAAACATATTATTATATATGAGAACTGGATCTGTGGGCAGATGACCAGTATCTGCACATTGAGGTCAACTGTTAGGTACTTACACTCTCATCATTTAGGGAACTGCATGGTTTAGCAATTACAGGAATTATCCTTTATCCTTTGACAGTGACACTCAAGTTACTTACTGTAAATAAATGCTAACTTGCACAGTTTTAAGCAATAACTTTTTGGATTTACAAAGGAAAAAAGAAGAGGAGCCGTTTGATGCAGGAAAAAAAGAGCTTTTCCTCATGTAGCACAGCGTCAAGATTCAAACACACTAGCTCAGAGTAACTACCAGCCAAAGCTTGAGCTTTATGTATTCTTTGAGACATTATTTAATTGTTTAAGTCATTACATATAAATGTCAAACATTCTCTGGTTCCAGCTTCTCCAATGTGAGGATTTGTTGCTTTTCTGTTAACTATCATTGTAAAAAGAACATGTTGGCTTTTTGAAGTGTTAGTTGGACAAAGCAAAACATTTGAGGAGTATGGGAGCTTTTTTTTATGTCCGATTACAGCAATGAATCATCATATGTAAGTATTAAAACTCTCACTCTTCAAATAGCAAATTACTACAACAAATAATTAATGTTTAAATCTATTCTCAGTAAATAAATGTAAAATCCAAACATCAAATAATAAATATCCATAACTGATAATGAAAAGCCAGCCAACATCAGTTAACAAATACACACTGCAATTAATGAAAAGCAAACCATTATAAATAGGTCAAACAATGAAGAGTCAACCAGCAAATAATGAATACAGAGGTACAGTATCAGTCAAAAGTTTGGACACACTTTCTGGTACTTTGACTGGTACTGTAGGTAGAATAGAGGTAATACACTATCATTTTATAAACTAAATGATTTATTAATAATGGAAATAATCCACAGCAACAACAACAATCAATGATAATAACATGTAGAATGGGCACAGCTATTTTGTACCTGAGATCAACTTTCAACAGACAAGAAGAATTTCTGGATCAGTTCATATTCACCATCATCATCTGGGATAACTTTTCTCCGCATGTAGGCTATTACATCTTTAGATTTGTTAACCATCATAGATGACAGCACTTCTTCTCTTACCGCTGCACGTAGGCCCATGACTAGTTGGACTCTCTCTGCGTCAGTGAGCAGCTCAGGGACAGTTTCCAGCACTGTGGTGACAAACTCCTCCAGCAGACCATAGTACATCACAGCTTTCTGCTTCACTATTTCCCACAGAGCTGCAGACACAAGCTGCAGAGGGGGGACGATAAGACGGAGAGAGGAGAGAGGGAGGGAACCTGGGGAACAAATGTTAAAACTGTGAGGCTCATCTATAGGGACAGCTACAGTAAGTTATTATCTAGAATGAACGGACGGACACATGTCTTCTAGTGCTATGTAATGTTATGTCGCACAACTTCCGTAGCCTTTGAAGTTACCATAAAACATGACTTTCTAGCGCTATATTTTCATCTACCGTCAAGGTAAATGCGGACTAAATGGAGGTTAGAATTAAAACTCACCATGGTCCGTTAATATGTTGCTCATTCTGGCGTTACGTTACGTTAATTTTAGCTACGAAGGCAGCTGTTTGTTAATAACATCGCAGCCTTCGGAAAACATCAGACTGGAATATGGAAACCACATCCGACAGAACCCATTGGGAAGGTACGCATTACGTCATTACGTACAAACGTGCAACGCAGAGGCACCATTCACATTTCAACAGTTTTTTTGTTGTTGCTTTTGTAACTTGCCGTTTTAATAATATTCTCCCTTTCTAAAGCACAAAATGGGTAGTTAACAATAGAAACTCAGTATTAGAATAAAACAGCCAAACAATAGAGAAGTTAGAATTTATTCAGTGCTTATCATTTATGTGGCATTCATGCGGTGTTGGAATAATCGGAAAAATGGCTTCCCGACTGGGAAAATTCACGTGAACGCCCCCTCAAGTCGAAACAACTCGGAAAGTCGCCGAAAATTTTGGTACACGACTTGCAGACAGTTGACGTCATTTGCGTAGAAACATGGCGGACGAAAATAAATGTTTGGTTGATGGCAAGAAACCCTTTACTAAGTCACGTTTTGCATATCCACTTTTTGCTCACATGTAATTTGTAACCGTTAGCTGCTGTCCACGTAGAGTGACCAAGATTAGCTTGAAAAGTTTATTAGCATCAACCCTGATAAGAAGTCAGGTAAAGCAATATTTTAGTGGTTTTATGGAATGTACTGGTGCACAAACAAGTCAGGGACAAAATACAACACATCATCTTTGTAGCGTCCATGTTGTTTCCACCACTTAAAAGCTCATAAACACACTAAAGTCGGAAGAACGACTTCCCAACTCGGGAAATGGGACCATCCGAGGAGCACTTGAATGCATCATCATTCAGTGTGTTCTGAAATGCGCGTCTCTCCCCACTAGATGGCTGCATTGTAATGGATCTTATATGGGGTGAGTGGCAACTCTGGCACTGCAGCAAGTTTCAAGTTCTTTATTGTTACATCTCATTACAGTATAAGAGAGTAAAAATCTTAAGTTTCAGCTCCACCACAATGCCGTAAGGAACAAACAACATATGAGTGTATGTATGTACAGTATGTATGTAAAGTGCGGTGTGCATGTGTCCTTTATTCATATAATATATGAATAAATATCCATATGTGTATATTTTATGTTTATGTACGACATCAGGCACACACACAATTGTTTTGGTATTTTTAATGACTTTTGTAGCAACTCATGATTTAATTACTGTGAAAAATGTCATGACAGCATGTAATATCACAAAACATTAGTGTATAAGTGTAATGTGTGAAAACTGATATTGCAGTTTTCTGATAATCTGGATTAAAGTTACAAAGTTGGTACAGTATAGTTTGAATGTACTGTATATGTGCAATATATACATTAGTATGTACAGGATGTATAATGAATATAATCAAGCATAATATGATAAGATAATAAGAAAAACATGTAATATGAACAACATATATGAATATTAGTGTGTGATATACATGTTTATACACTTGTAAACATGCATATTACTATGCAGCACATGTACTAAAAATAATAAATATGAGATAACAGAATACAGCAGAATACAATAGCATAGTATGAGAACAATATGACATAATATAGGAAGATAGTATAGAAATCCATAGCAATAATTATTAGTGCAGTAATTCCAACTTCAGCTTTACCTATTTTAAGATTTTTAGAAAGACTGTAAGAGGTCCTCTACATGGCAACAGATGATGATACAGGTTGTTTTCCATTAGAAACAAGTGAAATTGTCAAACCACAATGTAAAAATATTCACTTATTTTTATGAAATCATATCATACATATATATCCCACAAAATATCAATTACCACCTGATACTGCACGCTGTGTTACCACCTGTTAACTTGGTTAAAAAAATGACACCAGAAATGAAAAGTAAGCAGTCATTTGTTTACATTCTCAGTAAGTGTAGTCGCAAAGCATCTTACTACAATCCCTGCCAGGCCGCACAATACTTTCTCTGTTGGCTTCAGAGGTTGATTAGAATAATATTCACAGTGACTATTAATGTCAAGAAGGAAAGCTGTTAAAACCCATGGATACGTTTCTTTCTTACATTTTGCTCTTGCTCTGTGTTTATGCTTGATTTCTTTCTTTTTTTTTTTTAAATGAATGCATCTTTTTTCCCACTCCTGAAATGTTGCAGTCCGTGGACTTTACATAATCACGTTACCAGCTGATTGAGCTTGAAGGTGCAGCCAAGGACTGCATAAAAAAATGTGAGGAATCATTTCTTTACAGATTATAATTACATAACTATTCACATTTCCCTGCAGCAAATTAGAAGAGTGGAAAAAGGCAAAGCGCTACACTTTTACCATCTTATTAATTCCCTTTTAGACTGTGTCAAAAGAAATGTGGTACTGTGTGTGTTTGTGTGTGTGTGTGTGTGTGTGTGTGTGTGTGTGTGTGTGTGTGTGTGTGTGTGTGTGTGTGTGTGTGTGCAGCTATGAGCGAGTAAGACATATAATAATGCGGAGAGAGAATGACAGATGGGTAGAGACGGAGAGATACAGCGAGATAGGGAACAGCAGATTTGTAGTGACAGGCTGCTCAGTCTGAAGTTGATTGTTTAGCCTAAAACCTGCAGCACAACCATGGAAACCAGTTCGAACCAGATGACAAGAGATGGAAGAATCTGCATTGTTAATTCACTTTCAAGTAAAATGCCATTCTAAAAAAAAAAAAAAAAAAATCAAAACGTGCAGTATTCTATTAAGTGTAGTATAAACCATGTTTTCCCTTCTTTTTAGTGGCACGTAGGAATTAACTACTAACATTATATATAACATTACCAAAGCTTCATAGCAACAGCGGCGTGAGAAAACATTTCCATCAGGTGTGAGTCAGAGAGGATTAGCAAGACTTTGGGTGAGCTTATATGTCACTTCAAGTTTATTGTGAGAGGCTGTGACAAGCGTCAGGTATGTCATCAACCAGCGGAAAGCATACTTAGTTTTTGAAGACCACCACTGCTCCAAGCATTTTATGCTGTCTTAGTCACCTTTGCCTCTGAAACAGACTTACACAACACACAAACTCTCCAGTAAATCTAATCAAATTCATTTCTTCTATGGCAGGAAGAGTGAGGCAGGTGTGACTTCATTACATCTGTGGTCAGGACCGGAGGGGGAAATATTTGTAAATTGTGTCTGACTGAGTCTGACCTTAAGTGATTTGATTCTTGCGTTTAAAATTGGTTTGTTATTTCGTTTTAGTTCATCCAAGATTGGAATTTCAGAATGGATCCAAAGGGGTCAACAGCAACAATTTTAGCACAGAGAAGTAAAGTTTAATTGTATAGTCCAATGTGACATAATATCTCAGTGGGCCTTTAAGTCTCTATCAGCAACAGTCTCTGACCCAAGTTCTTAAAGAAAACAAGGAAAAACTCACAGAAGTAAAATCTGAGAAACCATAAAAGATGCGTTTCAGAGATCCTCCCTCCATGTACGGCAGGGCCAGCTATAGTAGCCACCTGTGGGAAATAGCAAAGATAAAAACTTACTTACTTTTTAAAATTGTTTCTGTGAATGTGTTTTTTTTTATGTTTTTCATTTTGTTTTATTGTTTTTTGTCCCATTATAAAACTTACAAAGTTACAAAAAGAAAATGAAAGTTGTCGTAATTTAATAGACAATAATAGGCTTATAGTAAACCCAGTATCACTTTAAGTCCAATATAATAAGAGCAATATTAAATTAAAACAGTTTAGGTGATGCACCACAAAAAAATCCTTGAATTATCAAACATGTATCCTCTGTCGATTTGAAAAGTGGCTGTAAAAAGTTTGAAGGTTGCAGCTCAAGTTCAAGTTTCTTTTATCACCACACGGCTGCTGGAATTAATCCCAGTACAGACGGAGAAGCTGTAACAATACATCACATACAGCAGTGCAAACATAAAGGACATCAGCGCAAAAGAAGAAACATACAGTAGCCTACACTGCTCCACATACCATACAATACAATCAGACCATCTTTTGTGTATTCATCAACTGTACAACTTTGGGGAAGAAGCTCCGGTTAAGGCGTCCTGTCTGGCCTCCTAGTGACCTGTACCTTTAGCCAGAGGGGAGACGCCGAAACAGACGGTGAGCTGGGTGGAGAGGGTCATCTGTGATCTTGATAGCTCATGAGATGGTACGCTGTGTGTATATGGAGTCTAGCCCGGGGAGTTTACAACCTATGATCTTTGATACTCTGCTGATAATTCTACCCATTTTCTTTATTGTGTGCTTAGATGTGTTTCCGTAGCAGACAGTAATCGATAGTGACAGGATGCTCTGGATTACGGCTGTGTCAAATCGGACCAGTAGACCTTTCCTGACTCTGTGCTTTTTTTGAGTTGTCTCAGGAAGTGCAGTCTCTGTTGGGCTTTTTGCTTTTGGTGGTTAGCGCTGAGGTCCCATTTCAGGTTATTGCTGATGTGTGTGCCAAGAAACTTGAAGGAGTCAGTGCAGGTGCTTTTAACTTCACAAAGGACGGCAACTGTGGTTAGCTGCTGTTACAGTGTCAAGCACAATTCCTCCCTTAAAGTGTCTTTTTTAAATTAAGCTATAGGCTGTAGCTTTTCGCTCCTTCTAATGTTATTAATTAATCCAAATGATGTGCTGAGGAGCTAAAGCGCTGCCTGCAGTAGTTACATAACGGCATCGCCACATGTGACCATTCCTTGCAGATGACCTGTCTTGCAGCTTTAATTATCTGATTCTTGTAAGAATGATCGAATAGGAAATTGAGGCTTTACAAGATGTGGACCCATACAAGCATACAGGCTTTAGTCTTGGCACAGAACGCTGTGTACATTTTAAGATAATTCAAGGTCTATAGGTAGAAAAATGTCCACTAATGGCAGAGAACAGAGAGGGGAAGCTATTCACTGTCTTTTTTTTTTTATTAAAGTAGTGGCGCAGCAAGACAGCAACACATTCCTTGAGTGTTTAAAGCCTCTAAACACCAACACATACAGTGTCACACACTGCTGCAGTATTATCTACCTCATGAATGATAGAGGCTCTCTCTCCTTCATCCTCTGACTCTTTGTTGAAAGGTGTTTTTTTTTTTTTTTAAGTATATAGAAATAGCTCTTTCTTGCCAATTTTCAAAACTTTAATGCACATCAACACAAGGGAGTGAAACTTTGCAACAAAAAGAGGCAACTGAGAGCAACTGCTGCATTGCACCGTGGTGGGAGTAAATCAAGTGCCTCTGTCCCTCATTTCAGAGAGGGCTTTGATGTCACTGGAATAAGCTGCAGCTCATTGAAGGAACATCAAAGATACTCACCCCGGCCCACGACCATTCACGGCTCTGCGGAAAGGTGATTGGAAATGCCGAGGGGTCCGTTATCTTTCCCGTGATTAACGCCTCATTAACCGTCTATTAATGTTAAAATTACCCCTAAATGTGCAAAGTAACTCCGGGGATCAACTCAGTGGCTATTTGGAATTTGTGATGTAAAGAAAGAATATTTAATGCGTCTCTATTTCTTCAGGCTGAGCTCTGTCATTTGAAGTATTGAGCTTTCTGATCACTGATTAAGGTCCCTCCGCTGTGTTTCTTTTGTTTGATTTAAATTCTCTGAACTCTCGTCTGTTATTATGCCCGAATTAGATAGATGTTGTAATTTTTGCATTCATCTCTGTTGTCCCCCCGCACTGAAAACGCACTTTCTAAACCTCATTAAATCCTTTTAACCTTTGTAATCAGTTTTGTAATCAGTGAGTGGGTGAGTACCTGTTAAGGAGGGTTAGGGTTAATTTGCTGTCCAGTGG
The DNA here is from genome assembly GCA_038419695.1 of Scomberomorus guttatus. Taxonomy (NCBI): domain Eukaryota; kingdom Metazoa; phylum Chordata; class Actinopteri; order Scombriformes; family Scombridae; genus Scomberomorus; species Scomberomorus guttatus. The sequence continues at coordinate 16,554,384 of CM076457.1, read as the reverse complement.
TCAGTTGTGGATAATGTCGAATTAAGTAATGTGCATGTGCGGGACTTACCAGAGGGTCATTGTTTCTGACCTGCAGTTGTTTCAGATGCTCGTTGTAACTCAAACTATGAGAGGAATTTTCTGTGCTGTAAATGTCTTGTGTTGGCTTAATGAGCACAACCCCTGAAACCTTACTGTGCCTTGTTAAAGGCACAGAAACAGGTAAAAAAAAAAAGCCTCAAGAAAGTCAGTCTTAATTAATCAGCTCTTGTAGAACTCTAAACTGATTATTTTCAACATTATTTGTTGGTCTGGTTTTAAGGCTTTACATTGCGATGTAAACGTTCAGTGAATTTAACTAACAGGATTTTTAGAGCTCAGTATGGCTACAGTAGATACAGTCGACCATCTCATTTTGCACTATCAGTGACTCTGCTGCAGCAAGGTTCATAACTACTGAAAACTCTCCATTATTGTTGGCAAATCAATCATCCATATAGCGTTAAGAGACCACATAGCTCCATTTTGGTCCAGTCCCCTTCAGTGTGCTATAGTCACTGATGTGGTATGATCTGCCCGAGAAAATTGGTTTAATCAAATTAGTAACAGTATCATCAGTATTCTTACCCTCTTTTTCTCTGGTCATATTGTATCATTTCCCCCTTATGTCTCTGTTGTGTTGGACTTTTTAAACTTTTTAAAATTACTTTCCATTTTCTTATTTACTTCCATGCGTCCTGCTCTTCTACCCATTTAAGCTATATTTGAATACATTTTAAACCGAGACTCAGCTCATTACTACATTATTCCAATATTTAGATGTATTGCTATCATTTGGCTCCTCTGAATAAATCATAAATATGTTGCTTGGACCAAAAGGTGCTGTTACATTAAAAAAAAAAGTGTATTTCATTAGTAGGAGTGGTTGTAATGGTATTACTGCTGTTGCAGTTGTTGTTGTTGTTGTAGCTGTCTTTTAAATACAGCAAGGGGCCATCACATAACCTAGGTTGCCGAAAAGAGTTTTTTGGAGTCCTATTATCAGTAGGCAACTTTTCCTCCAGCCATGCTGGCCTATTGGAGGAGCGCACCGCGCAGCCAATCACAGACGCACGCTGCTCAGCTCCACTAATCGTGGATTAGCCACAATCGACTGCAGTGTACAGCTCTGGAAGGGAGAGGCAGGCACTGCCATTCACTACTCACCCTCTATTTTATTATTAGCTCACTTGGATCTGGCAGCGGGGCTTTTTTTTTTTTCCTCAGCAGCAGTGACTTTTTTTTTGCATTGCGCAACCAAGTAGCCTGCACACGTTTGGATCTCAGGTAAAGGTGTGGGAATACGGCGAGAGAGGAGCAATTGATTAGGGGTCGATGGAAGCCGCTACTGTAGGGCAGATAGGACTCAATTGATTGGCCCTTTAATTTAAACCCACACCGTCGTAACACCGCGCACTGCTCTGTTTTCGCGTCCCCATGTTCAAGACGGCCAATTACCCGACGGTGGATCCTGCGCCCACCATCATGCACGGTACATGGTTTACCACAGAGTGCAGAGAAAACACGCCCGTGGCGGTGGAGAAACCTAAGAAGAAGGCGTTCAGCCTGGTCAAAATAATGTCTCTGAGCAACAAGAAAGGGCACGGTAACCATCCACACCACAACAACAACATGCCCTTTACGATCCACTGTCACATCGGGAAGGAGATCAAGCACATTTGCAGCAATTGCAGCCGCGGGAACGACACACAGGACGGTGAGTAGAGGCTCAAGCCTTGTGTGGTTTCGCGCATGCAGCCCTGCGGTACTGCCATCCAGGATATACTCCTCTCATTATGTGGCGGTGGCCATGCCTTCTGGTCTCCTGTGCGCGTTTGACAACCACATCAGGCGCTCCATCATTGAACGTGCCAGGATGTGTCTGCTTGTGTGATATCAGTCGTTACAGTTTTAAGTGGCTCGACGTGTGTCTTTAGTATTAAAATGAAAACACAAAACGACAGTGATTGACTGCTGCTGCTGCTGCTGCTGCTGTGCTAACTGCCTCTGACTGGATCAGAACTTCTTATATGGCAGAGCTCTGACTTGAGCTGCTACTTGTTGGTTCAAAAAAAAAAAATGAATTGAAAGATGAATCTTCATATGCGGGGAAGCTAAAGTATCCCTTAAATGTATACTCATCAATCCCCATACAAGTCATTTTAAATGGCATGGAGCTCTTCAGGCTGCATGCACAAAGCCATTTCCAGTTCAGTGTCATTACATCATCACTCAGCCATCTTGGTATGCAAACAAGTGTTTTTAATTAAAACCAGCCACATCCGTTGCTTGTATTACAGTAGTGGAGAATGTAGGTTACATGCAGCAGAGCGAAGGTGGGATAGACATGCTAGTGAGTGCCTGATGCCCTGAAAACGGTCACCTGCCTTAATAACACCACAACGTTTTAATCACTCTTCTCATCTCATTCCTTTTACTTTGCAGATTGAGCTCCTCTCTCTACTGCCAGGATTGTGATTAATTACATCATGATGTACTTAAATTGTAGACATTCTGTGTTTTCTGCCTGGAAATGGTTCTGTTAAAAAAAACAAGAAAAAAAGATTGAGGCATTAAACAGTATTTGGGGACAGATTTTATTACATACAGAGGGTTTATTTTCACAGAAGGAACCACAAATCACTTTTACTGAATTATTTCCAAGAGGGATGCTTCTTTTGCAAATTTAATGCAGCCTATATCAATAATGTGTAGAGTATATGTGGCCCACAGAGAAGGGTTTGACAGTATAAAGCGAGTCTTTCTTTCACTGCAGTTACTGAAAGTGTGTCATCCTCCCCATTCGGTCTACATCAATCTTGGATGCTATTTGGCTTCGATTTGTCTTCCTGTCTTCATCCAGCGTTTGGACCTCTAATGAACTAATTTAAATCTCTACTGGATTCAGTTAGCATCGACTGTGGAGCTATTTATAAAACGATGTGGTGGCAGGATTGCTAAGACCGTTGGCTCTCAGGCGCCGGGGCGTTCAAGTAACGGTCCGTGGGACTGATTTCCACTGCATTACTGTCACATTATTTATCATGCTGTCCCAGTGCCCTGGGGAGGTGACTGGCCTGCATAGTGATATGTCTATGTTGGCAAACGCCATGAATGCCGATGTGACGTAATTATTTTAAAAACAAGCCACCAGTGCGTTCCCCCGACAGCATGTCAAGGGTGATCATCTGATGCAATGTGGTGACACTGACAACAAACACAACACGCGGGGCCAGAGGTCACTTCATACATCCAGCATCTAGTCTATTACTCAGACCCATGTGGTATAAAACTACAACTATTTTTGTTGTATGCTCATGCTTAAAGGACCATACCAGTGTTTTTGTATGTTTGTATATCAATGCAGCCACTGATGTCAAAGTTAGGTTATTGTTAGTCCTATAGGGCGTCTGGCAATGATACAATGATACAAGTTTGACAAAAAAATCAGCCATGATGCATTACCCATCGCAAGCAAGTATTAAGTCTCTCTAAGTTGATTTTCATACGATATGAGAACAAATGGAAACCGATGGTTGCCTAGAAGCTACATTCAGAAATCTAAAACACTTGTTTTATGTGAATACTGTGACTGAAATGTTCAAACAGCTGAATGCAGCCATTTCTCAAGAGCCGAAAACCAGCAGAGAAGCTTTCTTGGTTTATTCCGCTTTAGACGGATGACTTGAACGTCTCAGTCAGTTTTGAAGTGTGGAGACTGAAGAGCGGGCCATGACATCTGTTCCTAATAACACATGATAGTTTATTTGCTGCTAACATCGTTCGCACGAGTTTTTGAGAGCTGTTCACAGGCTAGTGAGTCTGATTCCAGTTTGAATCCCTCTTTATGAACATCCTCTTAGAGCTGAGACCTTCAAATTAGTTGTCTGATCACATGGGCAGCTGTTACTGTTTTTTTTTTTGTAAGCAAGGCTGCTTGTAGCAACATTACATGTATTACAGCATTTTTTTCATGTAGAAGTCTGTGTTGGAACAAAATGCTTTTGATGTCCAACGGTACGTAACAGTCTAAAAGGGCTGGGCCTTGTGAATATTTGATGAAGAGTAGAAAGATTCCTTCGTAATGAGGTGCTTATCAGTATGTTAAGTGTTTTTTGGCAACATTCAGTGTGATGCAGCCTCAAACTGTTTAGACTCCATGCGCAATGCTATCTGATATGCAGGTTTGTTTATCCTCTCCCAACCTCATCCACTTACTGGGGAATTCAGGAGGCCACTTGGCACAGATTCTTGCTGCTTGGATCTTTGTAAGCAAAAAGTGTCTGCTGCATTCACTGCTAGCTCATCTGTGTGATTACCAGAATATCACCACCTCTGCATCGTCACCTAAACGAGACCTGCTGTCTTTTTTTGTGTGTGTGCGTGTATGTGTGTGTTCCCTTACAGCTGAGGAGGTAGAGAGGCTGGCCGCCATGCGTTCTGAGTCCTTGGTCTCTGGCACCCACACTCCACCCATCCGTCGTCGGAGCAAGTTTGCCACTCTGGGACGCCTCCTGAAGCCCTGGAAATGGAGGAAGAAGAAGAGCGAGAAGTTCAAGCAGACCTCTGCTGGTACATGACATTTTTTTTCTTAATTCTATGTTAATGCCAGCACAAAAAAAAACACATGCAGATGCTGCACGCATTATTAAACAGAACTGGTTCCTGAAAGAACTATATATTCAGTGCATCCCTTGGCCAAAAGAAAAAATTTCAGGTGATTGAAAATGCCGCAAATTGATTCAGCAAAAGTGCAGAGTTTCATGTTTTGGGTCTCTTTAGAGTTCCTTTGATCTCGTAGTCCAGCGTTGTCAGGGGCGAGTGAAGGACATGCTCTCTTCAGATGAGGCTGTATTTATTTTCCTTGGCTGACACATCCTGAATTCCGCTGTCAGCCTGGTTGACAGGAGGAGGCATGTTGTCAGACTGTATCTCATGGGTTGGGAGCAGAATTCTTCCCTTTTTTTTTCTTTTTTTTTTTTTTTTGTAGAGGATGAGCAATTGCACAGAGACCCGAATCTGGTCTTAACAAGACAGGGTGTTCTGATGTAGCAATATTATTAAATTAGCATTTTTCCTGGTGTGAATTTGCAAGATGAATCAGTCTCTGTCTGATTTGATCATGTTGGCTGTGAATGCCTCACTGCTCTCTTACTGGTGATGTTGTCGTCAGTCTCTTATGTGATGACGGGGATTAATGTGGTGTCCTGTCATCTTCATCGCTTGCCAGAAGCACAAATATATACATATATACATATATATGTATACACTTTTTGTTTATATTACTTTTCCACCCAGACTCTGACTGTTGCTGTTTCCCGAGTGCTGTTTGTCTCTGCATCTGCCCCAACATTTCCTTCAGCAGTCTCTGTGGACTAAGAGCTATTTTTAGTATGACACAAGATGTGCAGAATAATCTATTTTTGAGCTTTAGATGCCTAACCTTTTGATGTTTCACTGTAACTTAATAGACAGCGTGTGCTTGATGAAACAATCATGGAGATCTTGCCTGTCCGTTGCTATATTCATACGCCGTATGATAACAGCATCTCCCTGTTGTGGTGAAGGACAATAATCAGAGCTGGGCAACAAAAGCATGTTTTTCTGTTATGGTGCTAATGCACAGTGGAGCTCTCTTCATTCCTTTTGTTATCCACTTGTTTTGTATGCAAAATGCTGCTGTCTCCAAATAATTCTTTGGCTGGTATTCTTCTATCCAGTCCCTTTTGATAGCAGCATGGTGGTGGATTATGACCGACCAGCACTACCTCACAGTAGTGTCCTTTTGAGAGGAATGTCTGCATGGTTTCAAATTGTAGGTGGTGTATAATCTCCCAAGCAGCTCCAATGCTCAGGCCAGGTGCTTTAGCCACAGTGACGCCAGTGCATGCCAATGCGCACACTGTCACATCATCATGTTCAGCAAGAAGCATGACTCCATCTTTCAAAGCCCCAAATAAGAGAAATGTGGTCTGCACTTTTTGCAGCAGGCAGTGGAAAAGTAGAAGTTACACAAGCATGAGCCAATGGAATAAATTCAAATGACAGGAAGTAGCTCAGTGATTTGAAGCAGCCATGCCAACACACGGACCACAGAATTTTAATGGATATTTAAAGACAGTGTAGTTTTCTTCCTTTTTAATAGTGCAATCCAATTAAGGAAAACTGATAAACCGATATTTTTTATATTGACTTCAGTGATCCCTTGTTTTACTCTACTGTCACCAGCAAGTTGGAGCTGAGTGAAATATTTTGACAACGATTGGATGGATTTCTGTGAAGTCTGCTACAGATATTCGGGTCAAAATCATCATCGGGTCAAAATTTAAACTTGTCCAATGGCAAAATACCTTCAAAACTAATGAGTCTCATCAATGTAACCTCAGCTTACTATGTGTTTAGTTCTATTAGCAAATGTAGCATGCTAACAGGCTAAAATAAGATGGTGAACATTGAATTACCTGCTAAACATCAACATGCCGGCACTGAGAGTATGTTAGCATCATAGCATACTGATGTTAGCATTTAAATCAAAGCACCTCTGTAACCAAAGTACAGCCTAACACCCATAGACGATTTTTTTTTTTTGCATGTCAGTTGATTTATAGTTTTAATTTTTAGCATCATATTTACAGTGTTTGCAAAATGGAGGGTAATAGGTGCGAGTATCCATGAAGTTCACCTGCTTGAATGTCCAATGCACTCTGTGCCTGCTATATCAAATATATTCCATGCAGTGACTAGAATAGCACTGTTAGGAACAGCTAACAATAGAGTGAAGCGTGGATTTTATGTACAATTTTGGCAGAGAATAATTGTTATGTACTTTTACTAACAATAGGTTATCTTAGATCAGGGCTGATAAGAGAAACAGATAATTTGGAGAAATGTTTTGTAATGTTCTGCTCATAATTAGCCCTATCCCAAGAAAGATAGCACAGTATAATCATTTACTTTCTTTTAGTCCTCTTTTAACTGGATTTTTTTTTTTGATGAAAGCTGCATTTAGAGGAACAAATTTCTGCTCATCTCATCTAGGAAAAAGTATTGACTTTAGTTGAGCGGCTGCAGCCCAACTATTGATCTGTGCTCTTAAAATGGAACATTGCACATACTCCAGTACCTCATGTAATTAGTCAACGCTGACTTGGAAGCCTATTTTTTGCTATCCTTAAAGCCTCAGTATGACACACATACAGAAACCGATGCCATAATGCCACAATAATGATCAATGCTTGACTTCATTTATTGCACTATTTTGCTTGAGCATTAGTTGGTCATTTTTCAACCTGTTGTTTAAACAAACAGGAGAAATTTGCTCTGCAGAGGCTCTTCATATTCATTCCTTTTTAAAGACAAAGATGATGGTTACATCTACAGCTGCTATTTATGCTGCACTGCTCTGATCTTGGACCAAAATGCCCCTACCTACTCTCTTCTTCTCTCTGCAGTTGCCTGTGATGCCTCACTGTTGATTATGTTTCCTCCTGTCAGTAGGGAGCAGACCAGCCACTGGGCATGCAGATGTTGTCGTAGATAATTGGACACTGAGCACAGTAGAGGATTATGAATATGTTGTGATATTAAGCAGATGAAGGCCAGCTCTGGGAGACCGCACTCTTCACCTCAGGAAGGAAGGAGGGAGGGCCTGACAGTTGGATGTCTTATCATGCTGTCTTATCATGCTCAGTGCATTCTCACAACGAGCTTGTAGGCTATCAGGAAGAGATCTCACTAGAATCATGGATAAAATGAACATGCATGGGGTAGTCTGATATCATCTTTTATGTTTCAATACAATTAGTGAATTTCCCTATGAACAGAAGCTGACTAAATGCACTATTCATGCCGATTATTAGCATAATTTCTAATATAGATCGCAGATTTTCTACCTGTCCACTGATCATACACTGTATGGAAGCAAAAACAAACTGCAAACTACAAACCTGCTGTATTCTCAGTACGTGTCAAGGTCTCGTTTAGCTATATCCAAGCTTCTGATGTGCGAGCCTTAATGCTTGAGCTTCTCATTGATAAAAGACTCCATGAAAGTTTTAATACAATTTTCGTGCGGCTCAGGCTTAGAGAATTGCCTTGGTAAAAGCCTCCACTTTGAGCTACTGAGCCTCGGGGTTGGTAGGATGTGTTCTGACTATCTGGGTCACTTCGCAGTGGAATATATTTTCTCTAAAAACTAAGTATAGTGTTCTCAGATCTATACATGCTGTACTCAGATATGCCAGTTTCATTAAATATGCCCTCAGCTGAGTCTCCCTGATGAGCGTCTAAACTTCTCATCTTGGTGCAGACTGACTGGCTGGAGTGTTGGACCATAACACCACTTGGGCCTTGGTGGACTGAACACAAGCTGTCCAAAATAGGACTTGGTTGATATTTAAGGCATTTTCTGAGTAACACACTCTGATGATAAGAAACATTACATCGTGTTCTAATAGACATCCCAGGTACTTTTGGTATTGGTGGACCTACAGTAAGACGCTTTAACGTCTCAGTCGTGTTGTAGTGTATGTTCCTCAGCTATAAATTGTATTCACACAAGTAAAAGACCTTATTGCAAACTGATGAGCTGTTATTTGTGTCCCATATTCAATCAGACTCAGGATCAATACATTAATACATTCGGTTCAGTTTCAGTTCAGCTTTATTGACAGAGTCCATTAGAAAAACATACAACACAAACAACATACAATACAGGGGTGACTGGTATCCTATAACAATAAAACTAGGATTTGACAGCAGCATGCTATTGGCGTCCTGAGAATCATTCCATCGACAAATACATTTGTACATCAGATTTCCCAATGGAGCCTGGAAAGTGTTGACACCTGCATTACAGAGCAAGTCGCTTGCACTACACCACGTATATTTTTAAAGTAATATCTGCATAGTCATTATAGGCAACCTGTAGCCGATGCGTGCTCGCCTTTTTAAACTTGGCCCACAAGGGGCCACTGTAGGGAGGAGTGCGATACGCTCTAAAGAGACTCATCTTAACATGGTCAGAACACGTAGAATATTTTTGCCGTCATGTTAGCTTGAGCATATAATATATGGCACTGCCTATATTTGGCATCCTTATCAGACATTTGATCTGTAATGAAGTGCCCCAGATATTTTTATAACTCATAGCACTTACCCTGACGGATAAAACTCTGGAAAGTTGAGGTTCTTGTCCCCTTTTGTTCTGCATATCATGACAACACTCTTTTTAGCATTGTATTGCACATCGTGCTTGACCCCATAATCAGAGCATATGTTCAGCAGCTGTTCAAACCCAGCACTGCTAGGAGAAAGAATAGCCAGATCGTCAGCATACATAGGAGGGTTTATTAGGGTGTAACCAATCATACAGCCAGTTTTGCAGCCTCTTAGTTGGTCGGATAAATCAGTCATGTACATGTTAAAGAGGGCTGGTGAAAGTAGCCCCCCCTGTTGTACTCCATTACCAACGCATACCAGTATGCCAGGATTCTTATCCTGCTCTCAGACACGCTCCTTTGACTCAATTTTAGAAACAACTTTTGGTGATTAACTTGGTCAAAAGCCTTAGAGGCATCAATAAAGCTGATTGGGAAAAGAGGAGTTTTGCCTTCTATACATTTCAGCTACTACATTTCAAGGCATAGATACACAAATCAGTACCATGCTTAACCTTGAAGCCAAACTGGTTGTCTGTGGTACCAATATATTCACATAAAAGATCTTACAGAATCCTTTCCAGGACTTCAGATACCACACTGGCCAGCGCAATTGGCCTATGCAGGCTCCCAACCTTGCCAGCTTTGTCCTTGATGACAGGCACAAAAGTAACGGACAATATAGAGTCTGGCAACAGTCCATGAGTCATAAAGCCAGTAAAACAAATGGCAAGAAGAGCTGCAACCTTTGGACTTGCACACTCAGGGTGTTCTGCAGTGATCTACCTGCCAGAACCCAAGCCTTGAATGCCTCCTTAGCTTCTGCACGATGTGCAGCCATATGCTTATTCCAACCTGGCTTGATGTTGTGTGCCTTGTCAGAGTAAGTAAAGTATCATCTATTGGCTTCATACACAGCTCCCACAATACCATCATACCTAGCACAGAGGTTTTTACGGTGACAAATTCCATTACAATTTATATCAGAACGCATAATTGCGCCCTTGGGTAGATATACACCACTCAAGAGGACATCGGTTTTCCCATAGTATGACAAGACATCCTCATTTGTGAGCTCAGCCCAATCCAATTTAGCCTTGCAGGCACTATTAACCTCATAAATCATCTGAGTAAGACTATTAACATCAAGAATCATAACAAATGGCACATGATCAAACATGGATCGTAGAATAGCGTGGGCATCAACAGTGCTAATGCAATGATGTGTGCCAGGCTTCAATTATGTAAGAATAGCTATCTGCAGGTAAGAGCAGTTGACTGGATAATATAAGATTATCATCACAGAACTGTAACATATGTTTAGCAAACAGTGAACATCTATCTGAAAGGTACATACATACATATCACCAACCACGTAAACACTTGTGGAATGATTATCATGAACAAAATTAATAAAAAATTCAAATGATAAAAACAAGTCTATTCAAGTATACATCCTCATTCTGTTGACATCATGGCCAAGCTTTTTATATTATACTAGCCAGCCAGTGTCCTCCTTAATTAAGGCTCGGCTAGCTCGCAGACTGACTCTTTAAATTCACCAGTTTCTTCTTTTGTTTCATGAACAACACACAATCTGTAAAATCTAAAGACATATCCTTGTTAAGGCTTTTGAGTTAATGGTATTGCATAACTGTACACATCCCATGGCATAGCAGTTATGTCATAAAGCTTTGAGTAATTACTTTTCATTTTGGATGAAATGGCAGTCTAATCCCTGAACATATTACAGCATTGCCAGTCTAGCGTCAACCTTTAGCTCTGGGTTTCCCCAGACTTGGTACTGATGTTTTATACAGAGATTTGTTGTTTGAATTGACATTGTGTCTGGCTGAGGAATAATATATATATATTCAAAGAATTTATAACAGATATTGTAGTCTAATTGAGGTTGACTTCATGCAGTACAAATGTATTTATTGGTAGATTTAAAAGTGAAGGAATTTGGATTTAATAAAAAGAGGTGATATAGACAATAGAAAAATGTATAAAATGCTACATTTTAAAAGGGAGATATATAAAATATGAACCGTATTGTAACGTTTTTCATGTTTTACAGTACATGGTACATCCAGACAAAACATTTTTTTAACAGTTGTCAAAAGCAGACTGCCAGCGTGTAAAGATTTCTTGTTTTGATTTAAATGTTCACATCACTACAAGGTTTACTTTTCTCATTATGGAGGTATGGCTCAACTGGCAGACATTAGTAATGGAAAACTCAAATGTCTGAACACTATAGATTGTAATGAAGTTTGAGAATGCAGGTACAGGTACACGGGTGTGAAATGTGTCTTGATGCCTGTGGTGCTTTGGGTAAACAATCAAGTGATCTGGTTGCATTCATTCTCAGTCAGGGGAATGTCGTTGACACTGGGTCATCTCTTTGATAAGTCATTTTAGTATCGCCTTGATATACTTGACCTAAAGTTAAATTTACTCCCTCCGGGGGAAAAATCACTTTTTGATGCAGCTGCCAGCATTAGCATCTCAAGTAGCATCTACAAATGGCGCAATTTCCTTTCATTTCACACTACCTTTAATTTACCACTTCCTAGGGCTCCAGTAGAGATGATTCTTCGCATGACATAGTGGTGATATTTTGGTCAGCCCCCCCACCACCCAAAAAAAAAAGTTTCGCTGCTAAGTAATTCTTGGCTTGGAGCTCATCTCAAACTGGCTTCTCTCGGAAAACCTTTGAAGTATGGAGTGATATTGAACATCTGGTATCCTGGAGGAACTCATAATGGAGCATACTGTTTGATGATAACTTGCTCTGAAGCACAGAGTATCCAAATTTCTGCCCTGGAGGGATGCCCGTCTGACATTTGTGTTTGTGTGTGTTTCTCATTTGTGTTTTTTTTTAATTTTCGACTCCCAGCAGTTGTTTTTTAAATCCTTCGCGTTGTATCAAGTTAAGTTAAGTTGAGTCAGTTTTATTTGTATAGCCCATTACCACAAATCACAAATGCCTCAGGCGGCTTTACAGTCTGTACAGCGATACAGCATCCTCTGTTCTTAGAAAATGGAAGAAACCACAGGAAGGGCAACAGAGGAAGGATCCCTCTCCCAGGACAGACAGACACGCAATAGATGCTGTGTGTACAGAATAGAACACAAATTACAGAATACAGCATTTAACAGGATAACACAATTATAATGATTTATAATATATTATGAAGAATGTGATGAAGAGGACACCAAGCAGCTTCCAGGTGCTACCAGAACAGAACAGGACCTGAGCCATGCAACCTCCATCACCACGGAGACCTGGGAGGACAGACTACACATGCACACAGGGGAGACTCACATCACACTGTTCACATACACGGACGAGAAAAGACATTTTTCAGAGAGGAGAGAGAGAAGGATAAAGACATTATTCGGGGAGAGAGATATGAGGTGAGGCCGAACTCCTGCAGGATGGGGAACCGGATCCAAAAAATCTCAGGAAATGCCACCGACAGCCAGGGAAGCAGAGCGCTTCCAGGATGGGTGCTGGTCCAGCAAGAGATGCCCGAGAGACGAGAGAGGACAGGAGGAGAAAATAGGGAGAGAGAGAGAGGGGCACACAGCTCTGACCCTCACGTGCTTGTGACTAAGGGCAAGGAAAAGAGAGGTCAAGCTGTCAGTATTTTCATGAATCCAGGATGAGGATGTATTAGCATTAAACGCGCCGCTTTCTGACAGAGCTGCGACAGCACTCTTGGGTCATACGTAAAACACACATGGTACAATCTGTGATCTCCCTCTTAAGCAGGAGCTACGGAGGCCTGCAGGGAGATTCCTGTGCAGTGTGCTCAAGTGTTGTTGCTGATCCTCATTTCACATTCTTAATTGGTTTCTATGCAGGGTTAGATTATGAAATAAGCAACGTGATTTTTTTTTTTTTTTTTTTACTGCTTTTGTTCAGCCTGCTGATTGAAGACCTTATATGCATCAACTTTTAAGCCTATAAATAGAAGCAAGCGGTAGCTATGGGACATGCCATCTTGTGCATAATTCATTACTATGGGAAGTGTTGTTGGAATATATCTTTCCTTAATACTGCTTCATCCTTTATCTCTTTTGTTCATCTAGGCCCCGTTTTTTAAACGTTCGCTGTTACAGAAGAGGAGTCACAGTTTGACAGATTATTATCCAGAATTTGAATACTGGTGTTCTCTCAGCTGAAGTTGCTGGGAATTCTGATCTTTTATCAGATAAAAGATCAAAAGATGTACCATTAGACATACTCATGTACAGCAAGACCAATAATATACTGCAGATACAGCAGAGTTTTTGGTAAATTAAAAAATGCATTTAGTTAAAGGGTAAATCTGGTGATATTCTGTATTTTTCTTGAATGAATTGAATGAATTGATCCTATAACAAGTATATTTTCTTTAGCCAAAAGCCTAAAAATCTAAATTGTATACTTTTTGTCTGCATTGGTTGACCAAGATGCAACAAAGAAGCAGTCTTATGATACTTGGATTGATAAACACACAAAGTATGGAAAATGACTCTGACATTGTTCTCCTTTACCCCCCCCCCCCCCCCCCCCCTCAGCGTTGGAGAGGAAGATGTCAGTGCGACAGAGTAGAGATGAACTGATCAAGAGAGGAGTGCTGAAGGAGATCTTTGAAAAAGGTGAGCTGCTATTTGATATTAGTCTATACGATGAGTCCCCTTTTGTATAATTTAATAGAGCTGGAAAAAAGTTTTGGTTCTATCTTGGTTGTAAGTTGCAACTGCAAGAAGGAGTAGATGTGTTGTATTAAATCAGAAGGTCTTTAGTTATTCATCTCTTCATTAGTCAGTAAGTCTCTGAAGTTCACTCTTTAAGATTTGGCACGGGGCATCTGGAGATATAATCTTTCATTATAGAAAGTTTGCAGTGTTTTATAAAACTCTTTGATCTCAATTTGATGTGCCTCGGACATGCCGTATTCAAAGCTGGAGAGTATATTTGAGGTTGACAGGCTGCTTTCATGCCTCAGGACATCAAAAAACAGCTGAGAAGCTGAGAAAGTCCATCGACTCTTGCCAAGATGCGAAGAGAGCCGATGAGAACAAACCTTGGCCTTTAAAAAAAAAAAAAAATAATTTATTGTTTTTTGACAGGAAAAAGACTCACAGGCACAAAGGTCTACAAATTGACATAATTAAGTATAAATAGAATATTCATTGCCTTGCCTACTTCTCTCTGGCTTTAAAAACCATGGACACCTTTTGCGTACAATCACTGTCCAGCATAGTAAATTGCTCTAAATTGAATAACTTCTATATCTCCCCTGTTTTTGCACATGCTCTCGATTCTCCTGCCCAGTGATGATGCACTGTAGTTTCCATAATCAAAAAAGCTTCTGTGCACAGCTTGATAGCTCAGCAGTGGCTATTTTTATGTAACCTGACACGTCAGCTGGTTGGTTACACAGAACCATCTGAGAAGTCATCCTTGGAAACAGTTTGGAAAGCGGCAGGCACTTTCAAAAAAAATACTTGGCAGGTGATTGGATGAACCATCTGCCTATCACCGTCTTACCTTGCGAGGCAGCTGGATTCGCGAGATCATGTGAGAATCCTCATAGGATGCTGATTGGTGAGGAAACCACTTGTGGTTGGGACACAAGCGGATAATTTGAAGCCTGGTGAAATGGATTCTCGTGTGATCTCATGACGTTGTGATCTTGCGAATCCAGATACCTCACAAGGTACAAAACATTTACTAAATGCAGCTTCATGCCTCTGACAACTGTATTACGTTATCAGCACTGACATCTAGATACACTCTATATAATTCATTTCTGTTTCAATTCAATTCATTCTGTCCTGGTACGCTCAAAGTAGAAATGGATCTGTAGGGGCCAAAAAATAAAAAAGAAAAGAAATCCCATAATCATGTGATAGTCTGCTGGATTTTAATCAGCTTTAACTCGTCTCCACCTTTGACTGGCACGCAGTGTGCCTGGATTTAATGTGGCACACAACGGTCAAACCCATGAGTCTCAATCACCACCTTCTCTCCATGTCTGTACTTAAAGATACAATCAAATCTTCCACGGAGATGCTTCAAAATGAGGGTCTTTGACTGGCTACGCATATGACGGCTTATTACAATAACAACTTCTGACTTGAATATTTTGAGTTAATAGCAGAAAAAATAGCAAAAAATACCCTAAAAGACTTTATTGAAGTTTTAAAAAAAAAAAAAGTATAGAGATGAACCCTCCTCCCCAAATCTAGCAGGGGTAAGCATTCTTGTGGTTTTGTGTTTTTTAAAAAACAAAACAAAAAAAACAGTTCGGCTAAGGTTAAGTATGGGGATTGGGGCTGGCTCCCAAATGCGTTGTTCGTCTGAATATGTGAGCGGTATGGTGAATAGCACTGTCATCCTTAAAATATGATCATGCAAAAACCATCAAACGGCTCAGCGCTGCAAAAGAATTAAAAGGCAAACGTTCTGTCAAACAGCTTGGATGACACCGTTCCTTGGTCTGTTGTGCACTGATAAAAGGCTCTTGGGTTGTTAAACAGTTTTTAAGTTTTGAAACAATGTGGGGGGAGACAATTGAAAAAGCTAACACCCCAAGTTAGACTTTGCTTTAAACTTTGTCTGAACCGTCTTCTTGGAAAGTGTCTTACTACTTCAGTCAAGCACATTTTTGACGCTTGTCATTTTCCTCTCTGTTTAGCAACCGTTGAGTTCCGTTCCTCGATGGACGGCGGCATCTCCACTCAGGAGCCCTCTATGAAGTCATCTATGGTCCTGCCCACCAAGAAATCTGTCACCTACTTAGGTGACCTTCAGGATACCCCAGCCAAGCTGCCGCTATACCACAAGCAGCCTCCGGCTCTCCCTCCAAAGCCTTTCTCTAGGATCCCAAACCATAGCACAGGTCAGTTTGGTTACACCACTCTAATCGCTTCAGGCTGTGTTTTCTTTTATTACCGTGCACCTCATTAACATTTCACTTCCTTTGTCTGTCAATAAAAGTGAAATGCTCCAACAGTAATAGATAGCGAGCACTTGTTTTGACAGATGAGGCATGACTGCTTTCGCTTTAAACCCTACCTGCGTTGCCACACATGCATACAGGATTATAGTAGTCTCATTAAATTCCCCCGTGGTTAGGTCAGCTGGGCTCTGTCTGTCATTGTCAATCTGTCAGTCAAAGGAAAGTGGCATTACCCAGGCCTAATTCCCACTACTCTGTGCTGACGTCTGAGCCTCGTCTGATCATCCATGAGCTCTGTTTATCTGTCTGCCCCAACCAAAACATAGTGCATGCAATATAGTACAAATGAACCCCGGAGTGTATGCGTCTTCTTACACTGAATTACTTTACTTTCTAGATTCTTGCCAGCCATTGAAGTTGCCCTGTATGCCCGGGGGGAAGCACTCTCCTCCTCTGCCTCCCAAGAAAGTGATGATTTGTGTGCCTCCAGGGGGGCTGGACTCCTCCACTTCACCCTCTCCATCCCCCAACCCCCTCAGCGCACTCTCCCAAAAGTGTGCCCCTCCTCAGGGCATGCCAAGCCACCACGGCACCTTGCTGCCCTCCCATCTCGCCTGTCTATCCAGTCTTCACCAGAGCCACGGCCATCCGCTCCAGCTCCAGTACGGCAGCTTACACGCGCCCAGCCGTATCATCGAGGAGCTCAATAAAACCCTGGCACTCTCCATGCAGAGGTTTGAAAGGTTAGTAGCCATCAGACATCAGGTCATTAAATCTGATTGTCCTCCAGTGAAGTCAGGGGGGGGATTATAGATTGGCCTCTATTTGATTACCCATCTGTACATCACATATAATATCTTTGTTGGATTTTGGAATGTGTCAACATTTCATGTTTGTATTATAAAAATTACACAGATGGATCTTATGCTATAAAGTTATAGCTTATTAGTGATTGGCCCAATGGTGCTATTGCTAAAACGGCAGTAATCACAGTACAGTAAATACATTATAATTAGCATCATCCTGTTTATTAGGTTTTATTTTTGTGGCAACTTGTCTGCTACTTTGAAATATATCCCGGCGTTATTGAGGTCGCGTCCTGCCATGTAGCGCTGGCGTACAGGTCTAAATCAGTACACTGCCTCACAGGGCAGCATGGCCTAATTTTGAAGTAAATGTGTGTATGTGTGGGCACAGGCGCATGGAGTAGGCGTCCCTCCAGCAGTTGGACTGACATAACATGACCAGCTGCTCTTTACAAGAGTGCGTTTCTTCGTGTTTGGAGAAAAGGGACAGGATAGCGGATTGGACGTTATGTAACCTCTTACATTAGGATCTCGTTTTCACCAAAGCCATTTGGACAGGGATAAGGAAGCAATGGTCCTGACATTGCTCACAATTAGTCTGAAAGCCTGCAATGGTTACATAACAGTGGCTCATCATAAGAAGCTCCAATTAGACTGATTAATCAGTTTATCAAGCTATCAGATATGTCACTGGTTAGCATTTTGAATGTAAATGACGGCTCTTGAAAGTGAAGTTTACTTCTGTCACCTTGTTTTTGAATAATACAAGTTGTATAATCAGTTATTCTTCTCTTCCACTGTCTAGTTCAGAGGATAGCATGGTATTGCGTAGGACTGCACAGATTTGTGTTTTGTGTGTATTCAGGCTCTTTGTACTTTGGCTTCATTCAGCTGAAGTTGTATATCACCCTTCCTGTCATCCTCATAGTTGGATTAAAAACACACAAAGCTGTCATTTTACAATGTACCAGAAACCACCTTTAGTCATTTAAATTGTTAGAGGGGTAGAGAAGGTTTGCAAGGATAAACAAAAAAAAACAATAGTTACTTACTATAAAACCTAATATAGAGCTGGAGATCAGATATGATCCTGCAAACTGGATATCTGCCCTCACTGCCGGGGGGTCGACAGGCTCATCCTCTTGCAGGGCCACATAGTATGGCGACGCACGACCCATTAAGTTAATGCTGAGATTTGGTTCAAAACCAACAAGCGCATCTCCTTCACTTCGATAGCTCCGCGTTGCACGGTGGCGGTCAGTGCATGCCGCTGGACAGAAGAGAAGTGCCGTCTGTGATCATCGACTATGAGGACGACAAGGAGAACATGCCCAATGAGTCTGACTACGAAGATCTTCCCAGCATGTATAAAGATGAGGACGATGACGTGGATGATGACGAGGACGACGACGAAGATGACGACTCCATATTTACAAGTGAGTGGCAGCTCATTTGAATAAGGTCATTTGAATAAGTGTTGTGATCAGGATTATCAAGCGTGTTGTTTCATCTTTTGGAAACAAAGTTGTTTTGTCCTACTTTTGCATTTTGTTTACGATTTTTCTCATTTATCTGTTTTAAGTGACAGGTAAAGGCAAGTTGTGGATAGGGCTCATGATTTAGGGAAAAAAAAAAAGCGTGTCTTGGCAGCAGATCTGTCTTTGTCTAGTTTATAAGAATAGCTCATGTTTGCAGATGCGATGACACATTTGCTTGACTAATCCTGATCGACAGCACTGCTAGATTCACCTGAAGCTTCCTGGAACTCGGATGTGGTCTGACTTTCAAAGCGGAGACAAAATTAGGTCCACAGAAGTGTATCCAGAATCATGCTGTCACCCATGGAAACACTTTCACTCACCGCCTCTTGGCAAAACTGCTGAAGTGTGTGCTGAGCTGCTCGTGTGTTTTCGACACTGTGTATCCTTGTTTTCGCATGGGTGCATGTTGGGAGATTTTTAAAGGTTGTGATTGGTCATGTGTGATGGAATCGCTCAATACAGCATATCCTGACTTTAAGGGGCAGTGAAAGTAAGAGTAGTCCTTTTTAAAAGTACAGGAAACTTGATTCAGAATCATGTTTTTTTGAAATCTATATATAAGTATACATTTTGTGTGCAAAATAAGGAGGAGGACACCCAAATGCCACAATGTGGGTAGTGCAGTATTCAATATGTTGACCTATTTCTATTTTCTAATTGTTTAAATCCAAACGACCAAACCGTGAAATAAAGAGCTTAACATTTCAGTAAAAAAAAAAACGAGCAACAGTAATTTCTAAAATCTGGTGGCAAAGCTACAAACACATCTAACATGTCTTTAGTTATACAATGTACAATTTCGGTGCATAAATAATCTGAAGATGAGTTGTGCACGTAAATGAGGATCTGCGCTTTGTGCCTGCGGTTCCTCTCACGTTTGACCGTGGTGTTTTGGTTTAGGTACCCTGGCTCAGAAGGTGCTGAGGAAAGACTCTCTGGCCATCAAGCTGAGTAACCGTCCATCCAAAAGAGAGCTGGAGGAGAAAAACATCCTGCCCATGCAGACAGATGAGGAGAGACTGGAGTCTAGGCAGCAGATAGGCACCAAACTCACAAGGTGAGATGCATGAACACATGCATTTTTAAACTCGGAATACATTTACACACATGAACAATTTATATGCCAAATATTTTCAGCGAACCTGGTTGTTTGACGTTGCTGTAGTCAACTCGACAACAGCTGCCGCGAAACGGCACTGACTCTATGCAGCCAAACCGAGCTTTTTGTCTTGCTTTGGGCTGACAAAGGCTCGATATCCTGGCTAATAGAACTGTGACTCAATCCAAAGCCGATAAAGATGTGAGCCTTTTTTTTCTATTGAAACACTTTTACATCCTTTCATTTTTTTCCTTCTCAACATTGGATAAGGATAAACGCTTTATCTCGTCAAAATGAGGCTCTGAAAATGGAGCTGACCTAATTTCAGCAATGCATCACCCCTCCTCTCTTTTTTTCCTTCTCTTGTCTTCTCTCTAGCATGCGCGCTCTCTCTCTCTCTCTCTCTCTCTTCCTACTGCCTGACTTCCTCCCTCCCTCGATCAGTGAATCACCACGGTGATGCATGTGCCAAACTATCTCCACCCGACTCCTCCACACAGCAGCACCACGCAAGCCACTTCATATCAGCAGTTTACACACACACACGTACTCTACTCTACACTAGTGCAGTGTGTACAAATCACAGGAATTTGTATACATATGTCAAGATCACAGATGTGAATTCTAGTAATTGAACAGATCAAACATCCTAACGTTTTTCCCCCCAACGGATCACAGGCTTCATTTGGTTTCGCTCTGTTCTTTGAACATGACTTGCCTATCTGAATGAAGGGGATGTAATGATGTGCTGAGAGGAGAAGAGACAGCTGAGAGTATGGGTAGAAATGAAAGCCCCGATAGTATAATAAGATATGAGACGTGGGAAATATGGTTGCAAGGGAGGGAAGGAATATTATCCAGAGACTTTGGCACACAAGTCACTATTCCCCACTGTGATTGGAACACAGCGCATGTTCCCAGAAGGCCTGCCTGCTTAGTTGTCATGTTCCCAAAAAGCTCTGTCACAGTGTCCTTTGCACAAGTGTCACCCGATGCACAATTCCCAATTTCATGCTTTTTGCCGGGCACCATTGTGTCCTGTGCTGATGTGGCTCGTGCCAGTACAACCAGAATTGTTTATGATAATGCTATTCTAGGACAAGCTGACCTCAACTTGCTGTAATTCTATTGCCCTGATTCACTGTAGACCCTTGAGACCCTTTTTTATCTCAAGGGTGAAAACTGCATGGAAGAATTTTGGCTTTTCCCTTTTTGAAAGCTATTAAGCAATGCTTCGTCTTTGGCTTGTGGTTTTAGATTTTTGCTTTACTATCTTTATATGTATTATGTAGTATATGTCGTTTAAGAGACAGTTTATTATAGTGAGGTTTAGTGGAATATACAATATGTTTTCTTAAAGCAGTACTCATTTATTCTCTTTTTTTTTTTTTTTTTTTTTTTTTTTTTTTTTTAGCAACTTGGGGGCAGGGGAAAAAACTGTAAACACAGCACTGACATGTTGTGCTGGCAAACAGTTGCCCATTTAAACCTCCAGAAGACACCGATTAACATTGGCATCAATTTGGAGTTTTGTCTCTGGGCACCTGGCAAAATTCTTTGGTAAAGGGCATCCATATGGATGTTTGTTGACTAGTCTGTGCGTGTTTATTTACAGTGGTTGCGTTCTTGCTGACGTGATGCTGATAATAATGCTCAGACCATGCTGGGAAGCGGAGAGCTCCGGTCTGAGAGAACGGGAACCTTCAAGTGGAAGAAGAAGAAATGACACGAGATTAGATGAGACAAGCCAGTCTGAACACAGACCGATCCCTGCATACAGTAGTTTACAGGGCCGAGCAGCTCAGGATGGCTGTCAGATCTAACAAGACAGAGACAATCATTGATCCAGTGCCTACAGTTAGGTCTGCTGCCGCAGGGTCCTGACACAGTGCTATAATAAGAGTCCCCAGTTGAAAGCACTCAGAGTGACCTCTCAGAGATTGCCTTTGGGTATCTTAGTCATTTCAACCACTTTTAAATTGAGGAAATTCCAGATTTTCTGTACAAAACATGTGTTGCATTACAAAATGTCTTGCAAGAGTGGGAAACTCTCAGATGACACACAAAGGTGTCATTTGCCTTATTCGGCATCAGGCAAGAGATGAGTTTTCAGGCTTATCTGGCTTTTACTGGCCATCCTCCCTGCGTTTCTTCAATGCATTATCATGCAGGTCATTCAATTACAAGGGACGGACTGGTGACCATGGCTGACTGAAGTACACCTGTGAAGCTGCCATGTGGCAAGAGCTAAAGTTAGATGTAAATCTTTCAACTGTGCAAAAAACAGTTGTTTTTTTTTGGTTTTTTTTTTACAAGAATTTAGTACTAGTGAGGAAGGAAAGGTTGAGTTAATGCATATTTAATTGTGTTTTTGGACTAACACATAATATTTTTTCCTCTAAAGCCCAGGGTTGTCAGTTGTAAAAGTACTGAAAATATCAATAAAATAACCTTGGCTAGTGTTGCTAGTGGAGAAGTATCAAAGCAGGGAAGTGAACACTGAGTGAAATGTGGAGGAGAAGAACAAGAAGCAGGGAAACCCAGGTTTTCTTTCTAACAATGACAGTTAATGATGATTATTATAAAGCAGGTTGATTTGCATTTTTCCCCCCCATCATATTGATTCAGTGTTGCCTCGCTGACCTCTGTAATTATGTGCTGACCAAGCATGTTTCTCATCAGGCGCTTGAGTCAGAGACCCACAGCGGAGGAGCTGGAACAGAGGAACATCCTCAAACGTGAGTGTATTCATACATTTGGAGATTATCTATAAGCTGCTACAGTGAATTCACAAGTCTGACAAAAATGTCAAAGTGACAAAAATACCCCCCCAAAAAAATGTTCTTTCTAATGGTGTGACGCATCATTTAACGCGTCGTAGCAAAGCATGAGTCCATATGTGTAGCGGCCTTTTGTGCATGCGGGCTTCATATAGTGCAGCCTGCTGATTTGAGGGGCCTTGTTATGTGAAAGCTAGTGGCATACATCTCTCTCTCTTTATTCCTTCTTGGTCTGCCTTTTCATCTGAGGCAGGCAGGCAGCAGGGCTCCCTAAGGAGTCATGTCCACAGAGACTGGTTTCATAGATCAAACACATACAGTATCAGAGAGAGGCAGTTCTACTGTCTGGGACTCTGCGCCTTTCACATCAAAGACTGATTTACCAGCACTTCCTGCTCTCTCAGAGGCTCCTGCATGATTGGCAGAGTGCAGGAGTCAAACACAAAGTCTAAGAATTCATGAGTGACATGTCATGTCCTCCCCGTCACTCACACGCCACCAGTACCAAGGTTAAACAAACAGGGCTTTATTTTCTAGAGAGGCACCATCTGGAATCCAGAACTATGAGCAGTACTGGAGATACAGTATGTGTTCAGCACAGGCACAAATGCAATTTGACCACTGAGGCTGTTGGAAACAGGAACAGTGTCCCAGAATGCCTCTTGTTTACTCTTCTTTTAACTTGCTCCTCTGGGCTGAAGGTTTCTGTCTCGGTAATTGACTTGGAGTATACAGTACACAAACACAATTTTGTACGAATAGATGTACGAATATGTACTTAAAGTAGTCTGTGATCAACATTTTTTCCACTTGAAAAGAAAGACATTTTTTTATTCTAACTTAAATAGGTTAATCACTTCATAAACATGGAGCAAAAAGCTCTGGGACAACTTGAAAGGAACAAGGCAATCATTCTCCCCTGATACCCATCCCTAATAGTATTAAACAGCCAATCATGGAAACTATTTTAGGCCTTTAAGAAACTTATCCACTTTAGTGTGCATCCATTGCCAATTAATGAACAATATTATGCAAATTGTGTGCTTGTTTCCCTTTCTGTAGTTCTGTAAACACTCTGCTTGTGCTTATAGTGGCAGTATAACATTCTCTTTGTTGTCTGCAGCTCGCAATGAGCAAGAGGAAATGGAGGAAAAGAGGGAGATAAAACGAAGGCTAACACGAAAGGTGAGTCCAAAATAGCTCCGAAAAGGTGTAAACCCACACTTGATCTTTTAAGCACTTGGATATGGGGTAAATAGTTGGCCGGGATAAACAAACGTTGTGACAGTGACTCATCTGCGGTGAGAAGTCCAATCTAGTCCCTCACAGGCCTGGCATTGGAGCGCTCAGATGTCCCCCAGGAGACACTGTTGTCCTTGTTGCCCTTGGCCCTTCAGCATGTTAGCTGCCAACTCCTTCGACCCCATAGGGAGGCGTTGAGCATGTTCCCATCACTTTCAATTAAATAATAACACTTTCTGCACACCTGCAGACATGTTGACCAAAATAAATATCCCACAGCTGTTGGAGGAGTTTATTGTATGCATCACATACCTTTACAGCCTTTCAGCACTTCCACTGTGTTGGGTGAATGTTGTTATCATGTTCTTTGTTTTCATTCAGATCAGGAGTGGTGTCTGGGTAGTAAGAATGTGATCCATGCCTTCAGCTCCTGCACCGTGACACTGACAGATGGTTATTTGATATATATAGTCTGTTTCTTGTGATTTTGATAAAGGACTCTGCAGGAACTCAAATCTTAGTTTAGTGCACTTATTCAACAGGCATCTTGAATGCCAGAGCAGTACGATATTGAGCTCCTCTTTGATGCACCTGCATAAAAAAATAATCTACCTAATCTATCTTTAAGGACTTGAATATATGCAAATAATGGAAAACGGCTCCTACCTGTGACAGTGGCCAGGAATACATTACCTAGTTTTTCTATTCTCAAACTCTTCTTTTTCTCTGCTTGTCTTCCAGCTAAGCCAGAGGCCCACTGTAGAGGAGCTGAGACAGGCCAAAATTCTCATCCGATTCAGTGACTACGTGGAGGTTTCAGATGCCCAGGACTACGACAGGCGGGCAGATAAGCCCTGGACCCGGCTCACAGCAGCTGACAAGGCCAGTATCAGTTACACTAATCTTATAGTCCCTTCTTGCCTGTTTTTAAAGATCTTCAAGCACTATTACGCTCCTCTTCCCCCTCTGTGCCTCATATGACGTAAACGGTAACGCAGGAGAGTAATTGTAGGAGGATGCGTTCCTCATCTCTTGTTACGGCAAGTTCCACCTCAGCTGTTTTGTTCCCCCTTTTGTGAGTAAACACCCCAAAGCAGTCGTGCTGCTCACTGCCCAGTGGTCCATGCTCCTGACTTTTAATGAGATCTTGACTTTTTTTTTTTTTTTTTTTGTGGAGCAGAGAGATGCTGCCTCCTTTTCTGTGATGATGCGCAGCTCTGAATACGCTAGGTCACACCTGAGGACCGCTCATGTGAAAATCACAGGGATTCAGCGTTCGGATTACGCAATACTCCCCTTACATAAGAGAGTAATCGGACAAGCAGTGCCTCAGGACCCCTCAGCCTCAGCGCTGCTCTGCTGGGATTTTTTTTTTTTTTTTTCCCTGCTTGTACCATCAACGTCTAACAAAGATTTGAATATTGTTTGTTCTCCTGTCACAGAAGCATCCTCCCCAAGGCTGGAGACGTCCCCTTGAGTCATGCTAAATAGCAAAAGCAGTGACATCACCCGGCTGGGCTGCTGTCACACATGACATTTTGAGAAGGGATATAGAGTTTTATAAAAAAAAAAAAAAAAAAAAAGACTTGGCACACCGTTTTACATTTCCTGGGACCTTGACTCATCCCCACTTTCAGAGTCTCTTTGCAATCATCCTACCCTTGAGCAAGGCACTCAGCCCCCCACTGTGCCATTAGTCTTACTTAGAGGGCATGATTCACTGGGCATCTCCACCAGTGTGAATGTTTATAACTATCTGAATGGGAAACAGCTTTGGTCTGTGCTGAAAACCTTCCCACAAAAGAGGTTTTCAAATCTTTACTGAAACAATCATAGCCCTGCTGGCTTATGTTCAGCAGTGTTTTTTCATACTGAAAAACTGTAGGTTGAGTTTTTGATGCAAGGGCTGATAACCAGTGACACCAAAATATACATACATCATTTAATTGTTTGTTTCCTGTGTTTTAATCAATGAAATCCCTGATATTCTAGTTTAAAATCACAAGATGACTACCCTAGTAGATCACCAGCAACAGATTGTATATTATTGTTCGTGCTCTTGGATGTCTCAAGAGAAGGAAATTGAAGGTTCTTGTGTTGTGAGAAAAGAATTCAGCAGAATCATTCATGGCCTCCAGAGTGTAAATGATGCATGAAGCATGCTAAAAGGAGGTAGAGTTAGAGCTTAGAGGCTGCAGTTTGTATACTAAGACTTTGCTGCTTCTCTCTCTCTCTCTCTCTCTCTCTCTCTCAACCTTCCTTCTTTTTTTGTCCTTTGCAGGCAGCTATACGTAAGGAGCTCAACGATTTCAAGAGCAATGAGATGGAAGTGCACGAGTCAAGTCGCCATTTAACCAGGTAATGTGCACTCAAGCAGATCCGCAGGATTCACTCATTTCCATGTGACCACGCATGCCTGAATATCGCTTCATATACAGCTGCTCACGTGCCGTAGGTATCGGGCTGTACAGCCCGCATGAAGTACTAGCTGAGGTGATGAAATTTGATGAAATGTTTGAAGCGGTTCTTTTCATATTTGTATCTTTTAGGTTTCACAGACCATAGTAGACCACCACTGTCTCGAGCGGTGCCGGAGCGGCGCTTCTCCTCCACTGAGAACCTTAAGTGCTGGACAGTAAAATGGTGCCCGTTTCTACAATAAGGCCATGTCTTCAGAAATGCCTTTTTCAAGACCCAAACAACTGAGTCGGTACTACGCCCAAGATGCAGACACCCACTACTCCATCCACTGTAGTAGCACATAAAGACTCCAGTTGATTCACATCGCCCCTCAGTGGAATTTGCTCGACTGTCTCATACACCTCTTTGCTGAGCTCTCAGGCAGGCGCTCAGTTCTGTGGCGATTGGACAGCGGGACAGTTTTTGTTGATCGATTGACACTTTCTACACCTACTGAGGGCAACTGTACCTTGGTTCATCAATAACGCCGGTGGACTCGTCTCTCCCCTCTTCTTTATTATGCTGTCACCCCCTCTAGCCCTGGACAACGCCTGTAGGAGGATGCAGGGTTTGATCGTTCTGAGCTCACTACATCAGCAGGGGATCCATCTTCGCAGCACCTGCTGGGACTTTGGAAGCAGCTTAGAAAAAAGACACACGGGCAGGAGGGGTCCAACATTTAGAATCATGTGCAATATTTTATTTCTCTGCTTTTCCTAGGCTATAGCACCCCCTGGAGTTTCCCCCGTGTTATTACTATGTAGTCCTGACTCTCCCTCTTCCCTCATATGTTCTCACTGTACCGACAATGTTGTCATCTAATTGCTAACTGTGAATCTGAGAGCTTGCTGTTGCACTCTCTCCAAATGTACATTTTGTTTATACTGAGGAAGGAAAGTTACATTTAAAGAAGAATCATGCTTGACCAAGTTCCATTCACGTCAGAATCTTATAAATTTAATGTAGAAAAATTGCAGCTGGCAGATATATTCTGGTTCCAGTGTGTGCAACAATTATGTGTTTTATATTATTTTATCAGTTTTTAATTGTTTTTGATAGAGGCACTTGAATCATAAATGATAAATTTACATGTCTTTACGTGTCCCAGCTCTTTGGATGGAGTAATTTTGGAATTAATACCAAGAGCTAGGCTCACCACGTTGTTATATTTTACTTTTTTTTTTTTTTTTGTGTTTGCAGCTGTACATTTAACGATCTTTGCTCATAATGCGCATTGTATTATACACTTTACTTTTATACTCGTATCATAAGCTTTTGAACAAGCAATATCCTTTTGTTTGTAGAGAAAAGGTTAAAC
Source organism: Scomberomorus guttatus (assembly GCA_038419695.1). Classification (NCBI taxonomy): domain Eukaryota; kingdom Metazoa; phylum Chordata; class Actinopteri; order Scombriformes; family Scombridae; genus Scomberomorus; species Scomberomorus guttatus. The sequence continues at coordinate 16,527,000 of CM076457.1, read as the reverse complement.
TGCAGGTGTCCCCTTCATTTCTTTTTTTTTTTACTGTGCTTCTACACAACGCCTCACTTCAGGGTTTTAATTTTCTTTTATACTTTACATTAGGAAGGCTTTATTCAGGAGGACTTTTTTCTGCATTTTGTCTTGACTGAGCCACTAAAAAAAAAAAAAAAAAAAAAAAATCTGCCTCTCGTTTAAACAAGATTCGATTCAACCTCAAATCCGATGATCGAACACGACGATGCATTCACAATCCAGAAAAATGATGATTTTAGTGGATTAATTGAGTCAGGATTTTTAAATTTCTATCGCTGAAATCCTTTGCACTGTTAAGAGGTTGGCTTTACAATGGTCACTGTTTTAAGGTCAGGACCCAAGTGTGTAAACTATAGTTGGATGTCTGATCTGTGACCACTTTGTCTCTTTACTTTTAATGGTCTTGTTACCTGATCACTGATCTTACACCAGTATTCCAATGCTCACAAGCTTTATGTACACAGAATATTTTTGTTATTTTTTACTGAATTACTTTTAAAGTTGCAATATGAAATTCTTGTTTGTCAGATGAAGAAACGTACCACAGATAAAAGGCTATAGCCACCTACTATAATACATCTGACCGCAAAGGAAAATGTGTTCTCCCTTATTTTCAAGATCAGTGATGGCTAGATGACCCAATAAAACCTGGGAACTGAGAACATAGACAATTGTTTTGTACTTTATGGTTTATATGTGTAAAAACAGGGGGTCTTGTTTCTCTTTAGAATCGATGCACGGGTCATTCTCATGTCACCTTGCCCCTTTTTAAAAAATCTAAACTTCATTGGGTCATCTAACCTCAGAGACGTTGAAATGTAGGGTACTTTTTTTGTGTTAGAACCAGCTTCTGTATGATTCCAGCATCACGCCATTTTTTTTTTTTTTTGAAAAATTTCCATCCATAGGCTCCATACAATAGAGCATAATAGGAATGAATTTACACAAATACACTCCAGTTCTCATTGTCAGCTCTCAAGAGAGACCACCTGAGCCACTGGGCTGAGCATGAGGTTTTCCATTTTGCTGGAATCAAGGAACATGAATTCAGCAATAATCTGTTTCCTTTTACATGTCGGTGGAGCAACTGAAGAATTTGAAAGTGTTCCTTTTTTTTTTTTCATTTTTGAAATACAGAATACCATGTAAAGGATACATCATGCCAATTAAATTCCATTTCTGAATGCATTTGCATTGTATGCATTATCATTTTTGAGATTAAAAAAACACTCCCTGTCCCTGTTCATGTCTTGTTTATCTTACAATTTTGAGAGCTACTTTTATTGACACATTCCTCTGACATTATAGTGCACTACTGTAATAGTGACGTTACTCTTTTGCCTGTTAGGTTTGACATAGTGTACAATATTTGCACCCCTTTAACATTCAGCTGCAGCCAAACTTATTGACAAAAATAGAAGTTTTTTTCAGGTATTTGCAATCACGCTTTCTTCACCAATTGTTCAGTACTTTATTCCATATGTTACTTATATTCTCCTGCAAGGCCTGTATTACTCCAGTAATATACACAACAATAACAGCTCAGTCATTTAAACATAAAAATGCATGATTTTCAAAAGTGTAGATGAAACAGTGGAAAAAAAAACACGTATGTGGTTAAAGGTTGCCAATTGAGAAGGATATTGCCTGTACCAGTAAAAGTAAATAATTTTATGGGTTCCCAGTACACACAGCAATTAAAACTGCTTTACCCTCAAAAGAGAGCTGCCTGCAATGGAGGGGCTGTAAAGTACACAACATAATGGACAAAGTAATTCACAGAGCAGAAGTGAAGGCAAGAATATGCACGTTCATGGGTCTTCCACTAATTAAAACGTACCTTGGCACTGTGATAAACTTCTGCTGAATTTGCTTGCAAAAGCAGGATATTATTTCTTTCTTTCTTTTTTTATACATAGTTTTTGTTTTAAATCAAAGTCTGGGAACAAGACTGCAGCAGCACCATACTGAACAGGCTTTAAGAGAGTGTATGATTGCAATGATAGGCCTGTTCTGACTGCTGTGATAAGAACAAACCTTTTACAGCATCATGAAACAATTTATTTTTTCTAAGTCTGTAAATCAATCTTTTTTTCTTTTTTTTTTAGGAGTGAGGCTTCCATTTTGTTCACATTTAGATCACAGAGCGTGACTTTCAAGTTAACTTTTAATGTAAGGCATCTACAAAAGTCACAAAAATCAGCGTGCAAATTATTATTTGGAATTCAACTTAAAAAGTGGAACCCTCCTGTCCTGTATGGACAATAAAAATGGACTTGCATGTCAAATAATACCTATTTGGCTTCACCAAATTTTGGAAGAAAAATAAAAGTGAGCCGAATACACTGTGACACTGGGCTTCTTCTTCTGCGGGGTTACTGTGTCGTCAACAGGAAAAAGTTGAGGTCAAGCCTTGCGGTTTGCTCCACTAGATGGCGAGAAATACAATAGAATAAAGAGCACGTAGACTGGTCTGTATGGCCTTATGAAATGGCGTCCTGATGAGATGGTGCTTAAGTTATTTGCCTCGTCACCACTAGTCTAAAATAATTAGACTTAGCTTCGTTTTTTTTTTTTTTTTTTTTTTTACCGCGCAGCAGTATTTGAAGGCTTTTTGATGAGGAGAAATAAACATTGCATGCCGGCTCGGAGCTCGCATGAAAGTTGTCTCTCATATTCAACAGATGACAGCTGCTAAGTTCTGGCTGTGCGTGCAGGACTTCACTACATTGAGCAATGCGATAGTTGTGTTCACTGTTTACGCGCAGGTAGCCAGCGCAGATAACACAACAGCAGGCTCGATAAGGGGGGACGTGCTTATGTGGTTGCACACCAAACATTTTTATACGAGCTATGTTTACGCCTATCATCTGTTCGCCGCCTCACTCGACTAAAACTGACGAAGGAGTTCATGGGAAATGTAGTTTAGATGTCGTTTCCTCCCAGCGGCGGCGACGGCGAGGCACGCCCTGGAAAAAATACGCTTCCCACAATCCTCCGCGTTGTTTTTAGCGACCCCATCTTGTGTCCTCCTCATGAATATATATCAGCCAGCATTTGCGTAGGAGGTCGGCCGACGTTCATTTCATATTCTAGCGCTGTATTTTGGTCCAAATGGGACGCACAGTCACGTCTCCGCCCTGATCTCTCCCTGCGCGCACTGCCTCTTCCCAGCGAATTTCATCGGTAAAATGTTTTTCTGGAGCAGCGGAGGAGACTCCGACAGGGAAAGGAAGGCAAGAAGTGAATGACTACTAGTGGAATAAGTCAGCAACACCGCCCAGTTGGCGGACATTCAGCACTGTGGGCGCATATTCGGGCTTTTAAATGTAGACGCTGTAGGTATAACCAAGTGCGCACCGTTATTTATTTAGAGTGGGGGACTTTTCATTGGCAGAGATGGAAAGTGTGCAGGCTGTCGCTGAGGATGGCGCGTCGGATGGAGGCGCGACCAAGTTAATGAAGAAGCCCGGCGGACCGTCTGTCGCCCGGGGGACTCCAGTGGACGATGGCGGTGGACATTTGGCACCCTCCCGCGTAGATGCAAAGAACGGGAACGGTGTTTCTCATGCAGCTTCTACGGCTGGATCTAGTGCGTCAAACCGAACTGTGGCGTCTAATGGCCGGGGCTCATCCAGCAACTCCAGCTCTCTCCTGTTGAGACGGAGGCGCTTGAAGAGGAACCTCTCCGCCGCAGCTGCAGCCACCAACACCACCTCAGCTGTCACCGCCGCCTGCGGCGCCAAGATGAACTCGGCCCTCTCCTCTGCGTCTTTACACACTCGGAGTCTGGATCGGAAGACTCTGCTGAAGCACCGACAGAACATGCAGCTGCAGACCGCAGATCGCGAGTGGGTGCGAGCCGATCTCCACCGGGGCTCCATACATGTCCACGACAGACTGACGCCCTCATATCCCAGGCCGGTCCTTTGCACTATGGACACCACAGCCGGCGAGGTGGCGCTCCGTCTGAGTAAACTCTGCAGTAAGTCGAGCTCTGTGATGCGCATTTTTAGTAAAGATAACCCCAAGACTGACCAAAATGGCAACTGCAATGTGAAGTATGAATATAATGATAATCCATGCAAGGTCAATGAAGACTCGAGTATAAAATGCAGCCACCTGACTCCCTTGGAGTCCACAGAATTGAGGGGTCATCCGAGTGACAGGTTAAGACTGCTGCTTATGGAGAATGCAGATGAGCAACAGGACGTTGATGGAAAACTTTTCACCCCAGAGTCAGAGTCACAAGACAACATAACGTGCTCACTGTCAGATTTAAATTCTAACTCTAACATGGATAACCCCAATGATGATGACTCGGAGCACAGGAACGGTGTGGACAGCTATGGATTAAATTCTGGCTCAGATGTGGAGAGTAGTGCGTTTGATGACCTGAGCTCCGGGGCCCGGCTCAGCGAGCACCGGGACTCCCTCAGTGATGACATGATTCTGGGCACAGAGGCGTCCATCCTCAGCCCCTCGTTTGATAGTGCCACAGAGGGCCATGACATGTACGGCAGCTCCTCGGACGAACTGGAGCTCGACTGTCCTGCGTCCAGCACAAGCATGGACCCCATCTCCCAACACCACACCAACGGTGTCGCCGGCAACTACAAGCAGTGCAACATCGGACATCTAAACGACATGGCAAACAATATGGGGCCAGATAGCAGACTCAACCCACACAGTCTGGGCAGCCTGCCACCCAGCAGTAGCGCAGGCTCATTGTCGAGAGCCTGTTCTACAGGTAATACACCTGACATCCAAGATCCCGACTGTGGCCAAGGTGCTGGAAAATCAGGGCTGACAGCAGATTACAATGGAGATTCCTGTGAGTCCAGCCCCACACTCTATGTCCAGTTGCACGGTGAAGCTGTCAGGAGGCTTAGCCCAGATGAGAGGCCTCTGCAGATCCAGAATGACTTTCTTTTTAAGCTTGGATTTAAGGACCCCTGGAGAGTTCAAGAGGAAGGGCTTAACACAGAAATTGGCTCCTTGTTGCGTTTCTATGCAGGTAAGATATTAATTTGTGGATATGATCCATGGTGCAGGTTTCTGCTCAATTTGTGGACCTGTTGAGGCCTTCCTTTTTGCACACCACATAGTTTGGACGGCAGAGTTGTGGGGTTTGTAACAGGTTGTCAACCTGTATCACAGAATGAGGCAGGTGCATTCATGCAGGAGTTCATTATAACACGGTACTAATAGAGCCATAGAACTAAGTATTTCCCTTTTTGAGACAGAATTAAAGGCTCACATGAGGGTAATAATACACATTTCTTTATTTGAACGCTGACAAAACTCTACGTGCACACAGTTCCTCACGTCGGTTCGGAGTTTTATGTTTTTAAATTCTTGTCTGATTGAAGAGAACAGGCCAACATGTTCCTGTTATTATTTCACCACAGGCAAGGTGAGTGAAGCCGTTGCAGACCTTTGCTGATTACTGCAGCAGCATTTCAGAGGGTTATTATTTAATATCTGTCAGGCAAAGTCTGCTTCACAGTGATGGTTTGCCATGTTCCGGTTTTGCTGTGTGGCTGCATCAACGGGTTAGACTGAGGTCATGGTCCAAAGGCTGTTGGTTTGCCAGATCTACCTTGCCCCAGGGGCTTTCTTTAACATTTTAGGTCTGGTTTTTTTTTTTTTTTTTTGTATGTTTGTTTGTTTGTTTGTTTCTTCCGGCCTTGACTGTCTTTGTCGGACCGTAGCAGCACACTGTGCTCCCATGGACACGCATGACATCGCCACAAAGCCATCACCACAACTTATGGTGCTCCGACATGGGGCCCTTTCCGGCTTTTGCCCCATTATCATCCTAATGAAAAGGCTGAATGCCTTTGTGGTTGGATGGAGAGTAGGGGTGGGAGCAGTATGGCTGGGAGGACCATAAACCCTCTCTGTGGACTCAGTGAATTCTGGTCATTGAGATGCTGCACAGTGCCCGTCCTATTGGCATCCACCGCGGCTACTGTCACACTAACTAACTGCCTGCCAAGCTGGGTTAACGTGCTCCTCCAAAGCCCAGGAAGCCCTTTTCTTCCTCACGCCACTGCCTCCACCACTGCTGCTATGGCTGTTGCGGGGAAGTGAAATGTGTGGGGGAGAGTTGGGGGGTGGGGGTGTCTGGTGAGGACAGTTGAGGAGTTTGTTGGGTCTAAAGTATGGAAAAGGGAGGCACTAACACTCTCTGTAGCTTCCTGTCCCGAGAGGCTGTTGAACCAGAAAGTCACTCAATATGAAGCTGAAAATGTACCATGTGCTCGCTCTCACAGTCACATGCACTTCATGACCTATTGTGCTCTTGAAAGACTGGCTTGCTTGAGGTACTGAGAGACTGATTTCATTTAGATAGCATCATATGGCAGGCTGTATGAGCATTACACTGGGGCTCATGTGGATGGATGTGCATGTAGGGGAAAAAGCAAATGAGTGCTGTGAGCCTGTGCAGTCAGCTGAGCTCAACCAGCAGCCGCAGCAGCTGTTAAAGGCGGGCAAAAAATGCCTTGATGCCCCTCTGAGGGCAACGCCTCCACATCCCATGTGAGACAGCTTAACTGTGGTCACCTGAGCTCTCTCTACAGCCCCCCCCACACACACGCAGCCAACAACTCCACTCAACACCCAGACTACAGTCTGCACAAAAGGCCTAATTCTCATTCAGCCACATGTAGAAGGACACTGAAGAGCACTTTCATACACACTCACAGATGTAAGCGCTGCAAAGAGAAAGCGGCGCCGATGTCTTTGTGACATGTCTCGCCTGCTCTTTCGCCGCTTCCTTGCGCGATGGAGGCATGTGAGGAATGTACGCTGGCTCCTCTAGAATGTCAGGCACGTCTGCTGAGAAGGAAGTGGAGCGAGGGGGTTGTGGGGACAGGGGGAGGGGGGGGGGGGGGGGGTACGAGGGGATGCCGCGCTGACACATGTTGAGCTGACTTTGAATGGTTGTCCTGCCCAGATAGTGGAGATAGGGCCAGCCTCAGCTGACTTGCTGGCTGACTCTTAGGCGCAGCTGCCACAACTGTAGACCTCAGTCACACTAAAGGCCTTTTTGTCTGCATGCCTGTGCATGCTGAGTGGCCTTTGATACAGGAAGTCCAGTATCTAAACTCTGTATTATTGCTCAGTTGCTCAATAAGAGCACTGTGCACTTTTGACACTAGATATAACTCAGATATAAAGTGTATCAGCAGCCAGTTAAGCACTCTGTATCTTTAATAAGAGCGACAGATGAGCTACTCAGCACTCCACATGATTAGGAAAGCAGGAGAATGATGGGAAAAAAGGAAGTCCAATAGTTGCCATGGTGCATCTCGCCAGACCCTTTGGACAATGCAGAGTCCAGTTTGACTTTGAAGGGGTCAGGTCATGCTTTGAGTGTAAAGACTTTGCAGTGGCCAGATGAGAGAATTCACTTTGCCCTGCTAGACCCACTAACACACACACACACACACACACACACACACACACACACATGTACAGAAGGCTGCCTAGATCAAAGGGCCGCTGTCCTCTTTGGCAAGCTGACGAGTGATCCTTTCAGAGCTGCCCACACAGGAGCCTCTTGTAATGCCGAGCCAGCTTTATTAGAGTTATTTATTTAAGTACAAGGAAAAAGAGTAAAAAAAAAAAAAAAAAAACATAGACACTACACAGACTCATATAATCAATATTTGCACACTCTGTTGCTTGCAGGCCCAAAATGCTACAGTTCCCAATAAAAGTACCCCTCCTTAAGAGGCTTGGGTTTAACAGGTTTTCCTGACTGAGTCACAGCTATGATTTAAGTGCCCATCCAGGTAAAAGTACAGTGTACAGGTCAGTGCCGCTCAGGAACAGGGCTTCTGCTCTGAAGACAGGAGATCCTCAGCCCAGCAAGTAATGAAGCTGTCCCCTGCTTGGATGGCTCTGTTCCCATACCCAGAGGTAGTAGTGTGTGTGTGTGGACTTGCGAGAAAAGGAAATGGCATACTGAACCCTAACACACACTGGCACAGGGTTTCCCTAGAGGCGGAGGACCCAGAGTTCTTAACCAAACCAAAGCAGCACACTAAATATTTTAGATTCATTAGCCTACTCAGCAGGCCCACATGCACTTCAGCATACCCATTGCTTTTTTGTGAGCTCTCTACTCACCCTGTTAAAGATGAAATGTTTGCTTTTTTTTAAAAGCAAGTTCTTGTAAATCTAAATTGGTGTTAAGATTTGGCCTGCTTTATGAGCGAAATTAATGACCAGTGGCGTATACCGGCCTAGAAATCATCAAGGTATTAATTCCTCTCAGCTCCACGCAGGACCGGTTTATAGCCCCGGCCTCTGTGAAACAAAGTCAAGGTCGATAACAGTTTCAGCATGCTGCACCCAATTTTCAGGTAATTCCAATTTTGTTTTCAGTATGTGCCAGCAAGGTGAACTTGGCAGAAAGAATTGTTCTTGCAGAACTAATAAAAGCAGAGATAGTTGATGAAACGTAGCAGATAACGGCGCCGCTATTATCTGTACACTGTGTTACTGTGTAACACTGAATTGTTGCAGCCCTACACATTTATGGTAAAAATGATGGTGGTGTGATCACGATCAGTAATGGGGAATTACTTCTCTGTTTCTTGAAATAACATTGTATAGTGAATTTTTGTTATTGCATGTTTTTAATATAAGTTTTTTTTCCGCAAAGATTCTCAAAACAAATGATGGTTTCACTCCTATTGCTTCACTGCTATTGAGGTGCTTATTTGCTACTTTATTACTTTGGGGTCCAGCAACAACTCTCAGGCTAACACTGCGCAAATTCTGCCCTTTTTTTTATCATCACCTGGTTCAACTCCAAAGTATTTTCAAATGACAGATTACGGTCTTTTTAGGAACCAAAGCATTATGTTGGCATTTAGACTTGGAAGGAAAAATAAATCCGCTAAAAATGGGCTAACTTTTTTCACTTCTTACTTACTTTGTCGGGACACATCAATATTGCCAAATGACATCATGGAAATATAAAGCTGTGGTAAGCGGATGTCTTAATTTGTGGCTTTAAATTGTTACCGTCCTATTCAAATTAAAGATCGCAATCAATATTAGAAGAAACCAAATAAAAGCACTCTTGCAACCTGAAATAAAAAAAAAAAAACCCTCTCAGCAGAGACATAAGTCACGGACTCTCACTCATGTGATCGTCTGTATTCCATGTAGACACGAGACACTAACATTTTAAAGAAACACAGCGATAGTCCAGCCACTCTAAAAGCTTAGAGGAATGTATATTTCCGCTCTTACCTCAGGCCTTCTCTGAGGAGGCAGCGGCTGACGTGATGACTTAAAGGAGTCTGCGTGGTTTAAAGGCTTAATGAAGCTCCCAGCGTTCTCCAGCAGGCTCTGTGGCTGCTATTAAGCAGAGAGCCACTCAAGCCTGCCTTGTCTGTACCACGTTGCTCTCTTCGTACCGTCTGCATGGCAGATTGCTCTTACACTTGCATCCCTATGGAAACATTTTCAGAGGCAGAGGAGGGAACCCTACCCTGTTTTGTTTTTATGAATGGTCACTGGTTATGATGGCAATATGAGGATCCCATTCCAGTGGTTTAGTTGCGTTTTGTTATTCAAATGATATTCAGGTTGTTTTACAGCCCAACAGGGTTTCATGAATTTCAATAGTTGGGTGTCAGTTTCGCTTTAATGTATAAAGCAGGATTTTTTAAAAGTTTTTTCAGCATGAATGCAAACAGTCCTGGGAGAACTTAGAAGTGAGGCACTAGGCTGCATCATCCTTTCTCACATCCATGTCCTCGCTTGACAGCTAATGGTCTTTCTAAACGGCCCATTGCTGAGTCATTATGTAATTGTGTAATCAGATTTCACACGTTCCAGAGCTCACATCCAATACGCATGTGTCGGTGTGCGCTGATAAATTTTTGTTTTTGTTTTTTTTTTGTTTTTTTGCGTTTACTAGTGTATGTGCGCGCTCGAGATAAAAACCAGCACGGGAGAAATCAAAGAATAGATTTATGTATTTCACGTCTCTTCACGTGCGAGCCACACGTGTAGATGTGGTCTTAAATGAAATGTGGCCGCGCAGCCTCGGCGTGGAGATGGATGTGTGTATCTCTGAGGATTTACACGTGTGTGTGTGTGTGTGTGTGCGTATGTGTGTGTCTACTGAGGCAGACATGGAGAGGATGGTGGTGTCAGCTTGTAGCAGTTAAAGCCAGGGGAACTGTTTTCTGTCTAATATAGATTGCCTTCTTGGCTGACATCCTCCCACCCTCCTCTTCTCTGCTCTCTCGCTGAATCTTCCTCCCTCTCTCAATTTCTCTCATGATCGATCCCCCTCGCTCTCCTCTCGCTATCTCTCCTCGCATCTCCTCCCTCACACCATCTGACAGTTTCCATTTATCTCCGCATATCTCTTTATCTCTCCTTAGCCTTTTGCTTTTCATTCCAGGAATTACTGGTCACCCTCATAATTTTCTTTAAAAAACATTAATAAAAGGCAAAAACGAACAGCTTAGGTTTTCTGCAGGTCCAGCACACTTAAAGGCACTCTTTCTTAATGTCTTGGTTTAAGAGTGAGGATGCTTTGGTGTACAGTTGTATTTAGTTCATGCCCCCTGTGGAAACAAGTGAAAAAGAAACAGAGTTGTATGCAATTGAAATTCTCTTTGCTTTGCGGTAAGCTGCTGAATCTAGGCTGAACAATGTCATACTGATATGTCACTCCTGTCTGCCTGCCAGCAAATTCTGAGACAGGGGAATTGGCTAAGGAGGTTGGGAGGGGCAGCGGCTTTTCCTCCCCTATGGGAGCAGCCTGGCCTCTCAGCTGTCTGTCAAACTGCCCCTGACGAATGCTCCCCCAGAAACCCCGGGGGGGGGGACTGGAGTAGCTGGTGCTTGCAAAGGCAGTGAAAAGGTTACCCTGTCAGTGGGGTCATGGAGTAGGCTGACTGTCCCCAAGCTGAGCACCAGCCCCTGCCCTGACCGCATGCATGAAGGGGGGATTAGAGGCAGGCCAGCAGGGGCTCACTCTCTGCAGCTTTGATCAGCAGCAGCGTGGCCTAATACCAGACAACATCTGCAACTCTCAGCATTAAAGAGGCCCAAAAATTCCGATTAGGGAACACACGGCCTGCTTTCCCTGCTAGTATGCAGGACAGAACTGTGTCAGTTCCTGGATGGGAGGTTTTTAAATACCACCGCTCCAGTGGTGCTTACACTGATTTGTTTTACAAGGCCAGAGTCTCCAGAGATGATATTTCACGTTGCGTTTCAAATTCTTAGCCTTTCATTTTCTTTCACATACATTGAGTAATTGCAAAAGGATAAGATTAGGAAGGTCCTGGGTTCGCTGTTTATTGGCGACTTTGTTTTCACAGAGATACCTTCCTGCACTGCGGAAACAAAAAGGCTAAATAGATGGGAGTGTTTTGCAAATAGTATTGTGCGAGCGGAATTCACAGCGCTGCTAAACTGTCCTCGAATCTTTGTTCGTGTCATCTGGACACAGCTAGATACGGTGCGTGTTTGGGTGGAGCTCAGCTTGTTTCTATGGACTCTGCTCTAATAGAAAAGCGGCAGAGTTGTTGATATGAAATGACCTAGTTGAAAGTTCATCTCTCTCAGAAACTGCTGTAGCACAGGAACGGCACTTCCTTATTGGCTTGTGTGTTTAAGAGGAAAAAGTATTCAAAAGAAAATAGGACACAATCACAAACCTTTAGATATACAGTACAGAAGCAGCTTTGCACAGTCACATACCACACAGCACTCATTGTGAAAGCACAGGTAGCATACTTTGTGCTTATCCACAGCACATCATTGTTATTCCAAACTATCTCAACCTTTTCAGCCATATCTTACACAAAGTCACTAGTTTATTAGGTTTGCATGTGCAGTCTAATGCAATCCTGTACACTAGAGCTGCAACAAATCCTATTATGTGTATCTTTGTGTAGCAAATTTTCATCGTTAGTGGTTGTGCTGTATTTATTGGCAGTGTCGGAAGTGTTCAGACTCTTTCAGCAAGTAAAATTAGCAATACCACGTTACAAGTTAAAGTCGTGCATTTACAGACGTGAAAAGTGAAGAAATATTATCATCACAATGTACCTAAAGTATCCAAAATAAAAATATTCACTATGCAGAATGGCGCCTTTCAGAAAGTCATGTTATTACACACTGTATATTATTATATTTGGTTATTACTAATGCGTTAATGTGTAAGCAACAATTTATTGTTGTAGCTGTTGAACTTAATATGCTGTTAGTTTAGTTTTTATCAGTATATCATGTTTTATAAGGTGATCATATGATTTCTATGTTAAACTGTAGTCTTCTAAGTAATTGGAACTGTAACTGTAAAAAATGGAGTACAGTAAAGAGTATTTAAAAACATATATATATATATATATATATATATATATTTATACACACTCACCAGCCACTTTATCAGGAACACCTGTGCAATCTAATGCAACAGCTCTGCCAGAAATTCTACTTTTATGAAGCTTATACATCTTCAGTTTTTGTTGACATTGTCAGAAAGGTGATAATTCCACTTTATGTTTATTATCGAGGTCGTAGTGGGTGGTGGTGACCTGGAGTGCATTATATTGAATGGTGTTCCTAATATTTTGCCCCCCTCGTGTATGTTAATGGAGTGGACAAAATATTGGGAACACTTTTCAATACAGTGCACTCCAGGTCACCACCACCCACTACGACCTCAATAATAAACATAAAGTAGAACCTTTCTGACAATGTCAACAAAAATTGAAAATGTATAAGCTTCTTAAATGTAGAATTTCTGGCAGAGCTGCTGTACTGGATTGCACAGGTGTTCCTAATAAAGTGACCGGTGAGTGTATATAAAAATATTTCTCTCTAAATAGTTGAAAATATTATGTAGCAAAAAAAGGAAATACTCCATTAAAGTACGTACTACCTCAATAAGACCTACTGTAAGTACAGTATTTGAGTGAATATATAGTACTTAGTTACATTTCACCATGTGTTTATTAGGTTGTATTTTATAGAAAAGGTTTTCTAATATTCCCCCAAAAAGTTTCTATCAAAAGCCAAACATAAGTCTAAAAAACAGAAGATTATAAGCTTCACAAGTGTAGGATTTATTACAGGACTCTTATATTGGATTACATTAAATTGCACAGGTGTATACAATAAACTGGTTAATTACTTAAGGGCTGAGGTCTGTGAAGCTGAAAGTCCTAGGGAGACATCGCTCCATGTGCAGCGTGTCACAATCATTAACGTGGCAATTTGCTTGTCACTTGCTGTTAGCTGTTGCAGTTTGATAATCTCCCAGATCCTGGAAAAAAAAAGCTGTCACCTGCTGCACCAGGAAGTTAGCTCTCACTCTCTCTCTCTCTACACCCCATGTTCCCCTCCTTTTTTCTATTTTATCTGGCTTATTTGTCCGCTGGCCAGTCTTATTCTGTCTCTAGTTCCTGTTTTATTTGCGCTGCTTCTCATAAATACGTCATTTTATTAACTCTCACTGAGCTAACGCCCAGCTCTTTTCTAGCTCTGGTTAAAGACTTCCCCCACTTTAGTTCTTTTTTTTTTTTCTCACTATCCCTCTCTCTCCCTCTCTCTGTGCCCTCCTCCCTTAGCACCCCCACCCTCCTCTCTCTCAGTGCCACTGTGTTCACATGGCCCCTGCATGTGACATGAGGCTGAGCCAAAACACCCCGGATGCCCGCTTCAGCCCTCCACTGTTCCAGACCTTGTTAAATTTTAAACAAAACAAAAGGAAGGGAGGGAGGGGGGGTGGCGGGTGGTGGGGTTGGGGTGGGTGGGTGGGTGGTGTGGGTAGTTAGAGAAGGAGAAAGGGAAAAGTGAGCACGTGGGGCCAGGGGAATGTGCAACAACATCACAATCTCATTCATTCACTCGTCCTCTCCCGGTGCATCATCAGGAGCCCTTTAATTCTTGCTCTCTCTCTCTCTCTCCCCCGTCACTCTTCTTGTGTGAAAGCCTTCCTCTCTGCCTCTCCGTGCTTTCTCTCGGCTCTGAACTGGACCGATTGTAGCCTTAACCACAGATTTGGGATCTGATTACTTTGTGGCCTGTCCTTCTGCGGGATTATTGGACCACTGACTCTGTAGCTGCTGTCTTCATGGACAACTTCCTTTCTCAGTTACCTCAAAGGCGACTGCTGACCACTAACATCAGATGCATTTTTTTATGCAATAGGAGAATAGCTGGACTAGAAATAATAAAAAATCACTGTTTACCTTTATTATTGCTTGTACTCTTGCTTTGTATGAAACTCCTGCTTCTTTTCCCTCTCTATCAAAGGAGCGCTACAACATGGCGGCCTTTAATATAAGGTGTCTCGGAACAATTTGGATGCCTGCAACATCCCCCTGAATCACGGCCAGATTTAGCTAAGCTACCAGAGTCCTTCATAGCTTCTGATAATGAATGGCGTTAGAGGTTAAGTACAAACAATAACAATGATGTGCTTATCTGTGTGTCGGCGGTCTACCCTCAGGGAAACTTGGAACTGAAAGTGGTTTGACTGCCTTTCATCATGGATCAACAGCTATTAATTCCAGCCAGCAATACAAATTATGTCATTGTCACCACTCGTGCTCGTAATGCTCATATAAAGACGGTTTGCTGGCGTAATGCGTCACGATAAATGAGACAACAGAATGAGGTGGGCCAAATTTGTTGGCAAACTGCAAACAAACCAGCATGAGTTGTGTTTTTTTTTGTGTTATTTATAGAGATGAAGTTTGGCTAAACTCACTGTTTATTTCTCCAGCAGTTAAAGGGTAGATTCACAGTTTTTCTGTCTTAAAACAATAGTCAGGTGCCCATATGTACATTGAAGCAGGCTGTGCTTGCTGTAATCATTACTCCTGTTCATACTGGCCATTAGAAGATCCCTTCATAATGCGCTTAGTGATGAAGAACCAAAACCTTCAGTACTTGTATTGACCAAAAATCTATTTAAAGCTAAAGATAATATTGATAATGAGATAATATGAGTCTGAGTTAGTTAAAGAAAGTGGATATCTTCCAAAGTTACAAAGTCTTTTTAGTAAAAAAAATTCCCTCTTTGTGTATCGATTGACAGTGTTCAGCTGTAGTGGAGGGATCGAAACACAAAGAGGGAATTTGGCACTAAAATGAAAGTAACTTTGAAAGATATTGATTTGATTTGACTAATTTGAAGCCTCCTATTAGCTTCAGACAAAATTTTAAATATATTTTTGCACCGAAGGAGGACTTACACTGAAAGCACATTATGAAGGGATCTTCTAATGGTCAGTATGAACAGGAGGGATGATTACAGCAAGAAAAACCTGTGTCGGTGTTCATTTGGGCTCCTGAATATTGTCTTAGGACAGAGTTGAAAAATAGTGAACCTGTCCTTTAATGGTTATAAAGTGGGTCAGGTTTGGTGTATTTATGATGTCACATGGCACAAATACTTGCAAACCGGTTAATAGCAAAACAAGTTCAGACAGAAGCCTCGAGCAGACTGCAGCTTTTGGTCCAGCCAAATCACACACACACACACACACACACACACACACACACACACACTCTCATAATATTACAGTACAGTACACTGCTCTGGTATTCACCCAGTCTCTTGCTCACGCTATTGCTATTCTAGTGCTGCATCTATGAAAATGTTGCTGCCGCCTACTTAAATCTGCTTCTCTCTACTCGGGAATCTGTCTACCCATTGATTGGTAGCACATGCTTAGTGCACACACACACAGTACATAAAATCACATCTGTTCACCGCGAAGAGCAAAAGTTGCCATGTCATCTTTTCAAAAACACAGACTATTTAATCTTTTGAAATACAAAAATCTCCACGTGCATGGTAGGCCGCGTGTTGCCATGGTAAAACAATGTCAGGGATGCAGGTAGCTTCAATGCACTTCAATGTGTGATGTGTAATAAAAGCTAAAGCGGAAACTTTAGTCAATTAATCGAGTAGCGGCTCGACAGAAAATACATTTGCAACAAATTTGATTCGCAATTAATCATCTAAGTAACTTTTTTGGTAAAAATGCTGAAAAAGTCCACTTGTTCTAGCGTCTCAAATGTGAATATTTGCTGTTTTTCTTAGTTGTTAATGATAAAATAAACTGATTATCTGATTATCTCTAGTTTTGTATTGTTGTTTTGAAAAAGCAAGACAGTTAAATATGTCAAATTGGGCTCTGAGAAATCATGATGGTCATTTTCCACAAATTATCAGCAGATAAATTCCAAACCAATCAGCAGATGAATCGATAATGAAACTAAACAGTAGTTTCAGCCCTAATAAAATCAGATTAGCATCAGAGTTTTGTGTTGCACAGGAAAGAAACGGTAAGATAAGATTCGTCTTGGTTGTTGCTGAGCAGGCACGCGACAGAAGACAGACATAAAAATCACATTGTTCTCACCGTTGACCTTTAGACATGTGACCCTGCTGCTGCTGCTGCTGCTGCTGCTGCTGCTGCTCACTTATTATGCCCTCGGTCTTTGAATTATGAGTGAGTGACTGACTGGCTGACATGTGCACACACACAACCCTCATATTAACATATTGTATGAGGAGACGGAGGGTTCTGGTGGCGGTGCAGTGGCTAAATAAGTCGACTGCTGTACAGGAAGGGACTGAGAGGTTCTCTTGTGTGTCTTGTGCAACTCTGGCGTCCCTATAATTAGAATTTTAACTTATTATCTCCATAATTTTAGCTTTTCTGACACAATCCCTTCAGAAAGGATGCCTGAATTACTCAGGGTTGTGAGCGCTAAAGAAGTCTATAGAGCTGCATACTTAACAGTTCATGAAATAGGATGCAGACTATTTGTTAAATGTCAAAGAATCACATCTGTCACGCTGCTGTGACACAAAACAATCCACCTGATTATCTTTTGCAGTTTTTGCTCTTTCGTGACCTTTTTTTAAAAAAAATTTCTCTCTCTTAACGGTCGTCCGTGCTGGCTTTTTCGGCTGGATGTAAAAATATCCGTGCCTCATTTCTATCAGCGACAGGCATTATTAATGCAGCGGTACAAATGAACAGGGAAACCCAGGGCGACAAACAGGCGGGAGTCGCTGCAAGCTAATTAATCACTGGCATACACATAACCACAGACACACACACACACACACACACACACATACACATAAACTCTGGCATGTGCATTCACTTGCATGCGCAGTCCACCACAATCAGCTCTAACCTTTTGCGCGACATCAAACCTTCACTGGCTTACCAATTAGTGTTTTCATCTCGTCTCTTTAGCTTCGGTATCAGAGGGAGGTGTTGTCAGCCTGCTCCTTTATCGCTACTCTCCCTTCATCCTAGCTCTCACATTTCACCCTCCCCTGATGCACTTCCCAGGGGGGTTGAATGCTAGGTGGGTAAGCCTAAACCTCTGTGCCTAGGAGGGGGGTTATTATGCCGGCGCTTAAGACGACAATACCTTTACTCCCCGCTCTTTCTCGTTCTAACTCTATCTTTAAGCCCCCTAAGGCGCTGCACTTTATCACGGCTGTATGGAGTGCTGCAGAGACAGGCTGCTGCTGTACACAGGCCATTAGCAACTGCTGAGTGACAGAATGCGGAGGCTGAAGTGACACAGTGACGCCGCTGATGAGCAACCGGTGTCCTGAGCGATGAGATAATATGTGTGTTTGAGAAACCTCTTATACATGATTTGGGTGAATCTTAAAAGTATGTGCAGCAGTATAATCATCTTTCCCCCCGATCTCACCAGGCTGAGAGCACATTTATTCCTCTCGTCTCGACTGTTCTTGCTCTGGCAGAATGTGGCAAATATGCTCAAGTTGGAGTAGGGCTGATTATTTTTTATTGTCAATTAATCAGTTTTGTTCCAGGTTTTTTTTTCCAGATTATATTTTCCAGATCTTCTGCGTTTTTGTTTAATGAATGACTTAAATGATTAATTAATTTAGGAGAATTTTTGTTTTTTGCCATTGTTATTGCTTTATATGTTATGAGCCCATTTGGCGTGTTGTATTGATGAAACTTTAGCACAGACACACATGCAGCACACTTGAGCTCATGTATGCCTCGTTTAAAATCCCCTGCAGGCGGAGACTCTATCACAATGCTGTCATACATTGTTTGCCGGCGTCTGGGATTTGCTTTAATTGCGTCTTCGGTCATGGCTGCAGACCACCTTTGTGGCATAGTGCATGCATTCAACGCGTGCAAAGCCTGATTATGTGTCCTCATGTGTTAGTGAGAGAGCTGTAAGACTGAGGGCGAGTGCTGCATCATTCATGAGTGTGTGCCACCCTGTGCCTGGACTGCAGTGACCCGTAGCTGTCAACAGTGTATCCTTGAGCATGATGGCACAGGCTGTGCTGAGGACACACTGAAGGAACTGCTGGCAGGCTGTGGGTGGGGCATGGGGAAGGGGAAGGGGATGGAGATGGGGATGGGTGTGCCAGCTTGAGGCTTGAGAGGAAGTTGCAAATACAGAGGAGGGCTGAATAGCTGAATAGGACACTCCTAATAATGTAGTACCTTATCTGTCCCTTTTTTCAAGTTCTGTTTTTATTTCTCTTCCTCTCCAGTGAAGTCAGAGAGAATTGTCGGCCACAGAGCAGCGACCCAGGACGTCCATGTGCTACCTAACAACACTTAAGCAGGATGCATCCATACTGACATATTTCAAAAGAGGGCTGGGGCTTTGTAAGGTTGTGAAAAAGAGAGGTCAGGTCGTGAGTAAGCTGGGCTAGAAACGGGGACTCTGCAAGGGCAGACACATAAAACCACTCAGACTTTTAACAGTTTACAATGGAAGAAGAAAGTGCTGCACAGTTCTGATGGCTCATACAACAGCTGCTCTTTAGTGGGGCAGGTCAAAATACAAAAAATAAGATCCAGGAAGTTTTGCTTGATATTTCTTCTTAAGTGGTGGTTGCCTATATGCTCGAAGAATAAATTAATAATTTATTTATTGTTTATTTATTTCACCTGAAGACGGAGTGCCTTAGTTTTTTTCCATGGTTGTCTGCACCACTTAAGGACAAATATCAAGCAAGACTCCCTGGATCTTGCTTTTTGTAATTTCACTCTGACTTTAAATCTGAACAGAAGAAAAGAGGGAGAGGAGAGGGTTATGGAGTATGGATGACAGCTGGAGATACTGAAGCCTGACGTTATACACTTTACGGAATGGGTAATGGAGGAAGATAAGTAGGGGAAACTTCAGCTTCAGTGAAGGCCTTCCTTGTCCTCAGAAACATTAAAATATGCACCTACACACACATAGACACACAGTTAAAACCTTTTCCGGTCATAACGTGTGTGTGTGTGTGTGTGTGTGTGTGAGCAAGCAAAACAGAGACACATTACATAACTGGGCACCCTGGCTCTCCTGCCAGTTTACTATCACACAACACTAACTCGGTTCACACGTGTGCAGGCTTGTTTTATTTTGTGTGTGAAAGCGCAGCCTCCCATTTGTCTCTCACGCACTCACGACCCTGCTGGTAATTCATTATTTCACTAACATGGAATAGCCATCCTCTTCCACACAGATGAACAAGTTTGTCATGCATTCAAACTGAATCTACACGGAACTGTGTTACATAAACACCGAGAGGGTTTTGACGGAGAATACATCTGACCTTTTGCTGGGAAGATATTAGATAGTTGCAGGAAGTGAGTGAGACACTGATGTTTTTTTTTTCTTTCCTGAGTTGTTAACCATAAAAACAGGAGAAAAGAAAAGATAAGCGTTTTAAATATGCCCGACACTGTGTGATGCAAGGTCTTATCAGGAAGCTTGATTGGTTCCTCGTCCTTAGTGAATAAACCTCACAGCTTCTCTTGTAGCATCTCTGCTGATAAAGAAACGCTTTTGCTTTGGTTTAAAAGAATCTGCCAGTACATGACTGTGCATCTGGCTTTCCTTTTTAAAGAATAATTCTGGTGTTTTACCATAATTTCTATCCGTTACGATAATATTAATCACCAAGTTAATTTCTGAGGTCTAGAAACACAGCAAAAAGAGAAGAAGGTAAGAAACACAAGCAGTCTGAGGATCATACAGGTGCTTTGAGCAGCTACTCTGTCAGAAATACAACTTATGTTCTATATACATTACTGTTGCTATACGTTTATTGACGCAAATATATTTCCTTTTTAAAATGTGAACAAGTTATGTGCAGCTAACACATGCACCAGTTTGTGTCTCCCCAGTTTCATCCAGTACATGCAGGCGTTGAATCCAGCACAGGAATGGCGGAATCCGCCACTGAAAATGCAAACTACTATTTCATTTTCATTTTATTTATTTAAAACCTCAGAAAACGCATTGAGGGAGAACCCTCATTGTCAGTGGTGCCGAGGTACAGACACACAATAAACACAACTAAAATCAAATAGCAATAAAAAGAAGAATACATGGTTATATCAATTAAAAACAAGGTAAACTTAATGCTAAAAGTAAAAGTGTAGAAATTGACAGTGAAACAAGTAAATAAATAAATACATAAAACAATAATATCAATAAAATTAACAATTAAATCTTGGAATTGATTCAAGTTTTTTTAAGCATATTCCAAGTATGTGCTGCACAGTAACAGAAAGCAGATCCTCCTAACTCTGTATGCATTTTTGGTACTTGCAGGGTGAGCAGGTACCAACAATCCAAGAAAACAGGGCTGAGAGATGGAGGGGAGCTTTTGTAAAATAGCTTTATAAATAAATAAAAACAAATGCTGATCCTTCCTTACTGATAGAGCAGGCAGGCCAGTTTTTTGATATAGTAGGCAATGGTGTGTCCCATAACTACAGTATCTCCAGTGATGAATCTTAATGCGGAGTGATATACTGCATCTAAAGCTTTGAGAGTGGAACTGGCTGCCTGCCCATAAATAACATCCCTATAATCCAATATGGAGAGGAAAATTGCTTCAACAATTCTTTTTCTCATAAATAAAGGAAAGCAAGATTTATTGTTGAAAAGAAAGTCCGATTTCAGTCTCAGCTTTGATAACAACATGGCAATATGAACTTTAAAAGTAAGTTTTTCATCCACCCAAATGCCTAGATATTTATAGTCTTGCACTCTCTCTATTATGGTGTTATTAACGGAACAAATTTCAAAACTACCATAGTCAATATTTCTTTAATTCGAAAACAACATCAGTTTTGTCTTTGCACAGTTTAGGACCAGTTTCAAATTATGAAGGTGTTTTTGAAGGAGATTGAATGATAGCTGCAGATTTCGAGTGGCGGCATGAATAGAATCTGTACAGGAGTAAAGGACCATGTCATCTGTGTATAGATGGAAGTTTACAATTGTACAATGAAGTAATATTGTTTATATAAATAGTGAATAAAACTGGTCCAAGGACAGAACCTTGGGGAACTCCTCTTGTAATGGGGAGAAAAGAGGACTGAATTTACCTATCTTGACACACTGTGACCTATCAGAGAGATAATTCTGAAACCACAGGCGGCTAGTATTGTCAAAACCCAAAGAAGAGAGTCGTTGTAAAAGCAGATAGTGGTCAACTGTGTCAAAAGCTTTGATTAAATCAATAAAAATAGATGCCCGGTCTCTTTTGTAATCTAATGCTGAGACTTTATTGTTAATAACTAAAGAAGTAGCAGAAGTAGTCCCATGCTGCGGCCTGAAGCCAGACTGAAATGGCGTTAGTATGGAATGCGTGGATTTGCGTCCTCTCCTTTATGGAGAGGAAGAACATATGTAGTCTTCCAAACTGTAGGAATGATGCCAGAGGTAATGCTAAGATTGAAAATATGAGTTATACATTCAGAAATTAGCTGTGCTGAAGATTTCAAAGCAAATGGTTCCAGTTTGTCATCACCCGTTGATTTTCGTGTATTAATACTGCATAAGGCCTATCAATATTGCATAAGGCGTCAGCTACCATCCTACTGGAGACAGGAGATAAGCTAAAGGAGTGGTTTACTTCAGCAGTAGTATTAAGGAAAATGATGGCCTATGTTCTTCCACACAACCGTTGGGACCACCACCAAGACTGTCAAATAACTGACAAGATGCAGTAAAATGTGGGTGCAAATTTCATGGCTATCAGTTATCTGAGTTAGGCCATTAACAACATAAGCAGGTAGAGGGAGTGCCAGAATTGTTAGAGGTAGATTTGACTATTTTCCAGAATTTACTGTAGTTATAAGAGGAATTAGTAAAAAAGTCAGTCAGTTTTGGCTTTTCTGACAGCAGCAGTGCACTTATTCCTCAACTGTCTAAAGGTAAACCAATGAAAAGGGTCTTTTGTACGTCTATCCAGAGCCCATGCTTTGTTTCTGGAATAAAATAAGGTAGAAAGCTCAGCAGTGAACCAGGGAGTGGAGCTACATTTTGTTCTTGTCTTTTTAAAAGATGCATGCCTATCTAAAACTGAGTTAAAAACACTGGTAAAGTAACTTAAAGCTAGTCCAGGATCTGGGATTTTGAGAGTGTCAGCGATTGGACTGGAGTAAAGGTCATGTAGAAAGGCTTGGTCATTAAAATGTTTTAAATTTCTTCTGACCACTATGTTTGAATAGGTTCCCTCTGTTTCACATTTCTAAAGCAAACAACTGGGCAATGGTCACCAACGGCAAGGTCAAAACCACCACAGGCAGGATCTTTGTCTAGTCTGTTTGTTAATATTAAGTCAATTATCCTAAATCCTTCAGGTCGGGGTGAGCGGGATGTGAAATAAGCTGTATGCAATAAGGATTGTAAAAAAAAATCTTTAAGATTATTAGATGCCGAGGTAAGCCAGTCTAAATTGAGATCACCTCAGGATAATCACCTCATGATCAATTAATGGTGATCAACAATAGAGAGAGGTCTAGATAATCTGGCTAATCTTAAAACTTGTTTACAACCTGTCTGATTGTCTGACCACACTATTTCTTGCCTTGTCAGACTTTGATGTATTGATGTCGTTGTGTTCCTACATCTTAGCAATTCTACTTTTATGTTCTCTATCATAATAAAAGACATACAAAAATAAGAACCCAGTTGCAATAAACTGTAATTAGAACCATGCATGCATGATTTTATGCAGTTATACAGTTTCAAATGTTGTCAGCTGCAGAGTGCGTAGTGTCTGGTTTAGTGTCTGTTTTATGGCAGTTTTAATGCAAGGACTGAGATTAGCTCACCTAGCCTTACAGCGTTTCCCCTCTCATGAGTCTTCCTGCCTCGGGTGACAGGATATGCCCGTGGCCAACTCCATGTCTGTCTGTTTATCCGTGTATTTATCTGTACAGTATTTTTTTCCTGCTCTGTCTTAACCATCTCAGCCCAACCTCACTTTGTTTCTCCTACCCTTCCGTCCTATAGATAGCTCTTTATTTCCACCCCCCTCTCTCTTGCTATAGTTCTCTCTACAGCAGCATAGCTCCTAGTATTCATGCTTGTACAGTACAAGCGTGCGGCACATGGACCCTCATTATTTTTTTCTATACTTTTACTTATTTATTTTACACACACGCACACTCTCACCCACAAACATACTAAATAATTCATTTAGGAGCTCTGCGCACTTTCACAGCCTCGCAATAATACTCAGATTTACACCCAGGCATTCAATTAAATTTGTAGTGCGCACTTCACATATTGTATGGTATTGCATGAGCAAACATGGAGACTCCTTCGTCCACTCTGGTGACAACATTTGCATTTGCTCACGCACAACACAAACGGGTGAAAACAATCCCCAGAGCTCTTATGTGTGTGTGTGTGCGTTTGCACTCTGAGCTTGCTGATCAGTGGGCTCGTGTTTTCCAATGTAAGGTTTCGTAACACACACGCATTACATAACAGCAGCGGGAGTCGAGCTGGAAAGAAAGGGGGGGAGGAGGAGGAGAGGGGGAGCACACATCTATGTACGTCAGCAACCAGCCCTTCCAATGACAGAGGGAATCACTGGAGAGGACTTTCTTTTTCACACACCGATGCCAACACAACACCTGGGATTCAGAGCATCCATAACGCAATTCTCCTCTCTGTCCACTGCTTCTGGATCTATTTTTAGTGGATATTGATTGAATTACATGATGAAGCATGTTCACAGTGCAGTGGGTGGTGTGAAGGACAGTGCAGCTGATATAAATGCTGCTATTGCTTTCTCTTTAGGGCACAAAAGTCATTTATTTAAAGATTCATATCTGCACAGTGTGATTTATTAACCTCGTATGGGTTTTTTTTCGCTGTTTCTCATTGTCTCATATGCCTGACAGCTGCATAGATTGCATTTGTTTCTGCTTCCGCTCATAAACAGAGATTAAAATCAGGTTCACATGATCTTATATGTGAAGATGAGAAGTGGATTGAGTGTCTACAGCTGCGCATTAACTCATGTTAGATATTATAATTTGCAGAAGAGCAACTTAGTGTGCAAGTGGGTCAAACTCCGGCAAAGAGAAGATAATTCAGCATTACAGAGCACACTACAAATCCTCCTTCAGGTCATCCCCCTGCCATTCTGCATCCCCACACTGCCCCTACAGGCAGTGAATGGTAATGCATTGACCTGATAACTGATTGTACAATGCCTTTAATAGCAGAGGGCTGTTTAGTTCCCTTCTCCCCAGGGGCAAAGGGTAATAATGGTTTGATGGGGAAGATATTGCAGGCTGTGACCTCATTTGGATTCAGGATGTGTTTCACTGGACTGGAAGAGAAGTTGTTGTATAGTGTCAGTGACTGTGTGTATGTGTGTGTGTGTGTTTCTGTCTGATTGCGTCCTTCCTGGCGACATGCTTAAGAGAGATGAGCTATCAGAATTTGAGGGCATCCATCAAACTATTAATTATCCAGCTCACCCTCTCTCCGGGGATGGAGGGACATCTCAGGGTCACCTGGGCTACGGCAACATATTTTCCCTGGGAACCCGTGTCTCTGTGTGGCCACGCTCCTTAATGCTACATCACCACCTGAGAACAAAACAGAGAGAACAAAAAAGTAAATTACACACACAGATTGCCTGCCCCCTCATCCTGAATTATTTGTAGATATTGTTTTAGTATATGCCAGAAAAAAATTCTGTACTGTAAAACTCTCCTTTTGGAAAATCACACACATGCAGAAACGTGGCATCCAAAGTGCAGAACGATTTAATCATTTTTAATTGTTTTATTAATTAAAGAGATAATGAAAGCAAAGCAAGCTGTAACACGATTAAATAAATACTCAGCTAGCTATAATCAACTGCTTGTAGCACTATCTAAACACTGCAGAGTCTACATTTGTTTGTCATGATTTCACCGTTGACTACATCTGTGTGCACTTTTGAGTTTACTTTGCATTGATATACTTGAGTGATTTTTGTAGAGTCACTACAACTGGGTCAAGGTTATTTTGTCTGAACAAAACAAAGTGGTGAATTAAGATCTAGAA
The DNA here is from genome assembly GCA_038419695.1 of Scomberomorus guttatus. Lineage (NCBI taxonomy): Eukaryota > Metazoa > Chordata > Actinopteri > Scombriformes > Scombridae > Scomberomorus > Scomberomorus guttatus. Next base: position 16,501,575 of record CM076457.1, on the reverse strand, counting down.
AAACAACAAGTATAATCCAAAGTTGTTTTTTTAAAAAAGAAAGTTTGTTTGTTGTTGTTTTTTTTTTAATTGATGGTTTAGGCCACATTTATGTTCCAATTTCTGCTATTTATTTGCATCAGTAAAGTAGAGCTGCAACAATTAGTTGATTAATCGATTAGTTGATCGACAGAAAATTAATCTGCAACTATTTTGATAATCAAATAATTGTTTTAGTCATTTTTTAAAAGCAAAAATGGCAAAGATTTTCTGTTTTGTGATAATTTAATGCTTTTCTTTGTCATACATGATAGTAAATTGAATTTCTTTGGGTTATGGACCGTTGGTTGGACAAAACAAGACATCTGAAGACATCGCCTTTGACTCATGCTCATTTTTCCCTATTTTCTGACATTTTATAGACAAAACGATGAATTGATTAATTGAGAAAATGATTGGCAGCTAATATAAAATGAAAATAATGCTTAGTTGCAGCCCTACAATAGCACCTTTGGACAAAACTAGAACAATAAATACCACTTTAACAAGACTCTACATACTAAATGCTAACATGCTGATGTTTAGCAGGTACCATGTTCACTGTGTTAGTTTAGCTGGTTAGCATGCTAACAATTGCTAATGAGCTGATGTCATTGGTTTTGCTGGTATTTGGTCATAAACCAAAGTGTTTGACAAATTAAGATTTTGATTGGGATAACAATAGCCATCCCTAGAGCCGTGCAGCTAGCATGGCTAAAAACTACCTGACACCAAATAAAACTAATTATCTAAGTATTTTCTAGCTTTTAGCTAGCTGCCTAGATCTAGCTAACATTTTGTTTGACCGTTCCTCTTCCTGGCAGTCAAAGTATTAAGCTGTATAGAATGCTCATAGGCTTTTTGAGAAGTGAAGACAATATGGCAACCCAGTATATTTACGCTGAACATGGTTCAAAGTGACACCAGACAAGCATGTGAGCACATGTGCATCTGCCATGTCACATGATAAGCGATAATGCACGATCACCTCACTAATTTCCCATGCAAACACGTACCTCATCTTCTTATCACTTTTACACAAAGGACAGCTTGACACATTTCACACATCAACACCTCCTCAGTCTCAGAGGGGGAGGCAGCCCCTCCTAACCTCTCTCTGTGGACACATTTGTGTGAGAACATGTGGGAACTTTTAAAGGGGGCGTTTGTAAGATTACAAAGCTACTAATTAAAGGTAATTCATTTCACAAACCGTGAAACTGTGGTATTTAAACAGCTTTGAGACCTTCCCGAAAATCTCTACTGCACGCTGTGTTTTTCACCGCCGCACATTCACAGTTCAACATGCGCACCGTCTTGTGAGGTGCAGAGAAGTGTAACGTGAGGGGGAAAAAAAAATGTGGAGCACTTAGGTGAGTGCAGCGGGCAGCCTGTCACCCGTGATGGCCTTAGCCACCTTCCAGCAAGGCTCGACAACCACGGCCTGAGCAGACAGTTGGCTTAACACGGCCTGTCACTTTGGATCTGAGTAATCACCTCAAGTCATCCACAGAGAATGAGAGAGAGAGGGATCAGAGATGGAGAAACAAACAGGCAGAGAGGCATAGCTGATCAGATGTGGGTGGCACATCCCTCCCTTGCGTGCAAACTCACACCCTTAGGTACACGCATTTTGACATTGTGTGTGTGTGTGTGTGTGTGTGTGTGGGTGTGCGCATCCGTGTGTCTTTTCTAACAGAAGGACAGTGCAGCTATTTGTGTCGCAGAGTAACAGCTGGCCTCGCTCTGTCTTACATCTATTTCTATGTCGCTTCTCCACCAACTCCTCTCAACTTCAGTTTGCTCTTTATGACTTAATATCTCCAACACAGTACAGATTATCTGATGATTAGTCTGGTAGTTCATTAGTGTCTTCTATCAACTCTTTGTAGAGGCTTCTGTTGTTGTGTTAGTCCTTTAATGAGATGCTTCAGTTGAATAAATACATTTCAAAAGGAGCAGAAAAAAAGCTGACGCCGGAGATATAGGAACCCGATATAGGCTTCGAAGCATTTATAAGTCCTAGAATCTTGCCATCCAGTACATCACATCTGTCGCCGCCTATAGAATAAGCAAGTGTGCATCTACGCATGCTTGCGCTCCGCTGTGACTTATGTGGGTCATCGATGCCCTACGGTACAGCATGCCCAGTCCTGTAGTGGAGGTGTGCTGATGTCAGGTTGCATTTAGCAGGGCAAGATGATTAACCAGGGATGTGTCCTTGTTATTACCAAGAAGCTCCAGGAAAGAATGAAAAGGTTGAATCTGTTAAATGGGGGAGATGGATGGAGACAGGTCGGCCTTGGGTACCGATCACTAACAATGAAGGATAACAGGGGCAGTGGGGCATCTGGGAGGCAGTGTTGTAGACTGGTAGTAGAAATATGTGCTAAAATTCTGATCCTGATTCTAAAAATCACACATTTAGCAACCAGGAGTTTTATGTCCATGTGATTGTCTTTGCAAAAGTACACCAAATACATTGTATAAATGCAGTACATTCTCTATCAGTATTCGGAGGTGTCTTGTTGAAGCTGCAGACTGTAGCAGCTGTTACACATCTGCGTGCTCATTCTGAAAATGCTAATGCACATTTCACAGACATAAAGTCTTGAATTGAACAGAAAATGCATAGAGCTAGTTCCCCACTCCTACAGGGATGTGCTACCATGTGAGATATATTGTCATAGCAGTGCTCTAAAATAGTTTGTAGTCTGTATAATTTTATCATTTTGAAAGTTTCCCTACCTTGTTAATTCAAATCAGTGGGAAAGAAGGATTGTGCTTGCTCTGAGGTTAGTAGTAGTTTGTTTAAAGGCCCAATCTGTAATTTATTGACCATATCATTTTGAGGTATACATGAGATTCTGAAAGACCACATATGGTTGACAAACTTCTGCAGATCGCTGGTATTGAGACGTAGTGGACAGAATTAAAGTAACTGTATTGACAGTTACCTGACAGAACTATCACAGTGGTCTCCAGTAGTTATTTGTTGCACAAGGTCATCAGCAGAGGCTTTCGAGAGGTGGAATCCACATTTCCTGGAAATTCCTGAAGCCAAAAATTGTCGTATTCAAGAGCGGCCTTCAATATTATAGTGCCATTATCTCCAGGGAACAAACTACTCAAAACTAGAAATGGAAACTGAAATCTGAAATATGTTTGAATTGTTTTGATGTTGTATATTTTGTTTTCAATACATTATATGCAACCAGGACTGCCTGGAAAACAGTATTGATACTGAGTGGAGTATCTTAAAGAAAGTGATTGATTGACATAACAGAAAAGAAATAAAGTATTATGTCTTTCAACCAATCATGTTCACTATAATGTTTACAAACATTACTGATGTAAACAAATCTTTTACAGTATTATAAAACATTAATAACTTTGATTTAGTTGTTGGTTTTGTGTGTCTTCACCTGTCAATCAGTTTGAGAATGACAGCCGGTTCCTATTTTTGTGTGGCGGCTCCTCTTTTTGTTTACATTTGGAGCACAGACTGGCTTTAAATCTCTGCTTGAATAGTTTTCACCTTTGAAAGGGAGATCAAAAAACTGAGGCGCCCGCTCATTGGTCCTGTATGTGTGTGTGTGTGTGTGTGTTTTCAGTAGTATTGGAGCCTAGTGTGGAGGGGAAACACTCTCTTCCTGAACCTGGGGGAAAAGGAAGGAAGCCATCTCCAATAACCAACACACACACACACACACACACACACACACACACACACACACTCTGTAGTACTCCTGCTCCTGTGTACAGTAGGTCTAGGAATAGACTATGCCTTTGGCACATGAAAACACCTTTCTATTATTTTTACATGCACATCTTATGCATCGCCCATAGACTACAGGATGACCACCCCATGACTAACATCATTGCTGCTCAAAATATTTAAAGTGTAGGAGGCCTGTGGTTCATACATTTGGAATATAGGAGCTCAGACGACTGCGCAGAGACTTCCTTCCCCCACTTTGGGGTAACCAAGAGATCCTGCTTTTTCCCTGGCCCACCCCTGTAAACAGGATGCTCAAGTGGGAGTCCCACCCATCTCCCCGCTTCCTCCACTGTGCATTCCCATGGCCAGACTGAAACGTTCGCCTCCATCCAGTCGTCCCACATCCACGTGAGGTGGTTGTAAACGGCAGCATCCGTACAGGAGCAGCTTTCAAACTTCTCTTATCACAAAAGCAGCCCACTCACGCTGTCTGCATTGTTCTCCCTGTGAAAAAAAATCTCTCGCTGTTTGTGGTCCATCAACATTCAGGTGGGGACAATGGATGCACATATGGAGATGGTTAATCACTGTCAATGTGTGCGTGTCTGTGTGTGTCAGTGTGTGGATGTCAGCAAGGGGAAGAGTAGGAGGAGGAGTAGGGTGCATGTGTTTGTGCATATGCTTGTGTGGGAGAGAGCGTGTTCCAACAAAAGGCCTAAAAATAGTAGGAATATGCCCATGTGACATATTGAGGCTAAAAGCTTGTGAATAATTTGTCTAATGCAACACATACCCCCTTCCTAAGCTCAATCATGAAAATATGCTCCTGCTGGTTACCTCTGCCAGCCTGCGAAGTTGGAAGGAGGTAACCAGTCTGTTCAGCCACCGCACTCGGTTTGTCTGTCTGTTAGCAAGATGTCACAATGTGGTTGAAATTTGGTGGATGGGTAGCTCTTGGCTCAAAAATGGACTTGATTAGATGCCTCAGTTTTTTTTCCCCCCATTTTTTATTTAGGTTTAAAGCTGATTTTAGCAGCAACCAAGAAAACATTGTACATTTTAAATCATATCTTCAGTTAACTTCCTTATCATGCTTATCTTTCCTTTCCCTGCCACCACTTCCGTCCAACTACAAACCACTCATTTGGAAGTGAAAATGAGAGTGGACACTCGTTATATTTTGTTTGTTGCACTGCGTCAAGGTCGAACCAGGGAGTGGTTTAGCAAAATGTATTGGACATTTTCACATACAGATAATGTGGTTCAGCTGTTATTGCGTGCCCTGTGCACTTTGTTTGTATAACCTTGTCTCGGCAAAACACCTTACGTCAGTAATAAAGTGGATAACTATGGAAAAAAATGCGAAAAAAACAAGCATTTCTTTAAATGAATTTCTCCTTCCCACCACTCTCAACGCGTCTATCACACAATATTTGGCATTTTGCTCGCAGCCAGCACCTACACCACTGTGCACACATACTCACAATAATACAAATGATATAAACCATCATTTATTAGCATTTCCTGTGAAGTGGAAGGTAATGATGACCCTTAAAAGACAGATAAAACCTGCAGTTTCATTGGCTCCCTGCACACTCCACTTGTTCCAGCAGTGCAATTAAATAGGTGTGCAGATCAGCAGTGGAGAGGAGGGGGAGCGGGACAGAGAAAGGGCAGTTTGGAGGTTTTGGCTGCAGCGTATGTAAGCAACAAAACATTCAATGACGTTCACCTGCTTCTAATTTTTAATCCTGGGCCAGAAAATTTGACAATGCAACAGATTCACTTAATGCAAAAATAATTAAATGAAAAAAAAGCAATTTAATTTTAGTTGTGCTTCACAACTGGGAGATGTTACAATTTTCATTCAGTATCTTCCTTTAGGGATTTGGTAAAAATTAAACTGTAAAAGTTTGTACAAATTTTTGTGAAGCACATGAGATATTTCTCTGTCTCATGTAATCACAAGATGTCTGTGATGATTTTAATGAGGCTGTAAAAAGTACAAATCTAGCTGGATTTTCACTAAGATATTTGGGTGAATTTGCTAATAATGTAATGCTACTGTAAATGGGATTTGGCAATATATGTCTCTTATATTCTGATAGCTAATTAAAGCATTAATTAATTAGTTAATTAATTATCAATATTTACCTCTAGATTGTGTTTGCCAGCTACTGATCACAGCAAAATTATAAAAAAAAGCAGTGTGCTTTTATGCCACTTCAATTGTCACATTATCACAGTATAATATATTTGGCTTTGCACCATTCTGCACAGTGTGAACTGCATTTGCTATTATAGGACACACATCTTTTTCACCACCGCCACCCACTTGTGTGACCAGTTTATAAAGAGACACAAATGCATTATTGTTATTTCACACAATATACACATGTGACTTCTGGAGTTTTCCATTCCATTTGGAGGACATGTCAATAGTATATTGCAGTATTCTGACATGTGTGACTTTATAATTAGCTGCTAAAGTATTGCATTCCCACACTATTTCTCAAAAAATAAAATTAGAAAAACGCTGAAAAGATAAACTGCTGCGGAGGCTGCATCTTTGCATGTTGCACAACTCAGTGTTGGCAGAGGCCTGTGCTGTCTAGTTATGTGTGATTATCTCTGTTGTTTAAGCAGACCAAGACAGCTCACCCTTGTAGTCAAACATGACTTCTGGTCAACATTTAACAATAGTGTGATATGCTACACACTCAGCATTTAGTCAAAGCAAATATCCTTTTGCAAACTGGGCTATTGATTATGTTGTGAACACAAGATTAGCTTTTAACACAGATGAAAGGTCAGGGCTCAGTCGCTGTGATTAAAAGAAATTACGATTGCCAAAGTTCGTATGAAACTCTGCCTCTTGAACAAGGTGAATTCAGCTGTGTGTATGTTAATGAAAATCATTATGTATGCATTGTCGTGACCTCAAGATCATGACCTCACTTCAGCTCAAATAAGCAGACTCCTGATCAGAATGATGTTAAACTCTGTGTGTGTCGGATGAGAGCGCACAAGTTACGTACTCTCTTGCTTTAGCTTGTGAAAAGACCTGAATTATTTAAAACCACAAGAGTGTGTGTTCACAAGTTCACACTTGCTTAGCCTACTGACTCTTTCTTCATCTCTTCAACTCATCTCCACCCTCTCCGCCTCTGCTTCACTCTGCTGTGTTTGGCGTACGTGTGAAAGAGCCAGCGCAAAAAAGGGACACAGCCAGTTTACAGCAGGCCACGGGATGGGAGACATTCTCTAAGTCCATCTGTCGCTTGGAAAGGAAAACTTCATAAATCAAGCCATGAATCTCTCTGCCGGATGGGAAAACAGTGAGGTTAAAAATGCTGCGAGCACAAAACATAAAACTATAGATAGAATAGAGAAACTGAAAGCCAGGCACACAGATAGATAGAAGAGAAACGACGGGAACTGGGTTGGGGGGAGGAGGGGGGCAGCGCATGCCAGCCTGGGGAGGTTTTTTGCAGAGGTGGAGGTAGACAGAAAGCAGGTGGATGTTTAGACAGAATGATAAGACAGCCTGGCTGACAGAACGCCTGATAAGCACCCTGACTGTCAGGTTTGGCAGGCTTGCGGTGAAGCAAGAGAACAGGGCATGCAGGAGAGGCAGACAGATGGGTAAAACTGAATAAAGACAGCTCAGATATTGTAAGAGCATAATTTAGAAGAGGTGCACCTGGTATTGAATTTGAGACTCTATTAATGTAGAGCTGCACTGAATGCAAATCCAGACTATTCAATTCTATGTGCAAAGTAGGACAACCGAGGCAGACAGTTGTGCTGAATGTATTTAGATCTTATGCTAACCCAGCATTGTGATGGGATTGTGTTGAGAGCTTTTCTGCTAACCATTATGGCTATATTTCTCAATTTGTGGTATATTAAGTGGCCGGCCACACAGTCAGATCATTTTTTAACCACGCAGCCATGGCTCTGAGGATGTGGTCCAGACTGAAATATATGAGCAGCTATTGTATGGATTGCCAGAAATGTTGTTCGTGGTCCCCAGAGAATGAATCCTAAAGATCCCTTGACTGTTCCTCTAGCGCCACCTTCAGGTCAAAGTTTTCACTTAGCCTGTGAAATGTCTCAACATCTACAGGATTGATAGGTTTCCCTAACAGTGAATCCAAATGACTTTTGGGATTCCCTGACTGTTCCCTAAGCACCAGCAGAAGGTTGACATTTGTGTTTTTTAGTGAAATGTCTCAACTGTCGGATCAAGTCAAAATATGTTGGTTTATGACCAAATACCTGCAAAAATAATGACATTCCTGTCAGCCTCGGCTGTGCTTTGTGTTTACTGCTAGCAGCAAATGTTAAGCTAAGATGGTGAACATGGTAAACATTTTACCCGCTAAACATCAGCATGTTAGCGTTGTCATTGTGTGTTAGGAAGTACACAAGTGCCTCACAGAACTGCCAGAGTGGCTGTAGCTGTAGTGGTTAGCTTTATATGTTTTTAAGTGGCATTGTGTACCTGCCTTGAAAATGAATGCCCTGACATTCTTGTGAGATTGATTTTATTCACCGGTGGTGTGCTCCTTCGTTTCCTTAAACAGTATATAATCGTTTGCCAGACCTGTGTCATATCTCAGTGCTAACTACACAATATCTCTCATTTTTTTGTTCCAGGGAAGCCTCAAAGCATCGAGAGCTCGGAGCGGGTCCAGCTGTCAGGCACATATAACGTTCGGAAAGGGAAGCTCCAGCTACCAGTCAACCGCTGGACCAGACGGCAGGTCATCCTGTGCGGCACCTGCCTCATCGTCTCCTCTGTCAAAGAGAGCCAGACAGGGAAGATGCACATCCTGCCACTCATTGGAGGAAAAGTATGTCTAAGCCATGCCACAACAGTGAATCACAGACTCTTTTTTTTTCTCCTCTTTTGCTTGTTTTTCATCCTGGCCTTTTATGATGATGTTATATATTTAATGCTTTGGATCATAAATCCATAATGTCATACCACCAGAGAGTGACCTGATAAAGTCACTCTTATTATCATCTGCAAATATCTTCCTGCGCAGTGAAGTTTGTCCTTTCATGTGACATCCAGTAATGGTTGCTGCTTTGTTCGTTTCGGCTCAAGGGCAAACGAAAATGGCGCAAGCCAGGTTTTTACAGGTCAAAATGTATCCAGCGTTCTTGAGGATATTTTTCGTCCATTTCTAGTCTGGAGTCAAGACATGCTATAATGATTAGTGTAATGTACCCGCATTTCTCCCTGCACTTTTTAAAACTGCCTCCTTTAAAAATGACCTTTATCCATTTATTGCTTTATGGATCTGTGTATCTGCAAGGCCACTAAATAAGCACTCTCTCCTGAAAAGCCCTTTTGGTCCGTCTGCCTCGCACAATGGACACTCCAAATCCCACCACACCCAGTTTTTTAAACATTTCACACACAACACATGACCTCTCGTCAACCATTCACGCGTGCTGTGCCTCTGCATGTGCCTGTGAGCGCTGAGTTTGTGTGTGTGCGTGCCAGTATTCTATTAAAACACCGTAACTAGTCAGCCATTCATTCACAGTCCATGTGCTTGAGTGTGCGTGACTCTGCGTGTTTAAAAAAACTGTTTCACATGCGTGTCTTCCCGCTCATGTCACGTCACATGTGTTCATTATATGATCATGCGTCCCTTATATATTTTCATGTGCTTCTGGTTGACTGAATTTGTCTACCCTGCAGCCATTAAACATCTTATATCCTTCAACAGAGGCAGTTTCAAATAAGAACAACAAATACATTAAGACTTCCATGTGTCAGCTTTTCCTCTCTTGTTTCCTTTTATTTTGTGGCTCTGTTATCGTTCATGCTCAGATTTGGGTCAGAGATGTCAGTATTTCAGGCTCTAATGTCACTCTGTTGTGTGTGTCGTTGTGCAGGTGGAGGAGGTGAAGAAGCACAATCACTGCTTGGCCTTCAGCTCCGCAGGGCCTCAGAGTCAAACCTACTACGTCAGCTTTGACAGCTTCACGGAGCACCTGCGCTGGCACAGACACGCTGCCAAGGTACTGCGTGTGCATGAGGGTTAGAGAAAGAAAAGTAGAGCAGAAGCAGATGCTCCCCAGCACTACTTACGGGTCAGCTGCGTTATACAGTATATCAGAACATGCATGACTGCAAGTTGACTTATGAAAATATGGCACTACACCCATCACGATCCCACTGCCCCGTATGAGCTGAGTGGATTGAAAAATGCACATATTTTACTGCTGTCCACAGTTTAGTGTATAACCCCAGTGTCTTTGCGTAGGCTCATACACATAAACACCACTCATGGCTCTCTCTCCTTTCTCTCATTTGAACTCAAGTAGGCCATAGCCAGAAAACCTCTTTTCTAAATATTAACAGGGACATGCATGTCACCAGCACCCAGAGGGCCACTCAGAATAGAAGCCTGGATAGAAGCAGCACGTGCCGCAGTGACGACTGCTGAGCCTTTAGCTAACTCTGCTCTCCGCAAGGCTCGGGCACGCTGACTGTCGCTTCTCTCCCTCAGGACGAGGTGGACGTTTATGTTGTCATTTCATTTTAGACGACGGCTTCTACGTTTCTGTGAGAGACAAGTCCCGTTCCCTACTGATCCACTCACGTGTGGTTAACTAGATTAGACGATGATGTACTGTAATGTGTGATGTTAGGTCAGTGGCGTGAACGAACCTGTTGGACTTTCCCTTGCTTCTCCTGACTCTGTAATCCTAAGAAGATTGGCCATTGAATGACATTTGACCCCTTAGCAGCAGGCTACACACACACACACACACACACACACACACACACGGTAAACCAGTAAAGTCTTGTGGAGTAGAGATAATCCTGTTTAACTCCACGTTTGTCTTTTTCTCCTCTCTTCTCACTTCCCTCCGCCCATCTCCATCTAGATGGTGTCCCAGAGGATCAACTCAGTAGATCTGTCCTGCTGCAGTTTGGAGCAACTTCCTCCCAACCTCTACTACAGCCACGACCTCACCCATCTCAACCTCAAACACAACTTTCTGCCCGCAGACCAGCGGCTGCAGCAGCTGCAACGGTACAATGTCATTGTATATCTACAGTAAACACACCTGAGGCTAAACCACAAGGAGTGGAGAGGAAGGAAGGAATGAATGATAACAAAAGAGAGGAGAGACTGGAGGAGGTGTTACAGGTTGAGGAGACAGTTCAGGGTTGGAAAGATGAGTCAAAGCTTAGCATAATTTGGCCACAACATGAGATGGGCTGTGCTGTTGTAAAAAGAGGGGGGGGGGGGGCAACACACAGCAAGGCTTCGCTGGACACAGCAGGTCATGGCTGACTGGTTTGGACAGCTTTAGCGTTCGCCTGCAGTTTGCAAGCCATCGACCTGAGCAGTCTAGGACTGGGGCCATTGGCATGCGGGGACCAAAGAGGCTAGCCAGGGCTGCGCTGTACCAGGCTAGTCCAAACGAGCCCAGAGCCCAGAAGGGTAGATGTGTCTGCAGGGAAGCTTTTAATGTGCCTGGCCTCCCTCACTCTCTCTCTCTGTGGGCACCATCTGCTGCATGCTTATCATGGTCCCAGATTAAAGCCCACAGCCAAGACGTATGTGTGTGCGTGTGTTCCCGTGTGTGTATTGCATTCATGTATACACTGGTACACGTGCACGCCCGCTACAGCCTTTCTTGCTAAAGATCACTGCCAGCAAATTTTCACCATTTAACTGAGTGAATTGTGTGAATCTGATGCCTGAGTATGTGTTGGAAGTGTTTACAGAATGGTGTGTGTGTGTGTGTGTGTGAGAGAGAGAAGGAGAGAGAGTTGCTTGCTTGTATGCAACAGAAAAAGTGGCTGCAGGCTACAGATTTGGGGTCAGTGCATACAGAGTCTTGATACAGTATGGGATTTGTTTTTTTTTTTCTTTTTAAGAAGGCTGCACTGACATGAATTCGTGTGTGTGTGTCGCTGTGCATGCGTATAATCTTGCATGCCTGTGTGTCTTCCTGAGATAAAACTGTGGGGGATGAGTAGGGGGTCAGAATTTTATGATATTCTACCACGGTCATTTTCTAAATCATCTCTTATTATTACCTCTTTTTTTTTCTTTAATTCCATGGGATAGTGAGTGGTGTTCAGAACAAGATGATGGGAGGGAAATTACTGGGTTTTAAATCTGAGTGAGTGACGCACAGCTCCCCTGCTGGTCAAGCGAGCAAACACCCATTTAGCTTTGCCAAACCTAAGTAGGCTCATCCGCATTTGACCCAGCATGACAGAAAAAGAGGTCAGTAATGAGAAAGAGATGAATAGTTAGCTGAAAATAGAGGGGTTTTGACAGAAACACGCAGCAGAGTTACTTGAGTACTCGCTTTGCCCCTGAGAGACTGAAGTCAAAAGAGCCGGAGTCAGGAACAATAATACTCTGTGTGCTGTGAATGTGGGTGTGTGTGTTTTGGTGTGGACAGTTTTTTGAGAGTCTGTTTTTGTTTCAATATAAACACTGGCTTTCTGTGACATCTGACATCTGACATTGGTCATAGTGCTTTGTATTTTTCCAAGAGGATTGGAATGTGTGAACCTGCCACATGCCTTTCTCCATCTCTCTCTTTTCTCTCTGGCCAAATACTAACCGCTGGGTGATTTGCCAATCAGATATGCATAATCAGTTGTCTGAGATACTAGCTCTTTCCTCTGGCATGGGACTACATTCCCAGCATGCATCTCTCTCTGAGACAGAGAGGTCACCACTCAATGAGGGGAATGGCTGACATTCCATGAATATGATTGAACCTTTGGCCTGTTTATTTACATATGTATGATAGTTTAGCAAGTTATGAAGGATATAAAAGTCATGGAAATGAAGAGAGAGGGAGGAAGTTTGGACAGAATTGCAGAGGAAAGACAGCATTTGAGATGAAAGGCGCTATTTAAGGCCAAGTGAAAGAATTAAAGCTGCATTAACTGATTTTTTTTTTACCTTGTAAAGTTATGAAACTTGATGATGATAGCGAGGAATTACCTATTTACACATCTAGCAGCCACAGAGCAACATTAGCATTCGTTTGGGGTTGTGTTTCTGGCCACTTGATGAATGTAAATCGAATATTCACTTTCCTTTTAGCTCTATTTTGGTTTTCACCAACTCCTCATTGAAAATGTCTGGCACTTAGCTTGCTAGAGCAACAAGCTAGTTGCTAACTTTGAATGATATTTTGTGCTCGGCATGTAGCATACAGGCAGTTCATCAGAACTTTTTTACTGAAAGAGAAATCACCTGGACATTAGGTTAATGAAAGTTAATGAGAATTTTTCGTTTTGGAAAAAAGTTTTGGCTAAATAGCTTCACAAAGCTAAAGGGAACTGAATATTTGAGTGATAATTCTCTGTAGGTTGTGACTACTAGCAAAACTTGTAGTCAATTCCATTGATTATATAAAAAATATATTAGTACAGCTTTAAAAACTCAAGCAGGGGTTTAAAATTCAAGCGAGGGAATGGCGTGATAGGACAGGAACCCAGAGTAAGACACAGACAAGAAGAGAGTCTGACAAGAAGACAGGGGGAGAGTCTGAGGAGGGCTATGAGCATTACTCAGCAGATTGCAGAGGTTGATTTAATGGTGGAATGACATTTTCCCACACACCCCCCACCCACTGCCAGCAGGAGTCACCCTCAGCTGGAATTACTTGGCCACCCTAATCAATAGCCCTGACGTCTCTGTTGCCTTTTTCTCCATCACTATGATAGTCTGGTGAGCATGTGTGTGTGTTACCTGTGTGTGTACATAGGAAGGAAATTCAAGTAGTGCCAGTTTAGGCAGCTGCTGTAGCCCACGGTGCTAATATAGCTCCCTGCCTATCTCCGGCTTGCCATAGCTGCTCTCTCCCTTTGCACATGATAGGTGATAACAGGTTGCGTGTGTGTCTGTATGAGTGTAGATGGATAAATAAAGACAGAGAGAGTCCTTTTCCCTGCTTTGCCTTGTTCCCTCAGCTCCCTCCCCCCTGAGGGGCTAACCCCTCTGAAGGTCACCGTTCTGCCATGGGACACTGCGCCAAATGCCACTGGTCACTGGTGTTTGAATGAACAACACAGACGTCAATGCTGCAATTGTTTGCTCAACAATCAAATGTGAAGGTTTAGGCTCACTATTGAGGAAAGCCTTGTTTATGGGTGTGTTGAACCCAACTGTGTGTGTGTGTGTTTTTTTTTTTTTCACTTAAACAAGTTCTGTCTATACTTTGCTACATTGCTCATGAATATATTTATGAATATCCTCTACGCTCTTGCAGTATTCATGTTGACAAGATACAACTACATCTCTAATCACTCACTCCTTCTCTTCTCTTCTCTTCTCTTCTCTTCTCTTCTCTTCTCTTCTCTTCTCTTCTCTTCTCTTCTCTTCCCTGATAATCTAATTCGTCATTAATACTTTTATCTTCTATTTCCAGGTTTTCTCGTCTGCGGAGCCTCAACTTGTCCAATAACCACCTCGGCCAGTTCCCCCTGGCCATCTGTGACATCTCCACCCTGACTGAGGTCAACCTCAGCTGTAACTACCTGGCCTCTGTCCCCAGCTCTGTGGGAGCCATGACTAAGTAGGTAACAGGGAGAAGTTATTGTAGAACTGAGGAGGACTGTTATTATCTGTTTAACAATCTCAGAGAACTAGGGGTATTTATGTTGCAAGATCTAACTCTTTAGTAAACCTAAAGGTTGAATGTGCCTGCATCGAAGGTTCAGCCATATCAGAGCTCTGTTCAAAAACACACTATACACTTTTGTTTTGGTTGTGTACTTTACCTCTTCCTTCTACTTGCTGCTTATGATGTTGGCAATTATCCAACTTTTTTTCGCACCAGTGCTGACCTGGGGTCAGTGCTTGCATCGATGCTGTCTCAGGGCTAGGAAACCAGTGAACCTTTTCACAAACTAACCGCATTATTTTTTTGGCGGTTTGAGTGTCAAAAGTTTACATAGCCAAATGTGGGGATTACCTAGCAACACACATATGGCATAACAACCACCATGGCATGCTTTGCTAGTTTCAACATGTGAGCAAACAACAACACAGCCCTTTACAGATGATTTGTGGTGATTGCCATTCACATTTTGTCTCAGTCATGGCTTGTTCCTGGCCTGTTTAATTGCTCTTCTATTCACTCCAGTCCATTCTTATTACTGGGCTACTTAGTTTCTTCAGCTTGCAAATGAGCTAATCTGTTGTATGCGGAGAATCCAATTTTGACCATCTCTCTCTATACTAATATCTCCATGATAAACCACTAATTAACATTGTTGAAATTAATGATAATAGGTTTTACATGGTGACGACATGACTACAGATTTCCTAGTTTTAGGCCACAAAGTTGATTGCCAACCCCCTTGGTTGTGGAAAAACCCTATTACGCACTCTTTAAAGGAGTGTCAGTAGAATGCAAAATATTTGAAAAGTATAATGAAATAAGGATCTTAAGATGGATAGATCATGGGTTATTCTGTCCAATATACTCCACTATGGTAACACAGGACACATATGTAGCTTAAGTGATAGTTTCACAATTTT
Organism: Scomberomorus guttatus; assembly: GCA_038419695.1. NCBI lineage: Eukaryota > Metazoa > Chordata > Actinopteri > Scombriformes > Scombridae > Scomberomorus > Scomberomorus guttatus. Next base: position 16,486,281 of record CM076457.1, on the reverse strand, counting down.
TCAAGACCGACTCATGCTGCCTATATGAAAACTGAAACAGGTTTTGCTTGCTGTAATCATTCCTCCTGCTCATACTGGCAAGAAGGAATTTTGTACTACAAACCTTGGAATATGATTTGATTAACTCAGACGGCTGAAGCCTCATATTAACTTCATATAAACTTTTCAGTACAGTTTTTACACAGAACAACGACTGTGGATTTTTCTCCCCATGGCTTACATTGTAAACGCATTAGGAAGGGATTCCTTAATGGCCAGTATGAACAGGAGAAATCATTCCAGCAAGCAAAAACCTTCTTCAATGTTCATATGGGCCCTGACTATTGCTTTAAGACAGAATGGAAAAATTGTGAACCTATCGTTTCAGGGTGTAATTTAGTACCTGGATTTGGACAGCTTGGATTGGACATGTGCTTCAAACTCAATTCTAAACTAAACATACAGGTGTGGGGGTTGAAACAGAGCTGGATGAGAAGTTAATCTGCAGGAATGATCCGGTATGCCTGTAAATTCCTCAAGTGGCCAGCAGGGCATTTGTGCTGTTACTGCCATCTGCTGGATATTAATTGCAAAGATTTTGAATGCAGGAAAACTCCCAGTGAGCACTTCTTCATAAATCTACCTGTACAAATAAAGAATATTGTTTACTAAAGTGCCTCTCTCCTTTTTTATGACAAACAAGGTCAATTGTCTAATTTTATGTTCCTCTCTCAGTTTGCAGACGTTCCTGTTGGATGGCAACAGCTTGGATGAGCTGCCCAATGAGTTGGGTTCACTCCAGCGGCTGAGCTACTTAGGCCTTTCCTTCAACCTGTTCAGCCACGTGCCCCAGGTGCTGGAGCGATTGGCTTCCATGGAGAAGCTGTGCATGGCTGGCAACAACCTAGAAACCCTCACCTTGCAGAATTTCAGACTCCTCCGTGTCAAACACATCGATCTAAGGTGCGACAAGTACAGACCGATTTCTACATATCGAAAAGATTGGAACAAATTAATCATCGTGTCTGGTTTAATGATTGAACTTTGACAACCATCACTTCTAGTCCCCAGTCCTGCACGTTCCAATCAATGCACTGTAAGACACATGTTATCCCACTAATGATAGAAACAAAAGCAGTGAGAGGAAGCCAAAGCACGAGCAGACAGCCAGACAGCACGGAATCAGGAAATCATTTGCCTGTAGTGGCTCCATCAGGTGTCCTCCCATTGTTTGGAAAAGCACAGACCTGCAGTGACTTGCACTATTTTCCAGTTAATACTTCACTCCTTCTGACTTTGCTCAGACAGGGTCAGTAACATCGTTTTTCCAACATTCTCACTTGTTTGGGCAAAGATCGTGTTGTTACTCCTTTTTCCGTTCTTCAAGTTTCTTCCCTGTCATTTCTAGAAGATTGGTCAATTGGTTGACTTAGTTGCTCAACAACAGTTTTGATAATCAATTAATTGTTAAGTCACAAGTCAAGCAAAGATGGAAAGCATTCACTGCACCCAGCTCCTCAAATATTTGCTGGTTTTCTCTGCTTCAAATGATTTTTAAACATGATACCTTCAGATTTTGTAATGTTAATCTGACAAAACAAATGTCACCTTGGGATTTTTCTGACCTTTCACAGATTAGAATCATTTACAGATTACAATGATCTATTATGAAAAATAATCACTTGTTGCAGCCCTTCTCCTGTGGGCACTTTTTATAAGTAAACTTACAGGATTTATAATAAGACAAATTCAGGTATTTGTTTATAGAACAGAATAATATCTTATGTCTTATCAGTCTTTGTCGTTGATGGTTCAATGTCATTGAAGAATAAGATAGAATAAGACCAGTACGTAACAGAATGCTTATCAGTGATTGAAGGCCTAACAAATTCACCACACACTTTATAATTCAAAAAACACTTCATCAGTGTTGCAGATTGAAAAAACTAAGCTGAACTCAATAGGATGCATAATATATCAGCCATCACCCAAGGCATGTTCCCTGCCTTACAAGAAAGGCCACAGCCTGTGCGTTTCTATCTGAACCAACTGGAGTGAACCATTGCCTCCTCTCTGCCCTCTCTGTCAGGTTGAATAAGATCTCCAGCATGGTGCCAGATGAGCCTGACCTGCTGAGGCACGTGACCCAGTTGGATGTGAGGGATAACAGGCTGACGGACCTGGACGCCTCAGTCTTCCCCAGGCTGGAGGTGCTTCACTGCGAGAGGAACCGCATCACCAACCTCAAAGCCAAGGGCTGCTTGCTCAAAGGCATCTACGCCTCCAACAACGGTGGGTTTGGCACGATGGACTTCATTTTCCCCCGGGAGGGCAATCATGTGGTTAAGAAAAGACAGATCCCCTTCCATCTCACATCACATTTCATTTCTCATCAGCGCTGCAGTCTCATTGTCTCTCTCCATCATCCCTCCTTAACTTGTCATCACCCACCCCGCCCCTCCTTCCCAAACACTCCCCTCCATTTTCCATCTACCTGCTTTTGTAATAGACCGTGTCTGTCCTTGCTGTAGGTTAATGTGTTTGGATTTCTCCCTACAGAGCTACGACATCTGGATGTCAGTCCTGTGCCCTCCAATCTTAGTTACATGGACATCTCAAGGTGAGAAAAATCCCCAAAGTACACACACAAAAAAGGAATTCAGCACTAATTGGAACCTGAGGAAAAACAATTTTGATAATGTAGCTCATTTACAGTACATCCTCCCTGACCTACAAAAGCAGAGTGACTGTTTAGTGCGTACAGTAACTGAGAAAAATATATTTAAAGGTCTTGTAACTTCATAGCCGAGTACGCCATAAAAGGATCTTTGAAAGTGAAACATGAACTTAGGGCTGTAATTCTTTAACTGTGATCTTCTGTTGCACAGCGGGAAATTCAAATATAAGCTGTATTCCAGTGTATTATATTATATATATTAGGTATCTCACTTTCTCCTCTCCTGCTGTAGGAACCATATGGAGTCCATGCCAGACTGGCTGTGCGAAGCAAAGAAACTTGAAGTTCTGGATGTCAGCCACAACCTCATCGCTGAGCTCCCGGCACGGTGAGTCTCTCTCAGCAATATGTCCGTAGCCTGTAAATGGAGTACAGCGTTGCACTATTCTCCCTGCCCTTTGCCGGCCAGTCATCTATACCCCATAGAGCCTCATAAATCACACATATCGCCTGTAACCTCCACAGCCATTCTCTTCCTCTTTATATAGCTTTTTGGAAGGTCAGTTCAGATGCAGCTCACTTCCTCCTCTTCTCTCTGTTTCACGTCGGCTCTGTCAACCTTCATTCCTCCGCTTTCTCTTTTTTAAATTTTTTCTCCTCCCCTCTCTCTCTTTTTCTGGTCCCCTCGTTGTCTGTAGATTTATATTTTACTCAGTAAGCGTCAGGATGATGAATTTCAGCTGCAGGCTCCACTAGAGGCACTACTATTTTCTGTATTTTCTGTTTTTTACATCCTCATCGCCCTAGTCCTGCTCCTGAACTATCCTCATTTCAATGACTATTTCAGCCAATTGTGGGTCTGTCTATCTATCTATCTATATGTCTATGTATCTATGTATCTATGTATCTATCTATCTATCTATGTATCTATCTATCTATCTATCTATGTATCTATCTATCTATATGATAGATGGAGCCTATATGAGGAGCCCATATGTTTATCTTTGATGTTCTGACTCAACCATCTCTGTGCTCTTCGTGCCGCAGGTTGTTATGCAGCAACAGTCTGAGGAAGCTGAGTGCAGGACATAACCAGTTGCAGAAACTGCCTGAAAGAGTGGAGCGCCCTCTGCTGGAGGTTTTAGACGTACAGCACAACCAACTCGTGGAGCTGCCCTGCAACCTGTTCCTCAAATCTGATAGGTAACATCAATCATCACCTGGAAGTGATTTTTTAATTTTTTTTTTTTTTTTTTATCAATGTAATGCACTCGACATCTGACAAGAAGATTAAATGTAGGGAAAATACAGCTATATGAAGATGAAGGACAGAAATTATGACTAGGGTTTTAATCGAGGACAAGACACCCAAGGGCAAGGATGACAGATGAATATAAAACAACCAACATGGGCAAGGATGGGAGAAGGAAGGGCTTTAATAGGGGTCATAGAAGTATGAATTCATTATAGAGTTTGTAATTTAAGTGACTCAACTCATTTTTAATGTCCCCGTTTGAAGGAAGACAAAACAAATGCAAATTTTTTTTTTTCAGCTTACGATGCGTAAATGCATCAGCCAATAAGCTGGAGCACCTGCCTCCTTCCACCCTATCGGAGGAGAGCCACAGTATCCTGCAAGAACTCTACCTGACCAATAACCGGCTGACAGACAAGTGTGTACCCATGCTAACAGGCCACACGCACCTTCGAGTTCTGCACATGGCGTACAACCATCTCCAGACCTTCCCAGCCAGGTAAAGACTCTGCTCCCTCACCCATATTTTACACTCTGGTTGAAGCGAATGATTGTTTTCATGATCATTAATCATATAAAATTGAAAAATAGTGAAAAATTGTTTTCAAGAGTGCAAGATGACATCTTCAGGTGTTTTATTTTCTCCGATCAACGGTCCAAAACCCCGAAGAGAATTTACAATAATATAAAATAAGGAACAAAAGAGAAAATCGACATATTTGAGATGCTGGAACCGTTTAAAATTTGCCATTTTCCTTGATGAATGACTTAAATATGACTTAATCAGCCATCCAAATTGTTTCTCTCGTTTAACTAATCAATTAGTAGTTTCAGCACCACTTTACACACTTTACTTTCCTCCTCATCCTTTCAGTAAAATGGCCAAGTTGGAGGAGCTGGAGGAGGTGGACCTGAGCGGAAACATGCTGAAGACGGTGCCCACCACCATCATGAATTGCCGACGGATGCACACGCTCATCGCCCACTCCAACGCCATCGAGGTCTTTCCTGAGGTCATGCAGCTGATGGAAATGAAAGTAAGACAGTAGTAATAGCATGTGTGTGTGTGTGTGTATATCTACAGTACGCGCCCCTAAGCCTGCTTTCTCTATGCATCTGCGTGAGTATTCACACCTTGTGCTCTGTTGTCAGTGTGTGGATCTGAGCTGTAATGAGCTGAATGAGATCACGCTACCAGAGAATCTGCCTCCCAAGCTTCAAGAACTGGACCTGACTGGAAACCCACGTCTCAACCTGGACCACAAGACCCTCGAGCAACTCAAGTATGTCATAATTTTTTACACACTTGGGTTGGATTCCAATTTTCTAACTTTCATTTTCTTCATTCAGATTTTCTTCACTCGTACTGTTTTCCTTGCTCTTTTAAATTTCAATTTTGTTCATATTGTCTTTTTTTTTTTGTTTTTGTATGATATTTCTTGCTGTTTTAATGGTCTTATTTCCCCACAATAATAAATTGTATCTACACTTAATTTGATCTCAGTGACTCATGTGTCTGTATGCTTCCACACGATACAGTGAATTGAATGTATTTCATGCTTTGTTGTTTTTCAGTAACATTCGCTGCTTTCGTATCGATCCGCCTCCAACCTTTTCATCGAATGAGGCATCTGGTGGGCCTGCTGTGTGGAGTCATGGTTACACAGAGGCCTCAGGCGTCAAGAACAAGTGAGTTCAATGCAGTCAATGATATAAAAAACAAAAAAAAACAAAAAAAAAACAACCACCATCACACTCGTCCAGTGAAGCCTCACTAATCTAAACCTCTTGACAATTCACATTGTTCAAGCCTGATGACTCAAATGAAAGAAATATTAAGGCGGTGCTTATTGATAACATGATTCATGTATACTCACATGTCAATACATCTCTGTATGGGCTAAATTTCCAATTCAACACTTTAATGTGCATGCTGAAGAAGCGATTCAAGCTGTTACGCATATTGCTTCCACAGTTCCATATATGTAGGTGTTGTTCAATAGACAAGTCTGCTTGGATGACAGAGGCTCTGCTGTACAGTCAAATGAATCATAGAAGGCTTTGTTTCCATGGTTATTAGTGTGCAGAGTGTTATGATCAATATGTGAACAGAGGAGTTATTATGTCTTTGAAACCTTCATTGTGTCCTCACTGAGCACATGCCTCATTGACGTTATGGCCTTCTTTTGTTTTTCTTTTCAGACTGTGTGTCGCGGCCCTTTCAGTAAACAGTTTCTGCGGGAGTCGTGAGGCTCTGTATGGTGTGTTTGACGGGGACAGGAATGTGGAAGTGCCCTACCTATTACAGTGCACGATGAATGATGTGCTGGCTGAAGAATTACATAAGACCAAGAGAGAAGAGGACTACATGACCAACACCTTCCTCGTCATGCAAAGGTACAAGACGTTGACGTTGTCTCTATTACAAACTATAATAGAACTATTAAATGATTACACTGATCCCTATTCTCATATTTCCCTTCTTTTGCCGCTTCAGGAAACTGGGAACTGCAGGTCAGAAACTGGGTGGCTCAGCAGCTCTGTGTCACATCCGCCACGACCCCACCGACCCCGGTGGCTGCTTCACCTTGACGGCTGCTAACGTGGGCAAGTGCCAGGCCATCCTGTGCCGCGACGGAAAGCCGTTGTCCCTGTCCTTGCTTCACAACGTAGGGCTCGAAGAGGAGTACCGGAGGATCAGGCAGCACAGTGCTATCATCACTGAGGTAGATGGAAATCAACGTAGAGTATAAATGAAAATTTTCGACATGCACTGCACGAGCATTGTATTGATGTTTTCTATTATTTCCCACAGGACAATAAGGTCAACGGCGTGACAGATTCTACACGAATCATGGGCTACTCCTTCCTTTACCCATCCGTCATCCCTTGCCCCTACGTGCACACAGTAACTCTCACCCCCCAGGATGAGTTCTTCATCCTGGGCAGCCGGGGCTTGTGGGACGCTGTGTCTCCCACCGAGGCTGTGGAGGCTGTCCGAAACGTTCCCGACGGCCTGGCTGCTGCTAAGAAGCTGTGCACACTGGCGCAGGGCTACGGCTGCACTGACAGCCTCAGCGCTGTTGTGGTCCAGCTCAGTGTGAGTGAAGACTGCTGCTCTTGCTGCTGCTCTGAGCCTCCCCAGCCACCCCCTAGCCCCGGCTTGGGCCCCTATCCCCCGTCATCCTCTGCCATCAAGGAGCGGCCTTCAGATGGCTCCCTCCCTGTGCCCCCGTCGTCCTGCAGTGAAATCAGCAGCGAGATAAGCACCAGCGAGATGAGCAGTGAGGTGGGATCCACAGCCTCATCCGACGAGCCACCACAGAGCTCCTTGGTGCTGCTGCACGAGCAGCCCCACCACCCTCACCTCCACCTGCACCATCAGGCCCACTCGCTGTCCCTACAGCACCAGCAGGCCCACACAACAACCCAACCCTGCCAGTATTTGTTCCCAGGTTCAGAGCTGCCGTCTGCCCGCAGCTGCTGCGCCCTCCATCCAGCCTGCCTAGCAGGCTCCTTCCAGAGGCAGCTCTCTAGTGCCACCTTCTCCAGCGCCCTGTCTGACAACGGGCTGGACAGCGAGGACGAGGAGCCCATTGCTGGTGTCTTCTCTAACGGTAGCCGCGTGGAAGTAGAGGCGGATGTTCACTGCCTCAAATCTGAGTCCTCCTCCTCCTCGTCACCCCAAACATCTTTACCATCATCCTCTGGCCAGGAGCGCACCCTGCTTTCTCTTCCCCCACCCCCTCCGCCACCATGCACCCCAGAGCCTCTGGAAGAAGGGGTCGACATGAGCCTCGGGGAGGCTGAGAATGGGCTGGATAGAGACGAGTCGTGGCAAGGAGCTGGACTGGGAGGCGGGGATGGGGGGAAGATGGCGGGTGGAAAGAGGAGGGCTAATGGGTCGGTGGCACGCCAGGAAAAGAGTCACAACCTTATCGAGGTGGCTGCTGACGCCCCCTCTAAGAAGTCAGGGGGTTATTTCACAGCTCCAGCCCAGCCTGACCCAGATGACCAGTTCATCATCCCCCCTGAACTGGAGGAGGAGGTGAAGGAAATCATGAAGCAGCATCAGCAGAAACAGCAGAAGCCGCCTGGGACCGATCATCCCACTGACTACTACGACACCCCTCTCTGAGCAGCAAAACCACCATCTACAGACTCATCTCTCTCCCAGCTGCAGCATGCACAGAACCCTACCGTCGACCCGACCGCTCAGATTTTTCCCGTATATGGACACACACACAAATGAGTTCCCTGGAGAGGCTGTAAAATGCACATGAAAAAGTTTCATGCTACTTTTTCTAAACAGCCTTCCAGCTCGACACAGCCTCATCATTGAAGAACCATGCACTGTAACCCGTTTTTTACTCAAGCAACCCATAGAGAAAAAAAAAACAAGCAAACGAGCCCTTTAATGATACTCAACCCTCTTGAATATTTTGTGGACACGGCTCCTTCTGTCCACGGTCGTGCCCTTCACACAGACTGTGGAACGTTGTTTTTACATTAGACAACCAGCTGAGTATGTAATCAACACTAGTCTCTTTTGCAATAGCATTAGCTCGCCACAACACTTGTTAATATGGATAACAATTCCATGGTTTGTTTGTTCGTTTGTTTTGTAAGAACTCACCATATCTTTTAATGTGAAAGCAGTGAAGTTGCTGAAAGAACTTTTTAAAGCAGAGACACATAATCTTTTTACTATCAGTGAACTATGTCGAATGGTACACCAGTAATACCACACGTAACTGTTGTAGATAGTGCACTTAAAATACTGTATTTCTTCAGTAAATCATGGCTCTTGGCCTGTAAAATGGCATAGAAATTTTTTGTAGAAATTTTAAATACTAACTCCTAGGAGTTGCATACTCTTTATGGTGACTCAGTCACTTTTACTAATCTTCTCTGAGAGAAATGGTGATTTTTTTTTTCTCCAATGATTGTAAATAAGAGAAAAGTTGTATACTGATGCTTTTAAAAGGAACTGCGTACCTTGTATGTCGGTGAAGGTTTTTAGTGGTTGGGAGGATGTGCGGTTCACACAGAGTTTGCTGTTATGGAGGTATCACTCCCACTTTGTCCCTTTCACAACGTAGACCCACAAATACAACACACACACACACACATACACACACACACATACAAATGTAAATGTGCAATTGCAGTTCAGAAACCTTCCATGGAATATAACTACACAAAATTGCTATGGTTTGCTCCACTTTGTTTGATTGTGATGTCCTGTAGTCATCACTGTATCTAATGAACACTACTAGACAGATTTTTGCATGCACACTTGCACGCACGCACACACACATACACACACACACACACATACACACATACATAGACACTCACAGGAAATATTAGTCCCACATCCCTCCTACAGTAACTGTTATCACCGGCATGACTGTGTCAAGTTCAGTAATACAAACAAATATATCCACATGGAAAAGAGACATCACAAATGTTCCTGTCTTTGGTATAATAAATTTTAAATTTGTGAATATAAGTCACACTGTCTGGGATCTGTTTTTAATTATTAACCACATATGCAAAGTTTTATGTTTGTGCAGTTCAGATTTTATGTTAAAACACTCACCGGAAACTTAATTTCAAAATAATTTATTTAACACAATAATATTCTCACATTGTTCTGGTGTTTTTACATTGAATGACCAGAAGGGGGCATCATAATGCCATGTCATTACCTTTGAACACTGGGGTTAAAACCCTTAATCTTATATAATTTATTTACACAATTTTTAGCATAAACATACAGCTGATGAATTCTGATTTATTTTACTTAAAGTCAGATTTTCTTTTTTGCCGTTTTCTTCTGTTTTCAAAGTTGTCATTGGAAGGTTCAGAGTTTCTCACTGTCACCGGAGTGCACGTTTGCCATGACAACACCGTTGTCACTACTGTGTTTCTTATACTTCTTCTTCAAAAAGACGACACTGACCACTGTAATCACCAGCATGACTCCCAGTACAGACAGAGAGGAGGCGAGTGCAAGGGTGGTTTTGTCCATGATGGAGCCCTTGTACTGACAGCTGTCCCCATAGTACCACCAGTCATTACCCACCACGCACCTGGAGAGCAGAGAAAGAGAAGATGAGAGGGGAAAAATCTGACTTGAAGGTATTCCCAGTGTTCATACAGAGTGTGCATAGATGGCAATGGGAAAGTGGTAGAAGGTAAATATAGGAGGAACTTTACCAAACAGGACGAGATGATTCACTACTGAACTGAAAGCTTTTGTGAGGCTTCATTTAGATGAAGTGCGGGTCTCAGATATTGAACATCAAATATTTGATATACTCGCCTGCAAAAGCATACTTTTTTTTTTCAAATATTTAATTTCAGAAGGCTCTTAGAGAGTGGTATCGATCTTCTCGTCTAACTTTCAGCAAAAAATCGAATAATTGTAATTCCCAAAATGTCAAACTATCACAGAAGGACACTTGAGGGTTGTGAAAATTTGGATTGCTCAGTTTTGATTTCGGAAAGTCAGATGGGATCATTGAGGGCTTGCAAAGTTTAGTGAGTGTGTAAAAAAAAAAGTCCTCACCTGCAAGCAGCCTTCCCTTCATCCACCACGCACACTCCGTCATTCAGACATTGTATGTTAGTGCAGGCGTCGGGTGCGGTGGTGGTAGGTTGCGGGGTCGTGAGAGGCAGAGGCTGGCTCACAGTCAGATGGGCCACATCTAAAGAGGGATGGCACAGGAGAGGCCAGTTAATTGCGGAGGAGCATTGATGAACATGAAATAAACAGACATGATTGGATTGCATGATTGACTCTAGTGGGAACATAAATCACAGATGTAATCATGCATCACTGGTATACATGATCCTACAAACGCTGTGCATGGGTGGGAGAGATGAGCCGCATATTAATGAATGAACTGATTGATATAATGTATGACAGGATGGATGTCATAATATAATATACATTTATAATATAAATTATGCCTTATTTAGTATCTTTGGACACACTGTTTATTTTGAAATCTATTGAGTGTAAAATGTAATCTGGTGCTTTTACCCTCCATGGTGAGGAGAAAGATGGCGTCCCCTCCCTTGATAAAATCCCTGCTCTTGGCTCTGAGTTGGGTGAGATACACTGCTGTGCCGGCGCCTGGCCCTCGGAAATACTTGGACCCATCTGCATCTGTGACCTCAACGCCCACCTTGCGAGGGTCGTCCCAGAAAAACGTGTCAGAGTCTGTTTAAAAGGGTGTATAAATACAGTATTAGAGCAAATACAATATGTGGATATTTGAAATGTTTTTACATAATTATCAATTAATTGAAATCATAAATAGCCGCACCTGTTTCCTTCTTGTTGGGGTCAGTGGTGACACTGCGCTGGTTGGACATGCGTTTTTGGATGTGTGGATGCTGGTCCATGAGCATCATGGTTATCTGCTTCCAGGGACATGGCCATTTCTGCCCGGTGTCCCCTTCACGGGCCACCAGATGAGCGAAGGCTGACAACTCACCGGGGTAGCCTGCCTTACCGCTGGGATACAGCTTCATCTGGAAGGTGTAATTCTCCTTAGAGGTAAATGGGGGGCTGAAGATAGGCGTGTTTGGTGGGGTGTTCTCCATAACATGACTGAAGTTCTTCACTCGCCATACAAACTCTGGACAGGTGGTCTCAGAGAGGTTAATGTCATCAAGGGACAGCCCCCCTGTAGAGGGCCCAGAGCCCTCCTTGGTTCCTTGGAAGACAACGCGGAATTTTGTTTTGACGTCGAGACTCACGTGTTGAAGTTGCCACAGTTCCTGAGGGGATCCTGTTACAGCACATAAGGTAAAAACATGGAATTTATTGAACAGCAAGAACATGACGGTCAGATTGTGCAGTAATAACATTTAGTAATAGTCACCATCTATGGTCTTTATAAGGCGCAGTTTTCCGGTAGGGTTAGCTTGGTCATACTCGCGGACAAGGATCTTCAGTGTGTCGCTGGGGCCGCCGCTGTTGTAGTAGAAGAACTGCAAACACTGGTGACCTCTTTTGGGGTAAAGGAGCCTGCTCTCAAGCAGAGCTGTATCTCCAGTGTTGGCTGTGCCCGTGCTGAAGTGCATGAAATATCCTGAGCCTAAAGATACAAATGCCACTTGATTAAAAATGTCAACACCCAAGCATTTTTTTTTATCAAGGCACTTTGCACAGTGTATGATAATACAGGTCAATCTATCATGTAGCATTGATTTTTGCAGAGATATGTATTTGCACCATGTGTTATGTATATTCCTGCATGGTAATCCTCACCAGTGCATTTGCCCATGTTGGAGTAGTCAGTGTTGGGGCCTCCAGCAGCTTTGGCAAGCCTGACCCACTCAGCATTATGCCCTTGACCCTGGATCATACCACAGATGTTCTCACGTTCAAAGTCACATGAGTCCAGGAATGTGGAGCTCTTGGCTAGAAGACATTTCATAAAAAACACACACACAATGGACTTCGAACTGCTATAAACTGATAGATTATGCAGTTTTTAAAGTTTTTAAATGTTTTGCTTATCCACCCATTTCCATGAGCAAGCTGAGTGTCAAATCTCTTTGACAGCTGACATCGACATTACTAATAAGAATTAGGTGAAATAAAACTCGGAATCAAACAAGCCAACGTTGTTGGTTGAAGCTGACACAACACTTCTATTACAGACAGTAAAGACAGTTGGTTTGTTGGTTCTTACTGCAGTTATAGAGGCGACTGAGCTTGAGCAGGTCACTGTCACTGAATTCCATACGCTGGCCAATGACATCACTGAACGCAGGGATCTTGGTGACGATGGTGGGCTCTGTGCCGTTGCGGAAGGCATTTTTACTGTAGTGCATCATGGAGCCGTAGTCATAGGGTACACCCAAAGAACTGGAGGTGGTGTCATTGTAGGTGTTAAAGTTGTGTTCTTTACCTGTAGATCAGACATTCATTCATGTATTATCTTATTCCGGACTCTAAGTATGGATTTAGATTTCAGACATAATAAAAATATTGCACCTGGTTGCTTATCAACAGCTGACAGGTGTGTAAAGACTTGACAAAGGATTGCTGACACATCAAAGTACTTTGTACTTTAATCACTTTTGATATGATTGATGATTAATGATTCGATGAGCAGCTATGATTCACAGTGTGATATTCTTTAATGTGTTGATATTGTCTTTTGCTTATCAGGAAAGGAAAACAACGTATGCACATGCTTATCACACAAGCAATAAACCAACTGCTTCATGAAGTGTTTTCCTTCAAGTCCTCCATAAGAAACTGCCTGAATATTACATGGAATTAAGTGATTTTTTTCTATTTCATTAGAATGTAAATTTTTGTGAAAAGCTTGTATATGTGTAATGTATAAAATCTACTTTACATTCCTTCTCCATCTAAGAAAAATATAATCAGTGTGCTAGATACATAAACATGCAAATAGGAGTCATGAAGCAGGCATGTCCTAAAAGGATAAATATTATGTGTGAGCATGAACGAGCAGTGTTTAACTTAATTATAATTTAGTTGGCAGAGTAGCAGCGGGAGGTTCAGTACCCTCTGATATGCGGTCCCACATGATTTTGACATAATCATCGCGGTCTGCCCTGGACTGCTCATGCCAGAAACCCAGAGCATGAAGGAACTCATGCTCAATGGTGGCGATGCGGTCACAGTTTCTCCCTATTGACAATCTCTGCTTCCCAACTCGCCGGTTACCCACCGAGGAGAAACAGCTTTTGGGAAAATAACAAGGCTTTTATGAACATCACATAGAATCCACAATGTCTTTTCGGTCTGTGTTGTAATAATTGGAAAAATAAAAGAATGAGGGTTATCTTTGCCTTACCCGCCCCCTTTAAAGATGGAAATGTAGTTTGCTTCTCCATTCCAAGGCTTGAAGTCAATGCAGGTCTTGAGCCGGTACTGCTCAAAGGCCTTCAGAATCACACCTTTTGCATTGATCTCTGTAGAGATGATAAATCAATTCTGTTAAAGATGAAAAAATGTGTCCTCCAAATTCCCTTTTATGATCAAGTCCATGTCAAGTCAATTTATTTATATAGCGCCAAACCACAACAGAAGTTATCTCAGGGAACTTTTCACATAGAGCAGGTCTAGTGTAGTCTCTACTGTAGTCTTTAATTTAGAGACCCAACATTCCCCCATGAGCAAGCACTTGGCGACAGCAGCAAGGAAAACCTCCCCTTTAATGGGAAGAAAACTCAAGCAGAACGTGACTCCAGGTGGGTGACCATCTGCCTTGACCATAATGCTGCGTAAATTCATGAAAGTGCCTCGGTTAAATTATTCAAGCTTGTTACGGTTCAAGATAACATCCACTTCCAAAGGACTCACATATTTTACTCGCTGTCTTGGTTGTAAATAGCCAAGCATTAAATATACAGTGCTGCGTGCACCATGTGGTGTTCTAACGCAGTTCTAGACTGTAGACAGATGATTTTTGATGTTGGCTACTGTAATTGAAGAAAAGGTTGTTTTTCTTTAGAGCAAAATACAAAATTCTCTATGTTCTTATGTTTCTGTTTGTGTAATTAAATTATTGAACAAATGCTGACAAGTAAAAAGAATTATACAGTATGTAGGCACTTTTTAGAGGACTGCAATCTTATATATAAATGATTAATACACAGTATGTAAATACAGTGTTTATGAAAATATGTTTGTGTTCCTCTAAAACTATAATGCACATGTAGAAATATACTTCAGTTGAATTTAAATAGCTTTTAGGAGCTTAAATACACTTTTCTCCCCAAATGTTCTAACAGGCACTCTTACCTAAGTCATCTTCCATGAAGTATGGGATTGTCTTTGGCCACCTGTAGTTGTCACCTATTATGGAATTTCGAGTTTGCCTCTGTAAGCGGTGAATAGAAGCAGTCAAAAAGACAGGAGTAATGAGTCAAGGTTAAGCTTTCTTCACAAAATTCAATCATGACAATTAAAAGCAGTTATAATTAACATACTTCATCAAGCATAATGTCCCCCTCTACAAGATTCAGCCCTGCCTCTGTGGAGACCAAGCACAAAGAAAACCGGTTTACAGTAATAATCTGAAGACATAAGGAAAATGTGTTTTTCTCCTTTCTGCATACCTTCATTGATGTCAAAAATGTCAAGGTCTCGTCCACCATCCACATCATAGTCTGCAAAAGTTGATATAAAAAAAAAAATGTGGAAAAACTCACCAGGAAAGTGACAAAAAAGTGACAATAACAAATGTGTTAAATATGTCTTGCTGGTTGCAAAAAACACCTACCTGATATTTTTGTTGTGGGCTGAACAAAAGAGAATTAAAATGTAAATATTATTGATTTGCAACAGTATTATATCAAGTTTCTATTTATCATACCGCAGTATCTTAATAAGACAAACCACTTTCTCACCAAACACAGTGTAGCGCCACAGAGGAGACATATAACGTGAAGAGCAAATACACCTGTAGGTTTTCTTCCTGCCATGTCCTAAAAAAGTCCCTCTGTAAGGGACGCTGCAACTGACAGGTACTGAGCTCTGACAGACACTTGGGAAGAAGAAAAGCAAAAAAAGAGAGAAGTGCATGTCGGGAATAAAATAAAATACACGTGAATCACAAGTGAATAAGTGACAGAGCTGTAAAGGGTCCGAGTTATACAGCAACTTTAATCTGCTCTGCTATCTGTTAACAAATCTTTACACATTTGCAGATTAGCTGCAGATAAATAGTGAAGCAGCAAGCCAGGGGGCAGCAAAACAGTCATGTAGCTTACATTACTGCCAAAAACTCTGGCAAATGAGAAGGCAGTAATGCACTGTATCAACAAGGTCAATTTCCAACAAGACACTTTAACATTTCATTTTCATTTTCACACATAATGCTTAGTTTTTATTAACCTTTACCTTTCATAAGACACCACAAACTCATACTGTATAAGCCAGATCCAGAATGCTGGGCACACATTTTCAAACAGTACTACAATTTGAATAATGTTTAAGATTTCAGGCCTTCAATATCTACAACAATACAATGAATCGCTGACAAAAAACATTGTGTTTACTGCTCTGCTGTAGGTCCCTGTCCTATATGTCTTTATTTATCAGAAAGTAACAGTGATGCTTTGAATGCTTGTAGCCAAACTACCACTTTTATTGATCAAAACTCAATCAGTGCCCTTTCTGTAGGCTGTTTTTTTGCTGTAATGTTAACGCTTGAGGCACTCAGGCAGTTCTGTATTATTCTTGAGGCTGTTACAACCAGTTCAAAGCTCATTACACTACAATGTTTAGTTTATCCTTGTCATGGATAACCATTACCTTGGACTTCCTCATATCAGTGCTTCGTGGACATTTTGGAAATGGCTGCTGTGTATAACCTACTTGGTCTATCATTCCCCCCCAAAAATGATGAATTTGTAAAATTCCTGTACACTGTGCTCTGCCCTCCAATAATTGCAGCATATACGCAACTACTGTATGGCCTTGAATTGGAGCTGCTTTGTGCTACATTGATTGCACAAAGCTGCAAGGCAGAATGAAATACAAAAGGATTACATCAGACAGTCACACTTATCACCGCACTGACTCCTGAATTCAACAATTGAACAAAGAAGCATATTGACAGTTGCCCATACTGACAAGCATTCCTTGTGTTTTAACCTTGAAAACTATTGTTGGTTTTGTCTACATGTCTGCTGTGACATACTCCATGGCACTCCACTCTGCCCTGAGCTACCTGTACAGTCACAACTCATATGTAATGCTGTTCATTGACTTCAGTTCAGCATTTAACACTGTGATCCCCTCCAAGCGGATTTCCAACTGGACTCTGGACTTTCTGACTAACAGACCCCAGTCTGTTATGTTAGACAACCTCTCCTCCTCTACTATCACCCTGAATATGTGCTGAGTCCTCTTCTGTACTCCCATGTTCACACATGACTGCATTCCTCTCTATGGCTCAAATACCACAGTCAAATTTGCAGATGACACTGCGGTTGTAGGTCTAATCAGAGGTGATGATGACGACCTACAGGGAGGAAGTTTGGCACCTGGCTGGTTCAGCGCCTTTACTTCCTTCCTACTTCACAAACTGCATCTCACTGTGGTATAGCAACTGCTCCACATCAGAGTGTAAAGCACTCTAATAGCATCGCACTATTCATACTTTGCACAGCCTGAACCGCTCCTGTACTGTTCAAATAATGTTACTGTACATATAACTATCTGTATATATGTTATTTATACTCTGCATACTTAACCGAATGTACATATGCTGTTCATACCATACATACAACCTATTCTCTTACTCTGTCCACATCTCCTCTGTATATGTGTATTTAAAAATATTTACATATATAATATTTGTATATCGTAACTGTCCACTGTCCATATTGGAAGATACAGTGTCACTTATATTGTAGCACTTACTCTCCTGCACTCATCTGTAAATAATACTGTATTTTATATTTTACCCATACTCTGCACAATAACAATAAAGTTGAATCTAATCTAATACTGAGGTAGATCCACTTGACTTTTCAGCTCCACTAGAAATTTCTACTTCCTGCCACCTTTTCCTCTAGAAAACTTCCATACTTACTAATCATCGGTAGTTAAAGCGTAATTAAATGTGCAAGCACAGTAAGATTTCCATAAGATTTCATGTTGAGTGCAATATCCTGGTAACACTACTGATGCCTTTGAGACTATTAGGCACTGCCAGTTTGAAATTTTTCCATCCATCCGTTATCTATACCTGCTTATCTTTTGCAGGGTTATGGGAGACTGGAGTCATCTGAGTCATAGACAAACTTGTGTGTTCTCTATGAAGATTATATCAATATATATATTTATTTTTTAAATCCCAAGAAATGGCTGGTGATCCATCATGTGGGTCTGATAAAAAAAAAGTTTGTTTTTTAATTAATTACTGAAGAGTTGTCTGTTATTGTAAAGATTTTGTCTATGAAGCAGCAATTCATTGTGCCCTTTATTATAGTGGAACTGGGACGCAGCAGGAAGAACAATCATGCACGGCTGTCAAATTCTGGGTGGTTTGGTGGTGTCATATTTTAGCTGTTGGTGATTACTTATTGATTTTTCTTGGGCTCTGCTTTATATTACTTAAAAATTGGTTCATGGAATAGATTAAACTAATGGAGCTGAACTGATGCAGTTCAAGATCTAGTCATATTTTTCCTGCAACTGACCACATGCATCTATGAGATAGAAAATATTATACACCTGCAAGATATTTTGCCGTATGCAAAATTTAAAAAAAAATGGATACAGAGTACTGGGATGGAACCATAGAGAACATGTTATGCCCCAAACATTTGGAAGGTTTAATTCGCAGGCAATGCAATACCTTATCTGTGACATTATGTTGATAAGTGACTGTTTGGGTTGTGTAGTGAGGGCTTGTGTGTACTTTTTGTGGTTATCCCCTCATCTTCCCCGGAGCACACTGAAAAGACACAAGACAATAAGCTCTTTGACCATCTATTCCTGTATTTTCATAAGCTATGGCTACAGGTTAGGTAAGCCATTTCATTTTGATCTGTTACTTGATCTCGTTTGGCTTCCACTGGAAAGCCCCAACATATTTGCAGCTGGCATATAGAACAGGAAACTGTGGCCACTTAAGCAGATGATCTCTATATCTACAAGCCTCCTAAGTTACTACTAGGTGCTGAATCATTTTTAGTATAAAGAGGTTAAAAATCTTTGAACAATACATTTTAATTTAGTTATGGTTCTAGACATGGTATCTGTAAAACATTAATAAGATATATAAATGGGGGTTAATTAGAGAGTGTTTACTGTTTTGCTATAGGTCCCTCTCACATTTGGATGTTGCAGGTGCAACCCATTTAGATCACAAGGATTTTATGCCAGGGTGATTCCAAAGGTCAGGACTGCTGGCAGGCCATTCCATCCTCTCCACTCCCAAATTCTGGAGGTAGTCTCTGATAAACCCCGCTCTGTGGGGACGAGCGTTGTCATCTTGGAGGATAGAGTTCGGTCCCAGTCTGTGGAGATATGGGATTGCCACTAGTTGCAGAATCTCATCTCGATAGCTCTCTGCATTGAGATTACCTCCAATGATGACAGTGAGGGAGATGCCGCCCCAACACCATCACACTGCCTCCACCAAAAGATGTTACTCTATCAGTGCAGCAATCAGCATAGCGTTCTCCGCGTCTTCTCCACACTTTGTCCCTACGATCCAACTGCCATAGGCAGAATCTGGACTCATCGCTGAACATAACGTTTCTCCACATGTTCAGGTTCCAGTGCATGTGTTGCCGACACCAGCGCAAACGGGCCTGACGGTAAAGAGCAGTCATGGCAGGCCTCCTGGCAGCCCTATGAGACTGGAGATTGGCTGCGTGCAGTCTGTTTCGGATTGTCTGGGCAGAGAGCCGTCGGACATATCGTCCTGCAAACCTTGACTGCAAATCTGTAGAAGACAGCCTACGGTACCTAAGTGCTGACAGGGTGAAGAAATGGTCTTCTAGGGAGGGGTGTTGTCTTCTTGGGATGCCCACTTCACGGCCTGTCTCTGACATCCCTCGTTATATGGAACTTGGCCTTCACTTTGGAGATGGTACTAGGGCTCACTCCAAATAATGCCGCAACTTGGTTTTGCGGAACACCAGCTTGAAGTTGCCCTATCACACGGGCCCTATTCAGATCAGTAAAACGTGGCATGCCGATTCTTGGAGCAGACACCTACTGACCACTGTAGCAGGGCCCATGCTCACTGGGGGTACCAGAACCTCAAAAGTGTCAATAGCAACAGCAAAATAAGCTGTTTGGCAACGGCAGAGAAGATTTGGCAAATTTTTCATGGGTGCAACCCACATACTCAGCTCTGCTGCTTATCCCACAAATGCACGTTCCTTACAAATGTGGCACCATTTAAAAGGGAAATAAACAGGCTTTCCAACGGTATAAGATTTATTGCCAAGAAGCATTGTTACAACAAAGAAATAGTCTACCAAACACAAATTTCCTTACTTTTTGTGTTTAGTTGTGATGTCACAAATAATGCTTGTAGGTACACGCCTTAAACTCAGATTTAAGGTGAGCACAGAGAAACGTTCCCCCTTCAGCAGATAAAAAAAACAGCCTTCTAGTGTCAAACTCTGCACATACATCATTCTGCACAGTGAAGCTCAAACATTGATGTAACAAGAAGAAAAACACATTTTTGATTGGAGGGGGACTTTAAATATCCAGTCTCTTAAGCTACATTACTTCTTCATTTGATGATGCGCCTAAACCACAAAATACACATGACTGGACATTAATAGCAAATGACATCAGTAGATACAGTACAGGTAGCCTGCAAATGAAATTTAAAAACACAATTTCAAGGACAAAGAAGTAAGCTTAAAGTTAAACTACATTCAACATAAATGTAAATAATTCAAATGAAATCAAAATAATTTACATAAACCAGTCCTGTTTATACCTGGAATAGTTTGTATGTGTGTGTATGTGCGTTGATGGGTTACTTGCGTAGTCGTGTGTGAACGTGTGCAGGCGGGGGGCTTTCCTCGCATACAAATTCACTCTCACATCTGCTGCAAGTGCCGTGGAAATCAACAAATGTTTTCTGTGCCAATCCTGTGTCACACTGAATTAAACTTGCACATGAGCACAGGTCCACACAGGGAAAAACACTGAAGAATGAAGCCTATGTGTCTATAAAACTGCAGTAGAGACATGGATGTGAGAATAATCCCATGAGAGAAGGCTGACAAAAGGAAAAGCTGTTAAGTGTTGCTTATTATTAAACAAGCAGCACATTAAAGACATGCTGCTGTATTATCATATTAATACCTATATAATATATCCATAATACCACTTGCAGTTCTTAAGTTACATCCTTCCATTCTATAAAAAACTTTTAGGAAAAGTTAAAAATTAAAAAATGTGATCTGTGTGTGAATACTCCCAGTATTTACAGATGGTGGGTTGGTAATACCAGCTGTTCTGTCACAGATTGTTCCTGCTGCGAGTGGTTTTAGCACAGCAAGGCTTCAACCCTTCCATCAACGCATTAATAACAGGCTCACTCTTTCCATTGATCTCATGATCAGAGGATACATGTATCTGCACATTTCTGTTTCTGCATTCATATTTTCTAATTTACATATAGATTAAAACTACTCGCATTGTATGCAGTATCGGGGAGGAGGCATTTTGAATGCTCAGGTTACTGTTCTATTACTGTTGTGAATCATTCATTTAAGGTTAAAATTATTAAAGTAAATGGATTAATGAGAGGACTGTAGAAACAGTGCATTTTTTTCTCATGTATGTCTTACCTGTCTGTAGCTGTTTCACCCTCCTCCCCAACACCCCCACCAGCATCCAGGCCACATCCATGGTCCAGAGAAATCTCCAGAGGTCTGTTATAGGGGGGATATAGGTGAAACCTTCATGAATAATAATAATAATAAATCCACAATTCTTGCCAATCCCCTTTTCTAGAGTGCTACCTGGTTGATCTGCTTTTAGCCATCATTAACAGTATACAGAGTTAGTTCCTAGTTCATTCATGATGAATCATCATAACTATGCAACCATAAGAATGTCATGGATGAACAGCTAAAGCAGCAAAACAAATTTAATATCTGTACATGAAATGTTGGTTGACAAAATCCCATCTTATAAAGATAGCTTTGCATACCCTCAGACAATACACCTGCAGAATCAAAGAAAGGCATATGGGCAGCGAAAAATACTTCATAAATTGTTCCAGTATACATGTAACAGCTGCTCTGGGGATATATTATTGTTGATTCATTTTTAGCTCTTTCTTGTTTAATTGTACAGCGTCTGTCATGAAATAGAACACATGGTACAACTAAAGCAACTGAGAGAATGAGTAAAAACAACTACAAGAGTCATAAAAACATCAGATAGTAATGCTTAAAAAATCTCCAAGGGCAAGAGTAAGAATCTAGTTGAGAGCTGTAGGCAATTAATTTCATTTAAAAGGAGTGTACCACTTGAATCTACTTATGCTAATATAAGTGTGTATATACACAGGACATCTAATGTTAAGTAATGAATGGTGTACTGTAGCTACAAGATGTAAATCAGGGAAGAGATGACAACGGAGATGAGATGATTATAGTAACAAATGCTTGAGGTGATGATGCATTACAGTAAATACTGTCTTCATTATCAAGTACCAGAGTTTCTTCTGGGAGGGTTTGAGGCACAATGTGACATAAAACCTTTTGGACAGCATTTGCAGGTTTCTATAATATGAGGCACTTGCTTGTATTGAATTCCATAATGCTGACTGGAAAGACAGCTGAAAGCAGATCTGAAGGAGCATTTCAGAAACTTTTATGGTGAATTATTTTTTCTTAAAGATCCCTTCCAGGCATGTTTTAGATGTATATACCACACTCTACTTTGAATAGAAAAACGTTTTTCCCTCAAAAGAAGTTCAATTATCTCATTAAAAACCTTAACTTTAAACAATTTAATCTGCAGCTCAAAAACACACTTTGCTCTGTTCTTCAAGCCCTACTGTCACATACTGATGCTGCTCCTCTGCTGTGCTGTAGAGATTTTTGGCAAACCACATCATGACACTGTGAGTATGTGTGAGGGTGGAAAGTAATAGGTAGTAAGTAGTAATTAACAATAGTCCAGTAACAAGTAATTAAGAACATCTCAGAGATCTTCTAGCTGTCTTGTACATAATAAGCCTTCTCTGTCTGACCTTCCTAATACTTCTCTGTGCACTCTGAAACTTTCACTACTTAATGTTGTCTTTTCCAAAAGTCTTGATATTGCAATAACAGCTGTTCCGGATGCTGCAATTTCCGACCACTATTATATATTTTTGATTTTATATGCTCCTTTGAACAGATGAATATTGATAGATTCATTAACAAACATTACATTAATGCTAATATAGCTAATATAATTATTAATTAATTTAATATATACATTACCCACCTTGCCATCATGTGATGCCATGGTGGACAATTTTTCTAATGTTATGTCTCAGATAATTGATCACGTTGTTCCTGCCAAAACTATAAAGATACGTGGACCACCAAAGGCACCTTGGAGAAACAGTGAAAAAGTAAGGATGGCAAAAAGACTCTGCCGGAGAGTTGAATGGAAATGGGAAAAAAAAACAAATTAAAAGTTTATTTTGAGATCTATAAAAATGTGCTCTACTGTTAAAACAAAGATATTAAATCTGCCAGACAGTCCTACATTTCTCAATTGATTAACAATAATCAGAATAATGCCTCATTCCTGTTCTCTGCAATTGACAAACTGATTAATCCCTCCAAATCTACCCCTCATGAGTTTCTCTCTACAACCAAATGTGATGAAATTGCTGTTTTCTTTCAGGAAAAAGTCTCCCATACTATAGATAATATATTAATTTCTTGCAGCAATACATCATCTCACACCAATTTTACTGCCATGAGATCAATGTCTACATTCTCACCTGTTAACTCCAGAAAGAGGAAGTAATTCAGCGCCTCAAGTCTTGCACCTGTTCTCTTGATTCCATCCCTACCAAACTGTTCAAAACTGTCTTTCATTGCTTTATAAATGACAGTAAATATTATTAATATCTCCCTGCAGACTGGCATTTTCCCTGCTTCTCTTAAGTGTACTGTCATCTCACCTCTGTTGAAGAAAAACAACCTAGATCCATCTGTAAAAAAATAAATATAGACAATCTCCAATCTCCCCTTTCTAAGCAAAATACATAAATAAAAAGTTGCTTATGTATTTTATTTTATGTATCACTGCTGCCTTTGACACTGTTGATCATGACATTTTAATTCAAAGGCTCCGTGATTCAGTCGGCTTAGCAGGTCCTGTTTTTAACTGCTTTTCATCCTACTTGAAGGACTTTTATGTTTCAATTGGTATTTTTTAATCTGCAGAAACAAAAATTTTCCTGGGGTTCCACAAGGGTCAGTCCTTGGGCCACTGCTTTTTAATATATACACACTTCTGCTTGGTATCATCATAAAGAAACATAATATATCTTAGCATTAGTATGCTGATGACACACAGTTGTACATTCACTTTCTCAGTCCTGTTAACAAACTAGTAAACTGTACTGATGATGTTTATTACTGGACATCCAGAAACGTCTTAAAGCTGAATACAGACAAGAATGAGATACTCATAGTTGGTCCTAGAAGTCAGAGACAGGAAATTTATTCACACTTGGCATTGCTGTCTCTGAAATACAGTGAGCAAACCTTGGCATTATTTTGGATACTGATCTCAATTTTTGATCTCAATATCACCAGAATAGCATTTTATCACTTAAAAAATATATCAAAACTCAGAGCATTCATATCTCAAACTGACTCTTAGAAAATGGTTCATACATTCATCTCAAGCTGGTATTTGATTGTGTTTATGTTTTTGGGTTTTTAATTGCTGTGTGGTATGTTTAATGCACGTTGGGTGTATGCTTCATTGATTCAGTTTCTGCATTTTACTCATGCTTATATTCTTATATTTATATTGCTTATGTTACCTATGTTCTCATGTGTATGCCTATATTTTTATATTTTGTTTTCAGTGTGCTAATGCACACTGAGCTTACTTGTAATGAAATGTGCTATACAAATAAAATTGCCATTGCCATTCAGTGCATTAAACATTTATGGAACAAGCTGTAATGTCATACTGTAGAATGATGCATATGGATGTGAAAGACCAGATGAAATGCATGTAACACATGTTAAAAGAAAGAAGAACTAGTTCTATTTTAAATTTTTAAACAAACTCCCTTCAAATTGTTATAATCAATTATCACTGCAACAAACAGCAGAGCTGAGTGAGCCTGTACAGGTTAAACAGGTTCATTTGATTCCTGTAAACACAAAACATGAAAAACTACCATTAAGTTACATGTTACACACAGACACAATGAGAATAGCTCTACAGTGGCTGTATGGATGTACAAAGCAATATAGAGCAGATTAGTGTTTCATAAGTACCCTCATTCTATAAAAGTCCAACATGTGAATACCATTTAATGAATTAGTCCTTAGTGGCTCCCAATACATCCAACACTATGTGGATCAGCCTGCATGCTGTATATTAGCAACATCCCTCAAAAAGCCTTGTTTATTTCAGCAGATCTGCCAGTGGCACTTTTGTTCAGCACGTGGCAGAATGAGTGAGAGTGTTAGGCAGTAAATGCATTGGTTTACCATAAAACTCTGGGGCAGAGAAAATTAGAGGATGAACTAAAGACAGGAAGAATTCAGCTGCAGCCACACTCAATGACTGTGCAATGATTGTACGGGTCCTAATTTGAATAGTTGAACAATATAACATAGCATTATGTGCAACCTCTTATAACTATGATATGAAATAAAGAAGTAAAAACATAAATCGTTTGGACACTGAGGCTGGCTTTATTTCTGACTTCACATTAATGACTTTTGTCCTTTAAGCGCTAAGAAAGGATTTTATTTTGCCAGAGGACAGACTGCTGCATTCAAACCTGAATGTTTTGCTCTACAATAAGTTTGCATTCTGACACAAATAAAAGATGGACATTAAAATGCAAAACACCTGAGGAGTGGCAGATATGGCATGTCTAATGACTTGAATATTGTCTTCTGGGCAAGACTTTACATGGACTCAACTACAAACACAAGACATTATGCACAGCTTTATGAATACAGACTCAATCCTAATAAAACAAATGAAAAAAAAAAATTCTTCATCCAGACAGATGTATTCTGTATTCCTGGGTGTTGCCCTGATTAAAGTTTAAAGGTAATTTTTCTAGTTTAATATTTATATCAGATGTAATTCTCAGGGCAACAGCCGAGTGCTGTGGAGGTGAGAGAGACTCTCCAGAAAGATTTTTGTTCTAACCTCTCAGGTGAAATGCAAACATATGGAATGGCACAAATATCTAAATAACTCTAATACTGTGGTCAGTTGTTCTATATTCTTAACAAAAAGTCCTTTGAACTGTAACATGTAATAAATAAAACCCTGCAAGAGGACACTGTATGTGCATAAACACTGTTAATAACCAATAAAAAGTGAATAATTCATATTCTACCCATCCTCTGTAGTCATGAGCTGCAGCTTTTCCTTATGAGGCAAAGTTTTTGTTAAATGCTTATTCTGTATTCCCACCAGTCCACTTTGATGTTCGTGCTGTACTTTATCTTATCATGGACATTCATTTCTTTCTACTCTCTGTGGCTGTCACAATTAATTCTTTGACAACACCATTACACCCCGAATGCACCTTTCGTCTCGAGCTTTGGCTCAATCTGTTCCAGCCTCTATCTGGGTGTTGCTCTCTGCATGTGTGTGTATGTGTATGTGTGTGTGTGACAATTCACACATGTAAGAAAGAAGGAGAGCAAGTGGCGTGCAAGGCAATATTTTCACTGTGTGTAATTCTTTTGAAGATAATTCATCCCTACTTTCAAGGTGTGACAAACTGGCTTGTTTCCCTTTCTGCATTTTCTGAGACAAATTCAAAATTAATTTTCAAGTGCCACCATATGTGCCTTTGACTCACTTTCATTGGTTTCCTTTACGCTTATGTCGAGTTGTAATTAAAAGTAGCACATCACTGCTGACACAATGGGACAACTTAATATGTTGAAAGGGATGTTTACAAGGCTGAAATTGGCAGTCCTGAACATGCATCCAATATAGAACCACACTACTGAAACAATTCAGATTCAGATTTAACCATTTCAACCCCATGGGCCCTTTGGCCAAGTCTATTATTACAAACACGTATGTGGAGCAAGATTGCTCAAAGCCAGAGAATTTCTGTAAGGTGTCCAAAGATTAAAAATACAGTATTTCATGTGGAATTATAGATAAATGTGCATAAAATGACAAAAAGCCTTAAGCCTTAAACATTGAGTTTTGGATTTGAATATTTCACACATGTACAGTAGCGTACAGATATTTAGACATTCACCCATTTTTTGTTGTGTGTGCTCCAGGGAATTGCATTTAATGGGAAACAATAATATAAGATTTAGGTGCTGACTTTCAGCTTTAATTTAACAGTTTCCATACTGGGTGTTGAGTGTAGCCACGGTATCATGCTCCAGCATTTTAAGTTGTTGAAAGACTAAGTATGGAAATGTTTATGAATGCTACACTGGATGTGGGTGTGAACACCACCCTTAAAGCTGACAGTCAGCAGTTTAACCTCAGTCATTGTTAAATTTAAAATCAAATTTCCCAATTTTCAGAGCCAAAACTATAAAAAATATGTCACTGTCCACTATAGTGTGATAAATGGTGTGCTGGAATGAGCAGATACTGTACAGAATATATATTGTAGTGTTGTCAAACAGAGTGGAAAAAAAAACTTTCAAAGCTGCTTAGTGGACATTTTAAAGAAAAATATGTGGAGCATTGGTTCAAAAGATTAAGAGGCCACTATTGAAATCACAAGTTGACTGTCATGCTACGCATTTTCAATTACACCTGTGATTTCCTTAAAAATAACATTTTTACACTTAATATCTGTTTCTTCATTTAAACATAATCTCTATGGTCTTGATTTGTTCTTGATTCTTACTGACAGAATACCAATCATGGTCCACCATGATGATATCATTTAATGGATCCAGCATTATGACAACTGTTATCTGATATTTTTAGCTTCGGTTTGTTTGAGTTGAATTTCAATTTCAATCATTTCTGTATTTTGAGTTTTCAGAAATACGTTGTTAATACAACAGAAATGATTATACCTTATACAAAGTCAGGATTCATTCAATTCAATTCAATTCAAATTGCATTTGTATAGCACCATCTCATGCAAAAGCAGTTCAAAATGCTTTACATAAAAACTAAATAAAACGGCAAAAATTGGGTTTATAAACAAAAAAAAACATCCATGCATACATGCACATATATACACTCATACATACACACATACAACATACATACTGTACAAATATGGTGTGTTCATTTAAGAAAATACTCAACTGAAAAGGAAGGTCTTTAATTTGCTTTTAAAAGAACACAGTGTCGGAGCAAGTCTAAGATCTACCGGCAAACTGTTACATTCTTTAGGTGCATATATGCTGAATTCTATCTCGTCAGACTTTGAAAGTGCTCTAGGCATATGGAGGAGATTCCCAACTTGTGACCTGAGAGATCTGCTGGGATGGTATACTGACAGCATGTCTGATATGTACTGTGGAGCCAGACCATGAAGTGCTTTGTAAACCAAGAGAAGAATTTTAGCCAGATAGCCAGTGAAGGTTTCGGAGGACTGGAATTATGTGGTCTGATTTTTTTGTCCTGGTTAGAACTCGTGCAGCTGTGTTCTGGATAAATTGTAATCTAGGGATTGTTTTGTTTGGAAGGCCCATAAACAGAGAATTGCAAAAGTCCAGCCTGCTCATTACAAAAGCATGCATGAGTTTCTCTGAGTCAGACTGGGAAAGAAAGCCCCTGATTTTGAAAATGTTTCTAAGTTAGAAAAAGGCAAAATTGGTGATGCCATTGATATGATCCCAAAAACTGAGTTCACCATCCATGGTTACACCTATAGGTTTTTAATCTGTTCACTTGTTTTTAATGATATGGACTCCAGGTAATCACAGACCAGCTGCCTCTGGGCTTTAGTGTCCACAACCAAGATCTCAGTTTTTTCCCTGTTCAGCTGAGGGAAGTTTACAGCCATCCAGTGGTTAATTTTTTCCAAGCAGTTGACTAGGGAGTTTATGGGGCGCAAGTCATCAGAGGATAGTGAGATGAGAAGCTGTGTGTTGTTGGCATAATTATGGTAGCTAATATTATGTCTGCTGATAATGTAGCCAATGGGAAGCATATAAACATTGAAAAGAAGAGGACCCAGGATGGAGCCCTGCGGGACCCCACACACTAGTTCGTATTTGTTGGAGTGGAAGTCTCCAAGTGTGACAATGAAATTCTGTTTTTATTTATTTTGGTAGGATTCAAACCATTGGAGAACCGTGCCAGACAGACCCACCCAGTCTCTTAGCCTTTCCAGCAGGATCCCATGATCCAATGTGTCAATTGCAGAGCTAAGGTCTTAGGACTTTTAAAAGAGCAGTTTCTGTGCTATGAGATGTGTGGAAGCAAGACTGGAAATTTTTTCATAAATATTATCTGAATAATAGCTGTTCAGGTGCTGATATATAACCTTCTTGATAATTTTACTCAGGAAGGTGAGGTTGGAGATTGGCCTATAGTTACTAAGTGTGTTTGGCGGTTGAGAGAGTTTTAGAGGAAACAACAGGGGAGGGGCTAATGAGTTTATCAATGGTTGAGAAGAGGCATTTTGGATCGTTTTTGTGGGTGTTGCTAAGATTTGCAGTTTTGATTTTCTCCACCTCTTCTCAGCTTTTTGGCAGTCTCTTTTGAGCTGCTTTATGATCTCAGCATTTCTCCACGGGGCTCAACATTTGCTACAGATTTCTTTAGATCTTAGTGGTGCAGCATTATTGATACTGTCTAACAGAAGCAATCAGCCAGGTCATCACAAATGCTGCTCTCAAATGAAAGTAACAAGGAGGAATTTGCACTAAGAAAATGAGTTTGAAAAGATTCGCAGTGATGTTTCACAGAAGTACCGTCTCTTGACATGTCTACTGGTGATAGCCTGATCAGCAGCTAAGAGTACACTGAAGAAAACACAGTAATGGTCTGACAGTGCAACATCATTGACAGTGCTTACTCTGACATCAGTACCCATAGAAATGACAAGGTTAGTTGGTTCCATAATGTGTTGGGTCATGTGAAACAACTGCAATAAAACAGACTGTGGTGAAAACTGTGGAATTATCAATGTGAATGTTGAATTGATTGATTGACAGCAAGATATTCAAAATTTTGGTACTCTCCAAGTGAGACCTGAAGACAGTTTAAAGAATCAGAGAAAATGGCTGCTACTCCCCCACCTTGTTCGGCTTGCCTTGCAGTGTGCAGAAAGTTAGAATTGGGGGGTGATGCCTCATGCAGTGTGAAGAAACTATTTGGATCTAGCCATGTTTCAGTAATAAAGAAAGCATCAAGCTCATTATCCTCAATAATTTGTCTGACCATAAATGATTTATTAGTCAGGGAGTGGACATTCAATAAGGCAAAATGAAGAGCCTGTGAGGTAGGCCTAGGGTATGAGGTAGTATGATTGAGGAGGATTGGGATGAGGCTGTCAAGATTTGCTTTTGCAATACCTCTGTTATGTTCACTGACCTTTCAGAAATAATAACAGAAATAGCAGGTGAGAGTACAGATAAGGACCTACAGGGAAGTTTTTTTTCTCTTCTAAATAGGTCGATCTGGGCTGTTACAGTGAGTGGGTTCAAATGTACAGGCAGAACTGTCCACCGCTAATTTGTTGTTTTGATGACGCGGGGACACAAGTGTGGTGAAGACCGTGCAGGATGTTGTTTGTCAGCACGCCTGACCCTAGATTACACTTAAAGATTTATTTTAATCCAAAACACATACAGTGACCAAAATGTAGGTTTCAAACACAAATTATAGAAATTACTAGACAGAATACAGTTTGTATTGTGTCAGTTGTGAATGGCAAAGCATCTGGAGCATTTTATGAATGGGTGTGTCAGTGTGGATGGGGGCTGTACCCTAAGTGGTCATTTTGGAAGCTCTCCACTGCATCTTTCAGACTAATATGGTAGGATCTGCATGTTAGACAAAGAAGCCTATAAACTGTTATTCTTGTCATTATATTTTGATCAATAATGCACCTAAAGTACTCATCAAGCAGCACTCACAAGCCCAAAGTCTAGAGTAAAGAAATCCAAAATAAACACACTTTTAGGCAGGCCTACGATGTCTCTTAGTAATGATGTTTGCTTCACTATATATTCAAATCAAACACTCAACAAAAATAATAAACCTACATGAGTGTATGAGAGCGCGTGAATTCAGTTGTAATTGACGTCATTAATTGATCAGAGCTCGGGCACAGTAGAGAAGCCAGCTGCTTCTTCTTATACACACATAAACGGGAGTGTGATGCGCTCTCTGGTGCCTTGCAGCCGCTGCCCCTCTGACCGCTCCTGTGAGAGGAGCGTACATTTGTGAGACTTCATTTGGCGCGACCTATTGCCAGTGCTGGATAGGTTGAAAAGTAATTCTGGAAACTTACTCGTACCTTAATTGGATCAAGCACAACATCAGGGGACGCGGGTTCAAGTTATTCAGTACTTATTGGCCGAGGTAAGGACATTTTATTTGTCATTAGTCAAAACGTATAACGTACCACGTGGTTCTGTGTGCAATTTACTGTAAGTTTAATTGCGTCAGGGGCGAGAATGGACTGAAATAAGTGTCAAAACATCTGCATGCACAGTAGCACAGGCAGCAAATTGTGACAGGAACTACCATACATGGCTATTCTTTTGAAGAGGCTTTAAAAGTAAATGACGATTGACACTATATGATGTTATTTGATGCTGATCACCCAACGAGGATTTGCGCAAATACGCACAGGAATTAGTTGGATCATTTAGTGGTCACTGCCTCTCTGACGTGATTGTTTTTTTTTTTTTTAAATGTCGACTCATTCGTGATAAGACATAAGAGGATAGTTTTGGATAGTCGTTAAACGCACAATTCGTGGCACAATAACACAAAACGTACGACTAGAACTTGCTCCCAAAACGACTGACAGGTCATTGGACTAACACTGAATCTAAGTTATTAATGTTTCGTGATACTGTAAAAGGTTTGCTTACATCAATAATGTCTGTACAATTATGTTCGCTCACTGTGTTCAACCTCGAATGATTTGAGCAAAATCCTTTTAAATTCAATTTCTAGTAATCACTTAAGAATCTGTTTATTCATCATAGGAATCCTGGCTGGGTATAGTGGGCTCTATTACCTCACACTCTTATGCTTCAGCTTTGAGGAATTTGGTATCGGAGGGTGTTGTTCTTGGTTTTATGTGGAAGCAGGCAGCATCTGTCCCACTGTCTCGTATTGCCTATCACAGAACAAAGCTATAGAGCAGACACAAAGTAGCCACCTTTCTTTAGCTTTCTACATGCTTTACAGCCATTATATTTTATTCCCAAACAATGATGTGTAGCGTGCGTAACAGTGCGTCTGGATGAGTTTTGCGCCTTTACGCACAGAGTGAGTCGTGTTTTTTTTATTTTTTTCAAATGATTACCTAAAATTACAACCAGTTTGAGGACTCTTATGACAGCGATCTGGACTGTGACACGTGGATCAAATATCGAGTATAATTTCTTACCTTCATAGTTACAAACCTACAGTGCAGCATACAATTTGAGGACTCACGTTTTTATAAAGGTATTTTGGAAATAATAATTAGAAGATAAACTCGGGGGAGGACTGGAGCTCCATAACCACTACAGCCGATGATCTGACACTTTTATATCTGCAGAAAACGTCTTATGTTCATGTCCTTCAACTCACTTTGATATGTGGATAATCCTTCCAGATTTTCTAATATTTGTACTTGTGTGTGTGTGTGTTTCTCATTCATTTGCACTGGTTAGAATGTATGGCTGTGTTGGTGGTTATTTACAGATTCTGTCAGAAAGGAACAGGAGGCCAAGCAAAAACTGTCATTTTTTATTATTTTTCACCTACGAAATAAGAAAAAAAAACAGTAAAAATTATCATATTTTGTGCTATTTATGTAAAATCTGAGACAGTTATTGTTTGGTATTGGCTGTAGCCACACTTTGTCCCTGACCAGTGCAGATTATACTACAGATAATTGGAGTCAGAAATGCTTTTTGTTATAGGTGGACATAAATATGATGTGTCAAGAATGTGGGAATACTAGATGTTTTTATAGTGCATGTTAGGTTTGGCTGCAATAATCATTTGCAGAATTTGAAACACCTCCATTGAGGGTACTAAAATTTCAGTAATGCAGCTGACCACAGGAATAGCACATTAGGATGAGTTTGAGGTGCATTTCCCTGACACCTGTTATTAAACCTTATTGACCCCTCATTTCATTTATTGATCTGTCTGTCAGTCACTACCTGCCTTTAGCTGCTGAAGCAGAATGAAAACGTGGAAATAGAGTGTTGATGATGTTAGCACATGGGTAGCTTAAAGGCAGGTTGATGTATTAGTCAATGTCTTTTGTACATCACATTCAGCTGAGGACATGGAAAAGGTTAATACAATCACACAGCAAATTCAATTACATGACTGTCCTCTGACAGCCAACAACCTACAAGTTGTGGCTTTAAATGCATAGATTAAAAGCTAATATATTATCACTTGCACCAATCCCCAACTTTGCTAATGAAAAACTCTGATCTGTTTTCAGATGAGGCTGCTAGATGAAGACATTGCGTTCCATTCAAACATACCTGTGCCACTGGATATAACAGTGGCTGTGGTCTACTCTGTTTTTGGTGAGTAAAGCCTACTGCAATTCAGACCCTTTTTCTTTTTTTTATCCCCCAACAGACCAATAAAGAGTTAATAACACTGTCAATTAGTTTTCTACTAGTTCTGCTCAAGCTGAAATGAGTAACAGCATGAAACAAGATAGCACAGTGTGAAGCCTTGTGAGCGAGTTTACTTTCCTCTCTCTGATTGTGTTACTAAATTATATGCATTCCACTTCCACCATTACAAAAAACCTGTAGACTGTATGTATAGCGTCTGTCTATATTTTCCATATACATGCATCAGTGTGTATAAGTCCATTTTTGCACAGATCAATGTACAGTTGTGATACAGACCCAGTGAGGCAGCCGCTGCTGCAGCTGCTCATGTATTATCTGTGCCTCTTACACGACAACATGAGGGCTTTCTGATAATGAATTCCATGGCTGGGCCATGTACTGAAAAAATATCCTGCCCAGGTTAACTTTAATCTCAGTCTTTGATCTTGGCAACATTACAGGAGAATCATTACATTAAATGTAGTCTTACACTGCACACTGTAAGAAAGAAACTAAAAAGATACAGCTGTATTAAGAGATTTTTTTTTTTTGGGTTGAGATTTATTTTGTGAATGTTCTTCTTTATGGACACAGATTTGAAGTTTAAAGATTGTAATTTTATATTAAAACTAGTTTATTTCCTAATTACTGCCTATTGTTTAGAGGGACTAAGTTATACTAAGGATGTAGCTTTAAGTGGGTGTTCAGCATGGTGCAGTTGTATGTCAATGTCAGTGTGTGATTTGGCTGCTGTTGTTCTGTATAAGTCTGTTAAAGGGGACATAACATGCTTTTTGTGATTTTCTGTCATTTATATACTGTTATAATGTCAGATGTCTATGTTAAACCTGGTCAAAGTTCCAAAACTTGAGGTGAACATATGTAAAAATGCTCCCTGAAAGTCAATAGCCAGGCTTTAGCCTGCACTGAATGTTCCGTTTGAAAAGTTATCTCTACTTCCTTATCAAACTGATGTCAGAATATTCGCACATGCCCACAAACAACAGTTTGTTCAGTAGTCTTTGTTGCTAAGGTTGTTCCACAGGTTGTTCGCATTGTCCACTCTCATATTTCAGATTGGATTTCTGCTCCAACATGTACGGGTATATTTGAGAAGTTGCATTTTGGGTAAAGAAGGACAAAAATAAGTGAAAATTTAGCCTCTGGAACTGCTGGAAGCTATCGGAAGCTGGCCAATCAGAACAGAGTGGGCTCCTCGGAAGGGGGGCCTTAAAGAGACAGGAGCTAAAACAGCCTGTTTCAGACAGAGGGGCTGCATAAAGAGCCAGTATAAGTTAAATAAAGAGTTTTCTGAACTTTAAATCATGCAAAGCTATACCAGTAGAACCTCAGACTAAAAATAATAGACCTGGAAATGTGTGTGATATGTCCCCTTCAAACTAAAGAAAGTTTAACTTGTGAAGCTGTTTCTGTGCTACCTGTGAATTAACTAACACTTGGGATTACACTTGGTGGTCTGGCAGTCTAACATATTAAATAATTGAAAACTTTATGTCCAAATTCATTAAAGGGGTCTCAAAAGCTGTCCTTATGACTCTTGAAGGAGATCCTTACCTTCACTTAAATAAGATTTTTTTTATAAGCTCATGAATGTGAAGGCCTTGTATTTATGTGAGTCACTCTGACCCCAGGACTGAAATGTGTGTGACAAATTCCTAAGGTGAAGTAAGACAGTGTAGAGCATGGAAACAGGTGTGCATGAACCTGTGGACATTGATTTTACATTTCATGCTACAAGATAGCTGCTATTTTTTTCTGCAGAATGTTGATTCAGTATGTCAACTTGATCCTTAGTTATATCATTACACACTGCTTATTTACAGTCAAATCTACTATATGAACCTGAAAGCCCAGACAAGTTGTAAACCAAATTGCAGTACTCCTGTTGCTTTGCTTTCCTGTAGCTTGTTTGAAGAACACCAGAAAAACATTGAGATTTACATTTATAAGAATACCTGGGCAGCCTGGTTCTGCATATATTGTTGCTGAGAAAGCTGCTGAAAACCATTTTCTGACAATTGCACCTCAGCTTTGTTGTGGCTCACAGTCAGCACTCACTCACAGCCAGGTGTTTTTGGTCTGTTTTTCCTGCAGGAGTTTGTTCACTGTTTGGCAATAGCACATTGCTATATGTCTCCTACAAGAAAAAGCACCTCCTCAAGCCTGCAGAGTACTTCATCATCAACCTAGCTGTTAGCGACTTGGGCCTGACTCTGTCCCTCTACCCTATGGCGATAACTTCAAGCTTCTACCACAGGTACTACACCCGGCACCTAGCATTGGGTATCAAAGCGAGGAAATTCAGACAAAGTGGTTGTTGTCACCACCAGAGAATGGGATACTTTCATGTGAAACATATACGACTCCCTTCATATTTCATGGTTCATTTGACTATATGATTGTCTAGCAGTAGGATTGCCTGTGAGTTCACAGATATGGAGTGTCCTGCTCATGCTATTATCCTCTTTTCCCTTTCTCACCTTCTCCCTCATTGATCTTCCTTTTCCTCTGTCTTGTGTTGCACTCTCCTTCTCTTTCTCACACCCCTTTGCCCTCCTACGCAGGTGGTTATATGGGAAAACGGCGTGCTCCATATACGCTTTTTGTGGCATGTTGTTTGGCATCTGCAGTCTGACCACTCTAACCCTGCTAAGCATGGTGTGCTTTGTGAAAGTGTGTTATCCACTCTATGGTAAGTCTTCAAAGAAGCTATTTTTGCCCAATGACATGACACAGGATTAACCATCACGTCCCTAAGTGGCTGATTGTCGATTTATCTGCGGAAGGAAACAAAATGATAATCCCCCCGTGAAAAGCGTTGCACGTTGGCCTTTCTTTGATGACTGACAAGTCCAAGGTCTGCGCTCAATAAGTATTACTTGTGATGTTGGTTAATGCACTGAAACAAGGCCTTCTATTTGACCTCAAGAAATTGTGTTTTCCCAGGCAGTGTCACAAAAGGCTTTAACTTAGTAGCTCTTGAACACCATTACTTAACAAAACTAATGAGAAGTCAAAACTTCAATCACTGTAGATCTGACTATGAAATATGGACAAAACATTCTTTCACTGCATTATTTGCATATGTCTCACAGTGGTATGTTCCCCCCTGCATATTTACAGAGGCACTCATTTCATTACAACTGGCTAATAGTCATGATGTATGCGTATATTAGGCTTATGTAACTCGCCAATCACTTGTTTGCCTCAGAGACCTTATCGCTCACCTAATGCTGCAGGCTAACTAGGTGATGCTTTACCTGGCATAGCTTGACAATTATCAGTCTAGATAATTTCACTCTGCTCCTTTAGCACCCCTACAGTATATAGATACAACTGCCAAGCTGTCTCTCCCCATGGGAAAAAAAAGTAGTCTCTGTATCTGCAGGAACATTGACCAAAAACACACCAGGCCTGCTCCACATGCCTCTGACTAGAACATGGCCAGACTGTATTTGAAAACCCTGGAGACTACTGTTTCTACTTTACAATGAAGAGCTTCCTTTCTGGGCTGATACATCAAGCCAGTATCTTGAAAAAAATACCCTTTTCTCACCAATGTCACCACTGAGGAAACACAGCTCAGCGTGGGTGAGAAAAATAGCCCAAATCTGGAAATGTGATGCTGTCTCCTGGAGGGAGAATCCATATTGCTGCAAGATACCCATTCAAGGACCTTCTCTCCTGGAGTTAAGGTATAGATAAGCATGAATGGCATGCATGCTGCCATGAAGCCATTGGTAACAACCCACCTCCATCCGGAATTGTCACTTATGTCACTTAGACCACACACACACTCTACCCCAATAATTACAGGTCAACTGAGAAGGCGTATAAGCTTTGGTAGTGAGAGCTTATGCTCAAGGACAGAAAGCTAAATGGGGTCTTAAACACACCAACGCTGAAACACTTTCTGTCATGACTTGAGTGACGTACTGGTGAGGATCAATAATTCAGCCATGAAGGCTGACATAAGCCAGGGTTGTGCTTCCATCAAGTTACACAAGCTGGCACACAGATACTGTGAAGTGATGCACATCTCTTCTGTGTGACTGAGACACATATTCCTGGATTTGTTATACCGTGGTGGTCCCCTTGAGGGAGAAGGGGTAACTTCACCCTGACTTGGGGAAATCACAATTAGGCATGGTTTAGCCAAGTGATGATATGTATTTGCTTTGCAGGAGAATGCATTGTCCACTCATGTCAGGAATAGATGCCCTTGCACAGGAGTATGTGCTATAAGGGTTTCCTTGCCTTGATTCCCCCGACTCTGTTTGGAGTTAAGGAGAATCATTCGACCCTTACGTCTGCCTTGTAAATAGGCGGAGGGTCTCAGCCAGCTATTCAGTGTGTAATAGAGTAAAAGTGCCTCTGTGAATATGCGTGGGGGCGCATTCCCACAGTGA
Source organism: Scomberomorus guttatus (assembly GCA_038419695.1). Classification (NCBI taxonomy): domain Eukaryota; kingdom Metazoa; phylum Chordata; class Actinopteri; order Scombriformes; family Scombridae; genus Scomberomorus; species Scomberomorus guttatus. The sequence goes on along the minus strand of CM076457.1, from coordinate 16,448,459 downwards.
GACACTTTACTCACAGAACCAAGGTTATTCAAGTAACCTAAAGACTTCCGTCATCTAATTTATTTATTGTCTAATTACAATTTGTAAGCAAATCAAAAAACAATACTTTTGCACAGAATCTATCAGTAAGGAACTGCATTGATAATGAAATATTATTCCATTTTTACAGGAAACAGGTTTAACTCTATTCATGGCCGTCTGCTCATTGTCTGTGCTTGGGTCTATGCCCTCTTGTTCGCCTGCTCCCCGCTGGCCCACTGGGGGGAATACGGGCCAGAGCCTTATGGTACCGCCTGTTGCATTGACTGGCGCCTGTCCAATCAGCACACCACAGCACGCTCCTACACTGTGGCACTGTTCATCTTCTGCTACATCCTTCCATGCTGTGTTATCGTAGCATCCTACACAGGAATTCTGCTCACAGTGCATGCATCCCACAAGACTATGGAGCAGCACGCATTGAGACAGACACACATGAGCAGCATCCAGACAATTATTGTCAAGGTAAGAGGAAACGCATTAATAAAAGCACATTACTTCCATCATGCTATGATGAGTTTAATTCAATATGCCGGAACTTTAAGATTCATTCAAAAAAGTATCTTTTCACCTTTACGTGCTTATTGCCCTCATCATTACCATTACCATAACTCAGACTCACTTACTTAACTCAGAGCTACGGTCATTTGTTCACACCTGTGATTACTGGTACAAATCCTGTTACCATCAAACATCCAGTACATGACCTATCTTTAAAAAGAAAAGAAAGAAAGACAGAAGTGTCAATCGGAGAGAACAAAATTCACACAGCATGGCTATAGAGATAATGTATGTGGTGGTGTATATCAAAGCGCCTCCTTAGAGAGAAGAGTCCTCTGGAGAGTTTCTCACTCCCTTATTTGTTGAAGAAATTGGCAGTGACCTCAATAGATCCTCCAGTGATGCAGCTTCTCATTAGCAGGAATTGGTTCTGGTTGTACTGTAATGGATATGAAGCTACTGCTGCCTCTGCTGATAAATTGTCATTATCATATATTCATCTTCATAAGAATACCTCTGAGTCACAAAAAAGGCTCACCAAAATGCCTTTCTGCCTATGTGGCATCTGAATGATATCGGTCAATAAATCTTTAAAGATGTTAAGATAGATGCATGAATTCAGTCCATCATACCAGTTTGGATTCTATCTCATGATTTTAAAGGATAAGTATGATGATATTTAGTAACTTATTGTTACCAAATCCCATGAGAAGACCAAAACAATTGATTAATTGATCCTATCAGAAAGTAGTGTCTGTGTTGCCAAAACTAAATGTTATGACTATAACTTCTGTTCCCTGAAGGAGAGGAACGAGGTATAACACATCTAGTATTGGATATCACGCCCCCGCGTAACCAGACTGAAGACACTTCTATTCACGCCTTTAAGGCAGATGTGAGGCCCCGCCTGCACATATATACATCCGTCACCACAGTCATCCCTCAGTTTGATAGCTGCTCTTCACCGAGCCCAGATCTAAATGCTTTAGAGCTAAGAAAGTTGCCAATAGCTCCAAGTGGAGCTTGCACCCCTATCCCGAACAATGGAAAGAGTCAGCCATAGGTGTCTCTGTGTGAGCAATGTAGATGCTGCACAGCGGGACACACGAAGGATGTAACCTGTGGCAACTCCGACCTTGTTAAGAAGTGGTGCCAGCGGGCTACCAGGGGGCATCCATTGTCCAAGCTCCACCAGACACATGGCTTCGTATGTCTGAAGCATGGTGATAGAGCTCAGCGCTTGGGTGGTGCCTGCCTGCGCCTGATAAATCTTATCCAGCTGAGATGTGGAAAACCTACAGTGCTTGGATGGAAGGCTGTGGGGCCGCCCACACCATGGTTGTGGGACGGGGCCAGATAAGCTGCGAGGGATGGCTCCGTAGGTGGAGGGTTGACCAAACCAGCTTTTTTGGCTCCATCCACGTATAAATATTGTCCATAGCCGGGTACTGTGACGCGAGTAGACAGTGGTTTGTTCCAAGTTGAAGTTAACTCCACAACGAAGTCTGGGAACATGGGCAGGTTGTTTTTGCCCATTGTTGGCTTAGTGGGGAGGAAAAACCCTGCAAACCACGACGGTTTTTGAGCCGGTGGAGGAGAGGGCCACTCCACCTCCAGTTTCTCAGCTGCACGGCGGTAAAGTGAGAAGAAGGATGTATCGTCCTGGCCAACCGACGCAGCAGCGGCAGTGTACTGGCCTGACAATAAAGCCTCCAGTTCATCCTCCAACAAACCATGCATGTCCAAGTCGATGTCCAGCATGTCATCGTCATCATGGCAGGTGGTGAGCTCAAGCTGCAGCTGGCTAGCGCTCCTGGAGGGCTCCGGCTCACACTCGGCTAACCTGTCAACATACTCCATGTGGTCAGCCCAGTTACCAGTGGGGACTTCGACCAAAAGCTCCTCGCCGTCGGACTCAGACAAAGCTGGGTCTCTCGACTTGGAGAGGAGGGGGTCTTGTTGTGCGACATCAGCTTTTCCCAGCACATTCTCCACGAACGTGACCCATCTCTCAAGGGTTGAGTGCTAGAGTTGGTGACAAGGCTTTGAGCTGGCAGTAGCCTACTAAAGAAACAGACCTAACTAGCTATAGCTAGCTATAGCTATTTAGCCTGACTGGGAAGAGGTGTTCTTAGCGAGGTGAAGAGTGTAAGAACTGAAGGATATATGTGCAGGCATACGTCACCACAGATCATTTGCCTTAAAGGCGTGAATAGAGGTGTCTTCAGTCAGGCCACACGAGGGTGTGATATCCCATACTAGATGTGTTGTACTGAGTGAATTGACTGAAAGAGAACCTGATATAGCTTGTTTTGTGCCATAAAGCTCCACTGTCCACAAAAATGATTAAAAACTACATAAATGAGCCACACTGTTGCACTGGGTAACATGCTCCTTCATTACAATGAACATGGACACTGCATTTTATTTTTTAAACAATCCCACAGAGACTGTTCTGATGTCGTAAATATTAACGAGGGCACCAAATCTGCAGCTGACAACAGTCACCAACAAGGGGGCTGTTTACTGCTGGGGGTGTCAGAAAGTATTGAGACACGGTAACTATTGGTAGTCTTTTCATGGAATTTGTTAACACTAAAAAAAATATAAAAAACACCAGATTTTCCCTTAAATATACTGTTCTGTGTAAAGCACCAAAAGCTGAGTTATTGAAAAGTATGAATTTTCAAGACCCTATCAATTACCAATTTCTCTTCTGTGCTCTTTTTCCTGCAAGCTAAGTGTTGCGGTCTGCATTGGTTTCTTTGCGGCATGGAGTCCATATGCTGTGGTGTCCATGTGGGCTGCCTTTGGACGCATTGACAACATCCCTCCTCTGGCATTCGCCATGCCAGCCATGTTTGCTAAGTCCTCCACCATCTACAACCCAATTATCTACCTAATGCTAAGGCCGAACTTCCGCAGGATAATGCGCAGGGACATGTGTACTCTATGCCACGCCTGTCTGAAGGGCTGCCTCTGCTCCCAGGGCCCGGGAAAGTGCTGCTCCAAGCCAAAGATCAGGGTGAGACTTTGCACAGTCCACAAACAGACCAACCAATTTCCTTCATCCAACTCCTCTGCTCAACCTCCTATGATGGCATTAAAGGATCACAGCTGTGAGAAGTGCAAGGATGCCTTTGAATGCTTTAGACACTACCCTCAAATGTGCGGTGTCTCTAACCCTGCTGCCAATGGAGACTCATCCAAGGATCAAGACGTTCCAGTTCTCCAAACAAATAAGCAAAAGCTTCAAAATGAGTGCCACAAGAAGTCTCTGCTGGCCACCATGTGTGCAAAAAGGACCTCAGAAATAGACAACCTCCATATTAATTTAGAGATGGTTCCAGGGCATGCAAAAGTGGCTTGGCCTTGATATTTTTCTCTCTATTTATAATGTTTACAGAAGCTCTCTGGGCATATTTTGCAGGTTGTGTTCTTATAAAATGTGAAATTATTTAGTTCATATTTTCAGGAAATCTTCAGGAATATAACGTATGCTCCCTCAGTGTTTGGGCAGCAGCCATAACATGACTTACTTTTTTTTTTATAAATGCCCACAGTGCATTGCTTTGGTTAGTATGACTTTTAGGTTTTGACGCTTTGAGGTTAAATGCAGACAGCTTTAATTTGAATTCTCTTGATACATTTTTGAACAAGTGATCACACGTTCCTATGTTGCCACAACTTAAAAAATTGTAACCTTTTTATGTTGCCTTTGTTATATTTGCACTTTAAGGATCTCTGAAGAGATCTAACTCTGAGAGTTAGATTCAGATACCGTCTGAAAGTTATGTTATGTTTCAACCATTAATCCAATATGGCTTACAGTACACTCAAATTAAAGCTGACATTCTGCACTGTCACCACTGTGCAAATACTTGTGGACTTGGACAAAGTGCTTGATATTATTTTTAGAAGTAATTTGCTGCCACTTTTATCTTAGTAAAACCTGAGTTCAACCTCAGGGATTCGTGCTGGCTGGGAACAAAGTATGACAGTCACTGATGACTTATCACTACATTAGAGTTACATTTATTAACGTACTGTATGCATTGTAGTATTTTGAGTTAAATCTTTCACACAGGTTTTTCCTGGATCATGAATTTTTTATGAAATGGGTATAACACTGTGGTGTATTTGGTGATTTTCATGGTCGGGCCTTTTTTGTTAATTATTCTAGTAACATACCGGTGTGTCTGATGAGAACAGATACTTGTTTCTAAAGCTGTTTCACTTCCTTTACTATGCCAGGTCAAGTATTGTTTACACTTAACTGCAGGTATATAGTTTATGGTGCTTGATCAATTATCTATATACAGATAGTGTAGAACACAACACTGCTGTGTAATACCATTGTTGTAGTACTGCACAATAGTGTCTATATACACCTGTATTATAAGAACTTAAAGTCAATCATTATTATGTGTACAGTGAAAATAGAATATTTATTTACTTGATTGCCTAATAATACTAAACTATACACATTAGTTTATCATCAGGAAGAGAGGGAAAAGAAACAAATGAAGCAAAAGATAACCTACAGTAAATGACGCAGCTGTAGATAAATGTCATGTTGTCTGTAATTAACTATTTGATATTGTGTGTAAATCCATGTGTAAAATAAACATGACAGGCATGAATTGTTACCTTTGCAGCAGTTGATCCCATGGGTCTGCCACTATTTCATCTAATCCGAATAAAATATTGTTGTTTTACCAATTTTTAAATTACTTTTTAATTTAATGTCACAAGGCATACAGCTTTTGATTAACAAAAGGACTTAATTAGATTTTATCTATCGAGCAACAGGGTGCAATTTTAACAGCATCTTTAAATCTGTTAGAAAATTGATGTTATTACAGTTAAGAAACAGGCATGTCTGTCTGCATTGGTACCCTAGGACCTTATCATTATTCATTCATATCATGGGGGGATTCATTTTCTTGTGTTTAGTGAAGGGATTATTAAACACACCAGATAAAAAAAAGCGACAGCAGTGCCTGTTTGATTTGCAAAAACATGCACAAATGTTCTTTTCTCAAGACTTGTGAAGATACTATCGTCACATCTGTAATCCATTAAAGGGCCCATTATAATGGGATTTCAAACACAAAAAAGCAAAGACTTTTTCAGGTTCAGATTTGGTGTTTTTACTGGTTGCTGCATTGGTGGATACTGACTTGTTTCTGGCCCAATCTTGTGGCTTTATTAGGTCGCTATGAAGGGCAATGTGCTTTTGAGTGACATATGCAGTGTCCCAATTCCATACTAATTGTATACAATACTATTTTGTATACAATATAGAAATTATAATTAGATTAAAATTACACAAATAATTGTCTCAATATACTGTTTTTACAGTTAGCACAGATACACGCGAATTTGTTAAGTTTAACTTCTATCTGTATCTATCATGTATCAAAATGTTTTTCCAAGGATTTTATAGGTTTTATTTCTTGTTTGTTTTGTTTTCTGGGGTGTTCACAAAGCTGTAAGCAGCTTCTCAGTTGCCTTTAAGCACTGCAACACACTCAAAGCACTTTTAAGCATGCCTACTGACCTTTTGTGTATACTTTAATTTGTCACTTTTCCAGTGTGAACGCACTACATACAGAGAAGAAGTATGGAAATGGGATATGGCTACAGTCTGGATCTGGTCGATATCTAGTCTCAGACATTTAGAGGTGACAGCCCTGTAACTGTTTTCATGTTTTTAAGCATACAGTATATTGATATCCACTAACTAATTGCAGGGGATAACAAATACGATCTGAAGGAAATATTGAACTAGAAACAGTAACAGGTTGTGTGGTGCAATCCGTAAAATACATGAAATACACATTTTCTTTGGAATTTTAGAAACATTTGTTAACAGTTTATTTAGAATGTCAAGACAGTATTTCAGTGGATCCAGGCTTTGTAAGGCTTGTGGGAATGGATTAATGTAGGTTTTTACTACTACATGTCAGTCTGCTATTGTGAAGTACATCAACACTGTGAGAACCGGTACACAAAAATCACACTGAATGAAACAGAACAAGAAATGAAACCCTCTTCAACATTATATAATCTTTGAATTGCGAGAAATATATCTTGTAATCCAAAATACTTCATACAGTACAGCACAACATGAATTTAGAGATAATCTGATTTCATTACAGTAAATCCACACATTGTAGCTAATTAATAGTTAATGTGCACCTTTGTTTTACGGTAATTTAGGGAAATTACATTGATTGGAACATAATCTGCAGCAGGTCTTAGATTCAAAGGAGTTAGGAGTTAGACTTACTTAAGAACACATTATTTATTGACCCCTAATGGACACAAGGATAACAACAATAAAGCACATTATTTGTGGAATATTTCATTATGGTTTTTGTTATTTTTGTTCATTGACCTTACCTGTTCTGTGACTGGACTTTGTGTTTGGCTGGAATAAATGTTTAGCATACACCATTTGATTTCCCCTGAATATGAGTTCAATATTCTGCTAAAGCTACAATAACTGTGTACAAACTCAATGGCTTTTCCATAACTCTATCACAAAGAACAATTTCTGAAAGCACGTTTGACAGTGTATTAAAAATATTACTTGTTCATGATTCTCATTTTGACTTGTCATATCCACCGGCCCATGGATAAGAAAAACTAATTATCTAGGTCATTATTACTTTAGAGTAAATTAGAAAATGAACAACGATATTGTCATTTCCGTGACAAGAGAAACTTGTTCTGAAACTGGTCAGTTAAACTTGAAACTTTCATTTCTACTGCTCACATAGATAACACATTGAAAATGCGATTGAACTGTCACACGAGTGTTAACGAGTAAACATTGATAGAAATTGTCTCAATGAAAACAGCAAGTTATAACTGACACCTTTCAGTGCCTTAGGCAGCATAAATGAAATTCCATTTACCTCGAATGCATTGGGGGGCAGTATAAAGATGAAAATCAACATTATCTGCATGGCTGGACACCAATAAAAATGTTTTTGAGTGATTTGGTTTAACTAACCCTTTAAATACATTATAGTTCAGAGATGTGGTCATCAACCAAGTTTATCAGATCTAGGAGGAAGAACCGCAGTTGTCCAATATTTTCTGGATGACATCTACCTTTATTTTGCCTTCCAGAGCTCGACACAGCTTCCCAATTGTACAGCCAATACTTCCCTCCTTCATTTTCCAGCGCTCCAGCATCTGGTGTACCATCTCTGGCAGGCCGTCAAGGTAGTAGTCATGCTCAATGGTCTCTATTTCCACACTGGTCAGACCCAGGCTCCGTGCACAACGCTTCCATTTGTTTCCAATGTTGTCCCTCAGCAGATCCAGGTGCTCCTCTGTCACAGTGTGGTCCTCTAAATCAAACGGTGGAGGTAAATCTAGTAAGTGAGCAATAAATGGGCAACAATTTTTTCAAGTCTAAAGTGAGAAGTCTGAAGTTTAACACTAATTGTTGAACTAGAAATTATTTTAGCCATGAACTATTTGAAAACTTGTTGTGGCTCTCACCTGGCCCCCAAAATTGTGTACTGCATGATACTGTATGCCTACTGTATGTATTATTGCTTATGAATGACTAGTAGAGCTGAAATGATTAGTGGATTAATCAGTTAGTCGATAGACAGAAAATTGTCAGCATTATCAAACATTGTTTTGATATTCTATACTTGTTTTAGTGATTTTTCCAAAAATACAGAACATTCTCAGATTTCAGCTTCTCAGATTTGAGTATTTTGGGTTTTGGACTGTTGGTCAGTCAAAACAAGAAATTTGAACATTTCCCCTTTGGATCTAGACTCATTTTTCACATTTTATAGCAAAAACAATCTATTAATTGATATAAATCAATATTTAAATGTTGTTATGGTTTACCATATTTCTGAATGGCTTCTTTGATGGGAGAGTTAGTTGAGCTGTTAAGAGGTTGAGATAATGAACTATGGGAAGACTCGTAACCTAGGATACTCAGCGTGTTGTTGTTGCCAATCTGGATCCCCCTGGCATTCTGAATGAAAAGAGATCCTAGAACAAAAAAAAAAAAAACAAACACATATAAAACACAGTCATTCTGTCACCTTTGACTGGTGACAGAAGCAGCTGTTAACAAGTCAGAGTTTACTGAAGAAATGCTTCATCAAACAGACATGTTTGTATGTACCTGGATCTTGTAGCGAAGGGGTAGGGGTAAAGAGACGCCCAGGAGTGATGTCAGGGGCAGCTGTATCAGACACTGGGTAAACTGGCCAGGACTGTTGGCGGTCAAAGTGGTAATATGGATGTTTCTTGTTAAGGTGTGATAGAGAAGGGGTGCTGGCAGACATAGGAAGGTGGGATGGCGTGGGTGTGGAGGAGGTCATGGAGTCATAGAGACCAGCAGCAGTGCAATCCCAAGACTCATCCTGGCTGGTTGGCTGCACCGCCTCAGCTTTTGTCCAGGAATGCACAGTAGAAACACAAGGGGGTCTGTCTTGTTCTGGTTGCCTAACAGTATTATCTGAAACGCTGAAGTGGTATGGCAGGCAATTATTGTTCTGATGGTGGCTGTTGGCAGGGTCAGGCTGGTTTTCACAGTTATAACTGCCGTACTTGTGGTACTGCAACTCCCGATCCAGTTTCTCCTCAACGGCTGGAGGGCTGCTGCCTACTTTTGCATCTGTCTGAATCTGAGGCTCCATTGACTCCACAGGTGGCTCGCATTGGATGCCATGCAGGTCCTCAATACTAGCTTCAACTGGCACAGATACATTTCTGTCTGAACTCCTCAAAGGAGCTGGGCAGTCTGCAAGGTGAGAAGAGAGGTTGACGCGATAAAGCTACTCAGTCCTTTTCAACAATTCCTCAAGCTTTCAGAGCATTTACAACATTTAATGTAATCGAACCCAGCAAAAGGTGGACATGAGAGAGTGCATTACCAGGCCATTAAGATTACCAACAATGCTCACCTGCTGAAAAATATTCACGGGTCATCGATAAAGATTTCATCTTCTCAACAAATTCTTCTGGACCTTCATATGATTTCTGCATAAAAATGACATGAAGATTCATGTTATAATGTGCTTAGAATCACTATTTATCTTGCTTCCATTTCACTTCAGAATCTATCACTTAAGTGTCTTCACTCTGCATACAAGATTATATCATCAATTCCTAAAGCAAATGTATTTACCCTCAGTAGAAGTAAGTCTTTTTCTACATGTGGTTCAAGCTTTTCCATGTAGAAAGGAAGAAATAAGCTGTAGCCCTCTGCAAAAAAAAAAAACAGGGAAAAAGAGGAAGAGGATGAGAAGACGATTTGCATCATAGACTGAAGGGGTCACGTGAAAAGAAAAACAAGAACATTTGTATGTGCTTGTTCAGCATTTTGACAACTAACTAGAGAACAAGTGAGAGCAAATCTTTTTTGGACTTAAAGAACCACATAATCGTCAAATAAACTCAGAAAATGTTCAGAACTTTGAGATATTGGTAATAAAATCCGTCATTTTTTTTACTCTACACATTCAATTCATTATAGAGGCAGCCTGCGTTTCGTAATTTGTAAAAAAGAAAGATTTTCAATATTACAATAGCAGCAATAATTAAGCTTGCTAAGCTAATGCCATATTATTCATCTTTAGGACGCAGATTAGCTGTGGAGTAACTAACAGACATTAAATAAAATGTTTGGTTCCATTAGCTCTCACATACCTGTTTTGCATCACTAGACTACGTCATGTTCCACTGACACACACACACACACACACACACACACACACACACACACACACACACAATACCTTTAAATGTCGGTCTTTTCTGCGGGCTGCCATCCCAGCAACTCTTCATTAGGTCAGTTATCTCTGCAGGAGTGCTGTCTGGAATAAGGTTCTCTGCTGGTCTTTCACCATTGCGGACACACTGGCTGATATGGTCTTCACTCCTGGCATCTGGACATAAAAAGATACCTACTTTGGATGCCCGTATGAGTCTTACCCAACTTTAAGCCATTTAGTTAGCAGTTATGAATATGGCAATATGACAATAATCCAGACGGTGCTACGTTGTTTCATGGTCGATCTGATAAATGAATACAATGTGTCTTGTTAAGCAGGTTTTTGCATTCCAACTCACTTGGATATGGCTCTTCGCCTGTGAGGATGACCCAAACCACAATTGCAAAGCTGTAGACGTCAGACTTCTCAGTGGAGACTGTATGTATACTCTCCAGGTGCTCGGGAGCCATGTAGCTCAGTGTCCCTGCACCTCTCGCCCCGGCTGTTCGGTCCATACGACTCTTCCTGCGGGACTCCTCCTTTGTCAGTTTGCTCCATGTCTGGCAGGTGGCGAGGCCAAGGTCTGCAATCTAGAAAGCACAGGGAAAACATTTTTAGATTATCATGATTGTATATGTATGCTGTGTATATCAGAATCATGACGGTTTCATGAGTCACAGGTGTGCAATATACCTTTATGTGAAAATCTTTGTCCACTAAAATGTTTTCTGGCTTGAGGTCCTTGTGTATGACACGTTTGTCTGTAAGGTACACCATCCCTTCCAAAATTTCCAAGATTATTCTGCCTTTGATGGACATTGGCACAGAGACCTAAGAACAGAGAACAAATAGCATTAATCCTTCAATTCATATAAAAAAAAGTAAACTGCAAACTAGTAGACAGACATTCATTAATCTTTTCCTTGTCAGTGTGACTACAGATATTAAACCTGCTGACCTGCTCTAGCATGGCCAACAGATTGCCCCTTGGGATGAGTTCCAAGACTAGAGAGCAGTCTCTATCCTCCATGATCACACCCAGCAACTTGACCACCCGTTCATGGTTCAGGCTTGCCATAATGCTCCCCTCCTCCAGCAGTGACCTTTTACTCTCCCTGGAAAGTATAGTAAATAAAGTGAAAGCCAGATAAGGTATAGGACAAGTGATAAAACGAGCATCGTGTTGAGTCTTATAATGGGGTTAGAGGCGAGACATAGGGATGCACAGATAAAATACACTGAATCTGTTTGAGCCATTGTTTGAAATGTCATAAAATATATTGTTTGCGCTACAGTTACAGTTATCCAGACAAGGCTGCCGGTCAACTCAGTTGTTAGTGCCATAGAAATCCCTCCCCTAATGTTACTGTACATAAAGTATTACTCAAATGAGTTCCATGCAGTGGAGTACTGATTTAAAATGTAGGGGAAAAAAATAGCACTTGTATTGTATCAGTAGTCAGTATAATGCAGGTACTCATAGCTATAGAATCTGTATGAGAAAAAGGTGGATTAGTGCATCCCTAGCAGGACACATGGGGTATGTGAATGTGATATCTCATGGCCATATCAAGGCGGCAATAAAAAATATGAATGTACTTTTTGTGGGAAATGCTGTAAATCTAAATATTGCACAGAAGCTGAGGATGGGTCTTATCTGAAAAACGGATGTTGGACACACATCCGCATTTTACAAGAACAGACGTTTCTTTATTCTCTGTTAAAAAGTACAGAAAGCAGTGCATCCTTTTACAAAGCGCGTAACGGGGGGGGGGGGGGGGGGGGGCAGTTGTTATAGTGTCATTTATAAGCTTACAAAAAGGTATTATTTTACATTCTTTCCTGCATATAACAATGCAAATATGCAAGCTGTCGTGTTACAGTACAAACATCACCGAGCTGTGTGGAGAGTCTGTCTGAAGTGGCCTGCCGGGCACATGATTTAAGTTACCATTGAGACGTAGGGGAATACCCTGCATAGTCCTTAAAGTAACACAGACACACACAACTTACTCATTGCGAAGAGGGCCTGTATACATAGTCTTCAACACCACCTGGCCGAGGGTTGCATGGTAGCACAGGTAAACTTCTCCAAATCCTCCGTAGTCCAGGGCCTCTTTTTTGATAAGATCAGTTGATCTCATGTGAAGTGAAGAGTCTGGCGCGGTGGCCATCCCTGTGTAGAAGTCACATTAAAACAGCTGGACGAGACATAGAGCTAAAAAAAAAACCCCAACTCATAACACAGCGGATAAAAGCTGTCACAGAGCAAATGCAAATAAGCTGAGCAGACAAATGAAACGAGCAAAGACGCGACTCAGTCATCCAGAAACATGAAAGCACGTCGACACACTCACTTCAGTGCCGTCTAGCTAAGTTTCAGAAACAACACAAACTTAGCGTTAGCTAGCCCCTCGTAACGTTAAACAAACTTCTTCACCCCCCAAAAAACAACATTATACGCGGTATTTGCTTTCAATAACAACGACACTGGAGTAAAAGATTTACCAAAAGTGCTGTCAAGTCCAAGTAGGGCACTTTATTTGTAGTTCCGGGATTTTCTCGACATCCGACTATAACAAAGTGAAACCAGACAGGCGACATTAAAACTACAAACAGCCCTACAAATCGATACCAGAGCAGGATGGTTAGCAGCAGGCCTCCGTGGTAGAAAAGGCTTGAACATTTCATAATGGAATACTTAATGCAGGCTGACATTTTATAGCCATTTCTTTTCTCACTTTACCCTAAATAGGTTTTTAAGATACTTAATGCAGGCTGCCATTTTATAGCCATTTCTTTTCTCACTTTATCTTAAATGGGTTTTTAAGATACATAATTCCTCTGGTCCTCTGCACTATTGTGAATCTTGTCGCGTGGCACTGTCGCCACCTACTGGCGACATTTATTATCACAGACTAAATAACCATGGGTCACTACTGTAGCACAACACCTGTACATCCATTTAAGATTTGATGCTGATATTGTCTCCATTGTCTTAACCTCCAGACAGTTTGCATCTGTATATCAGCCAGGACCAGAGCTGTTAAAGAAAACGAAGAATAAGGAAGAAAACTATATCATCAACTATCATTATTTATTAAAGTACCACAGCTAAAATGGCGTCCTTGCCTAATTTTTCTTTTTTTAAAGTAGAGATCCATTGATAAAACAAGCGTTTATGTGAAACTAGAATGGGAAACCACCTGAATTGTAGCCTCTGACAGCGTGGGCGAAGTATGACATGTAGACCTACATTTTGGGCAGCCTATCTGTGAACACTCACACTATAAATTCCTCCTTTTGCACACTAAAGCCACAACAAAGCAGTATCATATTTACCTGTCTTGTTGTCTCGGTTTTCTGGTTTGCATTTTCTTTTTCTATAATTCACACTTATTGCTGGTAATCTAAAGGTTGTTCTCATCAGCCCCAGTCACTTCACAGTTTATTGACAGCTGTAATAAAACAAAAAAAACACATCGATGAATAATATTAGCTAATTTACAGGAAAACTACTTTCTGTCCACAATTAAAATAGTTTGAAAAATAATTTTGATGACCTAGATCTTTGTCATTCAGTGTGCATTATTACTCAGCTTAGGCAACAGTTGTTTACATATATTTTGTATGATACGTGACTACAGTTATTCCAGGTATTCAGCTAGGAGGTAATGTTCATTTTAGACAAATTCGTCACTAAACTTTTCGGATGAAAAGTTCTTTAAACACGCTGTGAAATCTTAAATCTGAAACTGAAACAACAGACGAGAAGAGCAGCAGTACTCTCCGGGTCACACCGTGCTTTTCTAATTCCAGTGGCAATACACGAGACCATCTCACTATGTAAAACATTGTGTGTAGCTGAGTATCTGCTGCAGACACCTCCACCCATTCAAGTTGCAGTCTGGTGGTCAAACACTGCCCCAGATAGAACAACAACAGATCACCAGAAAGTTAAACCAACTGTGGTGTTGTGTGGTGTGCCGTCAATATGGGGCAGTGGGTAGCAGTACTTCCTGTTGATGTTGTTTAAGATGTGAATCAGTACAGAACTGGCAGGTGACAGCATTTTTGTGAAATAGCACCATAACAGCTTGATCTCAGCACTTTTCTTTACAACTGCCTGGCTCTTGACAAGGAGATGTGTTGGGGATGGAAGTGGTGCCTCCACACAGAGTCAGTTGTGTCCTGCTGTAAGGTGGTGGGTGCTCTTCTCATTTTTGGTGGCAAAAATACAACGTACTCATCTAACAGAGTCCGCAAGATCTGGCAGCAGTGAGCTCTAGTAGTGGCGCTGTCCTTCCATCCCCTCACAGCCACCAGATTTGTTTCTCTGAGAAATTGTTTACATACTTTGCAAAGGATTTGGAACAATCACGAGCAAAGTAGCTGGCCCCACTGCTGGTAGCCTGTGGCAGAGGATGTGATGCAACCTTACACATCCTTTCCTCATTCTGCCTCATGCATCAGCACAGAGATTTGGGGTGAAGAGGCACAGTTAAAGATACTATACCTTATATACTTATAAGGCAACCCTGTGTGTTGCAACAGCAAATATAATAATGTATTTGGGAAGTTGCAGAAATGTTGATACTGAACATGAGGAAAATTGAACAATGTTTAGAGAGATGTAATCGTTTTTTAGGAAGTATTAGTTCCTCTCTTCCCGTGGTGGTGTGCTGGACTATGAAGTACATGTCTGCAGCATAAGCTCATAGACTTCCTCTCCTGACAATGGCTGGAAAGCATGGATTAACCAACTTTATTTCATTATAACAGTGTTCATAAGAGTTATCAGCTCTTCAGCATTTAGGAAATGACCATATCCCTTATCACTTTCATACAATGCACAGATTACAATATGTTGAGAATTATATCAAAATCCTGCCCAAAAGTTAAGCATGATCTGACTATCTGTGCATTTATTTTTTATCTGGCTAACTTCTGTTCTTCATTATTTTCCACAGTGACTTTATATTCCAGGCTCACTTAAGTAACAGGCCACTGTATTAATATTCACGCGCTTGGCTAATTTTGTTCTGGTATGCAGACACTTAAAGTTTATTTCAGGGTTAGGTATTTGCTTTCGTAGAGCCAGGGGACAGGGTTGGGTTTAGTCCACACCTATTGTATCCAGAAGCCGCTTTCCTTACATCAGCAAACTACAAATCCCAGCATTCAACACGGGGAGCTTGGGCAGCACTGCTCGAATCTCTCGGACGCGGAGCTGCTGCTTGTTGCGCCCTACAGCGGGATTGGGGAAGCCGTCACGTAACTGACTGGATACTCATTTTTTTTACCAACAAGGAAATACAGCGCAGCGTTTCAGTCCTTTAGTCCTTTCTGACGCTGTCTTTCAACATGGGTAATGGCATCAATAAGGTATGATTTTCATTTGTTGCATGCGCTTTACTCTGGAGTGCACACACGGCCGGTCTCCGGTGTTTTGAGTGTTAACAGAGTCTCTTGACATATTTAGGATTTCTTAAAATCACAGTAAAAAGTTGCATCTCTTTGCATAGTTTTATAAGATACACAGGCTTGACGTGTCTTATTCAAATAAATGAACCATGACCCCCCCCCTTAATTTACGTGGTCTAAATATGAATATTTCACGTATTTTCTTTGTACTACCTGATCACTTGGTTATTCAGCTAGTCACATGATCTCAGGTGCAGAAATGAACCATTGGATATAGCTAAAGTTGTATGCAAAAGTTTGATCACCCCTTGACAAATAACATATTTTGGTGATTTTTTTTTTAATTGAGATTGAGATTAAGATGTAAACAGCCTCTCAAGGCCAGTGCTGCTCAAACTGGGGGTGTTCCAGGGGGTCCCCAGCAAAAAGGGGAATCATTTATTTACTATACACTATAATTCCAGTAACACAATGACAGAATGTGTGACTATTTTGGTCATGGGTTTCATTCACTTTCTGTAATAAAACCTCTAAAAGCAAAAAGTCTTATCAGATGGGGGTCCGTGGTCAAATTTGTGTCAGTTTAGGGGTCCGTGACATGAAAAAGAACCACTGCTCTAGGATATGGAACATAAAACAGCATTTTCAGCAAACATTAAGGCACAGTTACCGTTTATGTCATAAATCGAACACCTTTGTGGCATCTGCAATAGTTTGCTTTTTGTAGCCAGCTAGAAGTCTTACAATTCTTGTATTTGGGATTTTTTTTCCATTCTTCCTTGCAAAAGGCTTCTACTTCTGCAATATTCTTGGGCCGGGTCAGGGTTAGTCAGTCATCTAAATCTTCCTGCAGGTTTTTTTGCAGTTAAATGAGGGTTTTGATTTGCCTTTCTGACCAGCATACGAGCAGTTATCTCCGAGAGTTTTTTTTTTTTGATCTTCCAGATCATATCTTGACCTCCACAGTTCCCCTGAGCTGCCATCTCTTAAATCCATTCCGCACCGTGGAAACTGCAAGCTGACAACACTTTGCTGTCTTCTTGTAGCCTTCCCCTGCATTGTGAGCATCAATAACTTTCATTTTCAGAGTCTCACACAGCTGCTTAGAGGAACCCATGGTTGCTGGGAACCTCTGCAGGTTCGAACAGTCAGAGTATTTGTAAAGCTTTGAAAATGGGCAGCAGCTGACATTTCTTAGGGTGCCCATACACGCCACAATGATGTTTTTATTATTTTATTTTTGTTCAATAAATGACATAAAAAGTAACTATGCATTAATGTTTTGCTAAAAATATTTTTATTTCCTAGAGAGGCTGTGTTTACATCTTTTCATTCAAAAAAACCCCCAAATGTTATTTTTTCAAAGCTTTTTTACAACTGTAGTTATATCTAATAATCACCTCATATTCATAGTGACATTTGAGTCAGCTGTTCTCTCAGTTGTTGTACCACTTCACTATATTAATGATGTTTTCACCATGTCTGCTTCAAATGTGTACATATTCTCTGTCCTTATAGGTCCTGCCTGACTTATACTTGGGAAATTTCAAAGGTGAGTCTGTGTATTTTTTTTTGTCATGTTGATTTTGTTCTTAGACTATATGACAGAACATACTTGTTGTCCATGTTTGTGGTGTTATTTTGTTTTTTTTTCGTACGTCAGATGCAAGAGACCGAGAACAGTTAGCCAGAAACAACATCACCCACATCCTGTCCATCATGACAGTGCGGCTCCTATCCTCCAGGTGAGAAACTCTCCATCTCGTTATACCTCTAAGATCTCTGTCCCCTCTTGCATCTATCACAGTGCACATCTTAAGTTTCTCATAAAATTTTTAGCAGAGCAATCCAGCGCATCGGGCTAAAGAGATCTGATTGGCTGAGACCCTCAAGGTGTATTAGTACATTGCACATGCGCTCTGAGACACTCCGTAGACCTGTCTGTCAAGTTGTTCAGGAAGAGTGCTCCTTCTTAAATAAACAGTTGTCAGACCAGAATGAGTAAACGATAAGCCAGAGAGTGTCTTACTCATGTGATTCTTAGAGTATCA